>JALPQD010000016.1:4685085-5285085 GCA_023101885.1 Typhlomys cinereus | reverse complement strand
TCATTTCTAACGAAGTCACTAAAGAAAACCAGATGACAAGAATTTCAAGTGGTACAACGTTCTGGTTGTCAAATTTTAAATACAGATTTCCTGCCCAATGAGAGGCTGGCTGGTGCCAATTTCACATTTTGTTCTTTGGTATCTGGTCAAAACCTGCTCTGCCAGTAAACTGACAGGTCTGGAGTGCCCCCCTCTCCTCCGGTCTCAGAAGAGAACAGTCTCCTTACCATCTTGTTTCTGCCTTCTGTAGGGCAAGGAATTTCTCTTCACAGAGAAAACAGTTGAATTTATTATCAGAAAAGAGATTCTTCAATGTCCTAGGTAGCCACGTTTGAGTCTGCTTTCGTCCACAGTGTCTTTAATAGATTATGTATTGAAATGAAAAATCCATCACCTAATATGACCAGAGAGATTAAGGGAGTTGGCCCAGATGACCACAGGAGACACCTTTAATTCAAAAACCCAGCCATGAGCACAGTGATTGTGATGGAGAAACATACAGCACTTAGGGGATTCAGAAAGCATATTAATCCACCTCCAGCAACACTGCCAATTTAAAAGAATGATTAACCTTCCCTCCCACTTGATTCGACGTGGCATGTGTATTATGCCACACTAAACGCTAGCAGGCTCCATGCTTATGGCTTCCATTAAACAGCATTTAGTATCCACGAAAACTTTCTTCATGAAGTAATTACTTTTGAGACCATAGACATTTCAGAGGGGAAAAGAGAAAAAGAGAGGAGGCACAAGTAAAGGGAATGAGGAAAAAAATAAGGGGACATGAAAAGTAAAAGCAGATTGATTCAAAGGGCAATTTAAAGGTGATTTAAAAGATGCTGGACGAGCATTCATTCTCTGTTTTAAATAAACCACTGTGTTCTGTATGTTAGGAGCCCTGACTATTGATCATCTAATGAACCTTAAAAGCCTTTGGAAAGGCTCATTCTAGTTTCCAAAGTACCTAGCAGGATGAACAACACAATGAAAGGGGGTCGTGAAATGTGTGTGCCCTGAGAGACTCTGGGAATCTGCCATTACTCATGATCTTTTAAGTCTCCTTCCTCTGTGTGGTGTTCCTAACACAAACACAGGGCATGCTGGAGATTGTAGATTCTTGAAAAACTAAGTAATCACTACAAGTGCAAAGGATCTTGCTTAAGGAAAACAATTCTTTACCAGGATTTCCTGTAAATTCTGCACTTGTAAAGAATAAAATTAGTGACTGATTTCTTTGTTTGCCTCTGTCTCTTACTTTGCTAACAGTATTCAGATAAGATTTTCTCCATGTAACTTGGTTGGCAGTTCAAACCTTCCTAAAATGGTGCTTCCTGCTCTTCATTTCCAACCCTCACCATTCTGCTGGACAAACTATGACTCTTGCATAAAATGTAACAATTCAGGAAAACTAAGATGCAAATCCTTAGTCATTGCAAGCTCTGGGAAGAGTCACTGTTAGCACTGCAAGTGTCATTACAAAACCAATAAAAATACTGAAGACAAAATTCCTTTTTAGGAGACAAACTAGGGAAGAATGCAATTTGCATTTTATTCATTTTCTTCAAAATATAAGATCCTTTTCCAAAAATATTCTAATAAATGTCAGCTTTGTTGAGATTGTGTATGTATGTATATATGTCTCATGAATCAATAATGACAGCCCTACATTCTTTCACCTGCTTTCATAATTTTGAAAAGAGTAAATTCTTTGGGATTTTACTATGTGGTAGGAAAATCAAACAAAATAGCCTCACTAACACTGTGCATAGCCAGCTCAGCTAATGGGCTTTCTCAACAGAAGCAATTAGAAAAGAACTTTAAATTTCATACATTCTTCTATTTGGATAAAAGACTGATATGTATTAACCTCAGTTTTATGATTTACAGGATACAAAGTTAGATTACTCCTTGTGAAAGCAGAATTCAGCCTATTTCAAGAAAAAAACACTAATTAAGAAAAGCAGAAGAAATGAACTACATTAAGTTTGTTTTTTTTGTGAGCCTACTCAAACTAACTGTAGTTTCCAGAGTGACCAGTAATGCTTCTAAGAATGCTCACTTTTCTCTGTCTAATTAGTGATTGCAATGATCACTCAGAATGTGGATGTCTTCAGCCAGTGAGATGGAGGCAGGGAAGTAAGTAGAATCAAGTGTTTTCTTCTGTGTCTTGCTAAACTTATCTTGCCATGACTCTTCTATTACTTTCTTGACTTATATTTCATAATAATTATTTTACAATTCTTTAAAAAGAAAAAAGAATAATCTGCAGGAAAAGGATTAAAGGAGTTCAATTTAGAAATGGCTAGTTGTTTTACTTTTTACTTCGTGTGTGTGTGTGTGCACGTGTGTGTGTGCACATGTGTGTGTGTGAGAAAGAGAGAGAGAGAAGGCATTGTATATCCCTGTGGAAGACCAAGGGTCACTTCAGGAATCATACTGGATTCTTCCACATCCTTTTTGCTTCATTGTGGGATTTCCCAGGCTCTGTCCTCTTAGGGCGAGAAGTACAGGCTGCTGCCCTTTCTGCCTGGCATTTTTAGATGGGACCTGCAATCCAAACTCAGGACCTTCTGCTTGTAAGGCAGAGTCTTAACTGCTGAACCATCTCTCCAGTCCTATCTGTTCAACATTTTTTGAGAAACTGGACTTACTGGAAAATTTACAACTCCTGAAACCACTTTGTGAAAGACAGAAGATTTCAGAATCTGTCTACATGTTCACTGAAATGACTATGAAAGGTATTTACTTTTATTTTTCAAACTCAGAGATTAGAAATTTTAGATGGATGTTAAAGTATTTAATATTTGTCTAACTTTTTATTTTGTTGTTTTATTTTTGATCTTCCATGACAAAGAATCTAGTCAACAGTATAATATAGTGCCTCTCCTTATTGATGATTGATATATTCCAAGATCAAGCAGGTAAAATTGCAAGTAGCATCGAACCCTATTCATAAAATTCAATGATAGAATTCAGTATATGCAATATTTAATGCATATATTGTGCTCAATAAAAAAGTAACAATGATAACATACAGCAACTATGCAAAATACCATAATGAAAGCTGTACTAATATGGATGCAAACTATCAGGGTATGTTACACTCATCATGCTACTTGTGATGCAGATTTAACACATTATAGAATATGTAATTAAATAGAAGCAATGCAATACTGTGGCAGTTGATCTGATACCAAGAAGGCTCCATAGTGATTAGTAGACAGATAGTGTAGACACAGGGCACAAAGAGATGATGGATGCTCCAGATAGTAAGAAACTGTGAAGTGTCATCATGTGGTTCATGACAATACTCAGTTAAAATATATCAATTATTTATTCATGGATTTTTTCATTGGATATTCTCAGACCACTTGTCTGCAAGAAATTGGAACCAAGGAATGAAACTTCAGATAAAAGGTGACCATTGTAACAAGTGTCTACATCTTCAGAGGATAGAACCAATGTGTCTCTGAAAATAGAGAAGATGATCTGGTGAAACTTCCTGTGTATTTATGAAGGGAGTCAGCATCCAACAAAAAATATACTTTCCTAAGAATACATTAGCAGAACTGGAGAGATGGCTCAATATTAAACTTTTGCCTTGCAACTTCTGGCCCTGGAGGGCAAAGCTTGGGAAAACTGCAAGCAAGCAATAAGGAGGTAGAGAAATCCAAGATGGTTACCTAAATAACCTTGTGACTCCAAAGGCATACACAGCTCCCTCTTCTAAACACACACACACACACACACACACACACACACACACACACACACACACACACCACACACACATACACACTTACACATATTATCACATAATGCACACAGGCACCTATATACACGCAAGAAAAGAATATTTTAGCAGACAAATGTTCCTAATAATGAATCCAAGAAATAACTTTTTAGCAACTTCTGAATGCACCAGTAGCTTTGTGACAGTCCATGTACTTTAAAGTAATTGTTCTTAAATGTTAAAAAGTTTTCTTCTTATAGTATTATTATAGAAAAGAAATTCTTTCCTAAACTTAATAACAGTGTTTCTATATTGTGTAAACATTGAAATTACTGTGGGATATCTGGTAAGCTTGATAGGAAACCCCAGATGTCAGCAATTTGCAGTGTAAGATTTAAAGTGGCCAACACAGTTAACCTTCATCAGGAACAGTATTGGTGGGCCAAACCACAAGGGCTCTCCCATCCATCTCATTCACCCAAGATAATGTGAGTGAAAACCTGAGGTCAGGCAGACATGGACCAGTATGCACGGATTTTGCTGCCAAGAAATGGCCTCAGGCTGCTCTTGTTATTGGAGAAAATAACCCTTTAGTAACCAGTAGAAAACTTACTTTAAGCTTTAGGGGAGAAATATGGTTTAAGCTTCCACTAAATGGAATTCTTAGCTTAGCATGATGGTGCATATGTGCAATCTTGCCTCTTGAGGGGCTGAACAGGATTATAGCAAATTCAACGTCAATTTGGTGTACACAGTCAGTTCAGGGCCATCCTGCCATTAGAGTGAAATCCCAACTCAAAAAGAGGTTATTGATACCTCTTATATGTGCTAGCTACATCACAGAACACGTACATCTTGTGAAGGACAGCAGCCTTCACAGAGGGGACATGTTTATAGTCATATGCCTTTCATAGCAGATAAAGTCAAAATTTCTTTGAAAAACTGAAGAAAATATTTATAGAATACATAATCCAGTCTTAAAATATACTGAGATCATAGAACTTACAGACTGAGAGATAGAAGAACTATAGATATTCTGAAGCTTAATTACACCTCTGATGTAAGAATGTAATGACATTCTGTGAATACATTAACAACCAATGAATTTTGCAAAACTACAAGATAAATCATTCCTTGGAAGCCTTTACTTATTGGTATTTGCTGCAATAGCAGCTTTCCTCGTATATTTATTTTCCATGATTTGCTTTCAAAAGGGTTTTTTTCTTTGTGTGATTATTTAGTAGATTGCAAGGCTGCAGGCCTCGTGCCAAATATTTCACTGTGTAATCCCCTTCGTACTGCCCTTCCACTGCACCCTGAACTTAGTGTTGTGACTTGTTCTTTCTCAATGGCATATCAGCAGTTGTGGCACAAAAGACCTTCTGCATGAAGACTTGTACTGATGTTGCACTGGCCCCAGGAAGAAACCCTGACTGATCTAATGGAAGCACCTGCTACAGCTAACCTTCAACACCAATGCTGCAGTATAGGAACATCCAGCCCCAGGTGAGTACCAGATACTAGGCAGTCTCTTAGGTGATTTCGCATGGAAGGAAGCATGTTTCTAACCACCCAGATATCTCCATCTGAAACAGTTAAGCAATTGTAAGGAAGCAGAATGATTTCTGCTTTGAACCACAGGGTTTAGGTGTGATCCATAATATTGCATTAGAAACTCTCTTCTGCCTAGCACTATCTCCCCATCTTAAACCAACTTTCTACTTATGCCAGAAATAAGATAAAAAGTGATGTGGCCTTAATTCTTTGCTTACACATGTACAGCAGGCTTGAAAATATCATATTTACTATATTGCAAATTTATTTCCTTCAGTTAACCTGAGTAATACATAATTATAATAAAATTGCAAGTTGCAATATTTTTCAATATTTTACCCTATGCCTTCAAGTTTTAGAGTATTTGACCTGAACCTGTTATTTTGAAATATGATTATAGAAAAAGAATCATTCTACAAATTAGAGTTAAAGCATTTTTGAAAATTTTACTTAAGAAAAGTACATTTGTTCACATCAGAGACCCTACACTAATCACGTGGAACCAGACCAGCCAAATCTCTTCCCATCCTAAAGCTCAGGGAAACTTGCAGAAGAGGGGGCGGTAAGATTGAGCCTAAAGATGGGGAGGAGCAATGATATGCAAGATACTCCACACAAGTTAGGAATGCAGTAGCCATAATTGGACTTCCCATGACCTGCACAATGACTGACATGTCAATGACCCCCCAAAGTCTAGCATGGATCATAGGCACTCGGGTCCTTAAAGGCAAGGAATTAACAGTCACAACAGTGTTTCCATACTAAAGGGGAGCCCAAGAAAAGGCTCTGAGCAATGCCACTGAGTCCTTACGCCTCATTAGAGTGGAGGACGCAGAGGGAAATTTGACATTCACACTAAAGGATGCTTCAGGGAATGGTGGGGGGAGGGGAGAGGGGAACACTGGGAGAAAGGGAGGGAGGGAGGTGAAAGGAAAGGGAATAGAGGGGCTGGGTGCAAGGGAGACTGGAGATGGTTAGAGGGAGGGAGGGGATGGGGTACCTATTAAGTTTGTTGGATTGGAGGTTGGGGATTTAGCTCAGTGGTAGAGTGCTTGCCTAGCATGCCTGAGACCCTGGGTTCGGTCCCCAGCACCGAAAAAAAAAAAAAAAAGATAAAAAAACCTGTTGGATTGGAAAAAAATAAACATAATAGAAAAAAAGAAAAGTACATTTCTTCACTAGTAATTATTCAACCTGAATAGTAAACATTCTTTAATTTCTTGCAGTGTAAATTTCCAATAACCAACCATGGACACAACCATGAAAACTGCTTTGTAACACATTGTAAAGGAAAAAAATTTTTCTATGGGTTAATAATTTAGAAAAAGCTCAAACCACTGCCATTTGAAGCACATTGTTTGCCAATAATTAGCAATACTTAAGACAGCCATGTAAACTATTAGTCTGTATAGAATAAAATTTACAAGAGGTTATCTTAATAACATTCTGGTGATGTGTCATTATTGAGAACAAATTTCATTAATAATATGTACCTTTTAGATGGAAATCAGCAGACCTTTTAGCTTCAGTAAACTTCTACAAGTCAAACACACAAGAGACAATTAAGGTGAAGTGGCTGTCAGGAAGGCAAACAGATTAAAATTTAATAACAAAGATGTATGAAAACATCATAGTAAACTTCTTAGTTTGCATGCTAACTTAAAAATTAATATTTTTGAAAGATGTTTACATATACTGCATATGTAACCTGGCAAGGACCAATAATTCACAGAAAAAAGACATGCATGTGATAGCAGAAAGGGGGAGGGAATCAGGGGACCAAAAATGTTCCTTTATTATTCTTTCAGCCAGATGATCAAAGATTTCTGTGGAGAACTCACCAAAACAACAGTGGGTACTGAACATGGACATGGCAGGTGAGAACAGGAATGGAATCAGCATGAGAATGCTGACATGATCTGGCCGGATGTCAAACAGGACAGGAAACAGACTGAAGAGACCAATCATTACGTGGCTACAGAAAGATTTTTAGAAAATTTCAAATTACATCATGAAAAAATTAATACTGAACTTTTGAAGATAGGAACTACATTGTCATCTACTCTACAAAGAAAACATATTTGAAAAATATTCCTAAAACAAAAAAATTTAAAACTCGAGGAAAGTTAACGGGTAACAAAAGAATGAGGGGAAAGGGCCCAAGTGATCTTCAAATAGATGACTCAATTACATGATATTTGAAAAGCATGTAAAAATGAATTAAAAAGTGAAACAAGTGAATTAAAAAGCATAAAACAAAACAGTAATGAATCAATATGACCTCTTGTCAGAACATCAAAGATTGCCATGGATGGTCCAATCTACAGAGATGACCCAATAGTTAAACCCTTTGCCTCATAAGGAAAAGTACAGATGCCAGATCCCACATAAAAAAATCAGGGTGGAAATAGCATGGGGAACCTGTTCTTCCAGCCCAGGAAAGCAGAGTCTGGGAGAACCCAGAGCAATCCAGGATGATTCCTGAAAGTCATTGTTGGTTTACCACCATAGGTACACACATTCAGGTACCTTCTGGTACAAACAAAATACACACACACACACACACACACACACATACACACACACACATACACACCCAACAAAAAGGACTCAGAAGCAAATTGAGTGATCTCTATGGCCCCAAAAGGAACCACTTGGGCAAAAATAACTACAATTATATCATTGAAAAAAAAATCCAAGAACTAAACTAATGTATCACCTTCCAAAGATATTTTGATGACTTTCTTTTTTATTTTTAATTTTTTTAAGATATTAAAATATTACAAAATATATTTTCTTGTGATAGCCTCCACAGAGGCATGCACAGAAATGTTGGCAGTAGTTCTTTTCAACCCAGCCTAACACTGTAATCAACATATGTGTCCATGAACAATAGAATGAATACAGTAATTTACTCATACAATGCAATATTATTACTTCATGTGGAGTGAAATGTGTAAGCCTTAAAATGTATATGTTACTCTTTTTTTTATTAAAAATTTAATTATACATTTTAAAAATTTTTACCAGTTCCCTCCCTCCCCCCTCCTCCCCCTCCCCTTCCCCCAGTGCCTCCCCCCCAATTCCCAGAGAGTCCTTTATTGTATACACCTAACTCTCCATTGGGTCCTCCTCTCCGATGACATATAAGGACCCAGTGGCATTTCCATAAGCCCTTTCTCTTGTTCCCCTTAAGCATAAGATCACTACTATGGCTGTCAATCCCTTGCCTCCAGGGGTCTCGGTGCCCTTAACAGATGCTAGACTTTATGAGGGCAACAGTGCACTGGACATTGCGCAGGGCATGCGAAGTCCCATTACGATTGCTTTGGCCCCAACTATTGTTGAGAATCTTGCAAATTGTTGCTCCTCCCATCCTTTTGCTCTTACAATCTTACCGCCCCCTTTTCCGCAAATGTCCCTGAGCTCCAGGATGGGGAGAGATTAGGCTGTCCTAGTTCTATGTGATTGATAGAAGTTCTCTGAAGTTCTGGATTGTGGTTTGTTCATTTTCTTTTGCAGTTTTGCTGCTCCTGCAATTCCCTTCACTCCATTCTGCTGGCCAGAGACAAAAAGCTGTTAAACTGGAGTCTTGTTGTAATAGCACATTCAAGGGTAGATGTAATAAGAGTAGGAAACCTCCCTGAGGGAGGGGTCCATCACCCATTTGCAAAATGATTACTTTTTATCTGCTAGACTATATGCCCTCCCCTTCTGGTGAGATCAGGAAAGAACGTCTGTGAACTTAACCAGGTTTCTCATTACTTACTTGCAGACCTTGATGGAGGCCTATTTTCTCTGCTGTAACATGGTCTCCTCTCTCCTTGTTTCTGGTGTGGCCCTCCTAACCCATCTCTCTTGTTCATAATCCTTGCAATTACTGTGTTTCATAGGTTTACTTTTGAGTGTCTCAATGTGGGCTGGGTGAGTTTGGTACTAGGAGCCACCTATTAGGGAGTACATACGGCGCTTAATTTTCTGGGTTTGGGATACTTCACTTAATATAATTCTTTCTAATGACATCCATTTCCCAGCAAATTCCAGTAATTCACCATTTTTGATGGCTGAGTAGTACTCCATTGTATAGATGTACCACAGTTTCCTTATCCAATCGTCAACTGTTGGACATTTAGGTTGATTCCATGACTTTGCTATTGTAAACAGTGCTGCTATGAACATGGTCGAGCTTGTGCTATCGAGGCGAACCTCTGCTGCATGGGGGGTTATTCCCAAAAGTGGGATAGCAGGGTCATATGGCATTTCAATCTTTAATTTCTTTAAGAATCTCCAGACGGCTCGCCAGAGTGGCTGTATGAGCCTGCATTCCCACCAACAATGTAGGAGAGTTCCCCTCTCTCCACATCCTCTCCAGCATTTGTTGTTGTTTGTATTGTGGATTTTTGCCATCCTGACCGGGGTGAGATGATATCTCAGGGAAGTTTTGATTTTCATTTCCCTGATGGTTAAGGAAGTGGAGCATTTTTAAAGATATTTGATAGACATTTTAATTTCATCCCTGGTAAAGTTTCTTTGAAGTTCCAGGGCCCATTTTTTAATTGGGCCAGTGTTTTCCTTGGAGTTTAATTTTCTAAGTTCTTTGTGCACTCTGGACAGTAGAGCTCTGTCAGATATGTGGTTAGTGAAGATTTTCTCCCATTCTGTGGGTTGCCTTTGAGCTCGTGTGACAATCTCTTTATCTGAACAGAAGCTCTTTAATTTCACAAGATCCCAACTGTTGAGAGTTGGTAGCAGTGATTGTGCCATTGGATGTCTGTTTAGGGCCTAGCCCAATCAGCTCGAGGGAGTTCCCTATCCTTTCAACTATGGTTTTTAAAGTCTCTGGCCTGATATCAAGGTCCTTGATCCATTTGGAATTAAGTCTTGTACATGGTGACAAGTACGGGTCCAGCTTTAATCTTCTGCATGTGGAGATCCAGTTTTGCCAGCACCATTTGTTGAAGATGCTGTTCTTTTTCCATTGGATTCTTTGGGCCCCTTTGTCAAAGACCAAATGGCTGTAACTTTGTTGGTTTATATCTGGGTCTTCAATCCTTATCCATTGATCTGTGTGTCTATTTTGGAGCCAGTACCAGGCTGTCTTTATAACTATGGATTTGTAGTATAGACTTAGGTTTGGTATGGTAATACCTCCAGCTGTGTTTTTGTTACTCAGTATTGTTTTTGCTATCCTGGGTCTTTTGTGTCTCCATATGAACTTTGAGATTATTTGGTCAACTTCTTTGAAGAATTGCTTTGGGATTTTGATTGGTATAGCATTGAATCTGTATATTGCCTTTGGTAGGATGGTCATTTTTACAATGTTGATTCTGCCAATCCAGGAACAAGGGAGGTCTTTCCACCTTCTGGTGTCTTCTGCAATTTCTTTCTTTAGGGTTTTAAAGTTTTCATTGTAAAGGTCTTTTACCTCCTTAGTTAGGTTTATACCAAGGTATTTCATTTTTTTAGGGGCTATAGTAAATGGTATTGTTTCTCTCAAGGCTTTTTCACTTCTTTCATTCTGGGCATATAGGAAGGCCTCTGATTTTTGCACATTTATTTTGTATCCTGCCACCCTGCTGAACTTCTCAATTAGTTCCAGGAGCTTCCTGGTGGAGTTTTTGGGATCACTCAGGTATAAGATCATGTCATCTGCAAATAGGGATAGCTTGACTTCTTCCTTGCCGATTTGAATCCCTCTTATGTCCCTTTCTTGTCTTATGGCTTCAGCTAAGACTTCAAGTACAATATTGAATAGAAGTGGTGAGAGTGGACAGCCTTGTCTAGTTCCTGATCGAAGTGGGAATGCTTCCAATTGTTCCCCATTGAGCATAATCCTTGCTGTGGGCTTGTTGTATACAGCTTTTATTATATTGATAAAGGTTCCTTCCATTCCTACTGTCTCTAGCGTTTTGATCATAAAAGGCTGTTGGATCTTGTCAAAAGCTTTTTCTGCATCTATCGAGAGTATCATGTGGTCTTGGACTTTGGACTGGTTTACATGATGAATTACATTTGTTTATTTGCATATGTTGAACCAACCTTGTGTGCCAGGGATGAAGCCTACTTGGTCCCCATGAATGATCTTTTTAATATGTTTTTGAATCCGATTTGCTAAGACTTTGTTGAGAATCTTTGCGTCTGTGTTCATCAGGGAGATCGGCCTATAGTTTTCTTTTTTAAGTGAATCTTTATTAGGTTTTGGGATTAAAACGATATTAGCTTCATAGAAGGAATTTGGTAGTGTTCCTTCCTTTGCTATTTGATGGAACAGTTTAAGGAGTATTGGTGTTATTAACTCCTTAAATGTCTGGTAGAACTCTGTGCTGAATCCATCTGGTCCAGGACATTTTTTGGTGGGAAGATTCGAGATTACTTCCTCAATTTCTTTATATGTTATAGGACTATTTAAATAATTCACAACTTCCTGATTCAATTTAGGTAAGTTGTGTTTACTTAGAAATTCATCCATCTCTTTTGTGTTGTCAAACTTCACAGAGTATAAGTTTTTGAAATATGATGTTATAATTCTCTGGATTTCTTGGGTATCAGTAGTGATAACTCCATGTTCAATTCTAATTTTGTTAATTTGGGTTTTCTCTCTCTTGCTTTTGGTTAGTTTAGCTAGGGGTGTATCAATCTTGTTGATTTTTTTTCAAAGAACCAGCTTTTTGATTGGTTGATTTTTTCTATCGTTTTCTTAGTCTCGATTTCAGATATTTCTCCCCTTATTTTGCTAATCTCTTCTCTTCTACTGCTTTTGGGATCAGATTGCTCTAGTTTCTCTAAAGCTTTAAGCTGCATTGTTAAGTTGTTTATTTCTGATGTTTCCATTTTTTTGACATGGGCATTAAGAGCTATGAACTTACCTCTTAGAACAGCTTTCATTGTGTCCCAGAGATTTTGGTAAGTTGTATTTTCGTTATCATTCACTTTCAGGAAATCTAGAATTTCCTTTTTAATTTCATCCTGAATCCAGTTCTCATTCAGCATCATAGTGTTAAGTTTCCAGGAGTTAGTGTATTTTCTCTTGTTTGATGTGTTGTGGATGTCCAGCTTTAGGCCGTGGTGGTCTGATAGGGCACAGGTTAGAATTTCAACTTTCTTGTATATGTGTAGATTCATTTTGTGGCCCAGTATGTGATCTATTTTGGAGAAAGTTCCGTGTGCTGCTGAGAAAAATGTGTACTTCTTTGGTGCGTGGGTGAAAAGTTCGATAGAGATCTGTGAGGTCCATTCTTCAGGGTTTGATTAAGTTCCAAAGTGTCTCTGTTAAGCTTTTGACCTGTTGATATATCCCATGTAGAGAGGGCGGTGTTGAAGTCCCCAAGAATTATCGTTTGGGGGTTGATTTCATGCTTTAGACGCTGTAGGGTTTTCTTAATGAATGTGGAGGGTCCCGTATTGGGTGCATATATGTTCAGTATTGTGAAATCTTCCTGGTGAATTGTACCTGTGACTAAAATGTAGTATCCATCCGTGTCTCTTATAATTTTTTTTGGTTTGAAATCCACTTTGTCTGATAGCATAATGGCTACCCCTGCCTGTTTTCTGCTTCCATTTGCTTGTAGAATTGTTGACCAGCCTTTTATTTTTAGAGCGTGCCTATCTTTTGTGGTGAGATGGGTTTCCTGCAGGCAACAGATTGATGGATTGTGATTTTTAATCCAAGTTTGTAATCTGTGTCTCTTGATCGGTGAATTAAGTCTATTAACATTTAGTGTTATAATGGAGAAACTATTGTTAATTCCAGACATTTATTATGTTTAGTAGCTTTTATAAGTATATTGCTTCGCTTTTAATGGTGTTATATTTGCCTTCTGTTCTCCTGGATATGCCTGTTTTTTTCTTACGCTTGAGTATCATTTCTAGCAGTTTTTGAAGGCCTGGTTTGGTGGCCATGTATCCCTTAAAGTTGTCTTTGTGCTGGAAAATTTTTCTTTCTCCCTCGATCATGACTGATAGTTTTGCAGGGTAAATCAGACTGGGTTGACATTTTTGCTCATTCAATACTTGAAGTATGTCTCTCCAAGCTCTTCTTGCTTTTACTGTTTCGACTGAGAAGTCATTTGTTATTTAATAGGTTTGCCTTTAAAAGTGACTTGTTTTTTCTCCCTTGAAGCTCTCAGCACCAGTTCTTTATCTTGAATGTGGAGTGTTTTAACTATTATTTGCCACGGTGTGCTTCTATTTTGGTCGTATCTGTTTGGGGTGCAGAATGCCTCTTGTATATGAATGGGCCTCTCTTTTTTTAGATGAGGAAAGTTTTCCTTGATGATCGTTTGAAAAATTTCCTCAGAGGTGGTATTTTGAGATTCTTGCTCCGGTATTCCATGAATACGCATGTTAGGCTTCTTCAGGGTGTCCCATATCTCTTGGATATTTCTCTCAAGTATCTTTTTGGCTTTAACAACCTCTTCCATTGAGCTGGTTAGTACTCCCACTTTATCTTCAAGGTCTGAAATTCTGTTTTCTGCTTCATTAGTTCTGTTGATAAGACTCTCTGTGGCGTTCTGGGTTGAAGATAACTTGTCTTTTAGCTCAGTTTTAAACTCTGCTTGAGTTTGTTTTAACTGCTCTATGCCACTTTTTGTTTCTTGCACTGTTTTTCTCAACTCCTCCAGATGTCTGTTGTGTTCCTCTTCAAAGCGATTGATTCGATTATGTAATTCCTCCCTGATTTCCTCTTTCATAGTATTGAACATGGTAATGATCCTATTTTGAAAGTCGTTATCCTGGGTCAGGCTTTCTTGGCCTTTTTCCGCGGTTTGTTCTTGTTGGAATCTAACATTATGAGATTAATTTCTTCAGTGGGAAATTTGTTTACTTGAGTGTTGCTTCTCATGGATTTGCACTTTGACTTTGGCATTGTCATTTTAACTCTTAAGATCTCTCAATTTCACTAAACTGAATTATTTGGCCTGGGGTACTGGTGGGCGGGGCCCGAACAGGGACTCACCTAGGGCGTGGGGTGAGGCCCGGGTGGACCGCGTGCGTGTCCCGACGGCGGAGCGGGGTGGGGTGAAAAGGGACGATGGGCGCGTCGGCGTGGAGCTATTTAACCCGAGGGCAGCTGAGGCGGGGCCCGGGCGCAGGGGGAGGTCCTCCTCGTCCCTCGGCCCCCGCGCGGCTCCGGCTGGATGGCGGGAGTCGGAGCCGGGTCCCTGTGGGCTGACCTGGGGGTCCTAGAGCGCGCGTTGAGAGCCCGGCTGGATCTCGCGTACGCGTCCCGACCGGCGGAGCCTTTATTTTTAATTTTTATGTTGTTCAAAATGCAAAAACAACCTCTTATTGGAATTTTAACTCTAGGCAAAGGATTGATGATGGAATATTTTACTCAATAAATGAGTAATGATAATATCCCCAATAAATATCACCAATTGGCAATACTTGATGAAGAGAGACATGGACATTGATTCTCAATGAATGCAAAATCACAATAAGGAAAACATAGCTTATTGTTCCTTGATTTTAACCAACATCATCTCCAAAGTATCAAATGTGCCAGAAACCTGAATTTAAACCTGGTTAATCCTCTAGATTTCTCTGCCAAATGATAGTAAATTTAGGGATCAAAAATAACATGATAAATTTTTAACCCTTAAGAAACTGGAATCCACATGAATCAATTATAAACCCTAAAGATATAGAAAATAAAAACCCTTAGATATAAAAATGAATAAAAAATTGTAAACAGTTAAGAACAGACAAAGTCAAAATTATATTTGGATGATTATTTGAACAAATCGTGGCTGCAAAAATGGAAACATATTTATAGGGTAAATTATGAACTAACCAATGTTTGTTGTCACTAGGAAACTGCAATTATTTGTGGCTGCATTGATGACACTTATTGGCTTAAAAATTAGGTTCTTACATTTAGAAATATATTTGTGCTGCAATTTTTACTGAAGAAAAATCATCTTGTATTTCTTGTAAAAAATGCATGAAAATTTAAGTGATGATCATAGAAAAAAACATATTCCTGAGACTCGAGATTCTTTTTTTCAAATTAGATTAGAATTCTGCCCCTACTTTTATGACTGAAAATCTAGTACCCAATCTGCTCTGTAATCCTCAAGTATTAAATAAGCAAAGCAATGAAAAGACACTCAAGCTTTCCTAGGAAAAAATACACCAGAGAGTAAAGCCCTGTGAAGAAACTGAACATATACAGTAATGCAAATAGAATATAAAATCTATCATCTTCCAAAAACAGTTTGGTACTGTTGCATAAATTTGCAAATCAAAATTTTCTCTATTTCAAATGTTTGATTTAAGAAACAATTATCATATATTAAGAATCTAGAAATAATCTTCTAGGCTGAAATACAGTTTGGATAATTGCAGTCTCTTGTTTCTGTTAGTTGTGTGCACTTTCATGAATGGATTGGGTGTGTCTATCATCAGTGAAGGACTGACAAAGTATTTCCCTAATTCACATTCTGTAGTCTCAACCTCTTCTAAGGAAATGCTGCTGCTATTGTCAGTCTTGCTTATTTTCTCTTTATATGTTTGTGTATATCACATCCTACATCAACCCAAGTTCCTCTAAGGGCAGAGACCACAGTTATCCACATACAGTTCTGATCTTCTACCCATACCAGTGTTCTCAGAGGAGTGCTTTTAAGTACACACTTGAATGCAAAGACCTACAGAAATAAATGTATTCTTACTTAAAAAAAGAGAATAATGATACTTGAACTAGAATAGGACTTGCAAAATGGAAGTAACACTAGTAATCTATGACAATAAAGTTAAGTTTTCCCCAAACCACTGGCCAATATACTGAAATGAAACAAATACTGTGAACTGGACATTTTTCAAATTTATGATCAATAGAAGCATTAACACTAAATGTTATCCCGGTAAAAGAGAATACTCACATACTTAAAATCTTTGACTTAACTAATATTTGCTTATAAGAAAAAAAATGTCAAAGTCTTCAAATCTTCCTAGATCCCAGTTTTATTTATTTTTCTATAAAGCAATGAATTGAATCTCTTAATGATGTCACCTACTGATAGAACTTGTGAATCATTGGTGGATTTATAAAATTCACCAATCTCTCCCCTATTTTTCAAGATTTACTATCAGTACAAAATTAAATTCTTAATATAAAGTTAAATTAAACTACACAGTTTTCATAAATGCTATTTCACCTAAAGTACAACAAAGGATAAATTGGGAAACTGCTGACCACCTGTTGGGAATGCTTCATTCCTGACTCTTGAAAGGTAGAGTAGCCTTCTGACTAGACCACAGCTGGAATTTGGATTCAGAGGGGTCCTATAAACCACAGCTCTCCATCCTCTCTCAAAGCTACAGGAAATGAAAGTGCCACCTGGGCTTTGAGATTCTGTAATGAGCCAGTATTTCAATCCCTCCTGCCTTTTGATTCCCTTAACCCCCTCTTCAGTTTCAAGAAGGTGACAATGAGTGCCTTCTTGTTGGAGAAGGAAAATCTCAGTGCATTCTTGCAGGAGATTTGCTCTGAATAAACAAATTGGTTTATGTGGTGGCTGAGTTTCTTCATGGGCTTTGTCAGAAAGGTTTCAGCTTAAGGTTATCAATCATAACTGAATATCACAGCTGAATGTGTGTATACAAACCAAGTTCAATCTTAGATGCAGACATTTGCTATTTCTTTAAGTTAAAGAAAATATTCCAATTAAAAGTGGCTCAGCTTGTAAAGCATTTGCCGCCACTCAATTGTGAAAACTTGAGTTCAGAGTCTCACACCCCATGCTTGGCCAGAGTTTCTGTTATCCCTATGATTCCATGGAAAATGAGAAGGAAACCTGTGAGAACCTATCTCATAGACCAGCCAGCTGAGTTTACAGAGTAGAGGTGACAGGATCCGAGGCCAAACAAAGCTGACCCATAAAAGCAACGTCTAAAGATTGTAATCTATTTCTATAGTCACACTACTACAGGTGAACCCTCCTTTCACATAGACACACATGTAAGACATATGCTTATATACATACACATAAATTTCCAAAAAGATTAAACTAACTCGAAAAACATTTTAAGAAAAGAGAAAACATATGCAACCCATGCCCTCATTTATTTTCTGCATGTTGATTGTTTACCATTTCTTCAGAAAGAGAATTTTTCAAATCACTCAATCAAATCTTTAAATGGATTATTTCTATTTATACTAAGCTCTATACCATGGATATTAATTAGAGTAGTAAATTAAATTTCAGAAATGTTTTAGAACGCTTTCAAGATATTCACATCTATTTACAAGTCCCCACATGAAACACTACTCTTTTTTTCTCTGTTTTCGATTGGTGTTTCCTCCTGTGAATGCACCATACCATTGATTGCTTTGAGACTATAAAAATGAGACTATACACTCAACATTCTAGAGAATGACAAGGAAAGGTTTTGCTGTGGATGGCTACATTCAGAAGCATGCTAATCCATTTATTCCCAGAATCATAACTATTGTGAGATGATAAAGCAGGTAAATGAACTCATGCCTAATGATCTATCAATCTATTATCTTAACATTTAATTTATATTCAAAGATCTGTCTGCAGCCATGACCTCTCCATAAGGTGCAGCCTGTTCAACTGCTCTCCTCCTTCTCTCAAAGCCACAGAAAATGGATTTACCATTTTAGTCATCTCCTCCATTGCAACAACAAGTAGCTTTTATCTGCTGTTACTTGCAACATTGAAGGGGAGCAAAAAGAAACTGATTAGAGAAAGACCACTCCTGGCTTTCCCCCTCCTTTCCCAGGCTGGCCTGATGGAGATTAGGCAACAAGCCAGCACACTCGTTACCCCTATTATAGGATCTCTCAGATAACTTTTTAAAGATAGATGCTGAAACACAAAAGTGAAAAAACTAGTGGGCTTACTTTTTGGCAATGTTATACAAATGCTGCTCTCAGTTTTTCTTAAATTAGAACAACTATCACTGAAGAGTAATTCCCCAACTTCTCATTATCATCTTATATAGGAAAAGAAGCATTTTTATGGATCCTATAACAAATGTGAGTTCTTTGCTAGGTCCATGGGGGAAATGTTAATATATCAGACAAGACCCATTTTGTAGGCAGGGAACACATGCCGTATACTGAAAACCTAACCAAATGCATGTGGAAGGGGATAAAATAGGCCCTAAACAGGATCAAACTTCTTAGTGTTAACTGTAAGTGCTTTATAGCAGACTACCATCTAAACATTCATCTTTATACCCATAGCTTAGATGAGCTCTCAGTACTCAACCAAGTGTATCCTCTTACACTGGAAGATGTGCAATGCAGAATCACAACTAGCCAAAGTGCAGAGAATAAGTGACTGTGGAGTACTCAATTCTATATAGGACATAAAAATCACCCCTCATTCAAGGCTCAGGGAATCTTGTGGAAGAGGAGGGGTAAGAATGTAAGAAGCTTTGGGTGGGGATAGATATTGCCAGACATTGCCCTGTGTTCATAATAAGGATGTCTCACCTAAGAGGTCACTGCAACAAGCAATATCCACGTTCACAAGACCTGCACAATAGTTGTCTATCAATATTTCTCCATGGATGAGAGAATACCTCAAGAAGTAATACTGCTCCCTGGGAGATTAGTAAAGGTTAACAGAACACTAGATAAGAGGAGTTTGTTTACTTAATGATATAATCATTGATGGAACATCCATGTCCCAGCATGTGCTCAGGTAATTGCTAGTGCAGAGTGCATACCAGATGGAACACAGTGGGTCACAGATGCAAAAAGATGTAAGAAAAGGTGGGAGACTGGATGGAAATTACAAGAAATATGAATGGGTGGTAAGGGTGAAAACACATAGATTTATTATATTTATGCATGAGAAAGTGTTAAAGAATATGAAAAAAAAAGAAAATATGCCATTCTGGATCTGAAATATGCAATTCCCAGAGTCCATCAAATGAGGGTGATAAGGAGGTTGACTATTGAATCTAGACAGTATGCTTTTGTGAGCAAAGTTTCATATAACTACCTGGTAAGTTATATAAACATGAATTTTTAAAAAGTAACAGTACAACTCATTGGTCAATTTTATGGCAGGGGAAAAGAAATCTTATGTAAGAAAAATCAATATATGGTATTTACATTTTAAAATTTCACCAACACAGAGTCTAGTCATTATCAAAAATTTGTAAGAATAAAAGCTTTCTGTAACTCAGTGACTAAACTACCATTATCAGGGTAGAATTTATTTTCATATGATGCTCTAATGCACAGGAAAAATATATGTCTAGAATGGTGGATTAAACTCTGAGTCATAATAAATAATAAATGATTCTCCAAATATAACAAATATCATTAGATTGATAAGGGAAAGTTTAGTCCATGGAGATACATACATATATATATATATATGTATATATATATACATACGCACACACATATATGTATATATATAATCAAAACATGAAAAAATAACTTATAAGAAGGAATTAAAGTAGCAGACATTGACTGAATAGAGACTGCAAAGAAGAAACATGACTTTTAAACTTATTTAATTTCATTTTTCTTCTTCAAAAATAAAGAAGTGTAGCTTTTAGAAAACTTTCCCAATAAAACATAACTGAGGACAAGTATTGGAGCCTAGACAGTGTTTGAGAAAATACCGATAATCTTAGTGAAATGCAGCCCAGTCAAATGAACTTCTAATATCCTCTATGAAGAAAACCCTAAGTCATCCACCTTACATTTTAAGAACAGTCTTCTACGTTGGGTCAAGCAACACCTCGTGTCCCAATCACTGGGATATGAACTTCTGTGACTCTTAATTAAAATGTGTCTATTGAAGTGGCAATCTAGGTGATAGCTTTCATACATTTTGTATTTGAAGCACAGGCCTGTAAAGCATCTCTACATAAATGCAAGGTATGTGATTACATGCCTTGTTTAGTCAAAGTAATACACCACTGGAAGGAAACAGAGGTGAGTGCCAAAATGGCAGATACCAGTCTATGCTAATTGAAAGATGAAAACTTCTATTTTAATTGTCTTTCCAACTAACAATACTTAATGCCAGATCTTGAAACCAAGAGTAATAAACAACCAAAAAATTTTTACATTAAATCATGATCAATTGTATATTGTGCTATTTTATATTGAAATTGGATAGGTAGAGTATATATATACAATGATTATAATTTATCTATGAAAATATTTTAGCTATGAAATAGTGCTCAATGGGATTAGTATGTGCTACATATTTCTCTATGCATTTCCTATAAAATTCTCGTGTATTTAGTGGCAATTAAATAAAACTTAACAGATATATTGTTGATTACAAGAATACAATAGATAAATGCTTACTGCAGTTTGTAATAAAATGTAACTTTTTTACATTTAATGAGCATAACCAGGAAAAGAATATGATTTTAGAGAAATAGTACATTCTCATAGGTATGCCAATAGGTCTCTCCTGGATGTGACCTAGAATAAACAAAAGCTTATTCATTTCCTTCTACATAAAGCCATACAACATTATCTAGCAAGGGTCATATAAGATTGCCAGATTTCCATATCTTTAAACCAGTTAGACAGCACATATTTTTGAAGTTATTACATCTTTTTCTTTATGGATTCACTAATTAAGAGGAAACTTTCTTTTTAAAAAAATAGCTATCAATATTTCTTATGGAATATCGACCTCATCTTTACTTTTTTGTATTCCATCCATTGAAGATGTTTACGTGCCTATTAAAGAGTACAAATTATAAGCAGAAACCTGTCCTCAGACATTATTCATGAAAAAGTCAATCTCAAGTTGTTATATTTATCATAAAAAAATAGAGAGAATTTGTTTAAAGACCCACAGCAATTCCTAGAACAAAGATGTTTAGATTACTGAAAGGTTTCATTATCAGGTCTAAAATACAGGCTGCAATTGCATAAAAATCAGTATAAATTTTCCTCCATGAGTTTAATAATACACAGAAACTGTGAATCTAAATTGTATCATTCACTAAAGTTTTACATGAGATTTTACCAGCTAAGTTTGTGAAAAGAGATGTTTGAAAATTAGGATCAGGAATTGATTGAATAATATGATATGATTTTATCTGATTATTTCCATGTTTCCTCTGATTTGATATATTTAAGCTGACTCATATTCTACAAAGCCTTGTGTTTCTTCATTTGTTAGTACTTATCACACTTGAAGTTGTCAAAAATATGTTTTCTGTAATAAAACAGTGATCATTAAAACAGATTGCCCTCAAAAAATGAATCTCCACATATAGAGAAAAGTTGAAATTCTAGCCTGTGCCCTATCAGACCACAACAGCCTAAAGGTGGACATCCACAACACAACAGAAGACAGAAAATACACTAACTCCTGGAAACTTAACACTATAATGCTGAATAAGAAGTGGATTCAGGGGGCTGAAGAGGTGGCTCAGGGATTAAGCCTCCGCCTTGCAGGTGGAAGGTCCTGAGTTCGGATCCCAGATCCCACGTATAGACCCCAGGCGGAAGCAGGGGCGGCCTGCTCTTCTGGTCCTGGTAGGGCGGAGCCTGTGAATCCCGGGGCAGAAGGAGGTGGAGGCGCCCATGGTGGTTCGCGAATTCGTCCGTGGTTCTACACATACACAGACATACACACACAGACACGCGCGCACGCACATACACACGCATATGCACACAGTTGAATAAATAATAATAATAAAAAATTTTTAAAAAGAGTAGGCTTTAAAAAAAAAACTGGATTCAGGAAGTAATTAAAAAGGAAATTCAAGATTTCCTGAAAGTGAACGATAATGAAAATACAACGTAACAAAATCTCTGGGACACAATGAAAGCTGTCCTAAGAGGTAAGTTCATAGCTCTTAATGCCTACATCAAAAAAATGGAAACATAAGAAATAAACAACTTAACAATGCAGCTTAAAGCTTTAGAAAAACTAGAGCAATCTGATCCCAAAAGCAGTAGAAGAGAGGAGATTACCAAAATAAGGGGAGAAATGTCTGAAATCGAGATTAGGAAAACAATAGAGAAAATCAACCAGTCAAAAAGCTGGTTCTTTGAAAAAATCAATAAGATTGATACACTCCTAGATAAATAAACCAAAAGCAAGAGAGAGAGAACCCAAATTAACAAAATTAGATATGAAAATGGAGTTATCACTACTGATACCCAAGAAATCTAGAGAATTATAACGTCATATTTCAAAAACTTATACTCTTGCCTTCAAGGATCTTGGTGCCTTTAGCTGATGCTAGACTTTGTGAGGTCAATAGTGTGTTGGACAATGCGCAGGGCATGCAAAGTCCTATTATGATTGCTTCGGCCCTAACACGTGTGGAGTATCTTGCATATCATTGCTCCTCCCATCCTTTTGCTCTTACAATCTTACCGCCCCCTTTTCCGCAAATGTCCGTGAGCTTCAGGACGGGGAGAGATTAGGCTGGCCTAGTTCTATGTGGTTGATATAGAGTCTCTGACGTTCTGGATTGTGGTTTGTTGGCTTTCTTTTGCTGTTTTCCTGCTCTGCAATGCCCTTCACTCAATCCTGATGGGCACTGTATGTCACCCCATGGTCAGAGACAAAAAGCTGTTAAACTGGAGTTTTATTATAATAGCACATTCAAGGGTAGATGTAATGAAAGTAGGAAACCTCAGTGAGGGAGGGGTCAATCCCCCATTTGCAAAATGATTACTTTTTGTCTGCCAGACTACATGCCCTCCCCTTCTGATGAGATCATACCCCCTCAGTTGTACATGATCAGGAACGAACATCTGTGAACTTAACCAGTGTCACATTACTTACTTCAATTCCTTGATGGAGGACTATTTTCTCTGCTGTAACATGATCCCCTCTCTCCTTGTGTCTGGTGCGGCTCTCCAACCCCATCCCTCCTGTTCATACTCCTTGCAATTACGGTATTACAGAGATTTCTCATCCAGTGTCTCTAGGTGGGCTGGGTGGATTTGGTACTAGGAGCCACCTATTAGGGAGTACATACCGTGCTTAATTTTCTGGGTTTGAGATACCTCACTTAATATAATTTTTTTCTAATGACATCCATTTCCCGGCAAATTCCAGTAACTCATCATTTTTGATGGCTGAGTAGTACTCCATTGTATAGATGTACCACAGTTTCCTTATCCACTCATCAACTGTTGGACATTTGGGCTGATTCCATGACTTTGTTATGGTAAACAGTGCTGCTATGAACATGGTTGTGCTTGTGCTATCGAGGTGAACCTCTGCTGCATGGGGGGTTATTCCCAAAAGAGGAATAGCAGGGTCATATGGCATTTCAATCTTTAATTTCTTTAAGAATCTCCAGACGGCTCGCCAGAGTGGCTGTATGAGCCTGCATTCCCACCAGCAATGTAGGAGAGTTCCCTTCTCTCCACATCCTCTCCAGAATTTGTTGTTGTTTGTATTGTGGATTTTTGCCATCCTGACCAGGGTGAGATGATATCTCAGGGAGGTTTTGATTTTCATTTCCCTGATGGCTAAGGAAGTGGAGCATTTTTTAAGATATTTGTTAGACATTGTAATGTCATCCCTGGTAAAATTTCTTTTAAGTTCCAGGGCCCATTTTTTAATTGGGCCATTGTTTTCCTTGGAGTTTAGTTTTCTAAGTTTTTTGTGCACTCTGGACAGTAGAGCTCTATCAGATATGTGGTTAGTGAAGATTTCCTCCCATTCTGTGGGTTGCCTTTGAGCTCATGTTACAATCTCTTTATCTGAACAGAAGCTCTTTAATTTCACAAGATCCCAACTGTTGAGAGTTGGTAGCATTGTGCCATTGGATGTCTGTTGAGGAACTGTTGGCCTAGCCCAATCAGCTCGAGGGAGTTCCCTATCCTTTCAATTATGGTTTTTATAGTCTCTGGCCTTATATCAAGGTCCTTGATCCATTTGGAATTAAGTCTTGTACAAGGTGACAAGTACGGGTCCAGCTTTCATCTTCTGCATGTGGAGATCCAGTTTTGCCAGCACCATTTGTTGAAGATACTATTATTTTTCCATTGGATTCTTTGGGCCCCTTTGTCTAAGACCAAATGGCTGTACTTTTGTGGGCTTATATCTAGGTCTTCAACCCTTATCCATTGACCTGTGTGTCTATTTTGGAGCCAATACCAGGCTGTTTTTACAACTATGGATTTGTAGTATAGACTAAGGTTTGGTATGATGATACCTCCAGCAGTGTTTTTGTTACTCAGGATTTTCTTTGCTATCCTGGGTCTTTTGTGCCTCCATATGAATTTTGAGATTATTTGGTCAACTTCTTTAAAGAATTGCTTTGGGATTTTAATTGTTATAGCACTGAATTTGCATATTGCCTTTGGTAGGATGGTCATTTTTACGATGTTGATTCTGCCAATCCAGGAGCATGGGAGGTCTTTCCACCTACTGGTGTCTTCTGCAATTTCTTTTTTTTTTACATTAATACATTTTTTATTATTATTTAAGCTCATACAAACTTAATAGGTACACCAGTTCCCTCCCTCCCTCCTCCTCCCCCCGTACCCCCTGCTCCTTCTCCCCATCCCTTCCCTTCCCATCCCCCAGTGCCTCCCGCCCCAATTCCCAGAGAGTCCTTTCTTATGCATGCCTGATTATCCTCTGGGCCCTGCAATTTCTTTCTTCAGGGTTCTAAAGTTTTCATTGTAAAGGTCTTTTACCTCCTTGGTTAGGTTTATACCAAGGTATTTCATTTTTTTAGGGCCTATAGTAAATGGGATTGTTTCTCTCAGGGCTTTTTCACCTCTTTCATTCTGGACATATAGGAAGGCCTCTGATTTTTGCACATTTATTTTGTATCCTGCCACCTTGCTGAACTTCTCCACAGTAATGTTCCTATGCTTAAGGGGAACACGAGAAAGGATTCAGGGAAATGCCACTGGGTCCTTGTACGTCATCGGAGAGGAGGACCCAGAGAGTTAGGCATACACAATAAAGGACTTTCTGGGAATTGGGGGGAGGAACTGGGGGATGGGGAGGGAGGGAAGAAGGAGCAGGGGCTTCAGGGGGAGGAGGAGGGAGGGAGGGAACTGGTCTACCTATAAAGTTTGTATGAGCGGAAATAATAAAAAATGTATTAAAAAAACAAAACTTATATTCTGTGAAATATGACAACACAAAAGAGATGGATGAATTCCTAAGTAAACACAACTTACCTAAATTGAATCAGGAAGTTGTGAATTATTTAAATAGTCCTATAACATATAAGGAAATTCAGGAAGTAATCTCGAATCTTCCCACCCAAAAATGTCCTGGACCAGATGGATTCAGCATAGAGTTCTACCAGACATTTAAAGAGTTAATACCACCAATACTCCTTAAACTGTTCTAACAAATAGCAAAGGAAAGAACACTACCAAATTCCTTCTATGAAGCTAATATTGTTTTAATTTCAAAACCTAATAAAGATACACTTAAAAAAGAAAACAATAGACCAATCTCTCTGATGAACACAGATGCAAAGATTATCAACAAAGTCTTAGCAAATCAGATTCAAAAACGTAACAAAAATATCATTCACGGTGACCAAGTAGGCTTTATCCCCGGCACACAAGGATGGTTCAACATATGCAAATCAATAAATGTAATTCATAATATAAACCAGTCCAAAGTCCAAGACCACATGATACTCTCGATAGATGCAGAAAAAGCTTTTGACAAGATCCAACAGCCTTTTATGATCAAAATGCTAGAGACAGTAATAATGGAAGGAACCTTTATGAATATAATAAAAATCTGTATACAACAAGCCTACAGCAAGGATTATACTCAATGGGGAAAAACTGGAAGCATTCCCACTTCAAGCAGGAACTAGACAAGGCTGTCCACTCTCACCACTTCTATTCGATATTGTACTTGAAGTGTTAGCTGAAGCCATAAAACAAGAAAGGGACATAAGAGGGATTCGAATCCGCAAGGAAGAAGCCAAGCTTTCCCTATTTACAGATGACATGATCTTATACCTGAGAAATCCCAAAAAATCCACCAGGAAGCTCCTGGAACTAATTGAGAAGTTCAGCAGGATAGCAGGATACAAAGTAAACGTACAAAATCAGTGGTTTTCCTATATGCCCAGAATGAAAGAAGTGAAAAAGCCTTGAAAGAAACAATCCCATTTACTATAGCCCCTAAAAAAATGAAATACCTTGGTATAAATCTAACCAAGGAGGTAAAAGACCTTTACAATGAAAACTTTAAAACCCTCAAGAAAGAAATTGCAGAAGACACCAGTAGGTGGAAAGACCTCCCATGTTCCTGGATTGGCAGAAACAACATCGTAAAAATGACCATCCTACCAAAGGCAATATACAGATTCAGTGCTATACCAATTAAAATCCCAAAGCAATTCTTTAAAGAAGTTGACTAAACAATCTCAAAATTCATATGGAGGCACTAAAGACCCAGGATAGGAAAGTCAATCCTGAGTAACAAAAACACTGCTGGAGGTATCATCATATCAAACCTTAGTCTATACTACAAATCCATAGTTGTAAAAACAGCCTGGTACTGGCTCCAAAATAGACACACACATCAATGGATAAGGGTTGAATACCCAGATATAAGCCCACAAAAATACAGCCATTTGGTCTTTGACAAAGGGGCCCAAAGAATTCAATGGAAAAAGAACAGCATCTTCAAAAAGTGGTGCTGGCAAAACTGGATCTCCACATGTAGAAGATTAAAACTGGACCCGTACTTGTCACCTTGTACAAGACTTAATTCCAAATGGATCAAGGACCTTGAATTAAGGCCAGAGACTATAAAAACCATAGTTGAAAGGTAGGGAATTCCCTCGAGCTGATTGGGCTAGGCCAACAGTTCCTCAACAGACATCCAATGACACAGTCACTGCTACCAACTCTCAACAGTTGGGATCTTGTGAAATTAAAGAGCTTCTGTTGAGATAAAGAGATTTTAACATGAGCTCAAAGGCAACCCACAGAATGGGAGAAAATCTTCGCTAACCACATGTCTGATAGAGCTCTACTGTCCAGAGTGCACAAAAAACTTAGAAAACTAAACTCCAAGGAAAACAATGGCCCAATTAAAAAATGGGCCCTGGAACTTCAAAGAAATTTTACTAGGGATGACATTACAATGTCTAACAAATATCTTAAATATGTGCCACTTCGTTAGCCATCAGGGAAATGCAAATCAAATCTTCCCTGAGATATCATCTCACCCCGGTCAGGATGGCAAAAATCCACAATACAAACAACACCAAATGCTGGAGAAGTTGTGGAGAGAGGGAAACTTACCTACATTGCTGGTGGGAATGCAGGCTCATACAGCCACTCTGGCGAGCCGTCTGGAGATTCTTAAAGAAATTAAAGATTGAAATGCCATATGACCCTGCGATTCCACTTTTGGGAATAACCCCCCATGCAGCAGAGGTTCACCTCAATAGCACAAGCACGACCATGTTCATAGCAGCACTGTTTACAATAACAAAGTCATGGAATCAGCCCAAATGTCCAACAGTTGATGAGTGGATAAGGAAACTGTGGTACATCTATACAATGGAGTACTACTCAGCCATCAAAAATGATGAATTACTGGAACTTGCCGGGAAATGGATGTCATTAGAAACAATTATATTAAGTGAAGTATCCCAGACTCAGAAAATTAATAGCCGTATGTACTCCCTAATAGGTGGCTACTAGTACCAAACTCACCTAGCCCACCTAGAGACACTCAAAGATAAATCTCTGTAATACAGTAATTGCAAGGAGTATGAACAAGAGGGATGGGGTAGGAGGGCCGCACCAGAAACAAGGAGAGAGGAGACCATGTTACAGCAGAGAAAATAGGCCTCCATCAAGGACTGCAAGTAAGCAATGAAACATCTGGTTAAGTTCACAGACTTTTCATTCCTGATCATTTACAACTGAAGGGGTATGATCTCACCAGAAGGGGAGGGCATATAGTCTGGCAGATAAAAAGTAACCATTTTGCAAATGGGTGGTTGACCCTTCCCTCACTGTGGTTTCCTACTTTTATTACATCTACCTTTGAATATACTCTTATAACAAGACTTTAGTTTAACAGCTTTTATCTCTGGCCAGGGGGTGACATCCAATACCCATCAGGATGGAGTGAAGGGCATTGCAGGAGCAGCAGAACTGCAAAAGAAAATCAACAAACCATAATCCAGAACTTCAGAGACTCTATATCAACCACCTAGAACTAGGCCAGCCTAATCTCTCCCCATCCTGAAGCTCAGGAAAATTTGCGGAAGAGGGGGCGGTAAGATTGTAAGAGCACAAGAATGGGAGGAGCAATGATATGCGAGATACTCCACACGTTAGGGCCGAAGCAATCATAATTGGACTTTGTATGCCCTGCGCAATGTCCAACACACTATTGACCCCACAAAGTCTAGCATTTGCTAAAAGCACCAAGATCCTTGGAGGCAAGGGATTGACAGCCACAGTAGTGTTCCTATTAAGGGGAACACAGAAAAGTGTTCAGGGAAATGCCGCTTGGTCCTTGTATGTCATCGGAGAGGAGGACCCAGAGAAGAGTTTGGCATGTGTGTTAAAGGATTCTCTGAGAATTGGGGGAGGGGAGGCACTGGAGGATGGGGAGGGAGGGATGAGGGGAGGGTGAGCAGAGGGGTCGGGGGTGAGGAGATGGGAGTGAGGGAACCAGTGCACCTATTAATTTTGTATGAGCGGAGACAATAAAAAATGTTAAAAAAAAAAAACAGATGGCCCTGTTGTCTGATTCGTTTCTGTTCATTTAATTCTATGATAATATTATGAATATTCATTAAATAATTGAATATATGAATGAATCAGAAGGCAGGAAACACAAATCTCAAGCTGAAGTTTGACATAGACAATGAAAGCTAGAAAGTTTTAAATAATCCTGTGCTTAATGAAATTTTTGCATCATCATATTCATTTAATTTTGCTATGCAAAATGTAATGCAGGTAGAGGTAATAACAACTTGAATTAGTTGAGGATTCTACAGAATAAGGAGCCCAAAACAAAATGACAATAGCAAAACTTCGGTGTCTTTGTTCTAAGTCTTTAAATGGATGATAACCAAGCCTTCTTTGGTATGTGTGGTGAATGATTGTTTCTATGGTAATTATCACCATAATTCATTCAATGGTCTGTGAGATATTGACCTCTTAGAGGAGTTACCCATCTTCATGAAAGGGGAGATTTTTTTTTCCTTAGTGTAGAATATTTTTGGAAATTTGACAGTTTATTTTCTTTTTTTTTTTTTTGCTGGACTTTGATTTTAATTTAAATGTTTCTTATTTTGAGGACGTTTGATAAATAAAAATGTTTAATGCAAACACAACCAGAATACAACAACTCTATAATGATACAAGCAAAAATAAGTCCCCATGAGCAAGAACAGAGACCAGCAATTCATAAAATTACTTGGTCTTGGGCTTATTCCTCCTTAAAAACAGAATAGTTTTTCAATACATATTCCCTCAAACTTCAAGTTAAAATGTATTCTCAGTGTGTCAGCATTTATATTAAAATGAATTTCTTACTTGTGGGAAAAATTACAATAGAGTTTCTTTAGAAGTATACAAGTAGCAGCAACTTCTCATGATGCAGGATCCATGTTTCCCTCTTCAGGTTGATACAATACATCAGGCACAGCAGAGAGAGCACAGCTGGTCAGGTGACCTTCATGAGGCTATGGATGGAGCTGCTAAGTTTATTTGTTTTGTATTCCTGTATCCATCATCTCTCCCCTACATGCCCACTTCCCATGTAAGTAAGTGTGGTTATTCTGATTGGTGCACATCTTGCTCTAACTTCACATTTAAAATAGTCTCTCACTAACCTATATGTCAATTTCTTCTTCTGTATTTAGTTATTCTCTAAATTATATGTGTATTCCACTCCACTTATAATTTATTTGTTTCCAAAAACACATGACAGTTTCTCATTTGAAACCACACCTCTCAAGCTTTGACCCCAGAGACACACAGGTTTCTTAAATTTTCTTCTCAGATTTTGTCCCACATTTTTTCCCTTAAAACAAATGCCCTGATCAAGATACCTAATAATAGTTTTGTGTTTCCTTGGATGAATTTTTCCATGGTTATTCAAAGTGAGAATCTTTCAGTTACTTTCTATCATATGTTACATTAATTTCCTTATTTTTCTAACAGTCTAAACTTGCTGTATTTATTTATTAATTTAATCTATTTTCTCTTATAAGTTTATAAGCTTTTTGAATCAAATTTCTTTGGCTCCTCTGCTCATCTCTTTATACTAAGCTCATAGAATGAGCTCAGAACAGAGTGGTTCCTCTGTAAAACACCTGCTGAAAGGAAGACCATACAATAAAAAGTTCCTTTAAAGAAATCAACAATGTTTTATCCCACAACTAAAAATCAGCCCCAAGTAATGGTTTCAATATGCCAAAATGATTGCTGCCACCTTACAGTTCTCTAATTTTCATTCCTGCTTTCATCCAGGTAACTTTTCACAGATAGAATCTAAACAATATTTTCTTTTTGGAAAGAACTTCTTTCTCCCTGTATAATTGCCCAGTTGCTCATTCTTCTGATGAGTAATAAGAAGCCAATATTTTCATTTACTAATACTAAAGCAAAAGTCAATGTTAGAGTTTCCAGACTGATTAATGAATAATTGCATCACAAATTTAATATAAAAATCAAGCTAGGTCTAGTTCTCCAAATATCTTCATTAATTTTAAAAAAGTATTTTGCAGTTTCCTTAAAAAAATTTGCCAAATTTCCCTTTCTAGTACACTCTTCCTGAGTAAAGTATACATAATTTTCTAAAATTACAATTTCTTCGAAGTCTTTTCCTTTTCTTCTCATTCCTCTTAATAGAAGCATTAGATCTTTTATCACACATGACTATCATTATATGATTTCATTGTAGTAAGGACAAAACTGACGAAAAACTTCCTTGCATAGCAATTGACAACTTGCCTGCAAAAAACAGGATATTTACTCATCATTCATGTTCTTGCCATATTTCTTATTTGTTCTGCCTTAGTAGACGAACTTGCCTTCTGCCTCTAGAATTGCCCTCTCCACAGAATGCCTTTTCTGCACAGCTACTATGATCCTGACAAAAATGTAAATTATCAAGCCATTTTTATCTAAAATAAGAAAATAATTCTTTCTGTATCTAAATGTGTCCTTCTTTATAAAACTGAACTTAACTTTTCTATATACAGTATATCGTAATTATAACAAAAGTACCAAGTTTCTCTGAAAATTTATTCATTTTAGTTTATTTTATAAATATTTCATATGGGTAATTCCAATTACATATTATGATAACAAAGCACTAAAAGGTACTATCATAGTAATCAATTTTAAAGTAATTTCAGGTAAATGAAAATAATAATTATCTTATGCAAGTGACTGACACAATATTCAGTTTAGTCTTAAAAAAAAGAACAAACAAGAAACTGTCATAAATAGTTCTTTAAACAAAATAATGCTCAGAAAGATTATATAAGTATCCAAATGTACTGAATGCAGTAGAAATTGGAGTTGGTCTAATCACAAACTACTAAGGATCTATCCATTTTTACTGTCCCAGTCCTTAAGAAATTCATCTATGGGAAAAAATAGAGAGCTTTACAGATACTCATTCGTCCCACATTTTCTTGACCATTGACTGCATTTAAATTAATTAAGCACTTTGGCTGTACATGACAATTTTCAAAAGAAACTTTTCATAGAAGGACATGGACTTCTCCATTCTCTCCAAATGCATTCCACCATCAATTTAAAGTCAACTGTTAAAACATCAAATCTACTCAAAGGTCCTTTGAACTCTGAAGAAAATTCATTTAATTTGCATGAAACAAAACATGTGGTTGAAGCATTAAATTCATTCCATTGTGACAAAGGTTTGAAATGAACAGAAGTCTCCACACGACAGCGCATTTATGCAGTGCATTAATGCAGCCATCCCATGAGCCAGAAGCCAGAGGCTCTTTGATGGCTGAAGTTCACCCATGGATGCCTAGACTTCCTGCACATGGATAAGAAAATGAGTTCTGTTCTAAACAAAGATCAAAAGAGACATTACAATTCAACAGAGTATTGCTGTTTTACTTCAGACTTGGCAAATACTTTATTATTGAACATACTAAAACCTAAAAATTCCAAGGCTCAAAGTGTCAGGAAAATTGAAAATATTCTTTATTCTAAACCAAAGTAAGCCAAGATGAATATTTCTGTGTTCTAAGAAATTCATATTCAGATTTTTTGCTACTGTTGATTGTGACCATGTAATTTCTGATAAACAATAAAGAAAAAGTTCACACTAGTTATAAGGGAAGATCTACATCAATTTGGAGGCAATTTGAAAGTAATTCATTTCCAGGAGATATGAATAATAAAAATCATTTCACATAATAAACTTTCCCATATTATCTAACTGTCCTCAGTCTTTTTAGAAAGAGGAGGGTGGCTATCAATACCTGGTATTTAAATGAATATATATAAATAGACTTTTTAATTTTTATTTTTTTCCAGCCTTACAAGCATTCTGAGTGGCTGTCCCTGACCTACCTCCTTCCCCCACCCTCCCTCTTTCCTCTTCCATCCTTCTCACCCTTCATCAATTCATATAACTCCTCCCATGCTCCTATCTGCTGCTGTGGGCTCCAGTGTTCCCTTTGCATTGTCTGCTCTAGTAGGGGTTTAGACCTTCCTGGAAGATTAAATGGCTCTTCCTTGGGTAGATCCAGTGATAGAGGCACTCTCTTTCAATGTCTAGCTTTAACCCCCAAGGTTCCCACTGCATGCAATTATTTCTCCTGAGTTCGTTGATAGTCTTTATAAGAGAATGTTATGTCTATCATTGTGCAGATCTGGTGAGGATAAATATTATTGCAGTGAGTTCCTGGATACAGCAGCCCTGCCTTGAATGGAATATCTTGGCAAGAGGTGGATCTCCCCATCTTTAGTCCCTTGCAATCTTCCAACCCCTCTTCTTCAACATTCTCTAAGCCTTGGACTGGAAAGGAATTTGGTTAGCCTGATTCAATCCAAACATTTGAGGGTCACTAATATTCTACATTCTGGTTTGTTGCTGTTGCCTGTTTCACTGCTCTTCCACTGCACTAGGCTGTGTCTGGTTTGGGTGTTGCAAACTTATCTTAGCTAAATATAAAATGAGAGGTGATTAAATGGAAATTTGTGTTTTATGTTTCTGGTCAGTATTGAGGCTTCTGATCCTGTCTACTGTCAGTTTTGTGCATTTCTACTGTTGTTCAGACTGACTTACAGTGCTAGATTTATGTTCCCTGTCATTGAGGAGGGTGAAAGTTAGGGCTAGAACTCAGTTGGTTGGTTAACTAGAGGATAAATCCATTCTCCACTGTGTCCTATTTCTGTTCTTCCCACTCTTTTAAGACTTTTCTTGCATAAACATCTTTTTAACTGCTTACCCATGTTCATTTGTTTCTACTCTTTTGGGATATTCTTCCACACACCTCCTGACTTGTATTCCTTTGTAATTGTGAGTGTGTAAGAGTTTCTGTTTGAATATATCAAACTGAATGTACAATTCTAAGATCTGTTTATAAGGGAGAATGTATAACATTTATCTTTCTGTGTCTGGGATATTTCATTCAGTATAATTGTTTCCAGTTCCATCCATTTGACTAATTTTATTAGTCAATCTTTCCTGACAGATGAATAATATTCCACTGTATATATGTACCACATTTTCATTAGCCATTCATCAACTGTTGGTCATCAGGTTGGTTCCATTTCTTTGGCAATTGTGAAAAGAGCTGCTATGAATATGATTGTACATGTGACTCTATTGCAGGATGCAGTGTTCTTTGGGAATATTCCCAGAAATAGTATAGCTGGGTTGTATGGAATTTCGATTTTTAAATTTTTAGGAACCTCCAAATTGATCTCCAAAGGGATTGTATGGGTTTACATACATCATCATTCATCAAACATCATACATCAGCAATGTATGAAGGTTCCCTTCTCCCCAAATCCACACCAGCATTTGCTGTTGTATGTGTTTTGAATCACAGCCATTTTGACTGGAGTTAGATGATATCTCAGGCTGGTTTTAAATTTCATTACCCTAATTACTAGGGAGGTAAAATATTTTAAAGATGTTTGCTAGACATTTGAATTTGTCTTTTGAGAAGTTTTGTTTCAGTTTTGTAGTCTATTTTTAAAATGAATGTGTGTACTTCCTTGGTATTTAATTTTTCAACTTCTTTGTATAGTCTTCTATATTCTGTATAACCACAGATGTGTAGTTAGTTAAAATACTCTCCCATTGTGTAGGTTGCTTTTTTATTCAATTAACAATCTCTTTAATTTCATATAGTCCCACTTGTTCAGTGTTGGACTTATTCTCTGTGTCTTTGGGGTCCTATTGAGGAAATGTTGGCTGAGACCAATGCATTCAAGGGTATTCCTTTTCTTTTCTCCTAGGAGTTTTATAGTCTCTGATCTAACGTTGACGTCTTTGATCCATTTGGAGTTGATTTTCATACATGGAGAAAAATAAGGGTCCAGGTTCATTGTTCTACATGTAGATGTTCAATTTTGGAAGCACCAGTTGCTGAATGAAATTTTTTATCCAATATTTGTTTTGTACCTGCATCAAACATCAGCTGACTGTAGGTGAGGGCACTTGCATTTCAGTCTTCAACTCTAATGTTAACATATATATTTCTTAATATATATATATATATATATATATATATATATTCTATGTGTGTAAATATATATATTGTACATTGAGCTCTCATAGTCAAAATGTGAAAAGAAATCATTAGTGCTGAAAATACCGAAAACAGGGAAATGATACAAGCTGTAATATGGGTTCTCTATTGCAATAAAGCAACAGGTGTCTAGTCTCCTACTAAGGTCTTACTAAATCATCAGTGAATCTACTTTTTCCATAGAAAAGGCTAAACCAATTTTACTTTTACTGACCATTATTTGATTCCCAACATTCCATTTGAGTAATTATTTCTTAAATATATACTTCTTATGGCAAATTTATTGCATAGACATAGAAGCTGATAAACACAAAATAAGCAACATTACACACTGCAAAAAGATCAGAGACAACATCCAACTATGTAAAGCTGAACACTCTTATAATTCCAATAGTTCTCTCATTAAGGGTCCAAACATAATCTACCAGTTTCAGAGGAAGAACACATGAATAGGGCAATCTCTTTAAAATGGCATTCCTTCTGTGAAACACAAGAACAAGAAGAAAAGCCTCTACTGGAAGAAAAAAAAAGACAAGTGGCAAAATTATTGAGATTTAAAGTTAGAAAACAACTCTTTCCACCAATGGCATAGATTATTATTAATATACAACATTAATGATATTTAAGCTAGGATAAGACTCTAAAAAACATAATTCCAACAATTATCATCATCCACAATCTTTAAACCATCTTTTAAAGGTGACTTTTTTGTTTCACTAGATTTATCATTATTAGTGATAAAAATAGAGAGAATCATCACTGAAATGCACTGGGTTGAGTTTGAGATATAGGTAAAAGGCCCTTGCTTTTTGAGTAATGGTTTGTGATACTGCCTCCCTATCTCTATGCGTACAGAATGACTGTAAAGCAAATGGTGCTTCTTAAAATCACTGATTTCTGTAATTTTATATATTGCAATAGAAACAGGGCCATATGTGAAACTTTTACCTCTATCACTAACTTTTCTACCCTGAGTGGAAGTCTTCTAAGGATCATGAGGAGGACAGGTTTGCTGCTCCATCTCCCGGCTCTGTTGTTCACTATAGCATCCTGAGTACCTGGCACAATGAATGGACCAAATGACGCTTATCTGGGTGAAATAAAATCATTCAAAAGAACTGCTGCTCTTTTCAAATATTTACAATATCCCATTCAATAATATAATAAATAAGAAAAATATTCAAGTTACATATTTAGGCTAAACTAAATGAAAACCCCCCATAAACTATCACAATGAGGTGTCATTGCTATGTCACATCTGTGCATGCAAATGAAACTATTTATACTAGTAAAAATATAGACATAATTATCATTTTCATAAATTCTTTTATAAATTTTTATTATTTTTATAAATTAAGTCTTATAATTTCGAATGTGTGCCTAGAGCTAGTTAATGGTAATCCAAGATACAAACAGACATTGAAAACGTAAATATCAAGTCAAATTGAGTTAGGATGAAAACGAGAAAACTTAGCAAATACTAGCTACTTAAACACAAAGCTAGTATGACAACCATGTTCTAATATTCATGAAAAGTGTTCTAGAACACTGGACTATCCCCTTTTTTTCTTAGATTCTAGAGAGCTTTTATCCCTAGAAGAAAAGTTTTTCATTTTTTGTTTCAAACCGAAAAAGGAATAAAAGTGTAATAGTAAGGAATATCTGATAACTCTCTCTTATGGAAGACTTCAAGGAATCATCTTTTCTACTACATGTTACTGATACAGTAGCTATTCTGCATTCAATACATTTCTCTAAATGTTAATATTGAGTGTGAAAAATGTGGACCTGTTTAGACTAGAGAGATGATTCAAGAATTAAGACTCTGTCTCCCAAGCAGATGGTCCTGAGTTCAGATCCCAGATCCCATGTAAAAATGCCAGGGGGCCCCGCCCCCCACCCCAGAGCCGCCCGGCCAGCAGCACCCGCGCGCGCAGCCGCCGGCTTTGCCCCCAGCCCCCCTCCGCACCGAACTCCGACCAGCGCCCAGGTGAGAGTGAGCCCCTCCCAGCCCCGCCCCCCAACCCTGAGCCGAGCCTCCCGGCCAGCAGCACCCGCGCGTGGCCGCCAGCTTAGCCTCTGGGGCCCCGCCCCGGACACCAGCCCCTTGTGCCCTCCCGCCCCCGCACCCCTCTGCCCCCCCTCAGGTCGCAGGTGAAGAATTCTGCCATCAACATCAGACCCTCTGCCTCTCTGGCCCACCGGGGACCTACGCACGTGGTCCACGGAAGTCACACTGCTACTCAGAATTCAATAGAGTCCAAAGGAAACTCAAGGAAAACTCTAAGGAACAAAGAGAACACAGGCCATACATCTGCACTTCACTACAATCATTGTATCACATGCGACACTCTTCACATCCAGCCTAAAGATAAGTAAACCTTTTTTTTTTCTTTCTCTTTTTCTTTTCTCTCACCTTACTGATCCTTTCTAGTATCAATGTTGTAGGTCAGCTTCCTCATACAGCCACCCCAAAAACATACAACTCCAGGGAGTACACCACCCACCCTCACATTTCACTAAGACACTAGATCGTAAAAGTGCACTACCATACTTATATTCATCCCCTGGTTACTTAACTGACGTACTAACATCCTAGTAGTCTCATCTAGGATATAACAATACCAATACACAAACATACCCAATCCAAGGCAAGCACTAGTAACAACTGGCAAGTGTAACAATACCAACTACTTCGGTTCAGTGAAAAACACACAGAAACTGAAAGGTACTAAAAAACAAAACAACAATGTAGAAGTCAAAGTGCAAATCCACGAGAAACAAACCTCAAGAAAAATCTCCCACCAAAAGAATCAATCCAGTAACGATGGACTGCGACCAGAACAAATCCATAGAAAATAGCCATGAAAGCCAGACCCAACATAACGACTTTCAGAGTATGATCATTACCATGATTAATAATATGAAAGAGGAAATCCGAGAAGAGTTAAATAACCGTGTCAACCACTTTGAACAGGAACACAACAGGAACCTGGAGGAGTTGAGAAAAACAGTTCAAGAAACAAAAATAGGTATAGAGCAGGTAAAACAGTCTCAGGCAGAGTTTAAAATTGAACTAAGAGATAAGTTATCTTCAACCCAAAACTCAACAGAGAGTCTTATCAGCAGAACAAATGAGGCATAAAATAGAATCTCAGATCTTGAAGACAAAGTAGGAGAATTAACCAGCTCAATGGAAGAGATTGTTAAAGCCAAAAAGATACTGGAGAGGAACATTCAAGAAATATGGGACACCCTGAAGAAACCTAACATGTGCATTCATGGAATACCAGAACAAGAATCCCAAAATACCACACCTGAGGAAATATTTCAATTCATCATAAATGAAAACTTCCCACAACTAAAGAATGAGAGGCCTATCCAAATACAAGAGGCATTTCGCACTCCAAACAGATATGACCAAAATAGAAAATCGCCACGGCAAATAATAGTCAAAACACTTCACATTCAAGACAAAGAAAAGGTGCTGAGAGCTTCAAGAGAAAAAAGCAAGTCACTTTTAAAGGTAAACCTATTAGAATAACAAATGACTACTCAATGGAAACAGTAAAAGCAAGAAGAGCTTGGAGAGACATACTTCAAGTATTAAATGAGCAAAAATGCCAACCCAGACTGATATACCCGGCAAAACTATCTGTCATGATTGAGGGAGAAAGAAAAGTTTTTCAGCACAAAGACAACTTGAAGGGATACATGTCTACCAAACCAGGCCTTCAAAAAATGCTAGAAATGATACTCAAGCTTGAAGAAAAGAACAAGCGTATCCAGGAGGACAGAAGGGAAGTATAATACCAACAAAATATAAATATCAAACATCATGCTTACAAAATCTACTAAACATAAAAAATGTCCAGAATTAAAAATAATTTCTCCATTATAACATTAAATGTCAATGGCATTAACTCACCGATTAAGAGACATAGATTACAAACTTGGATTAAAAACCACAATCCAACAATCTGCTGCCTTCAGGAAACTCATCTCACCACAAAAGATAGGCACGTCCTAAGAATGAAAGGCTGGTCCAAAATCTTGCAAGCTAATGGAACCAGGAAACAGGCAGGGGTAGCAATTATGCTTTCAGACAAAGTGGACTTCAAACCAAAGAAAATCATAAGAGACACAGATGGATACTACATTTTAGTCACAGGTACAATTCACCAGGAAGACTTCACAATACTGAACATATATGCACCCAATATGGGCCCCTCCACATTCATTAAGAAAACCCTACAGTGTCTAAAGCAAGAAATCAACCCCCAAACGATAATTCTCGGGGATTTCAACACCGCCCTCTCAACATGGGATAGATCAACAGGTCAAAAGCTTAACAGAGACACTTTGGAGCTTAACCAAACCCTTACTGAAATGGACCTTACAGATCTCTATCGAATTTTTCACCCACGTATCAAAGAATACACATTTTTCTCAGCAGCACACAGAACTTTCTCCAAAATAGATCACATATTGGGCCACAAAATGAATCTACACAAATACAAAAAAGTCGAAATTCTATCAGACCACCACGGCCTAAAGCTGGACATCCACAACAACACAACAAACAAGAGAAAATACACTAACTCCTGGAAACTTAACAATATGATGCTGAATGAGAACTGGATTCAGGAAGAAATTAAACAGGAAATTCAATATTTCCTGAAAGTGAACGAAAATGAAAATACAACTTACCAAAATCTCTGGGACACAATGAAAGCTGTTCTAAGAGGTAAGTTCATAGCTCTTAATGCCTACATCAGAAAATTGGAAACATCAGAAATAAATAATTTAACGATGCAGCTTAAGGCTTTGGAGAAACTTGAGCAATCTGATCCCAAAAGTAATACAAGAGATGAGATTAGCAAAATAAGGGGAGAAATATCTGAAATCGAGATTAAGAAAACGATAGAAAAAATCAACCAGTCAAAAAGCTGGTTCTTTGAAAAAATCAATAAGATTGCTACACCCCCAGCTAAATTAACCAAAATCAAGAGAGAGAAAACCCAAATTAACAAAATTAGAAATGAACATGGAGTTATCATTACGGATACCCAAGAAATCCAGAGAATTATAACATCATATTTCAAAAACTTATACTCTGTGAAGTTTGACAACACAAAAGAGATGGATGAATTTCTAAGTAAACACAACCTACCTAAATTGAATCAGGAAATTGTGAATTATTTAAATAGTCCTATAACATACAAGGAAATTGAAGAAGTAATCTCGAATCTTCCCACCAAAAAATGTCCTGGGCCAGATGGATTCAGCACAGAATTCTAACAGACATTTAAGGAGTTAATAACACCAATACTCCTTAAACTGTTCCATCAAATAGCAAAGGAAGGAACACTGCCAAATTCCTTCTATGAAGCTAATATCGTCTTAATCCCAAAACCTAATAAAGATGCACTTAAAAAAGAAAACTATAGGCCGATCTCTCTGATGAACACAGATGCAAAGATTCTCAACAAAGTCTTAGCAAATCGGATTCAAAAACATATCAAAAAGATCATTCACGGGAACCAAGGTTGGTTCAATATACGCAAATCAATAAATGTAATTCATCATGTAAACCAGTCCAAAGTCCAAGACCACATGATACTCTCGATAGATGCAGAAAAAGCCTTTGACAAAATCCAACAGCCTTTTATGATCAAAACGCTAGAGACTGTAGGAATGAAAGGAACCTTTATCAATATAATAAAAGCTGTATACAACAAGCCCACAGCAAGGATTATGCTCAATGGGGAACAATTGGAAACATTCTCACTTCGATCAGGAACTAGACAAAGCTGTCCACTCTCACCACTTCTATTCAATATTGTACTTAAAGTCTTAGCTGAAGCCATAAGACAAGAAAGGGACATAAGAGGGATTCAAATCGGCAAGGAAGAAGTCAAGCTATCCCTATTTGCAGATGACATGATCTTATACCTGAGTGATCCCAAAAACTCCACCAGGAAGCTCCTGGAACTAATTGAGAAGTTCAGCAGGGTGGCAGGATACAAAATAAATGTGCAAAAATCAGAGGCCTTCCTATATGCCCAGAATGAAAGAAGTGAAAAAGCCTTGAGAGAAACAATCCCATTTACTATAGCCCCTAAAAAAATGAAATACCTTGGTATAAACCTAACCAAGGAGGTAAAAGACCTTTACAATGAAAACTTTAAAACCCTAAAGAAAGAAATAGCAGAAGACACCAGAAGGTGGAAAGACCTCCCATGTTCCTGGATTGGTAGAATCAACATCGTAAAAATGACCATCCTACCAAAGGCAATATACAAATTCAATGATATACCAATTAAAATCCCAAAGCAATTCTTTAAAGAAGTTGACCAAATAATCTCAAAATTCATATGGAGGCACAAAAGACCCACGATAGCAAAGACAATCCTGAGTAACAAAAACACTGCTGGAGGTATTACCATACCTAACCTTAGTTTATACTACAAATCCATAGTTATAAAAACTGCCTGGTACTGGCTCCAAAATAGACACACAAATCAATGGATAAGGATTGAAGACCCAGATATAAGCCCACAAAAATACAACCATTTGGTCTTTAACAAAGGGGCCCAAAAAATCCAATGGAAAAAGAACAGCATCTTCAACAAATGGTGCTGGCAAAACTGGATCTCCACATGCAGAAGATTAAAGCTGGACCCATACTTGTCACCATGTACAAGACTTAATTCCAAATGGATCAAGGACCTTGATTTAAGGCCAGAGACTTTAAAAACCATAGTTGAAAGGATAGGGAACTCCCTCGAGCTGATTGGGCTAGGCCAACACTTCCTAAACAGACATCCAATGGCACAGTCACTGCTACCAACTCTCAACAGTTGGGATCTTGTGAAATTAAAGAGCTTCTGTTCAGATAAAGAGATTGTAACAGGAGCTCAAAGGCAACCCACAGAATGGGAGAAAATCTTCACTAACCACATATCTGACAGAGCTCTACTGTCCAGAGTGCACAAAGAACTTAGAAAACTAAACTCCAAGGAAAACACTGGCCCAATTAAAAAATGGGCCCTGGAACTTCAAAGAAACTTTACCAGGGATGAAATTAAAATGTCTATCAAATATCTTTAAAAATGCTCCACTTCCTTAACCATCAGGGAAATGAAAATCAAAACTTCCCTGAGATATCATCTCACCCCGGTCAGGATGGCAAAAATCCACAATACAAACAACGACAAATGCTGGAGCGGATGTGGAGAAAGGGGAACTCTCCTACATTGTTGGTGGGAATGCAGGCTCATACAGCCACTCTGGCGAGCCGTCTGGAGATTCTTAAAGAAATTAAAGATTGAAATGCCATATGACCCTGCTATCCCACTTTTGGGAATAACCCCCCATGCAGCAGAGGTTCGCCTCGATAGCACAAGCTCGACCATGTTCATAGCAGCACTGTTTACAATAGCAAAGTCATGGAATCAACCTAAATGTCCAACAGTTGACAAGTGGATAAGGAAACTGTGGTACATCTATACAATGGAGTACTACTCAGCCATCAAAAATGATGAATTACTGGAATTTGCTGGGAAATGGATGTCATTAGAAAGAATCATATTAAGTGAAGTATCCCAAACCCAGGATATTAAGTGCCGTATGTACTCCTTAATAGGTGGCTCCTAGTACCAAACTCACCCAGCCCACATTGAGACACTTAAAAGTAAACCTATGTAACACAGTAATTGCAAGGATTATGAACAAGAGAGATGGGGTAGGAGGGCCAAACCAGAAACAAGGAGAGAGGGGACCATGTTACAGCAGAAAAAATAGTCCCCCATCAAGGTCTGCAAGTAAGTAATGAGAAACCTGGTTAAGTTCACAGACGTTCTTTCCTGATTTCACCAGAAGGGGGGGCATATAGTCTAGCAGATAAAAAGTAATCATTTTGCAAATGGGTGATGGACCCCTCCCTCACTGAGGTTTCCTACTCTTATTACATCTACCCTTAAATGTGCTATTATAACAAGACTCCAGTTTAACAGCTTTTGTCTCTGGCCAGGGGGTGACATACAGTGCCCAGCAGAATGGAGTGAAGGGCATTGCAGGAGCAGCAAAACTGCAAAAGAAAATCAACAAACCACAATTCAGAACTTCAGAGACTCTATATCAATCACATAGAACTAGGCCAGCCTAATCTCTCCCCATCCTGGAACTCAGGAACATTTGCGGAAGAGGGGGCGGTAAGATTGTAAGAGCAAAAGGATGGGAGGAGCAACGATTTGAAAGATTCTCAACAATAGTTGGGGCCAAAGCAATCATAATGGGACTTTGCATGCCCTGCGAAATGTCCAATGCACTGTTGCCCTCATAAAGTCTAGCATCTGTTAAGGGCACCGAGACCCCTGGAGGCAAGGGATTGACAGCCATAGTAGTGATCCTATGCTTAAGGGGAACAAGAGAAAGGGCTTATGGAAATGCCACTGGGTCCTTTTATGTCATCGGAGAGGAGAACCCAGTGGAGAGTTAGGCGTACACAGTAAAGGACTCTCTGGGAATTGGGGGGGAGGCACTCAGGGATGGGGAGGGAGAGGAGGGAGAGGAGGGGGTTCGGGGGGAGGAGGGGGGAGGGAGGGAACAGGTAAAAAAATTTTAAAATGTATAATTAAATTTTTAAATAAAAAAAATGCCAGGGGGCAGCCTACACTTCAGGACATCTTAGAATCAATAAAATATGGCAAATAATCTATGAGCTGATTGGTTATAATAGTAAGAATAGAAGAGAAGATGTTGCAAGAACTTTGATTCAATTGTGAAGCAAAACATCTTCAAAGATTTATTTTATTTAGGATTAAAAATGTATGTAAGACAATCAGATTCAATGCTTATAAATGTATAGATAGTCATAGTTATATACATATAAATATACAAAAACATATCTTATTCCATTTGAAAAAACTATATATGTATATATATGTGAAATTCAGTATTAATGCTATATATTCTTTTTTTCAGATATTCTTTTTAATTTTTTCTCTTTTCCACAATCCTTTGCTCTTTTTTCTTATTATTATGTCCGCTCATACAAACTTAAGGGGTACACCTGTCCCCTCCCGCCCTCCACCTCCCCCAACTCCCTTGCCCCGTGCTACCATCACCCCTCTCTCCCCAATGTCTCCCCCCCCCCCACTCCCTGGAGGATCCTTCAATGTATATACCAAACTCTCCTCTGGCTCCTCCTCTTCGATGAGATGCAAGGACCCAGGAGCATTTCGCAGAATTCTTTCTTGTGTTCCCCTTAAGCTTAGGAACACTACTGTGACTGTCAGTCCCTAGCCTCCAAGGATCCTAGTGCCTTTAGTCCATGCTAGACTTTGTGGGTCAATAATGTGTTGAACATAGCGCAGGTCATACAAAGTCCTATTATGATTGCTTAGGACCTAACTTGTGTGTAGTATCTTGCATATCATTACTCCTCCCATCCTTGTGCTCTTACAATCTTACCTCCCCCTCTTCTACAAATTTCCCTGAGCTTCAGGATGGGAAGAGATTAGGCTGGCTTAGTTCCTGGTGGTTGATATAGAGTCTCTGATATTCTGAATTATGGTTTGTTGATTTGTTTTTGTTTTTGTTTTTGTTTTTGTTTTTGTTTTTTTGCTGCTCCTGCAATACCCTTGGTTCCATCCTGATGAGTATTGGATGTCACCATTTATAGTCCTCAATGGTGGCCTATTTTCTCTGCTGTAACATGGTCCCCTTTCTCCTTGTTTCTGGTGGGGCCTTCCTTCCCCATCCCTCCTGTTGATAATCTTTGCAATTACTGTAGGTATTATAGAGATTTGTCTTTGAGTGTCTCTAAGTGGGTTTGGTACTAGGATCCACCTATTAGTGAGTACATATGGCATTCATTTCCCATGTTTGGGATACTTCACTCAATATAATTGTTTCTAATTCCATCCATTTCCTGGCACATTGCATTAATTCATCATTTTTGATGGCTGGGTAGTATTCCATTGCATAAATGTACCACATTTTCCTTATTCACTCATCAACTGTTGGACATTTGGGCTGATTCCATGACTTTGCTATTGTAAACAGTGCTGCTATGAACATGGTCGTGCTTGTGCTATTAAGGTGAATTTTTGCTGTATGGGGGGTTATTCCCAAAAGTGGAATCACAGGGTCATATGACATTTCAATCTTTAATTACTTTAAGAATCGCCAGACAGTTCACCAGAGTGATTGTATGAGCCTGCATTCCCACCAGCAATGTAGGAGAGTTCCCCTCTCTCCGCATCTTCTCCAGCATTTGGTGTTGTTTATATTGTGGATTTTTGCCATCCTGACCGGGTTGAGATGATATCTCAGGGATGTTTTGATTTGCATCTCCCTGATGGCTAAGGATGTGGAGCATTTTTTAAGATATTTGTTAGACATTTTAATTTCATCCCTGGTAAAGTTTCTTTTAAGTTCCAAGGCACATTTTTTAATTGGGCCATTGGTTCCTTGGTGTTTAGTTTTCTAAGTACTTGGTGCACTCTGGATAATAGAGCTCTATCAGATATGTGGTTAGTGAAGATTTTCTCCCATTCTGTGGGTTGCTTTTGTGTTTGAGTTACAATCTCTTTATCTGAACAGAAGCTCTTTAATTTCACAAGATCCCAACTGTTGAGTGTTGGTTGTAGTGACTGTGCTATTGGATGTCCGTTTAGGAACTGTTGGCCTAGCCCAGTCAGCTCAAGGGAGTTCCCTACCCTTTCAGCTATGGTTTTTATAGTCTCTGTCCTTATATCAAGGTTCTTGATCCATTTGGAATTAAGTCTTGTACATGGTGACAAGTATGGGACCAGTTTTAATCTTCTGCATGTGGATATCCAGTTTTGCCAGCACCATTTGTTGATGCTGTTCTTTTTCCAATGGATTTTTGGGCCCCTTTGTCAAAGATCAAATAGCTGTAGTTGTGTGGGTTTATATCTGGTTTGTATCTGGGTCTTCAACCCTTATCCATTGATCCGTGTGTCTATTTTGGAGCCAATACAAGGCTGTTTTTACATCTATGGATTTGTAGTATAGACTAAGGTTTGGTATGGTGATACTTCCAGCCGTGTTTTTGTTACTCAGGATTGTTTTTGCTATCCTGGTTCTTTTGTGCCTCCATATGAACTGCGAGATTGTTTGGTCAACTTTTTTAAAGAATTGCTTTGGGATTTTAATTGGTATAGCATTGAATCTGTATATTGCCTTTGGTAGGATGGTCATTTTTATGATATTGATTCTGCCAATCCAGGAACATGGGAGGTCTTTCCACCTTCTGGTGTCTTCCGCAATTTCTTTCTTTACAGTATTAAAGTTTTCATTGTAAAGGTCTCTTACTTCCTTGGTTAGGTTTATACCAAGGTATTTTATTTTTTTAGGGGCTATAGTAAATGGGCTTGTTTCTCTCAGGGCTTTTTCACTTCTTTCATTCTGGGCATATAGGAAGGCCACTGATTTTGTACATTTATTTTGTATCCTGCCACTCTGCTGAACTTCTGTCTTAGTTCCAGGAGCTTCCTGGGAGTTTTTGGGATCACTCAGGTATAAGATCATGTTATCTGCAAATAGAGATACCTTGACTTCTTCCTTGCTGATTTGAATCCCTTTTATGCCCCTTTCTTGTCTTATGGCTTTAGCTAAGACTTCAAGTACAATACTGAATAGACGTGGTGAGAGTGGACCGCCTTGTCTAGTTCCTGATGGAAGCAGGAATGCTTCAAGTTTTTCCCCATTGAGTATAATCCTTGGTGTTGGCTTGTTGTATACAGCTTTTATTATATTGGTAAAGTTTCCTTCCATTCCAACCTTCTCTAGGGTTTTGATCATAAAGGGCTGTTGGATCTTGTCAAAACCTTTTTCTGCATCTATTGAGAGTATCATGTGGTCTTGAACTTTGGACTGGTTTATATGGTGAATTAAGTTTATTGATTTACATATGTTGAACCAACCTTGTGTGCCGGGGATGAAGCCTACTTGGTCCCTGTGAATGATCTTTTTGATATGTTTTTGAATCCGATTTGCTAAGACTTTTTTAAGAATCTTTGCGTCTGTGTTCATCAGAGAGATTGGCCTATAGTTTTCTTTTTTAAGTGTATCTTTATTAGATTTTGGGATTAAGATGATATTGGCTTCATAGAAGAAATTTGGTAGTGTTCCTTCTTTGCTATTTATTAGAACATTTTAAGGAGTATTGTTGTTTTAGCTCCTTAAATGTCTGGTAGAACTTTGTGCTGAATCCATCTAGTCTAGGACATTTTTTGGTGGGAAGATTCGAGATTACTTCCTTGATTTCCTCATATGTTATAGGACTATTTAAATAATTCACAACTTCCTGATTCAATTTAGGTAAGTTGTGTTTACTTAGGAATTCATCCATCTCTTATTTTGTGTTGTCAAATTTCACAGAGTATAAGTTTTTAAAATATGACATTATAATTCTCTGGATTTCTTGGGTATCTGTAGTGATAACTCCATTTTCATTTTTAATTTTGTTAATTTGCATTTTCTCTCTCTTGCTGTTGGTTAATTTAACTAGGGGTGTATCAATCTTATTGTTTTTTAAAAAACCCAGCTCTTTGACTGGTTGATTTTCTGTATCGTTTTCCTAATCTCGATTTCAGATATTTCTCCCCTTATTTTGCTAATCTCCTCTCTTCTACTGCTTTTGGGATCAGATTGCTCTAGTTTTTCTAAGCTTTAAGCTGCACTGTTAACTTGTTTATTTCTGATGTTTCCATTTTTTTGATATAGGCATTAAGAGCTATAAACTTACCTCTTAGGACAGCTTTCATTGTATCCCAGAGATGTTGGTAAGTTGTATTTTCATTATCATTCACATTCAGGAAATCTTGAATTTCCTTTGTAATTTCTTCCTGAATCCAATTTTCATTCAGCATCATAGTGTTAAGTTTCCAGGAGTTAGTATATTTTCTGTTGCTTGTTGTGTTGTGGATGTCCAGCTTTAGGCCATGGTGGTCTGATAAGGTATAGGCTAGAATATCAACTTTCCTGTATATGTGGAGATTCGTTTTGTGTCCCAATAAGTGATCTATTTTGGAGAAAGTTCTGTGTGCTGCTGAGGAAAATGTGTATTCTTTGGTGTGTGGATGAAAAGTTTGATAGAGATCTGTAAGGTCCATTTCTTTAAGGGTTTGATTAAGTCCAAAGTGTCCCTGTTAAGCTTTTGACCTGTTGATCTATCACATGTTGAGAGGGCGGTGTTGAAAACTCCAAGAATTATCGTTTTGGGGTTGATTTCTCGCTTTAGACACTGTAGGGTTTGCTTAATGAATGTGGGGGGGGCAGGGGTACATATATGTTCAGTATTGTGAAGTCTTCCTGGTGAATTGTACCTGTGACTAAAATGTAGTATCCATCCGTGTCTCTTATAATTTTTTTTTTTTGGTTTGAAGTCCACTTTGTCCCAGAGCATAATGGCTACCCCTGCCTGTTTTTTGGTTCCATTAGCTTGCAGAATTTTGGACCAGCCTTTTATTTTTAGGATGTGCCTATCTTTTGTGGTGAGATAGGTTTCCTGCAGGCAGCAGATTGATGGGTTGTTATTTTTAATCCAAGTTTTTAATCTGTGTCTCTTGATCAATGAGTTAATTCCACTAACATTTAATGTTATAATGGAGAAACCATTCTTAATTCTGGACATTTATTATGCTTAGTGTCTTTTCTAAGTGTATTGTTTCGGTTTTAGGTTTTGGTGATAGTATACTTCCCTTCTGTCCTCCTGGATATGCTTGTGTTTTTCTTTAAGCTTGAGTGTCATTTCTAGCATTTGTTGAAGGCCTGGTTTGGTGGACATGTATACCTTCAAGTTGTCTTTGTGCTGGAAGATTTTTCTTTCTCCCTCGATCATGACGGATAGTTTTATGGGCTATATCAGCCTGGGTTGACATTTTTGCTCATTCAATACTTATAGTATGTCTCTCCAAGCTCGTCTTGCTTTTATTGTTTCCATTGAGAAGTCATTTGTTATTTTAATAGGTTTACCTTTAAAAGTGACCTGTTTTTTTTTTTTTCCCCTTGAAGCTCTAAGCGCCATTTCTTTATCTTGAATGTGGAGTGTTTTAACTATTATTTTCTGTGGCAAGTTTCTATTTTGTTCATATCTGTTTGGGGTGCGGAATGCCTCCCTTTTTTTAGATGAGGAAAGGTTTCCTTGATGATAGTTTGAAAAATTTCCTCAGGTGTGGTATTTTGGGATTCTTGCTCTGATATTCCATAAATTAGGCTTCTGATATTCCATGTTAGGCTTCTTCAGGGTGTCCCATAACTTTTGAATATTTCTCTCAATTATCTTTTTGGCTTTAACAACCTCTTCCATTGAGCTGGTTAAGTCTCCCACTTTGTCTATAAGGTCTGAAATTCTATTTTCTGTTTTGTTAGTTCTGCTGATAAGACTCTCTGTTGAGTTCTGGATTGAAGATAACTTGTCTTTTAGCTCAGTTTTAAACTCTGCTTGGGTCTGTTTTAACTGTTCTATGTCTGTTTTGGTTTCTTGAACTGTTTTTCTCAACTCCTCCAAGTGTCTGTTTTGTTCCTCTTCAAAGTGACTGATGCGGTTATTTAATTCCTCCCAGATTTCCTCTTTCATAGTATTGAACATGGTAATAATTATGTTTTGAAAGTCGTTATCCTGGGTCAGACTTTCTTGGCTATTTTCCATGGGTTTGTTCTGGTTGTAGTCTATCATTACGGGATTAATTCCTTCAGTGCGAGATTTGTTTTCTTGAGTTTTGTTTCTCATGGATTTGCACTTTGACTTGGGCACTGTCATTTTAACTCTATTGTTTTTATTATTCAATTGTGCATGTATGCTTGTGTGCACGTAGGTGTGTGTGTGTGTAAAACCACCAACGAATTTGGGAACCACCATGCTTCACCTCCTCCTTGTTTACTCTGCCCGGTGATTCACATGCTCTGCCCTACCAGGACCAGAAACGCAGGCCGCCCCTGCTTCCGCCTGAGTCTATATGTGGGGTCTAGGATCCTCACTCAGGACCTTCTGCCTGCAAGACAGAGGCTTAACCCCTGAGCCACCTCTCCAGCCCCCGTCATTTTAACTCTTAAGACCTTCTTTCAATTTCTGTGTGTTTTTCACTGAACAGAATTATTTGGCCTGGAACAGCTCCTATTCCGGCTGGCTTGTGGGAGGAGCTGGGACCAGTGGGCTGCCTGGGGTTTGGGGATGGTCGGAAGCAGTTTACCTATATTGCCCTGAGTCGCGTTTGGACTGCACGCGTCCCGAGGAGGTGGGGAAAGGGAGAAGGTGGCAGTGGCGGGGTGCAATTCCATATATTCTTTTTTAACACAAAGTAATGCTATGTATAAATTATGCTAGTTCTAGCAAGAAATATAATTTTCAGTTGTTCTAGGAAAAGGAATTTTTGATTCCTTTCAACCAAAAATAAAAGTAATTGGAAATGGTAAGAGAGGCTTACTACATGACATTAAAATACATGTAATGCCACCAATGTAGCACTAATTAATGTTCTTGTTAAGAACTTTTTGCTTTTATTTTCCTTTTCAGAGCTCAGCCCCATTTGCTCGCATTATTCTTCTCATTATATACTGTTTTATGGAAGCAACTTGGATTCCTTCTTAGAATCCAATGAAAGTTTTAATTATGTGTTGCCATGACAAATTGACTAATGAAAATGTATATTGCTATACAGCTTCACAACATTTTAATTTTAGATAGTCTTATTGAGATAGTCATTTTCTATAGCAGTAGCTTCTATCTAAACAAGGAATGTGCCTACTACATAATTAGCAGGAATCAAATAACGTACTTAAGAGTTAGGGGACAGAGGTGAGCGACTTTTGCCATGAAACTATTGCTGACTTACATTTTTGAGCCCATAAACAGTTAATACAGCACCTCATCTATGAAGCATGGCCAGTTACTTTATATTATTGACACTCATACTTGGAAGATTTTATGACAAAATGAAAATAGTCCAAGATTTAATTTTATCAGTAGGTTTACCCTCTGCAGAAATAAATAGATGAGAAAAACCTGAAAAGTCTAAATTGTTATCAGAGTTTGCGAAGTTTTTATCCTGAAGTTCTCAAGAAATGGAGAGAGAAAGAGAGAGAGAGAGAGAAGCAGAGAGAGAGATATTTCTTTAAAACTAACTACAGTTCTAAAAATTTTATCAATTAACAAGTCCTCTAAATTCTTCTGCACATCACTGTTACTGAACCTTCTTCCCACTTTCTGAGATACTCACTTCTAGGTCAGTTTCTTTCTTTCATTATTTTTAGTTTCTTTTTTTATTCTTCAAGAGTTTTTCAATATATATCATGAATTTAAAGTGAATTTGAATAATTTTTACCCCTTATCGGATGCCATTCCTTCTCTATCTTCAACTGAAAAGTTCTTCTCAACCAGTATTTTGCTCCTTTAATGTCTTCTCTTTGTGGGTCTGTATGTATTCGTGCCTGTGTGCCTGCATGCATGCATGCATGCCTGTGCGTGTGTGCATATGTGTGCGTGTGTGTGTGAGTGTGTGTGTGTGTGCGTGTGTATGTGTTTGTGTCTGTGCAGCCTTTGTGTGTATGTGTCCCATTTAGTTTTAAAAGGTTATCTGCTTCACATGAATCTGGTCACTTCTAATTCTAAATGTAAAGATCTATAGATCTAAAGATTGTCTCAATCTATGTCTCTCCTGTCACTTTTCATGATCCCACAAACATGCAGAGTTTTTAAAGAGATGTTTGAATAGCATACATTCTCACAATCACTTTGGTGCTTAACATATCTGAATACTGTACCAGCGATTGACATCCCTTCTCCATGAAGAGTAGATAGTAAGTGCCTAAAACTTTACATGTTAACTGATTCTCTTTTATGCTAATCCACTCTGGCATCTTAAGGTCCATTTGTGTCCAACAGAATACTGACACCATGTTTTCATTTTACAAAGCTCATACTTAATATACATGAAGTTCTGTGCACACATAATATTACAAAGTTTTAAGCTTGCAATTACAAAATTTAAGCTTTCAGCCTGCACGTGGGAAGTGAGACAAACCAGGACTTCTGCTGGCACTCACAGACAACAAATGACAGAGTGAGTATAACTGTCTGCCAATGAACCTTTCTTTAAAGACACCATAATTTGAATTTCAAAGAATTATCACTGCCCACACACTATATTCTTCTTCTCAATTTGAATTTAAACCATCTGATAACATAAAAATCCTCTTAACTGATAAACCAGAAAGCAAACATATGAAATCATATTTTATCTGTAGACTGCTCTTAGTAACACACACTTTTTCTTTTTTAGTAACACACCTTCTTGATTTTGGGCCTAAACTCATCTGTTACCTCTCTGTGTCACTGAAGGCAGCACCTTGCACCTGCTGTAGGCTTGCAAAAGTAATACTGCTCAAGTCAACGCTCTAACCACTTGGTTCTTTGTGAACATGAAACAATTCTTTAGCAGCATTTATTTTTGCCAATGACTATTCAGATTAAAGGAAAAGCAATAATACAAAAATATTATTGTTTTTAAATTCCTTGTACTTCATAAATGAAGAAAAACGCAAAGAATGGTATAAAACAAGCAAGCAAGTTCTGCCTATGCAGATATTAAGATAAATTCTTCCAGATGGACTTTAATTTTCCTTTGGAGCAAAACAAGGCTATAAAATAATTACAGTTAACTGAAGAGTAGAGATTCATCTTACATTCTTTAAATTAACATATTTCAACTCCAAATTAAATAAAATATTTCATGGTTAACATTAGATATTCAAAGACAAATAATACGATTTAAAACAATTATGTTTGAGGTAAATACAGGAAGCATGCCTTTTAAAATAATATTTTGTCATGACTATGTTATTGATGATTCAATCTAGATTCATAAACATTTATTGAGCACCAAGAGAAAATATTGCAGTGAAAATAAAGAAGAAGAACATGTTATAATCATGAGAAATCTGCCTTATTACTTACTGACACTATGTATGTACAAAGAATTGACTCATTTTTGTATGTTATCCCTTGCCTTTCACCTCTATTTGGATTATTTAGTAGTCCGTGACAAAAAAATCAATATATTGTGAATTCATTTATACACACTCAACATCAGTGAAATAAAACATAATTAAGAAGGCACTATTACATAAAGAATTGCCAGATAGAACTATTATACTTAGAGATGAGCTATGTCTTTCTCATTTCCTGTACTTTACTGTGCAAATAGATATAATGCTATTTCTTTCATTATGAATGGAAATACTTTTAAATTTGTTGAAGAATTTCAATAAAGCCAATGAAAAGAATTATTAATCCACTAGTAGAGGATGGAAAGTGCACTGTATTTGGTAGCCTTCATATCAAAGTTTGGAATTTCTCCAACTGTATTAGCAATTGGTCATCTTAATTATGGGTCCATTAGCTAAAATCTGCATCACAAAACTACCCTAAATGATTCTTGCCAACTCTGATCTATTCATTGTAAGGTCAAAGTTATCCTGCTCATTGCAAAATGAAACTAGAGATATTAAGTTAAAGTGTTTTGGGTTCATTAAATATACAACCTCAAGCTAGTCGCTGCATTGCATAGAGAATATAACTGCAGTTATAGAAATAATCTTTCTAATACTTGCAGAATATGTTATAGTGTAGAATAATTCTACTAAAGGTTCAAACAAATTCAAAAAGAAAATAATATATCAATTTCTGAGATTCTACATTCTGACATATATAGTTCTCCACTATGTTGATACAATGTCTTTGTTCAACCGATAATAATCATTATTGTGTTTGTAAATGAAAAGTAGGGCCAGACCCAGCAAATTTTCAGGCCAAAAGCATTCTGGAACACTAATAAAAGTACTTTGAAATAGTTCCTTTATCACAGTCTTCACAAAATGTATTTAGATAACCAATTAAAATTGTATCTGATATCTATTTTTGATAAGTCTAAATATTAATATTTTTGAGCATGTACTCTGTATCCCATACCAGCACACAAAGATAAATAAAAGATATCCCATGTCCTCTATACATTTAACCTCACCCATTCAACTAATTGTGATATTTATCAAATATTTTTGCTTATCAGAGACCTTATTTATCCATCTTCTTTCAAATGATATGGAAAAAATTATGAAAATTCTAGCTAAAACCCAAAATTATTCATGTACATGTCACAAAGATTACCTAATTTGTCAAAATATCAAGTTAACATAGAATATAATAATTATCTTCATACTGGCATTATTCTACATCATTAATTTTTTCACAAACAACCCAGAATATGATTTTCCATAATTTTGTCCAATATTAAATCCACGCTTATGTATGTGAAAGTTATTGTCACTAACTGCAAAGGAAAAGTGGTACACCATGTGCTTGGGCTCCATCTTCCCACACTTCTTTCCAAATCCCCCGAGTCTTTAAATATCATCAAGAAAATCTCAAATGAATACATGAATTCATATTGTAGCCAAGCTCTCGTTCCTTGTGCTGGAAGACCTATCAGGTGTCTCTAAAGGACTTTTCATCTGATTTACTATCTGTATTTATTCTAAACTTCCTAATCTGAGAATCACTCTCTTTCCCATACTTCCAATAAAAGACAATGGAAACAGTTGAGAGCTTTACTTTTTTCAGATCTTTGCATTAAATCTTTTGACTTGAGTGCATACTCATGTCTTAATCATCTCTGTGTCTTGAGCAATATAATAGAAAGGAAATGAAATTTGAAATACTTTCTGTTCTCCATTCATCTTTCTTTACTGAACATGCAAGTATCCATAGTTCACCTTACAATGTTCCTGTTACTCTAACATATCTTTAGCTTAATATGCAATCTATCTTTTGTATCTATTCTTTTAAAATTACATCTTACTGGATTTCTCTTGCTTTACTGAACTCTTTCCTATGCATCTGTATCCCTATGTATGAATCTTTCAAATTTTCTTTCTCATTAGGATCAATTGCATTTGTAGATGCTGGCACTCATTTCAGAGGTCTCCTAGACTCTTAGCTCATCCACCCTTTTAGAGGGTCAAGCACTAGGATCAAATCTGTTTTGGTGGAAGCTTTAGAGATGATATGACTTAAGTTAAATCATTTTATGCAACGTTGGCTGGCTGGAAAAAGGAATGAAACGATTTCCTGGAATGATCCGTTTACAAAGGACGAGCTCTATGGAGTTCAGTATACCTCCTAATTCAGTTAGTCCCAGGGACAAGAGATAAAAGGGCCATTACAGTGGTATAGATGTCCAGGCCTGATGATTGCACCTCAAGCTCTGATAATGTTGTGTTCCTTGTGACCAGCTAAAAAGTTACTTTGACCCAGGAGTTTCAGCAAAAATAAACTTCTCCAGAAGTGCAAAGGAAGGGAACTCAACTTTTGAATTTCTTTCTTAAACAGTCTTTAAAGTTGCAGCATGTTTATTATGAAAACATATTAAAAAGGAATTGGAACAAACTTCTCCTACTTTGGAGGCAAAGAGATTAAACATGTGCAAAGTGGCCATCTTCAGAATGTTAATAAAAATGCAAGATTATCATTAATTATATTATTAATAGAGTTATTGTAGATATTGTAATATATTATTGTGATAATCATCATCATATAGATCTATTACCATATCTCCAGATTTCTGTTGTCTAGGAATGACTTATATTTGAAAATTCTGAATTGCCTTCTGTAATGTGTTGGCCTATAACTAGCAGCCCATTCACTGGTAATTAGGAGCTCTGAGATTCTGAAATAACATAATCCTTTTTTCAGGATTCCTGTATTTTACTTATTAAAGCCAATCTTCCTATTTTTTCAATGTAAGTATAGTATCTCCTTTATCCTATGTCCTCTCAATATTAGGCTTGAAGAAAAATAATTATACAGCTATCTTAACTGGATGAGACTCAGAAAGAAAAAAAATCATGACTTTAGTGGTTGCTCATTTCTAGGCACCTGGCATTTTATTTTTGCATATGTTATATTTATTCCTTCGAGATCTCAGATTTTGTACTTTGAGCACAAAGATACTCAGATTTTAAATGTAGAAGCGGGGTCATGTGTAGCTCAGGGAATATCCTCCATCATCAGGGATTCCTCTGTGGTGGGCAATATTGGCCTTTTCTGTTAATTGCATATCTGGAAAAATGACATATTACTAGACTCAGGAATGCACCGCTACATTTCTTTTACCCTGACCCATAGAAGACTCTTTCTTTAAAGATAACAAGTGAATATTTGAGTTACATGTCTATTCTACTAAAAAACTTCTTGAGTTCTGGTTTTCTATTGGCATTGCTCCCCAACTATCAGTAGTAAGGCAGCTCACTCCTTGAGCAGTTCCTGTTCTTGTTTCTATAACTAGAACTCAGTCCTCTTCCTCACGTCTCCTCTAATCCCTGACCAACAGCAACAACAAAATTTCTTAATTGGTCCTGCTGAAGAATTTTTTATATGAAAACAAAAACAATGGAGTTCATAAACAAACTTTTTATAACTTTAGGTCCTATATTTCATTTCAAATCTGTTGTTTCCTTACAAGTTGGAGCCATGGCACCCAGCTCCTCATTCTTTTTATATTTCTGCCTTTGTAACTTTCCCATCAGTCTTCATCTAAAAACTTCCACTCCTCCTTGGCCTTTTATCTTTCTCTTTTATACTGTGTGCATTCATTCACCTCCTCATCTGTTGTATCCCATAATCATCATTCATGCTACCATCAAATTGACAGGAGAGCAATGAATAAAAGGCCATCCCATTTGCTATGTGGATATAATATCATAAAGCAACTGCAAAATTGTTGTGACATTTTTTACATATTTAACACTTTTCCAATATCTTTATATGTGAGACTCATATGCTGTATTGGGAAGTAATCATTTGTCAGCCTTCTGACTAACATCAAGTTGAAAATGGTAAAAAAAAAAAAAAAAGTACAGAGAAGTTATCCCATGCCCTTTCCTGTGAAGATGTAAAAAAATGTCTGTTTACTTCAGATTAAGACACCAACACACAGAAGAAACTCCATTCAAGTCCAGCTTGGCATGCCAATAAGCTAATTAGAGCTGCTTACAGGAGCATAGGTGGCTGCACCACTAGTAAAGTCACCCCTGGCATTAGTGGCAGCTACATCACTGAAGATTCCCATCCACTAGTCAACCCTACACATCTATATACTTTTCCTATCCTCAAGACCATAAACAGCTGGCACTTCAGGAAATGATGTCTTGACTCTCTAGTACAGTTTGCTGAGGTCTCTCTGTACCTACATTCCATGAGGGACTATTAGCATACCCTGCCTATCATCATATACCTAGTTAACATGGTAAGATTCTGTCTATTTCTTTGCCTTGAATGAGGACCAGAATCTTCCATATGTGACCACAGCAGCTTTGCTTCATGATGGAGATGCTAAAATACATTAGTAAAAACAAAATGCTGGACTAGTGAGATGGCTCAGGGGTTAAGACTCTGTTTTGCAAACATAAGGTCCCGAGTTGGGATTCCAGATCCCATGTAAAAAATGCCAGGTGGAAATAGCAACCTGCACATCCAGCCCTGGTGGGTAGAGCCTGGAAAATCCTAGAGCAAAGCAAGAAGGAGGTAGAAGCAATCTAGGATGATTTCCAAAGACACCCTTGGTCCTCCACAGGGACACACAGTGCCCACACACACACACACACACACACACACACACACACACAAAGTGCTAAATAAAATATTTTAAATCATTTTTTAAAAATGCCCACAACTCTCCATAGAAAGTATATAAACATTAATGAACACATAATCAAGCAAACAGGATATATGTCCTTATATTTTTGGAAAACAATTGTTAAAATATAGGAAATGAAGGAAATTGAATGAGACATTAGCTAACCTGAGATCTAAATTGAAAGCTAATTATGATACTGTTCCACTTGTCACAGGAAGATCCGTTGGAATTTTAAACTCATATTCTTTCCATTTCTCATGGATGACCATAATCCTCAGTTCTGTTTTCTCAAGCTCATATTGGTTCAATGCTATACTCTTTTGGTCTACCACAGCTCTCAATGCCATCTCTTATGTCTTCTTATTCATGTGCCACATTCACACACCGCATCCAAATCATCTATTCCTGACTCCTTTTCTGATTATCTAATCCTCACTACTACCACCTCTAATTTTATTTCATCACCACTACTTTAATGAATGTGCCTGATAAAACAGTTTCAAAAGAACATTTGCTCAGTTTCAGAAAATAGTGTCTGGGCCCATCACTTTATGTGTACATATTTTAAATTATTGTGTGTATCAAATATCCATCAAATATTATCAGTGTAGGAAACAATTTATTTTTGTAATTTCCTTTTATCATTTATTACAAAAGGAACATATATATATGTATATATATTTAAATTCCATTCATACAATGTAGGTCTAGTAACTTTAATACTTATGGTTAATACTTATGTCAACATATAGCCATAAAATATATCACAATTTGCAAAGTACTACTATATTATATTTGGTATAGTGTTTTGATTTTGGTACATACGTATTTTCATGGTTATGTCATCTTAAATATTAAATGTTTTATCATTAGCAGAGGGCCTCTTTCAATCTATTGGCAGTTTTGATTTACACATCATTTAGTCTGAGGTAACTTTACCCACCTGTGATCACATTTCATCAGCATTCCCATTGCTAATCTACATGTGTTCTTAAAGATAAAATGAACCTTTTGCTGACAACATGCAGTTAAACTATTTTGGTTTTATCCCTTTAGTCACTTTTGTATGAATTATCAAAGTCATTTACATTGAATGCCACTTTTTACACATATGGCATGCTATCACCATTCTCCTCATGATTTTCCAACTGTTTTGCAATTCCTATTTTTTTTTCTTCCACTTTTGCCATCTTCCAGTGGGAACTGAAAATTTTGCAGTGATATGATATTGTTCTTTTAACTTTTGTATTAATAATGTACCAAAAGTAGAATTTGCCATCATTATAAAACTTACAAAAGATTATCCCAAAATTATAAATACCTTTATTAAGTTACTCACAGTTAAACTATACAACTATATATAAATTACTATTTCTAAGATTTCCTCTCACTACATTTTTGGTTATTAATGTCACAATTTACATTTTAATATTTTATTTCCATGAATAAACTATTTGCTTGCAGTTAATTCTGTGAATTTTATCTTATTATTTTTTTAAGATTTTACACATGAATTCATAACATTTTATTACATCTACCCTTCAATGTGCTATTATAACAAGACTCCAGTTTAACAGTTTTTTGTCTCTGACCAGGGGGTGACATACAGTGCCCATCAGGATAGAGTGAAGGGCATTGCAGGAGCAGCAAAACTGCAAAAGAAAGTCAACAAACAACAATCCAGAACTTCAGAGACTCTATATCATCCACATAGAACTAAGCCAGCCTAATCTCCTCCCTTCCTGAAGCTCAGGGACATTTGCGGAAGAGGGGGCGGTAAGATTGTAAGAGCAGAAAGATGGGGGAGCAATGATTTGAAGAGTCTCCACACTAGATAGGGCTGAAGCAATCATAATAGGACTTTGCATGCCCTGCGCCATGTCCGTCACACTATTGACCTCACAAAGTCTAACATCGGCTAAAGGCACCAAGATCCTTGGAGGCAAGGGATTGATGGCCACAGTAGTGTTCCTATGCTTAAGGGGAACACGAGAAAGGGTTCAGGGAAATGCCACTGGGTCCTTTTACGTCATCAGAAAGGAGGACCAAGAGGAGAGTTAGGCATACACAATAAAGGACTCTCTGGGAATTGGGGAGGAGGCACTGGGAGATGGGGAGGGAGGGAGGGGGATCAGGAGGTTTGGGGGGAGGGGGAGGGGGGAGGGAACTGGTCTACCTATTAAGTTTGTATGAGCGGAAATAATAATAAAAAATGTTAAAAAAAGATTTTACACATGAATTCATAACATTCTCACCTCTAATTATCCCATCTCAATATCTACATGAGGTTTATCTTAACATTGATTTATAGAGTAAAAATCTAACTTTTAATTGTATATACAAAACAAAAGAAATTTTCATTAACCAAAAGCAATATCATTGTCATGAACTCTAGAAGAGTCAACATTGTTAAGAGTGCTTTTAAAATATTTTTCATCATATGGATTTCTACTTCTCAGTCATTTATACCTACAGACCTCATTCATAAAATATTTGTTATAGAAAAAATGTATTCAAGCATGAAACTTGTAAACATTTCATACACTGAACACTAGGTAAGTGCAAAGAAAAACACAGATCACTTTGTAAAATTCTAGATTTCCTCTTCGAATGGAAATGAAAAATAAATTTGAGACTCAATTTACATTTCTTCTAACAAATACCACTGAATTTTATTTATTTAACCATTATTTTTTTGAAGTGAACATCCAGACAAAATCAAACAAAAGCCCTAATGGAAGCAGTATTATTCATAGAGAAATTTGAAAGAAAAAACCCAGAGGATTAATGTCCTTAATATTCATTTCTGACAGGCAGTGTTCAATGCTGGATTGTCTGGTCAACATTTGGGTCTGATTCGTAGTTTCCAAATCATGGTGTGTAGTGTTCTAAATCAATTCCCTTGGAGAGATTTAGGGATAACTTTTCCACAGGTTTTATCAATTAAAGATGCATCTAACTCTTTGCCCACATCACCCACATCTGCTCATAAGAAAGGAGTAATGGAAGACACATGTGCTGACTTGCGATCCCTTTCAGCCTTTGCAGGTGCAAATGCAAGTCTGAAGGTGCAAAGTGGAGCCACAAATGTTGCAGGGCCGTCCAGCTGAAATTCTAGGCTTTAATCACATCTAAATAACTCCTTAGGTGCCTCAATCACGCAATTTTTTTCTCACAAAAAGGGTGTTATAAACGTTGTAGATTGAACTGGTATGTTTTAGCAGATGAGGCTATATTATTTAGAGAAAATAAAATGCAGTTAATTTTCACCATATCTGGTAATGTGCTGAAGCAATCTCCTCATATATTAATCCAAAATTTTCATTAGTGTTTCAATGTAATTTCTATCAAAATAAATATATACATAGAGATACACATACATCTATATCTATAACTGATAAGCACATATAAAACTGTATGTATAAAACAGTATCTATAAAACTGATGTAACTGATGTGACTCAGACATTTACATGAAAAGTTCTACCATAATCTGAACATATTCTTGCAGCTGTAGTTGAACATTCCATTACCTCTGTTGCAGGTGCTCCCAAGCAGCAGAAATTCCAAAAGTTGCTCATTTTAAATATTAGTGTGTTTTTGGAAGATATCCTTTCAAGAAATATCCATTCCTAATCTTATTTTTCTGAATATAGATTCTTTGTCTCATGCACCTTAATAATGTTGGAATTGTCATAGCATTTTCATTAACTAGAATAAAGGTGTATAAGTGTACATGTGTGGACATGTGTGTGTGTGTAAGTGCACGCTTTCCTTGTTTGTTCAGATAATGTAGGTCATCAAGTTGGACAGAAAAGCTTTGTTTTTATGAAGATATATATCTCTACAAAAACCTCTTGTGATTAGATTAATATGAAGTTGATTAATCATGGTAGGCTCTTTGTCTTCTGATGTCCAGCTAGGTTGCCATGATTATGTTTTCTTACATCTTTCTCTCTATTTTGATAGAAAAACAAGTATATGTGTCTGATTGATGAACTAGAGAAACCAGGACATACTGAACAGCACAACGTGAATGTTACAATATACACATTTCTTTCATTTTACACAGAAAATAAGAAAAAGTATTGAAATAATGGGAATATTTTATTTTCAAATACATGCTAAATATGTATCATCTACAGCGACATAACAGAAATTAGAATTGTGCAGAGAGGGGCTGGAGAGGTGGCTCAGGGATTAAGCCTCTGCCTTGCAGGTGGAAGGTCCTGAGTTCCGATCCTAGACCCTCACGTATAGACGCCGGGCAGAAGCGGAGGCGGCCTGCGTTCCTGGTAGGGCAGAGCCTGTGAATCCCAGGACAAAGCAAACAAGGAGGAGGTGGAGGCGGTCCATGGTGGTTCCCGAATTCGCCCGTGGTTCTACACACACACACACACACACACACACACACACACACACACACACACACACACATATACACACGCACACACGCACAATTGAATAAAAAAATAGTACAAAAAAGAATTGTTCAGAGACTCCCATGTCTAAAAATACTTTGAGTTAGTGAGAGCAATCCAAGGTCAATTAAAAAAAGAAGGAGATTTCTCTTTTGGCATCATGCTTAAGTATATCAAGCCCCTTTATCAAACCCGGGGTGAAGAGAAAAACATATTGAGCTGTGCTTCACCCTTTCTTCCTATTATCACACCTCTCAGCCAAATGCTCCTTGTTCTGATTAACAAAATCTTGCCCATTTTTCAAAGAGCTGCTCAGTTCCTGCCTTCTTGTAAAATACTCCTTGACCATTTCATCTGGAAACAATCTTTGATTCTTTTAAACTTCCACCAGCCTTATTTTCCATACCACTCATTTAGAACACATTATTTACTGGTCAGTAGAGAGGTAATATTTTCAGAAAAGAGACCATAGCAGAGACACACAATAACTTTGTGAAGGAAAAAAAAAACTTTTATTTTTAAAGTAAAATAAGCCTATGAGTTTTTATTGTCCTTTATGGATTCAAAATCTAGTTTGTGAGATTGCATACTACATCATCATAACAAAAAAGACGCTCTGAGGTAATGCTTACTGTAGGCCAGATATTGCTTTCAGGATATTAGATAGAGCAAATGACTAACTATCTTAAAAATACAAGATTCTTAATGAAAAGGGTTTCATATGCACATATATTTATATACATGTAAATAGATATGTGCATATAAGTACATGTGTATATGTAGAAATAAAATTGTATTGCTCTTGCTGAAATAAATTTATTCATTTACTAAAATAAAATATGATTTAAGCAAATTGCTAGTAATTATGCATGTATTAGTGAATTTGTGCTCTATTTTCACCATTGTGATAGATAAAAAGCCTCTTGCTACTTAAGTGGTACTTAAGTTGCTACTTAAGACCTTGGAATTAGTGATTCCATCCTTGAGAAAGAAGGCTAGAAGTTCATGTATTTAAATACAAAATTGAATTTGTGTTTCTGAACTTAGGTCTTTTTCTTTTTATCAAGTATGCATAACCTATTCACTTATTTGAAGAAAATACAAATATGGGCCAGAAAACATAATCAATTCTAGAAAGTATTAGGCACTTATGTAGAAGCATGAGATTCTAATCAGTACCAAGGATCAGATGCCCAGGAGCAGCAAGTAACCCTTTCCTTTGGTTTTCCCATCTGTAAAAAAAAAAAAAAAAAAAAAAATCTCCAAAGTAATTAACAGTAATAGAACAACCCTTCATCAGCTTCCAAAATTGTATCATACAATTTTAATCAAATTAAGAAAAAATTCTCTGCTTTCAGATATTAATAAAGATAAAATCATTGAAATAAAATTATAGTACCTATTTATATTCATGTCAGTAGGCTTTTGTTCAATGCTGTCATTGTTAAGTATGCTGAAGAAATAATAGAAAGCATTTGAAATCAGTATGTCTGAAGACTTGTCTGCACACCCATATTTACTGTGGTACTATATATGATATCCAACTACAGAATCAAACTAAATGCTAAGTGCCCCTCAGTGGATAAGTGGATAAAGAAAGTACATCATATCGGAGTGAGGAAAAGGATGTACACATTCCATGGCACACATGTGGAAGCCAGAGGAAAACCTTCAGGAGTTGGTTCTCTTCTTCCATAATGTAAATTCAGAGCATCAAACTCATGTCATGGAATGTTTTTACCTGGTGACCTACCTTGCCAGCACACAAGATGAATAAATAAATATCATTTTTACAGAAATAAAAATGATACACACACATTGGAGCACTGCTCAGTTTTTTTTAAAAAAGAAGCAAATAATGTAAATTGCAATAACCTGACTTGAATCAGGAAGGATATCCCAGTTGACACAAGCCAAATGTTGAAAATATTGCATGTTCTTAGCTACACAAAGAACTTAAAGAAATTAAACTTTTGGAAGGAAAAAAGAGAATGTTTGCTAATGCATTCTGGAGTGGGGATGGGAAATGAGATAATTAAAAGAACAAAGCATCAGTTGGACAGAAAGAATAAGATTACATTTTAAGGTCTGCTGCACAACATGGTGAATACAAGCAATCACTGAGAACTGCACATATCAATGTTTCTGGAAAGGTGAATCTCCCAAGTTTTCAGCATGTAGGATGCCAAATAATGAAGATGATGAATTGTTCAGTTGGCAAGATTGCCTCATTCCTTTTTATATTAAGAGTCATAACATCATCTGTACCTGCAAAATATATATAGCTGTAATTTGTTGAAATATAATTCTAAAAGCTTAATTTTTTCTAAAGAATAAGTTCATTCAAAATCTTTGCCACTTAAATTTGTTTATTCCTGGGAAAGTTTACATGCATTCTGACTGTGGGGGACCTTAAATTCTCTCCATGTACCTTTTACAGATCTGCAGTGGTTATCATGCAGCTCTTGGAATCATTGTTATTCCACTTCTGGACTGTGTTTCCTTGAAGAGGATTTCTAAGAATATGGACCTACACCTTTCAAAAGGCATATTATGAAAGGAAAGGGCAAGCCAATACCCTATTCCTGCACTATTTTTTTCTTGTTAAAAATTAATATTCTTTCCATTTATTAAAGCATGACCTAGAAAAAAATTGATATGTAAAGTTTTCCTATTTTTTGTTATTTATGCAAACATCTGAAAGTTCAAATTATTTCCATTCAAAACTTGTGAGGAAAACTCACAACTATTTGAACATCTCAGGCCCTGTTTATCACTGTGTTTGTCTGACTGTCAGGCTCAGAATGCAAATATGTCTAGCTATCTGAAATGTTGTTCCCAAATGTTGGTACTGATTTTAAAGAGAACTCAATAGTTGCCATACATATGTTGGTTTCAAAACTAAGAGCTAACCTGCAAAATACCAACTATGAAATTCAACATGGAGAGGCAACACCCCTGTCTTACTTACTTAAGCACTGTACCCAGTAGAAAATTTCCCCTAAATAGAAAAGCCAGTTGAAAACAAACTTGACTCGTGAACAGTGACTGGACTCTAAAGAAGAGAAAATGTTTGCACTGAGATTCACCTTCAGGTCAACATTCTCTAGGACACTATCAATTTAAGAATACTTAGAGTGATATAGCCAAGATCTAATAAGAAGCAAAGAAAAAAAGGACTTCCACTTTTCAGGAAGTTTAGTGATGGACGTTTTCTTTCCGTGATGATACAGAAGCACTGCAGGAGAAACGATATCCATGACATTCATGCGGAGAGTAGCCTGCACGAGTAGCCCGTCGGCTGAGCTAGTGTCATTAGGCAAACCTAAGGGGAATGAGACTGTATCTGAGCTGCAGAGAGACACAGTGGATGGGAGACAGAGCAAGGCTGATTGCACGCAGCACTAGAAAATGATCAAAATCCCAAAGCACTAGGAAAGAAAAAGATGAGATGCTGAATTATGAACAATTCTGGGGACACTTTTTCTCAAATGAAAGAATTAGGAAAACTCAGAAACTTAATACATAAAAATTCTTATATTTCATAGAATGAAAAACTCAAATGAGGTCAAGCATATTTAGCCAAACATACTTAATCATAGATTTACACTTTGGGGCTAGGTAATACAAAAAGGCATCTGTGAGATTTCAGTTTCCTAATATTAAAACCTGTTAAATTGCTACCTGCTTGTTGTTAGTCATTGTTATATTTAAGATTTCTTACTCAATGTGAGTTTTAAATACTTCAGAAAAGAGTTCATTTTTATACTCATTGATTCATTCTAAATGTGCTATAGACACTAAATACAGAGGCTTAATGTCTGAAGATTCCCATGCTGCATGGCATTCCTTTGCTCTCAGAGGCTACATCTCATCCAACAATGAGAAGCGCAACTCTGAGAAAACTGGCACAAAATTTAAGTAATAGTTAATATGTTGCCAAACTGAACTCTAAATTTTTGTACTATAAGAAATTGGAACATTAGTTCTAGTTTCAAATGGTTCTATGACATTTTCCCTTTTAAAATAGTTTTCCTATTAACCATTTGCTAATCATGTCTTTTAAAGTTATTCACATCTACACTAGCTGTTAAAGATACATCCAGCAATTTTTGATAATTGTATTTATTTTTCTTACTGTTAAAGGGAGTTGAATTAGGAATTTATATATTGGGAAGGAGACACAACATATAGAGTAACTATCTCAAATAAAGAAACCAAGGAGATTTCATATATTTTATATCAAGGGGAATTGTGCCACCTCCCTCTTTTTATATAGTAGATGTACACAGTCAACTGTTCTTTGCTAAATGTTTTTTTTTTTCAATCATAATTCAAAAAGTAGATCAGAATCCAAATTCAAATAAGAACTATTTCCTACCCTTTGGTGCCATCATGAGGCCAAAACAACAAAGTACTGAGAAAAACAGATTTTCAGGTCAACCCAATGCTGTGATATGTTCTTTTCATTCAAAACATAATTACCCAGAGAATGAGTTTATTTCAGAAATATAATTATTTTCCCATAATCGAAACCCTGAAGCCAAGAAATTACAAGTCACCTTTCTACATACAAAATTTACTTTAAGATTTTCTGTAACTGTGAAATTGCAGTATTGTGACATTGTGATCAATACAAAATGTATGCTTTGAAATGTCATGCACCTGAAGCTTTAAAAATCAAGCCTTTTTCAGAATTTTAAACTAGCAATACCTTACCTTTATATACTTATTCTTTATGTTTTCCCCATGTGGTTTCAAAGGATAACAAATAAAGTAGTGTGATGCAAGGGTAACATTAAAACACAGTCATCTCAGAATCGGAAAATGGATCATTTGGTGGGTAAGACTGTGAATGGGAAAGAATGGCTAATGAATATGTGACTACTTCAAACTCAAAGCACTGGAATAAGTCAAGTAATGCAGCATTTGAAATTATTAGCACAAATTTAGAACTATAGTATGTCCTATAAAACTCTAACCAAATGCACATTGTTCTAAAATTGATATCAGTATCAATATCAGTATCACAATGTATAATCATATTATTTCTATTCCTAGTCTTTTTTGTATCACTAAGCTGCAAGTGTTCACTATTCATCTATAGTTTTTCAATTCATTAATTGTGGACATTTTTCATGTGAAGAAATTTAACTACTCAAGGATGCTTTTCCATGAATTCCTAAATCTGATTTCTTCACATTGATTCACAAAATTTTCGTTCAAATTGTCTCTAGCTTTGTCTTCATGGCATTCAGAAACTGAAAGTTCCAGCAAATTTCATCTGTAAAATATGAGGTTTCTCCAAGGAAAAAGAAATTGCACTCTGCATATGCCTTGCCTGCCTCAGCTTTTATTTGCTAGAAAAGTCACAGATGGGAGAAAAAATAAAACTGCTGATTCAGTTATTCTGTGCCTCTGTTCTTAGAATATTCAAATCTTTCCAGTCCCTAGCCCCCACCCCCACATATATCTATATGTTCCTAAATTATCCAAAATGTAAACACAATCTTTTTTAATTAAGAAAAGAGACCCGAACTAGAGAATTGGCAATGAGATGCTCTCATCAGTGTTCACATGATCTCCCTCTGGGCTTGGCCTCCAGCACTCTCAGTAGAAGCACAGTGAGGCTGGGGGCATATCTTGCCCTATTTGGCCCTTAGCCTCTGTAACACTGCTCATAATAGATCTTCAACATTTACCCCAGGAAGGAAGAACAGAAGTTATGCTGCCCTCAATAGTAAGTACATCAAAGACGTCTTTCAGCAATGGGAGTTTCTAGGAAGGAGATGCCTTTCTGCCTTGAGAAAATGCTGACCATCCCCCAGTCTGAGACAAGCACTTACCTTGGAAGCTTATGAGCCTTCACTGTGGATGAAAGGGAGCCCCAAGATCACCTTTAACCTCCTTTGGTCAAAGCAAAACTATTCCTATGTCGTACCAGTCTCCAGGTTCAAATATTTAAATATCATCTCATTATAATTCTACTCATCTCACTTGACATATCTCCTTTCCATTCAAGAACATTCTGTCTTGCCATTACTGCATTGGTTAAGGCTATGAAGAAAAATTGGAAACAGTAGAATATATGTAAATATACATATAATATAGAGAGAGACAGAAAGAAAGAAATCCCCATGTCAATTCTCATAATCTCTCTCTCTCTCTCTCTCTCTCTCTCTCTGTGTGTGTGTGTGTGTGTGTGTGTGTGTGTGTGTGTGTGTGCATGTGTGTGTGCTTGTGTGTGTTACATACAATTACAGAGGATAAGATATTTCAGTCACCAAACTGCAGAATCAGAAAAGCCAGTAGTGGAGTGTTGATTTGAGTCTGAAGACTTGAGAATCAGGACAGAGTATTATCATAGTCTGAATCTGATGTTATAGGATGCCAATGACAAAAGAAACAATGTGACAAATTACCCAGTTCAAAATTGTCATTTTTTCCGGTTTTTGTTTAACTTGAACTACAAATACATTGCATGATGAAGTTGTGAATGGTAAAGTGATCTCTTTGCAGCTCAAAGGTTAATCTCTTTCAAGAGCCCTCCCAAACTCTATAGTAGTCTGCACATTTTTAATCATAGTACTCAGGAGTCTGAAGCAAGTGGATTGTGGATTTCAGACCAATCTTTGCTAAACAGACAGACCTTATATCAAAAAAAGCAAAATTAAAATTCACATGGAAGTGCCGAAATAGTGTTTCTCAACATTTCTTACCACAGTCAAGTTGATATTTAAAATTATCCATTGTACTTACTATGTAGTTTGGAAGTCTAAGAACTTGAAGGGACTATTAATACATGATTGTCTGATTCAGTTGCCATCTGAAAAAAACAGTTCAATTTGTAACAGAAAACAATGACCGCAGCAAGTTACATGGATTATGGCAAGGACCAGGGAAAAAACCTGAAGATCACTAGCATCATGAAGCTATAAAGTTTGGCCTGTTTTTCAGTCAAGATGGCAATATTCCATGATAACAGTTCTCATGATGGACCGCTGCTCATTAAATATTTTGCAGTATTTTTCAGAGTGAGTTTTGAGTGATACCCACTCTTGGTCAGTACCTACAGTGGAGGACCCTTTTCCCAAGATTTTCTTTGTAACTCAACGGGGAGCTGACTCTGTCCCAGACAGATTGAGTTTACATATGATCACTGTTATATGTAAATGATTAAATTATGATTTAAAGACCTCATATGAGCCCTGACAGTATTCTCTGACACTCAAAACTCATCCTGAAAAATACCACAAAATATTGATTGAGCACTATGTGGTGATAGAGGATCATCATCTTAGCTGAAAACTGGTGGCAAAATGACCAGTATGGATACTGAAACAGCATAGATATTCTGTGCCTTGTTATGAGATATGCCTAGTCTCATTAAGACATCATCTGTCTATCAATCATCATGTGAGTGCAGTAATTACCTTGGCCAGGACTTAGAATGAGAACGTAGAAGATCCATCCTAATATTCACAAGTTTTTTAAAACCCATAGCTGTTAGCTTGGTGGTGGGCATCTATAATCCCAGATACTCATGAGAATGAAGCACAAAGAAAGCATGAACCCATGAGTTTAAGAGAAGCTAACAGAGACCCTGTCTCAAAATAAAAATGCTTTCACACGGTTCATATAGAACCTTTTTCTCACTACTGTCCAAAACAGGAATTGTCATAATACTTGTACCACATGGAAAGATTCACATGGTTTGCCTTAAGGATGAGACAAAATTAGCTCTAGCCTAAATACTGTTTTGGTCCAATATTAAAAATTAAATATCATATGCAAAAAAATTTATCAAGTGACTTATGCATGCCAGTGAACAAACCTTAAAGCTATTTATAGAAATGAAAGCTCAGCTCGAACAGGTAAATTCAAGTTTGGGGTTCTATAAAAGCTTATCAGGGAAACAATAAAGAAGAAGCTAAAAATTCATAACAGTAGTAATACCAGCTGTCAATTAAAGCAAATGCTTCACAGATGAAAGACTTCTATACTAGAAGAACATGAGTATGTAAAGACATTTGGAAGATCAGTACTAAATACAATTAAACTTCTTAAGAGTGACATGTGTGACATGAAAAATATATGTTTTTTGATTAAAGGTGCAATCGACATTCTGAGGAGAAAATAAAAGAGGAAGGAAGGGAGGTAATATAATATGGAAGGCATTACCAATAGATTAGAACAAGAAGGAAAATTCAAGGTTGAGGAATAACTGCATTCAGAAAGCAATAAAGAAAAAAAAGTTTTACAGCTTATTCAGAGAATGTTTTCAATAATTTGCTTAACATCTTAATTAGAAAAATAAGCAATCAAAAGTGCCATGAATGGAAAAAGATGAATTCAAACTACCTCTGTTTGCAGAAAATGTGTTCCTGAAGAAAGGATGCAGAAGAACAGAACAGTGATGAATGTGAGCAACACCTTGCTTCAAAATGTACTACAGAGCGATAGTAGCAAAATTAGCATGATAATGGCACAAAGCAGAAACGATATCACACAGACATGGCCCTCATGACTTTTACAAAGGTGCCAAAAACATGAATCAAGTAAAAGACAATCTCTCCAACACTAATGCTAGGTAAGCCAGATACAGAATACTGAAATGAGACCCTTGTCTTTTATCATGCACAAAAATCAACCAAAAAGTTCATAGCTTTTAATATGAAAACCTAAAGCATTAAAAATGCCAGAATAACACATACATGAAGAAACGCTGTAGGATCGAAGCATAGATAATAGGTTCCCGAGGAGTGCACTAATCAGTCAGAAAATAATAAGAGCTTTTAAGTGGGTTTCATCAAGTTAAATGATCTGTTTGACAGATGAGTGATGACAACCTATAGGATGGAAGAAAAATCATGCTATCTCTTCATTGTATGAAGACTATATAAAGAACTGGGTAGATTAAACACTGGAAGGCATATGATAAAATCAACAAATAAGCAAAAGAGGTAACAAACATTCTTCAAAGGAAGAACAAGTAATCAATAAATACAATAAATAATAACACCTTCAGGTTCTGGGAAACCCAAATCAAAACAATGGTGAAATTCCTTATCTCCTAGTCAGAATGGTGTCATCAAGATGAAAGAATGAGGTCTAGATGGCTGGGGAAATGGCACAAGGATTAAAATCTTTGCCTCAAAAGAATCTGAGTTCAAATCGCCAGATCCCACATAAAAATGCAAGACGGATGTGATGGTGCCCTGTAAATTCTGACCCTAGAAGGTGAAGCAAAGCAAAAGGAGGTAGTACAATCCAGAATGATTTCCAGTGTTACCCTTGGGCCTCTGTAGGAATACACAGTGCCCTCTGTTACACACACACACACACACACACACACACACACACACACACAGGCAAGCAAGCAAGCAAGCAAGCAAAAAATGACTAAGACAGTATGGGTGTCCTTATACTGTTTTCAATATAAACTAGTGCATCAGCCATAGAACTCTATGGAAATTCATCAAACAAAAATAAAACTACTGTATGATTCAATTATGCCACTTCTGCATGTATGCCCAAAAGAATCAGAGACAGTGTTTTAGCACCAAAAAATTTAGGGGATCAAGGGGCTTATTCATGCTCATAATTCTGGATTACATTGATCATCACTGTAGAAGACTTGCCAACAGGTGTGATACTATATCCACAGGAAAAATTGAAAGTCATCCATGTACATGCTGTAGTTAGCCAGTCTGCTAAAGTCAACTATTTTTCTCACTATTTATCCACCTATTGGCTGAGTCTTCTCATATCAATTAGGTAGGCTTGCTCAAAGACTTGCTTCAACTATATAATACTTCACAATACCTGTGCTGAAGGCTCAGTTCTCTGTTATCAAGTTGATACCTAAAACTGGCTGCCACTGTCATATTATTTTCAAAGTACTTAGACATGCAGCTGAATATCTGTACTCTTTGCAGCAGGCACATTGTGAAAATGGTCACAGTGACTTCAACAAATGAGTGGCTACAGAAGAATGTACTGTCAAAATACATGTTATGTTCAACTGTAAATAAGAATTAAATTCTTTTATTTGTAGGAAAGTGAATGCAGGTGTAATCATCGAAGGAGTGAAATAGGCCAATCTCAGATACATACCACAGTTATTTGTGTGTGTGTGTGTGAAAGCTAGGGGTAAAAAATGAAATTTACGTGGGCAACATTAGCACTATGGATGGGGAAAAGAAGTAAGAAGCAATCATAAGGAGTAATAGGGAAGTGAATGTGACATATTACATGCACATATAGAAAGTTCATAATTATTCCCATTATTAAAATTAATAGATGTAAATGTGTCATATATAGTCTTTCAGTGTTATGTATAATACATATTATAATATATTATGACTAACACAGCTAACGATTTAATATGACATAATTAATATAATACAATATATCATATCATATGTATAACATAAAATGCTCCTGAGTATCCTCTATATATACACATGATCAAACATTGCCACTAGAGGGCAGCAATACTTAGGCTAAAAGTAACCACTTTCTCCCTGTGCTCAATTAAAAAGGTAGCATTGGAAGCAGCCAGCCATACTGAACTCTAATTTTTAAGCTACGGTATTTAATTTGCATGCTATGAGAAATACCATAAAATTTTCCTGAACTTCAACTTCTTCTAGTCCATTTCTGCTTGGATGTGATCTTATTTCCCTTACCGTGGTTATGACAATTTACAATAACACTCATGCATATTCATTCTGTCACTTTTGATCCTTTCAGGAAAAATATTTGCTAGACAGCACAGAGGCTACTACATAAGGGAATTTTTAAATTTGTTTATGAGTAGGAAGACATTGAAATAATTACTTAAAAGTGTAGATCTAACGAGGGCAATGAATGAATCAGAAAGGGAAATTATAATATTAATATCCATTAAATATGTACTGAATCCTCTGATATTTTATTTTAAAATGCTTATAAACTAGGTTCTTTAATGAACAAATGGATTCAAGAGATTATGAGTGGAAGTCTTAGCTGCTTTATCGCACAGCTAATACGTTTTGTAGTCTCACCCCTACTATTACTAGCTAACTCTAGAACTTGGTAAGAGAGTACTGAATAAGTGTAAAGATAACCACACTAAAATAGTGATGTTAAACAGAAAAGCAAAGTCAGAGAAATCTGAGAGACAATTAAGGTTAACTTGAGAAGACGTTGTAATGATAGAAAATGAGCTCTGAATTGAAAGAATACATTAACTCTGAGAATTTCAGCTTAGTTGAACAGAAACAGTTGCTGTTAACCAAAATAAAACCCTTAGCAGGAAGAATATTTGGTGACTCTAAGAATTAGGAAGATCTGTTTGAACCAATATTGGGTTGAGTTTAGCAGAACCATGCAGATATAGGAATTGTTTACAAAGTGATCCCAACATGTAAGTTGTCTGAAGTACAGTAACAAGCAAAACAGCTTGTATATTGACAATCAAAATCATTCTCATTCACAAGTAAACATCTCATTTGACATCAGGTGACAACTCTCTTTTATAAGAAATAAAGTAGAACAAAGACTAAGTTAGGAATTGTGAGGATGGGTATAAAGATGCTGATGCTTATCTGCTATGTTCTATGGCAATACCATTTAATGAAAATACAATGACACATTAGCACACACAAAAATAAAGGAGTTAAACAGATTGTTGCAATGTGTTTTGTTTAGCTCAGCATACTTACAATATTATGATTTGAAAATAGAAAATATTTATATGAAATATTTTTCATTATCAAGTCTTCAAAATCTGGTAGCAATGATAAATCCTTTCTTCCCTGGCCCTTCTGTCAACCTAATTAACTTCAAACAAAATTCTAGCTTTCCTATGTCATTTAATATAGACAATTTAACACTAATGTTCACAGAGACATTTCAGCAACAATTGAAATCCATTGACAGTCTTAGATACTTTCCTGTTCCCATGAGTCCCGAAGACTCTCAAGGGTTTCAAGTAAAGTTGGTAACTAACTTGCCTAACTTGATGATTGTGTGGTATGGGCAGGAGCCACTTCTTCAGTGACATGTGAACCAAGTTATTTCACAATTACATTTATTATCTGTGATAGTTAGTCCTGGGTGTCAACACCTGGTATTAACTAAAATAGGCTGAGACCACACCTGGTAAGATCAGATTAGACCACCTGAAAGATTATCTGGATAATACAAGACCAGTCCTAGATCCCATCGGACCCTCCATAGAGCTCATAAAAACCTTCCTGTAGTGGACTATATAAAAGGGAACCACAAGAGAGAAGAGACACTCTGTAGCTGTGCTAGGAATCGCTCTTTCTTCTGGCCACCAGTTTCTTCGCTTCTTCAACCTTTTAGCCTTCCAACCCTTAAGTTTCAACGAGACTAAAGATTATCTAGGAATCCTCCAGCTTCAGCCATCACCCACTGGACTACTGGACTGAGCAGTTACTGGTAGTCATCGTTGGACTACCTCGGCCATATCTGTAAGCCAACTCAATACATTCCTTATTTAAATATGTGTTTTGTTAATTATGTAACTCTAGAGAACCTGACTAAATACATCATCATCCTTTCCACATCTATTACATCCAATAGTTGTCATTTATTTATTTATTTATATATAAATAAATATATATAATTGCATCATTGCTACTAGCCATAGCTAAAATGATTTAGCAATTATGGTATTTATCTATGTTTTTCCAATATAGTTTTAAGCAAATAGCATAAAACAGAGCTTGATGATTTGTTCCCACTCTGCAACATTGAGAGTGTGATGTGCTCACAAGTGTCTGCCTGGCCTTAAATATGTTATAATTACATCCTAGCCATTCTGACTTAGAATGTCTAGCCATGAATCAATTTTTTAACTTATGTAGTGTGTGTGTGTGTGTGTGTGTGTGTGTGTGTGTGTGTGTGTGTGTGTGTGTGTGTGTGTGTGAAAGTACCTGTCCCCCTGTGGAGGACCAGGAATCATCATGCTGGATTGTTTCTACCTCCTTTTTGCTTCGCTCTGGATTTCCCAGGTTCTGCCTATGAGGGCCAGAAGTGCAGGCTGCCTCTGTTTCTGCCTGGTGTTTGTTTGTTTGTTTGTTTGTTTGTTTTTTATGTGGGAACGGGGATCCGAACTCAGGACTTTCTGCTTGTGAAGCAAAATCTTAATTGATGAGCCATCTCTCCAGCCCAAGAATGACTTTTTAACAGCTATTTTGATGCTTCTTAAGTTCTCTGACTGGGACAAGTAGCTACTTTATTGCAGTTTTACCTCAGTGAAGGTGAGCAGAGACTGAGGCAGGAAGAGAATGCAAGAAAATACAAACCTCCATCAAAGCCCAGTCACTGCAAGATAATTTCCAGGCAAGCTGTACAGATGTACACCTCCTTTTTCTCATTGGCCAAAGCTTAGCTCACAGTTCACTGCTGCATCTACATGCCTAGTGTCTTTGTAGGGCTGCAGGTTAGCAGAGCCCCTGATCTGTACTGTAAAACTCCTTCAGGATGAAGAAACGTTGCATATATTCTGCCACTTTTCCGAAGTTGAATATTTTATTTTGTTTTACATATTTTAGTTTACTTTAGAAATATTTGAAGATAATATCCAACAAAACAAAAGGTCATGTTTAGTCATCAGTGGGCATTAATCCCTCCTTGATTAAAAGCAAGCATCAAAACTACCTCTTGCTACTTTCTCCTTGTACATCCCCCTTAAAACTGAGCCATAAAAGGTGAACTCTGTTGTCAGATTCCATTTGTGTTTTTCTAAATCTGGAAAGAAAAATCTAAAGAAGAAAAATTATTGTTCCTGAAGTTTCAACTTTTCCTATTAACAATTGTTTCTTTTCTACAATCAACATGCTTGTAGAAGCTGGGAAAGGAGCACCAGGAATTCCATTCCACTCTGGAGGAGGGGGGGCATTCCACTGAGTGGAGTAGGGGGGATCCATTCTACTATGTGTGGGGGGAAAATCCATTCCTCTCTGCGAGAGGAGGATGCTGAGTACCCAAAGGAGGCAGTAGAGACCTCATCACCTGTACCAAAGGTAGGAATTTCCTCTTACTCGACCATCTCTCTTTCCTTCTCTTCGTTTCCCACCACACTTGCCACAGAGAAATTCCAGCCATCTCCCACCTTGCTCAAAGTAAACATGTCTAATCTCAGAATTGCACCAGAAGATGCTTTACCCCACTTCCTGCTCCTCTTTTCACTTAATGATTGATAGCAATTTAAGGAATGTCTATGTCTTAACACTAGAAAAACAAAAGTAATTTTGATTTTCTTTAATTTCCCCTTTAACTACTGTCCTCTTGTCTCCCACCAGCTATTTTGCAAATTCTCTGCCTTACTTACCAAACAAGATGACCCTTAAGTTTTCCTTCAAACACAGGGAATGAACACAGTCCCAGCTTGATTCCATTCAAGTAGATGATTTGGACTTTTCATAGCACTTAAGAAACAACCTAAAAGGGGATGCAGATAAGAGATAAAAATCTAAAGAAAGCTATACTTCTGAGAGAAATTATGACTATATCAATAGCAGTCATTGCTTTCCTTTAAAGGTGAATTGTATCCCTCAGAATTTTGTGTATTAAAATCTTGTTCCACTCAAGACATGCTATTGTGAATTTCTATTCACCTTCAAGAGATGTGTCTAAAGAAATGTTCCTGGATTTGTGCCACTGAAAAAGAGTGAGGATCTGGATGGATCCTTGCTCTCTACTTCCTGACTCTGATAATGTTTTGCTTGGCCACATATTATTCTGTTGTGCTAACTCACAAGCAAGAGGTTTATCTGGATCTGAAGTAGAACCTCCAAAATGATGGGGTCAATAAAGCTGCTCTACTTAAAAGTTCACTATGTCAGATATAATATTATATTCATAAAAAGATAACTAATACAGTCATCAGTCAATGATCACTCATGCAAAGATCACTTAAGCAAACTTAGTACTTGATCATCTTTTGTGAATGTGAGGCAAACTATTTCTAATTTTGAATCTATTCATTTCCATCACATTTTTCTTCTTTAAAAGTGAAAAATAAAATATCAATTATGCCCATCTGTTATCTGGACAAAATCAATTTCAAATACCAATCACACTTAATCCAACCCAGGCAATTAATTCAGATGGGATTACTATCCAAATTAAAATTTTAGAATCACAATGAAAATGGGTCTTTTACAGTATTGAAAGTGGGCTAACTATTCAAAAATGTTAGTAAGAGTTATTCAAATAATATGTTTTGCTGGTGAACATATGCTTTTATTTACAATTACTCTTTTATCTCTAAATAGTTATTTTCAACATTCATTTTGAAGTTCGTTTGAAGCCATGACAATGAGGACTAAAGATTTGGCAGCACACAGCTACACAATTTATCAATATTTGGTAAATCACAAGGACCACTTATAAAGACCAGATGGTCCTTGCACATGGAATTCATATGTAATGAATATATGGGGAGAAATTTAAGTATAAGAAATTCTCTAAGAGTATAGTAGGACAGTAATTTCCTTCTATTCACTTTTCTGGATCTGAATCTCAAAGTTCTCAGCAATTTTCTAATGCATTTATGTGAATATCCAACAAAATGTGCAATATGAACTGACACAAAAGTAGCAGATGATTGAGCAATCATGGGCATTAACATTTCTGAAGTCCCAGTTTTATAGGATAGGAAACTGAGGTTCAGAAAATCCATGATTGGATTGCACATTTGCAGCCTTGCTGACTCCAAGACTCTGGGCTTCTACTTTAGAATATCACTGAGTAGTATATCATTAATATTAATTAGAAACAATTGATCAAGTAAGAGGTCAAAAACATGTACCATATATATAGCAGAAAGATGCAGTCATTAACAAGTATTATTTTAACACAGAAAAAAAATAAGAAAGAGCTAAGTAACATAAAAGAAGCACATATTACAGGAGAGCAGACATAAGATGGAGCAACAGGAATCTGGTAACTAGTTACCTGCACTGTGGGTCAATATCTCTAAGAGCCATACAAAGTTCTTAAAGGCAAAACTAATAAACTTCCTTAGAGCTCTGGGTTAGTATAACAATGACAATGCATTGTATTTTTCATGTGTAAATATCAGTCAATTTTGTGTATTTTGCTCTTAAAATACCAACAGTTATATGTTTTCACTTGAAATTACAACATCATTCTTCAAAGGAAACTCTTGGAAACTCTTAGCTAATCTGAACAGCTCCAAAGAATTAATTGGAACACAGTTCATCCAAAAAGTATTTGCCATTAAGTTCTAATATGTTAAAATGTCTGGACTATAACACATAAAATAATTTTTATTTAAAGTCCCAAAGAAAGAATTTAAAGTTGACTGAGCACATTTTAAAGCCTAACTCAATAACTTTCATTAAAACCAATAACCCTCACTTAAGACAGTAAATATCAGCATGTTTTACAGATGTTTAGACACTCCCAAATCTTAAATCCAGTAAAGGTTATCCTAGATAAATTTTAGAGCTTAAGCCTTCTGCTACAATGAAAGGAAAAAATATAGATTTAGAAGGTAAGGCAGGTAATAAATCTAAATACAAGGACAATACATTCTACAGTACTTCAAATAAATACATAAAATGAATTATGCTATTATTAAGGTCTTGAGATACCATACCAAGAAAATATTTGCAATACCTCTATTTCCTTAATTTGTTTTAACCAACAACAATAATGAAAATATGCAGGAAACTTTTTTCCATCAAATGTCTTAATCTAGACTACAGCCTGTAAATAAGAATCACAATATCATGGTGATTAATCTAAATCAAGGGGATCTAGGAAGACTTTATGCATATCTCTATAGAAGACAATTTATGATAAGATTTGGCACAAATAGAAAGTCATAGACCTAGAACTTACTGCTTTTATTACTTTAATTAATGTGGGCATGAGTGAATAAAAACAGGAAAAAGGACACACTTTGGGTCACTCACTGTCTGAGTGTGATGAACTTTGACTGCCTCTGGGTTCTTGAAACCTTGATTTGGATTTGTAGGGAACCCCAGCAACGTGGCAAGTCTCAAAAACATGTTTCCCATTACAGAATGGCTGCAGTAATAATATACAAAATTTCAGGGTGATTTCAATGTACCCATTGTAATAATGAATTAAATCTTTTACAATACGCATTGTCAAATGAGACAAAATACTCATTTTCCAAAACTGTGTAGTGAGAATATAAACACAGAAACACAATTTTACACGATTGCTGAAAATATAATGGAGTAAATTGTACAAAGCTTAAAAGTAACAGCTGGGTTACAACCTGTATAAAACCCATTTCAATATTTGTCCGTTTTATTTGCTAAACGTATCTTTGTTGAAGTCCAACACTTGCAAACCCCTTCAGTCACAATGATATCTGAACTACAAGAACCTGATTAAAAAAATAACAAAATTGTACAATGAAGAGCAAATAGAGATTCACTCCTTCCCCTTGTCCACATTTCTAACATTGCTCATCTAAATTTCATATTTCACTCCTAAATTTCACATGGAAAAAAAACTATAATGTACAACTGAAACTGACCTATTTTACTTTTAATCTGATGATTTTCAGCTACACTCATTTTCCTACAAAGAAAATAATTTCATTCTTTTGAGCTAAATAAAGTGTATCTACTGATACCACATTTATCTTTAGCAATTCATTTGTGGTGGACACTTAGACCAAATCCATAAGGTTGTTGTTGTAAAAAGCATAGAAATAACATGAGTATGCATGTAACTTTAAAATATTAAGACAGTGGCAGTCTGTTTTAGGTATCAACTTGACAATAGATAATTGACCCTTCATTACAGCTATGAAATATTAGTTAAAGCAAGTCTTTGAGCAAGCCTGTCTATGATGAGGAAATACTCAGTTCATAGTGACTGGGAACATTGCCTGAGTAGGTAAAGAAGATGAACAGAGCTAGTCACTCATTTTGGCATATTTTGGTGTAGCAGTCATACAGCATATACTAGTAAGCAAGAAAAAATGCCCCTTGGCACCTGGTATTTTGGGAATTTTTTGCAATACTGATGAAGTGCAAGCAAGTTTCATAAACAAGAATAAAACCCTTTGTCCCCCTAAGTTGATTGGTCATGTATTCTTTCAGCAATGGGAAGATGAAAATAACATAGTTTTTGATTATTAGTTTTTCAGTCTTTTTGTGCCACCAGACAAAATACCATAAAAAGTATGGCTCACACACTGGAAATGCATTTTCCTAGAATCTGAAGGCTAGAAGTTTATGATCTGTTAGCACAGAGAAACCAAATCAGCTGTAAGTCAAAGAAGCCAATCTCCAACCCAAGGCTATAGGAGAATCTGACAATGTTATCCACATAGTCCTGATTTTAGAAGTATCAAACATATAAGAGTGAAATGATCATGGATCCATCCTCCAAGATTTCAGAGAATGGCTGAAGTCATGAAGTGTGTGTTAGGATTGTAAAGTCTGCACAGAGGTCCAAGGAGAGTATTTTGTGCTATGGAGTTACAGCTTAGTTTGCCATGGAGAAGCAAAGATGGTAGAGATGCCAGAGCCAACATGGGACATCTGCCAAAGAAAGCTATACAACATGGAAGGAGCCAGCCAGAGCGGATGGGAGGATCCAATCTAAAACTTTGACATGGTCTGCATGCAACTGCACTAGAGGGACAGAACCAAAGCCCTTTGGAACTAAGATGATTTCAACAGATTTATCTGCTGGATTTGGAGCTAAAAGATTTAGAGTTTGTACTGTCCGTTTTTGGGCTTGTTACAGATCAACCTTTCCTGAATATGCCATCTTTACTCCCTCATGGAATACGAATATTTATTTTGTGCCATTGCAGGTTAGAAATGTATAACTTTTCTGTCGATTTTAAAGGAAGCTTTGAACTTAGGATTGGTATTTTTAAAATTAGACTGAGTATATTTTGCAAAATGAGATGGCAATGAGCCTGTGCAGGGAGGGCAAGGGTGGAGTGTCATGGATTGAAATGTGAGTTGTCCCTCACAAGTTCACGTGTTTGGACCTTTAGTTGTTTGAAAAGATCATGACACCTTTAGGAAGTACAGTTTCCTGCCCAGCATCAGTTAATCTGCTCTTACAGTTCGAGCTCTCAGCCTCCATGATGGACTTGACCCAATATGCCTCCACCTTCTTCTAGCCAGCCATACCTTTTCTTGCATAAATGTCTATACCCCCACCTGCAACCCCCATATGCCAAATAATGCTCCCTTTCTCCCTTTAAGTTACTTGGGATTGAGCGTTGTCTCACAGCAGCAGAAAAGTAACTGCTACAACAGATTACATATTAACAGAAAATACTATGCAAGCTGCTGGTGGAGAAAATTACTCAACCATTACATCAATCTGTGGAAGTTGTAAGCTGTAATAACAACACTCTGGAAAGACATGACCATCAGTGCAACAGTGGCAAGAATATGAGAGTGCAACCAACAGCATTCTGATTGGGTTTAAGGCCTGATTTTGAGGAGGGAACACAGGATGGAGTAAACTAGGCTAAGAACTTATGAAAGTGGATGATATAGATCCTAAGATATTACAAACAATTAATGTCTAGTTATAAAAACTTTATATCAAGCTGCCTTTTAAAAATTTATCAGTTTATGTCCATAGATTGGAGGAGTACTCATCAGTCAACTTAGAAGCTTCCTTTTGCAATGGAAGGTGTCATTGCGGAAAATTACAACTACTCAAAGTAGAGAAAATAAGTGACTGTGGAATACTCTGCCTGGAATAAGATAGAAAAAAAGCACACTCACTCCAGCACTCAGGAAATATCACAGAGAAGAGAGATGTAAGAATGTAAGAGACTGAATGAGACAAAGCTGTCTTCTGGACATGGTAGGGATGTTGCTTCTGTGAACTCACTGAAACTATGTGTAGTTCTGCAAAAACTGCAAGGAATTTGGCCTATCAATATTTTACAATAAAAAGGGAAAGATCTCAAGAGGCCCCAAAGCTCCCTGAGAAGTTGTTGGGGGTTAATGCTGGATTGCGCAGAAGAAAAAATGCTTTATTCAATGGTTTTACCTACTGATAATTTATGATTCAACAAATGTCAGTCACATAACTCAGATGGAATCCAATGGATAACACATATGAAAAGACATGAAAATAAGAGGGGGACTGGCAAGAAAGAAGAAGGACTGTAATAGGAACAGTGGGGGAATAGGATTGAGAATTAAAGTGTGAATATATCGTGATTTCACTATATTCATATATAAAACACTAAAAGAATAAAAAAAATTAAGAATTACCAATGACAACCAAATGACATAAAAAGAAAGTTAAGAAAAATTTAAGCTCTTTTGAACCTATCAAGATTCATACAATTGTTCATTGTGATTTTTCCTTTGCTGGTCCAATGAATTTGAAAGAAAAACAATAAAGGCAAGTTTCATCCAATCAGTTGTAAACCCAATAATTAACTGGGAAATTATTTCAAGATACAAAGTATGTGTCCTTTGAAGGAATTATTCACCAATGCAAGTTTTTCTGGTTCTATGATCAAGGAAAACATTATAAAGTTAGTGTTTCTGGTTCTCAACTTTGAATACAGAAGTTCTGGGATTTCATAGACTCCTAATCATGTGAGTAATTATTTATTCTATGTATAGTTATGACTACAATTGCAAATATATAGCTATGTTCTATGTTCTATTGACTCTGTTCCATGGAAAACTATAACTAATATGAATTTAACATTAATATTTCCAGATGAACTGATTCTAAAGATTAGTTTCATAGAGTAAATTGTTCATGTTGACTTAAAAACTATCTTCAATAGATACTCTTAATCAGCCATTTATACCATTTAATTTACTAAGTAACTCTGTACTTGTGAACATTTTATGTAAACTGAAGTACGTAATAGTTTATCACTCCTAATATTTCAAATTAGGTAGTGAAAAGCAATAATGAGCTAAAATAGTTTAATTTCCAGTTCAGGCATTGCATGAATCGCCCAAAGGGGTACTTGCAGATGCATCCACATGGGAAGCCCTATCAACTATAGCCTCAGTGCTAAAAAAGGCCAAAAGTCAATCTAAAAAATTCCTTCTAAAGATTTACTTAAATCAAACTCAGTTTTAAACTAGGAGCTTATCTGATGTCTACTACTAATATGAAGTCATAGAATGGAATATAATGAGATCTTGTGCATCAGAATTGTGTTATACAAGAAGACCTTGATCAATCTGGTGTCTAGTATCAAGTCATTTTACCCTCTGATGCCATACAATAGCAAGGCATTAGATAATGAGATATAATTCACCATTCCAAATGTATGTACACTTCAAAAGCAATACTCTTATAAACAAGTTCTGTATCAGTCACAAAACAATGAAAAAAGAAAGAAAGTAGATCCCTGTTCTGCAGAGAATATCTGTCAATATCTATCTATCTATCTATCATTTTTCAGGAAAACGTGAATAATTCAAGGGAAAAAAATTATAAAAAGAATAAGTGAAAAAATCAGTCAAACTTAATGTCATTATTTATGGAAAATATAATTTCAAAAGAAATATATTTCAAATAAATCTATTGATTACTAACACATTAGCATAATTATTTATCAATAATATGAGAAAGTACTTGTCTTTAATCCTTAAATTTTTTAAAAATAATTAATCAGTTCTATCTACCACTATGCCCCAAGAAGGGACTCCCATGTCAGGTAAGAGGCACATGGACTGCTCAGAGCCGGCCCAAACCCTGACCATCCACCCCCAATTCCCCAAGAAAGGACCCAGCAACAGATAAGAGGTACATGAACCAGGGGATAGGCATATCACACAACTAGAAGGTTCCAACTAAATCCAGAGAAGCTTTCACAACAATAGCCAAAGTCAAACAACCTCATCTGCCTCAGGAGAGGCAAAAACAACTATGAAATAAAGCAGAAAAGACATGCAGAAAATGCCCAAGGCACATTATAAATCCACAAAATACTCTAAGTACCAAGGAAACATGACTCCTAGAGAAAACACTGATAACCAATCAGAACACCTCATGGATATGTCAGGAAAGCAATACTGAGGATAATGGCATCCAAAGAAATATTATTGACATGATCAAAAAGTTTTGGGAAGAATTACAAAAGTAGCACAAGGAATGGCAAAAGGAACAAGAAGAACACAGAGAAGAAATGAGTAAGTGTATGACCTTGTATGAACAGGAAAATAGTAAAAAACTATGTGAGATAAAAAAGGTAACAAGAACAGAGCCGGCCCAAGCCCTGGCCATCCAGGAAACAAGAACAACTTTAAAATAGTGAAAAAATGAACAACTGAAATTCATCTGGAATTTAAAGCCAAAGTAACTGAAGTTTAAATCCAACAGAGATAGAACAAGCAGAAGACAGAATATCAGACATGGAAAATATGCTGACAAAACAGGATTGCTCAGTTAGAGAAGTTGAAAAGTCTTTTAAAAAATGAAAGAAATATTGAAGAATTATGGAATACTATGAAAATGCCAAGTGTACGCATCCATAGAATCCTAGAATAAGAATAAGAATAAGAATAAGAATAAGAATAAGAATAAGAATAAGAATAAGAATAAGAATAAGAATAAGAATAAGAAAAAACTGCAGCTCATATATTTTAGTCAATTATAAATAAAAACTACCCACACTTAAAGAAAGAGTACCACATTCATGTGCAAGATGCATGTGGCACACCATCCAGATAGGACAAAAACAACATCTCACCTACAAGACAAAGAGATCATTTCTGCCAAAGAGAGGCAACAAGTCACATTTAAAGGCAAGACTATTAGAATAATAGTTGACTTCTCCATAGAAGCAGTGAAAGACAATAGCTTGGAAAGGAATTCTTCAAGTCATGAAAGATCACAAATGTCAATCCAGGCTGCTATTTCCAGCCAAGCAACCAGCCATTCTTGAAGAAGAAAGAAAAATATTTCTTGACGAAAACAAACTAAAGTTCTTCTTACCTACCAAACCAGGCTTGGAAAAAAAACAAGGAAAAAATTGTCAAGACAGATGAAATTGATCATCACACTCAATAAGTAAGATAAAAGAAAAAAACAATACCGATATAACTACCAGCATAAAACAGCCAAACACACACACACACACAAAGACAATAATCTCAAAAAGTGATAAAATCAACAAAAGTTTATGAATTATAATTTTAAACATAAATGGGATCAACTCACCAATCAAGACACATAGACCAACAACATGGATTAAAAGCCACAACCCATCAAGAAACAAAAGAAACACACCTTGCTTTGAAGGATAGGCACAATCTCAGGGTCAAAGCAAAGTCAAAGATACTCCAAGCAAATGCAGCTAAGAAATATGTGGGAGTAGTCATCCTAATATCAGAAAAAGCAGACTTTATATTGAAATAAATCATAAGAGATACAGAAGGATACTACATATTTATCAAAGGAACACTATATCAAGAAGAACTCACAAAAGATGCTCCAAACACATATATGCACCAAATACATATATTTTCCAAATATAGGCTCAACCACATTCGTCAAACACTATAATGTATAAAACAATAAATCAGCCCAAACATAATAATAGTAGGGATTTCAACACCCTACTCTCACCCATAGACAGATTAACAGGCCAAAACTGAGCAGAGACACATTTGAACTAAACTAAACGATAAATCAAACGGACCTGAAGGACAACTACTGAACATTCCATCCTAACAGCAAGGAATATATATTCTTTTCAGCAGCCTGTGGAACTTACTCCAAAATTGATCACATACTTGTCCACAAAGCAAACCTCTACAAATGCAAGAAAATCAAATTATAATTTTACTCTATCTGACCACCAGGGAATAAAGATGGACATCCATGACAAGGCACCTAGTGAAAAGCACACATACTTAATATGCTACTCAATGAGGAATGGATCCAGACAGAAGTTATTGCAGTTCACCTGCATGGTTGCTGATAAATGACCATCAAATGGCTTAAGGGAACAAGGGTTTGTTTTCTCTTACAAATCCTGGTTTCAGTTCTCAATTCAGCCAACACCAGGGCAGAGGAAACTGTCCACACCATCTTTACATAATGGCTTAGAGAGGGATGATCCTTACTTGCCAGACCAGCACGTCTGGCCAATACACAATGATGTCAACCAGCCCTCCCTCAACCAGCCCTCCATCTTTTATTCTGGGGCCTAATCCCATCCATTTTAGGCTGGACCCTCCTCATCAGCTAAACAATCTCCATCAGGCTTACTTTGGGTCCAACTCAACCACTATTTCTCCACAAATGTGCCCAGAGCTCAAACCCATAACAGTCAGGTTGATACCAGTGCCTAACTATGACTGAAGTAAAAACAGAAATTTAAAAATTCCTAGAATTTAATGATAATGGAAATACAACATATTAATACCTCTGGGATACAATGAGGAAAATTTACAACACTCAATGCCTAGGTCAAAAAAGGGAAACACCAAAATGAACAATCTAACGATACAGCTGAAAGTTTTAAAGAAATAAGAATAAACCAACCTCAACAGAAGTTGCAGAGATTAGCAGAATCAGAGGAGAAATAAGCAAAACAGAGACAATGAAAACAATACAATCAATCCAACAAAAAAGCTGCTTTTTGAAAAAACTTAACAAGATTGACAAACCCTTAGTCAAATTAGCTAAAACCAAAAAAGAGAAGACCCCAATTAATAAAATTAGAGATGAAGATGGAGATATCACAACAGATTTAAAGGAAATTCAGAAAATCTTAAGGTCACATTTGAAAAATTTATACACCACAAAATTTGACAATCACAAAGAAATGGATGAATTTTTAAACACATACAATACCCCAAAGTTAAATAAGGAAGAACTGAATTATATAAATAGTCCTATAACAAGAGATGAAATTGAAGCCATAATTATGATTCTCCACACAAAGAAAAATGCATGACCAGGATGGATTCAGTGCAGAATTCTACCAGATATTCAAAGAGCAATTGACAATAATACTTCTTAAATTATTCCACAAAATAGAAAAGGCAGGAACACTTCCATACTCCTTTTACAAAGACAAAATCACACTGATCCCAAAATGAAATAAAGACACAAGAAAAGAAAGCTATAGACCAATCTCATTGATGAACACAGATGCAAAGATTCTCAATAAAATTCTAGCAAAAGGGATTCGAAAGCATATCAAAAACATAATCTTCTATGATCAAGTTGAGTATATTCCAGAAACATAAGGTTGGTTCAATACATGTAAAACTATAAATATAATCCACCATATAAACAAATGCAAAGACAGTTCCATTGATGTTGAAAATTTTTTTGATGAAATCCAGCACCCCGTTTATGATAAAGACTCTGGAGAAAATAGTGTTGGAAGGAGCATTAATCAACATAAAAAGTCTTATACAACAAGCTGACAGCACAAATTATCCTAAATGGTAAAAAAATGGAAGCATTTCCACTCAGATTAAGAATTTGACAAAGCTGCCCCCTCTCACCACTTTTATTCAACATTCTACTTGAGAGCTTAAGAAGAGCCATAAGACAACAGAGAAAGAAATAGGCATACAGGTTGGAAAAGAAGAAAACAAGTTATCCCTGTTTGCAGATGCCATGATCCTATACCTCAAGGATCTTTCAGGAACTAATAAGCAAGTTCAGCAGAGTGGCAGGATACAAAATTAATGTTAAAAAATCGATGACTTTTCCTATACACCAAGGATAAACAAAATGAGAATGATCTGAAAGAAGCAATACCTTATACCATTGATCCTAAAAAAATGAAACATCTTGAAATAAACCTAACCAAGGATATGACAGATCTTTACAATGAAAACTTTAAGGCCTTAAAATAAAAACAGATTACAGAAGCCATCAGAAGATGAAAAGACCTCCCATGCTCCTGGATCAGGAGAACTAACATTATAAAAAATGATTATTCTACCAAAGGCATTATACAATTCAATGTTAATCAGAATTCCCACCTAATTCTTCACAGAAATTTGTAAAACAATCTCAAATTTTATATGGAAATATAAATGATCCAGGATAGTAAAAGAAATTCTAAATAATAAAAATTTTACCTTACCAGATCTTATGTGCAAAAATATCTATTGGAAAAAGGACAGCATCTTCAACAAATATCAAAATTGTATATCTACATGAAGAAGAATGAAACTGGACTATTATTTTTCTTTCTGTGTGAAAATCAACTTAAATGGATCAAAAAGCCTCAATGTTAGATCAGAGACTACAAAATTCATAAAGAAAAAGTAGATGGGATTGTAAACTCATACAACCCATTTGGAGATCAATTTGGAGATACCTAGAAAAGTTAAATATTGAAATACTATAGAACCCAGCTAAGCGACTCTCTACCCAGAAACAGAGTCACATGTACAACTCTGTTCATAGCAGCTTGGTTCACAATAGCAAAGAAGTGGAACCAATCTAGATGTGTAACAGTTGACAAATGGTCAATGAAAATGTTGTATATAAACATTGGAATACTATTCAGTGTCAGGAAAGATGAACTAATGAAATTTGCCAGTAAATGGATATAACTGGAAGAAATTATACCGCGTGAATTATCCCAAACACTTAGAGACAGATATTACAGAATTGCCCTAGTGGATCCTAGCATTAAGCTCTCAGTTTGTCAGAATCAAGCAGAAACTCTTACAACCCCACTAAAGCAAAGGAACTCAAACCAGAAGAGGTGGAAGAAGATTGCAAAAGATCAGAAAAAAAAGAGCATGAGTAAACAGTTAAAAAGGGTTTTTATGTTAGAAAAGTCTAAGAGGAAAGAATAGGGTACAATAAAAAGTGGGATTAACCTCTGGTAACCAATCACCTGTTTATTAGCCTCTATTATCCCCCCAATGACAGAGAACACATGCCTAGTACTGTAAACCTGTCTAAACTTCAATGGATGGGGTAAAAACTGACATAGATAGGATCAGTATCTCAGTACTAAGCACAAGCACCTCTCCTTTTATCTTTAGATAAGAAAAGATCTCAACTCCCAAATAAGAGGCAGTCTAGTACAATGGAAGGGCAGTGAAACAGACAAAAACAACCAATTAGGATATAGTACTGGAGGCCCTGAAAAGCACAGCTGGATTCAGGCCAAATAAGTTCTCTTCCCATCATTAAGGCTCAGGGAATATTGCAGAAAAGGGGGAGGTAAGATTGTAAGATCCTAAAGATGGAGAGGTCCACTGCTGGCCAAGAAATTCTACTCAAGACCAGGTTTGCTGCATCCAGGAACCCACTGTAATGACACTTTCCTCACCAGACATGTACAATGACCTGACATATCAACCTCCCCCCCCCCATACACACACACACCACAAATAGGCTAGTGAGCATCTCAAGAGAAACAATTACATTCAGTGGTAACCTTAGAAGCTAGGTCTATCCAAGTAAGGTCCATTTAGTATAGAGCAGATAATTCAAAGGGAATCTTGGAGTCCACAGAAGCAGACAAATAGGAAGACAGGAGGAAGTGGGAGGCATTGGTGAGGGAGGGCATGGGAAAGGGACAACCTCTCATTATATTTGTAAAACTAGAAAAATAAATAAATAAACAATACAAAAAATAAAAATTTCAACATCATTAAAATAATTTATCAATTTAGTTAAAAGTTACAAGAAGTCATTAAATATTAAGAAAAATAAAAACTTCATAGTGAATAATTTTAATGACTTCCTACAGTTGATGTGCATTCATGATCCTTAATTCTAGTTTTCTAGTGTTCCACTAAATAACTCATTACTATTTTGACATTCACAATCATTTTCCTTCGGAAAAAAATATTGAAAAGGAGAGGGAAATAACAGCTATTGGGAACCTGATTAAGTAACTGTGGTTAGGCTTGTCTTCTGATATATATACATGTACTATTGTATATTACATTATGTAATTTACATACAAAAACTTACGACATTTAACAGATGTTTGAATAAGTTTGACTTAGAAGAACCACCCTACTATATGTAATTAACCTTTTCAGCCTTATAGTCCCCTTGTGTAAAAGCTAGTGCAGTTTTTCCAAAGGGAATTCTTCAATTCATTATATATGGGTTACTCGTTGTGATTAGTTACATTTAATACCACAGAAAGGATTTGTTCACAGTCCATTTCACTCTGCTGCCCTTCTCCCATTGACAGTTACCTAGCTTGGTTTTAAGAAGAAGATATACTCTAGATATTTAAATGTAGGACATGTTTTCCTTTCACATCTCAGATAGAACACATGCTCAGTTTCCTGTGGGAGGCTTTGAAATCTGGCCCCCATTGAAAGAGGAAGCAATCTTGCTTTCTCTGTTCTTTCTCCTGTTTCCATCATCCACAATGAAACTTTTTAATGCTTTTTCAGTCCAAAGAATAGATTGCCTCATTCGAGGGATTCAAATTTTAGAGATTAGAAATAAATAGAAAACATTAATTTTTGTAATAACTGCATCATGTAAGTTTTCAAATGATATAAAATGTTGTTCTTACACAGCATCTGGAATTTAGCTGCCTTAGGACTTAGTGTTTAATGGAAGCTAATAAGCAGAAATGTGGCCACTCAGATGACAACCCTACTAAAAGCCTTTGTTCATGATGGTGAGTATAAGGCCAATGCTGGTTTTAGAAAACTCACATTAAGGACTATGCAGACATATTTCAGTCATCTTATTAATGTTAAACAATTATATATTTCTATGATACAGTTTACTTTTATAAATTTAGTAGAAAATAAAGCAATAAAAATAAATAAAATAATATTTCTATGTTCAGGGAGAATGCAATTTTAATTCTGCCTTCAGTTCTTTGGTTATTTTGCTGTTTCCAAAGTGATACTAAGTATATACCTACACTGTCCCTTAAACTTCAGTATAAACTCTTTTTACATTTACATTCAATAAATAAAGAAATTGATACAACAAATAAGTGACCAACCTGAGTTTATAAAGTTCACAATGATAATTTTAATTTTATACTGTTATCAAGCTATATATCAAATAATTATGAATACAATTTAAATTTAAAAGCTTAGAATTCATTTCCAGGGATGGCTTTACCTTCATGTCCAAGAAGAAAATTCCCTTTTGTACTGCCAATGGTGATAATTTACCTTTAGAGGAATGTTGTGAATGTAGAAATACTACTCACATCTGTATTTGAAGTTCAATTGGTTTCTCCAGTTTGAGTTTGTTTTACAACTTAGATGGGAAGGAAAATGAAGATTCACCCTCACAACAATAAGTATGTGTTTGTGTGAGGAAAGAACCATATGAATGTTACAGAAAAAAAAAGGTTAATTGAGAAAATAAATACATGGAAAGTAAGTTGTCTCTGCAACAATTAATTATGCTACAAATGTTGGCAAAGAAAGATGTTAACTTTTCCAACTTTTGAAAGAATAGTGCAACTGATAGAAGATTCTTAGAAGAAAATGACTGAACACCTCTAATGTCTTAACTTGATGGAGCATGGGCCATGGTTATCTATGGGGATAAATCACCTGAGCACTAACAACCACGATGATGGTTGGTTGAATTTGTTCCCTTGTTTTTTTTCTCTTTCTTTCTCTCTTTTTTTCTTCTTTCTCTCTTTTTTCTTCTCTCTCTCTCTCTTCCTTCCTTTCTTTCCTTTCTTTCTTACTTTCCTTTCTTTTCTTTCTTTCTTTTTTCTTTTCTTTCTTTCTTTCTTTCTTTCTTTTCTTTCTTTCTTTCTTTCTTTCTTTCTTCTTTCTTTCTTTCTTTCTTTCTTTCTTTCTTTCTTTCTTTCTTTCTTTTCCTTTCAAATACCTTATTGCTTTGTAGACCAACCAATTTGACCTTCAACTTTTGACATATCTGCCTCAATCTCCCCAGTCCTGCACTTACAACTTTGTACCACTGTAACTAGCAGTACAGAAGTAGTGAGAAATTTAAAAAATTATATTATTATTCCAGTTTTACAAGCACATTGACTATTTATCCCTACTTCCCTCTATTCCCCTTCACTCCCACTCCCTCCTTCTCTTTAGCAATTCATCCACTCCCTCCCAGCCTCCTACCTGTATTCTTGTATGGGCCACAGGGTTCCCTCTGGCTTGTCTACTCTTATGGAGGTCCAAGCCTCTTGTGGCATACCAAATTGTCTCTCTTTGGAACAACCAACTGATAAGGGCATTTTCCTTCACTCTTCCAACTTTAGTCCCCAAGATTTGCACTGTATGTTCTTATCTCTCTTGAGTTCCTCAATAGTCTATGGGGGCATGTTGGTATGTCAGTCATTTATTTGGATCTAGTATGGACAAATCTCACTGCAATGAGTTCCTAGATGCAGCAGTTCTGCCTTGAATAAAATGTGTTGTCTAATGGTGAACCTTCCTATCTTTAGGTTTTATTATTTCACTTCCCCCTCTTCCTCAAGGTTCCCAAAGCCTTAGGATGGGGAGAGATTAGGATGGCCTGATTCTGGGTGAGTCTTGCTGGTACTCTGCATTTTGTCCAGACCCCACTGCCTATTTCCTTGCCCCTCTACTGCCCTAGATTGCATCTTTTCAGAGTGTTGAGATTCTCTACCTCCCTTGTAGAAGATTTCTAGGCTGAGTGTTAAGTGTTCTTCAAATCTATGGGTATAATTGCAGCTATTTATAGAGTAGTTTGGTGTATTGTCTTCCTACCTAATAGGTTCATTGGTTATTTTCCCTATTGATCTATTTCCTTCCCTTTTTTTTTTCACCATTCAAGAAGCATTTTTCAGCTTTTTATTCTTTGTGTGCAAAATGGGGCAAGAGGGTGAAAGCATGTTTTTTTTTTCTTTTCTGATTAAATTTTAATCTTTTTTTTATTTCAGCTCATACAAACTTATTAGGTACACCAATTCCCTCCCTCCCTCCTCCTCCCCCCGTACCCCCTGCTTCCCCTCCCCACCCTTCTCCCTCCCCATCCCCCAGTGCCTCCCACCCCAATTCCCAGAGAGTCCTTTCTTGTGCATGTCTGATTTTCCTCTGGGCCCTCCTCTCCGATGACATACAAGGACCCAGTGCCCTTTCCCGAACCCTTTCCCGTGTTCCCCTTTCCTTCCCTTTTTTAGGTTCTTGTTCTAGTTAATAGTAACAGGAATGTGTTCTGTTCTGAGTAGTGGGTCTTGAATTCAATCAGAAAGTTGTTGGTTGTCTCCTTGATACTCATGCCACTATTATACTGGTAGTCACCTGTTGCCACAGTGATTTTTTATTGCAACTTGCAGTTCTCATGAGTTGATGAGGCCTGTGATTATTTCTCTCCCCCAGTAGCTTTTACAGTACTGTGTAAGCTATCTAGCAAGGAGGAAGTTCTCAGACCAGTTCTAGTTGATGCATTTTGCCCATGTTCTGTGATCCATATAGGTTGCATCTTCAGTAACAGGGTCTTACTGATAGGTCTTTCTGGAGAGCAATAAACAGCAATGGCAAAATCCTATAATCTTTGGGGGGACTTTGAGACCTCTCTGACCAACATTTTATCAGGAAGTGTCACATTCCTGCTACTTCCAGTATAATTTTGTCACTTGGTTCTAAGTGGATAAGCTCAAGGCATTTTTTTCCTTCATGTTTTCCTAACTCTATGCTCCTCTACTTAGGGATTGCCCATTCTTGCTTCTTTCTTTAAAATACATGCTTTTTACATATTATTAGCATAAGATGTTTCTTTGGGGTTACTTCCCACAATCTTAGGCTTTTTCTACAAGTTCCTCTATCCTTCCTATCTCCCATCCCCTCATTCCCTGCTCTATATTTTCCCAATTATTCCATACCTTACCCTGCTTGTCATGGTATCTTAAATCTCCCCTTTAAAAGGCTTCACCCTAACCATTCCTTCATACCTTCCCACTCTTTGGTCCCTTTCGAATTTTCTGGCTCTTGCAGTAATTCCAATCCAGGTACATTGACAAGGATATCAGTACTAGTATCCATATATAAAAAAAAAGAATATGTGGTGCTTAATTTTCTATGTCTGAGATACATCACTCAATATTTAATTTTCCAGTTCCATCTCTTTACCAGCAAATTCCATAATCTCATCCTTTCTCATGGCTGATGAAGTTTCTATTTCCATTTCTAAATAATGGGCTTGCAAACATGTACCACCACAAAAAGCAGAACTGTATTCAGTGAATACTAAGCATTGCTCTGTTATAAGGAGATGAGAATTCTCCATTTATGTATCATTATTTTATATCCTGCTTTGAGTTAAGTAATTAGAAATTGCCTGTATTCTCTTTATCTAGATGAACATACTCTCTATTGGCTGCATATTTCCCCTTAGTTTTCATTTCTGGATGCATAAGTATTATCACCAACTTGTAGATTACTTCATGTTGATTTTTATGAGATTCTTTTCTTTATCAGAATTTTTTTTATTATTCAATTGTGCGTGTGTGCATGTGTGTGTGTGTTTGTGTGTGTGTGTGTGTGTGTGTGTGTGTGTGTGTGTGTGTGTACAATCACGAGCGAATTCGGTAACCACCATGGACCGCCTCCACCTCCTTTTTGTTTACTCTGCCCTGGGATTCACAGGCTCTGCCCTACCAGGACCAGAAACGCAGACTGCCCCTGCTTCTGCTTGGCGTCTATACGTGGGATCTAGGATCCAAACTCAGGACCTTCCGCCTGCAAGGCAGAGACTTAACCCCTGAGCCACCTCTCCAGCCCCTCTTTCTTGGAATTTTTATTGAGAATTTTTCACATACAAAGTGAATTTATGTCCTTGCCTCATTCCATTCCTCTCCTTCCACCCTACTCTCCCACTCTTCCTTTTCTTCACCAACTCAGCCATTACCCTTTGACTGTCCTCTCTCTCTCTGGAAATGTGGATCTCAGAGCTCCCTTGAGAGTTCCTGTGTTAGTAAGGAAATAGGTCTCTGTGATACTATATGTGACCTTTCAGTGGGCAAAATCACAAGTGGGAGAAACTCCCCTTCTTTTTTCCAGCACCAGCGCTAGAGATTCTTTCTGGGTGTAACTATTTCTCCTGAGACCCTTGCTGGTCTGTGGGGGAATGTTGATATGTATAGCCATTGTGTAGATCTGATGGTGTGTGTGCGTGTGTGTGTGTGTGTGTGTGTGTGTGTAAGAGGACACTTGAGTGTGTGTGCCTATGGAAGCCCAAGAATGACAATGGGGTCATCCTGGATTTTTCTACCTCCTTTTGTTTAGCTCTGGAGTTTGCAAACTCCACCTTCCAGAGCCAGAAATAAAGGTTGTAGACACCATATCTGTGCAAAATTTTTACGTGGGACCTGGATTTCCAAATTTAGGTTAAAGCAAAGGCTTTAACACTTGAGCCATCTCCCTAGCCCCATGTACACTGTCTTGGCAATTTCTTTTCAAATTTATATAATTTTATGAAAGTACCTAACCAGTAAAGATTAACTAGTACCAGACTTTATTTTTATTCATTTGATCTTAAACTAATTTATAAAGGGCGACCACATGCTTCTATGTTGAGTTGAATACCTTTAAGAAGTTAGTGCTTAAATAATGCTAAGATTCACTCTCTTGAAATCCTATTTTCTAGGTAGGTAACAGAGGTAAGTGACAAACCACTTAACATATAAAGTTCCAAGTTCCATGTTCCATTCTCACACAGAACATGAATAGAATAGAATAGAATAGAATAGAATAGAATAGAATAGAATAGAATAGAATAGAATAGAATAGAATAGAATAGAATAGAATTAATATAAAATAGACACTGCATAGAATAATGGAAAGAAATGGAATGGCATGAGGATGGTAATATTCCTAGTTACTTAAATGTCTTTCATCAGGTCTAATATTTCTTTAATACTAATTCCCATTGGCCGAAGCTTGTGTACTTCAGCTTTTTTTTTCCTTTTTCTTTGTTTACTAACAAATTTTGGGGGGTCTCATGTTTACAATTCAAGAATCAACCACAAGGGAGAGAGCCTACACTACAGTTACAAAAGAAGGAAAAGGTAGCAATCAGTTTGATTCATTGGAGGAAAGATAATGTGCATAGAGTAACAGCATTAAATATGTATTACAAAAATAAGATACCAGGGTAAGTCCTTGAAGATACTAGTTTAATTTTGTACTTTATGTCTCTAAAGACAATGAAAAACAAATTTGAACCAAAGTTGGCAACAAATGTAAAATTTGTCATGCAAATGGTGAAATGAGCAAAGCTCCTCTAAAGTGTTAAAGTTACTTCTATTCTAGCAGTTTTAAAATGAAAAAGTTATCTTTAATTGTACATTTTTGTATATACCATAGTAGTGTGATTTTTCAATGTTTGCATATAGTGAAATGATAAAAACATTTTAAATGGCATAGCCCTCTCTAAAAATGATTTCACAATATATATGTCAGAAAGATTTTTATCAAAAATTCATTCTTTACCTCGTAAGGTTTCATTGTCTTAAGGGACAAGAACTTTTGAGAATTCTGCTAAAAGTATAGGAGAGAATTCCTGTTAAAAAAAAAAAGAGTGGACCATGAGAGTTAAAGTTCTTTGGTCTGTATATCCCATCAGATGACAGGGTTTCACACTTTGTAGTCCAATATGAAGTCAAATCCAACACATCAAGAGTAAGAGTCTAAATCCTTGGTTTTCTACTTATTCTCATGAGAGTCCACTGATTATTATAAAAAGACATTGTTATGCTTATCCTGATCTTGTTGGACTCTTCCCACAGCTGTACTGACCAGGTGAAATCAGTGGAAGAGAACCAACTGAGCACAAGAGAGAACCCATGCTAAGTGGTCCTATTTAATTTCATAATCATCTATCCTGAGTGAGTTCAATGCTTAGCTGGGAACTGAATGCTGATTAATTCCTCTGTCCTAGACAAATTCCTCAGAACTTCTGTTTTCTCACATCTCCTAACATTGCTTCCTATCTTCTAAATCTCAAATGCTTCTTATTTCACTGGGTATGCAGGTGAATCAGCACAAATATCTACACTGACCATCAATCCACCATGCATTTGGGTCAGGCTGATGCTCTGTGAACCTTCTGTGTTTGGGGAAAGTAATATTGATCCTCTATCTAAATTCCAACTAACTGCTACTCACTGAATCTCTAGTACACACTTCTTGCCAATTTTTGCAGCCTCTTGCTCCCCAACAGTTGATTCTGTTAGCATGCATCTCAAAGACAAAAACTCTTTTTCTATTCTCATATCCCAATTTAGTTATTATTCCATTTGTTTACTCTCCTAGCAAAATTCTTCACAAAAGACATTCCTGTTTAGCATTTCCTCTCTCCTTTATCTCATCAACTCTGCATTGCCCTCACTCAATACTCAGAAGCTATTCTGATCAAGGATATACGTTATTTCAATCATCTCTACTCAATTGCCCACACTGCTCTTGCTCAGTTTACTAGCAGAACACAATCTTCACAGAGGGTAACATTTTATATCAGTGCTTTTATGTAAGTATAGGGAATATTTGCTTTATCATATATTTGTTTAATTATGCTTACAAATAAAACTATTATAAATATGTGTTATATTGTTAAACACCTTAGATTATATTGCTGAGCTACAACTATTTCTTTTCTTAGATTTTCTATTTCTCCTAAATATTATGACATGAATTTTGCATGAAATTCTTTTTAATCTCATTAAAGAAGAGATGTTTTTATAATAAAACTGTAAGACATTGTGAATCATCCACCTGCACACACATACACATGCACACACACTCATAAAACAAACACAAACATACACACATGCTACCATATACACAACTATACACACAAACTCATCTATTCATATACACATTCAAACACACATATACATACAAACAGTGCTGTTATTGTAGGAATCCTATACTTATACTTCTTGTAAATCACAATTATGCATTAAAATATCATGTATAGAAGTTAATAAGTATAACTTAGTGCAAAATCTTATTTCTTTCTTATAGACCAAATTCCCAGCCTTGGGCAGACTCCTGTGGTGAGCTTAGGGCAGGAGACCTGGCTGTTAATGGAGTGACAGATGCTGGAGCCAAGTGCTCTGACAACTTCTCTCAATTATAAATCTGAGAAGCTAATCTCTGCTAAATTGTTAATGGGTGCTAATGAAATACTCAGTCACCCTTTCTGATAGCACATTTGCATATGAATGAGTCCCTCTGGAAGGACTTGCTCTGCCCAAAGAAGAGGTTCTAAATACTGACTGGGCTCTGGCTCTGGTTTCACATTGCCTCTTGCTGAGACTCCCACTACCAGTAGGCCATTTGATCTCTAATTTGGAAACATCTGAAAGGCAGCAAAAACTCTTGACCTCAAAATCCAAAACTGTAGCTCAGTTTTTGAAAAGAAATTATTGTGCATCAAAAAGTCATGGAGTAAAAACAAACAAACCAAAAGATCAATCCACCACCAGTCAAACTCATTAGACTAAATTATTTGGCACATTGTTGAGGAACACATCCAAGAAAACAGACTCCACTTATATATGCAAAATAAAATATTTTACATTGGTTCAGTCAAATTCCTCTGCACTTCTCATCATGCATATGAAACAGTTAAATCTAAGCACTTTAATATCTAATTTTTATCTTCACACATGCTTCCCAGAAGCATGAGCATGTTCAACCATCTCTGTCTCTCTCTCTCTCCTCTACTAAATGAACAGCAATTTAAAATAAAAATACTATCAAAAATTTTAAGAAGTCTGGTGTGGTTGGGTTCATCTATAATCCTACCTCAGGGAGACAGAGGACAGGTAGAATCAAAGGATTTACTGTCTATCAATGTAGCACAAACAGTTATCTACAGGCTCAGAAGGACACTTTGTCTCCCCCTCCCCCAAAAGTAATGTTCCATCCAGAACTGAAGGATATATCAAAAATTACAGTGCTCTGTGTGAGTTACCTTCCTGTGATCTGTTGGTCAGGATGTCCCAAAATAATTCCAAAATACTACAAAATATTGCCATTGCTTTTGGTTGCATCATATGAATGTAATGATAAAACCCTATTGCTAATGAATCTACTCACCTTGGTCGAAGGACTTGGAGAAATCAAGCTGGAACTGAGTTTGTACAGTGCTGAAATAAGTTATATACAGGCTGCTAGAGTAGAAAAATCACCAAGTTATATACAGGCTGCTAGAGTAGAAAAATCACCAAAATCTTACCTAGCTGTGATCGCTGAATGTTACAATACTGTGCATTGTACAAAATTCATACACTAGTACAATAGTGGTATTACTGCTTTAGAGGTAACCACATTTTTCATTTCCACTTGAAGTCCACTTTATGGGAGGCAATATATAAATGGTTAAACCTGGTAAAAGCTTATAGCTTGGAAAGTCACAAGTCTTAGAAGTATGGGGGCAAGAGGGACCTCCTATTGAACTTTTGCTAAACAGACATGTAATCAAACTACCTTCTAAATGTTTATATTTATAGTTATAAATTAAATGTTCCTCTCAGCCTTGCTCAGAAAGACTTGTTTTTGCAACTGATACAGTTAATGCAAAGACTCGTAACTGGCCTAAGTGCTGGAAATAAATGACAGCTTAGTGCTCGGTACTAAAAAGAGCATTTATATCACCCCAAACCCCAAGTTCCAGGAACTACTGTGGAAGGTAGGAAGGTTGTAAGCCCAAATAATAGAGAGGGATGCTGTAGTCTTCTGAACATGACATCATTGTTGCCACAATGAACACAAAGCAGCTGCAACTAGCTGCTTATTAAAATATGATGAAATTAGGGAAAGGACTAGTTACAAAAAGTTGATAAGAGGCTAATGGGATGAATGTAATCACAATATGTTGTAAGCATGCAAAACATAGTCAAAGATGCTCTAAAATTGAAAGGGGTGAGAACTGTACAGGTCTATGGCCCACTAGATAGTATAAATGGGCAAATTGCACACTTGAGAATTATTTATCAATACAGAGTTTATATTTTTTAAAAAGGATGGTAGAGGAGTCATCACTAAACTATATACATATCTACATGGTAAATGTACCCCAAACACACTTGCACATATGAAAACACACACACACACTGCACCTGGCAAGAGTATTTTGAAAGTTAAAATTCTCACTATATGTGGCACTACTGATTTAGAGAGGTCCTAGCCCGGAATATGGCAACAACTTTATAATGAGAAACTGAGCCTCCAGAGAATCTGGAATCAATACTAGGGCAATAAGAAAACAAATTCTGAGTTGTTCTTAATTACCATTCTTAGATGACTGTGATAGACCAAACATTGTTTTCTCTCCTAGGGAGAAGCCTGTGCAATAGTCACTGTTCTCGGTTCAGCAATGGGATGGAGAAGTCAAGCTTTGTGTATGAGACCCTAACAACCAAATCTCTTAAGAGTCATCCCTGTTTTCTGGTTCCTTCAACCCTGTCATGCTTTCTCTCTTTGACTTTATATGGATCTTTATACCTAGCAAGACTTTTAATGATAAATTGTTAAGTTTTACCAGTTTATCTCTTACCAAATCTACAAATTTAAAAGACATACAGGAAAGAAAATGGGCAGAAATTTATGTGTGTGTGCTGTTCTTAAATATATACTAGATAAAATCACATCATCTTGCTTTACTCTATCTTTACAACAATTGTTTTTATTTCTGTGTCTCCTTTATGCATGCACACACTCGCATGCACACATACATGTGCACTATTTGACAGTCTAGAACAACCAGTGTACTTCCTTTCAAAATAATGCAGGTAGTACATAAAATATAGACTATAGAATTCTATAGAAAGAGAAAAAATTTTATACATAGTTGCAAAATATTTAAGTATCAGACAGAGAAATACATGAATGAACTCACTAAATAAGATAGCATTCTTATTTATTTGCTTACTTATTTGGAATTTTGTTGGCTACACTGCCTCTCAGTTCTGAAAAAGATAAACTGAAGGATGGAGAATGTCCAACAAGTAAAAGAACTTTGTTGACTAAACATTTGCAGTCTAGGATTCTGGATCGATTCCCATGGCACAGCTGGCTGAACCTAGTGATTTTTGACGAAGACGATGGCGAAGATTTTTGATCCAAGACGAAGACAAGTTAAATGGACAAAAGCCAGCAAGTCTAATGTTACTATTAAGGAAATGACTCAGTTGGGGAAGAAACCCTGATACAGTTAAAAAGACAGAAAATCCGAGGGTTTCTTTTCTCCTTAAACATGCAACCCCCAATTGTTGATTTGGCCAGTAATGTGGGAACATAAAAAATAGTCTCATAAACAAAGAGTAAACTGCCTAAATACCTGGTGCCAGTTTAAGAAAGCATAAGTTTTCATTTCATTCCCAAGGCAAATTCTCACAGATTTTACAGAAAGAGTTAGAGAAGTCTGCGGATGTTGATTCTGCCTCTTGGTTTTCAAATGTTACAGCTGTCACCTTAACAGTTTGCCTGGTTTGCAGGGGGTGGGGCGCTGCAGACAAGGAGAAGCCAGAGAGCTGGGTGGGAAGAGAACAGAGAACATTGTGAGTGTTAGGAAAAGCATCAATCCAGCAGTAAACAGCAACAAAATCAGGGGTGACTCCTTCTGTCGCATTGGGTAATTCTCTGGTCCATCCCACTCCATTTCCTTGGAAGACTATCATTTTATCACAAAGGCGAGATGTGTGTGTGTGTGTGTGTGTGTGTGTGTGTGTGTGTGTGTGTGTGTGTATGTGCGCGCGCGCGTGTGTTTTAAAGGGAGGTGAACCGATTAACGTTATGGTTTACAAACACTGATTGCCCATTTAAAATAGTATCCTATTATTTTAATGTTTATCTCAATAGACAATCGTAGGTCTCATATTCAGCGAAATGAACAATACTGATAAGGAAGAGGGTGGGAAACCCACACAGTTAAAATGGATCTGTCCAACTAGCCACGGTGACAGGGGAGCGCATAGGAGAAGGGCGCGCTACGGAGAAAGTTCCTCAGTCTTTTCTGATCCAGTGTACGATGTGTGGATGCCGCGTGGGTAAAAGCGTGAACGGAAAACAAACCTCCCACTCGGAGGAGCAGCTTGCTTGGGCACAGTGGGCAGGTGCCTTCGCCCGCTGCCTGGAGCGGTCGCTCTCCCCCCGCGTCTCGCGCGGAATGTAGCGATCCGGCGGGGGATGACTTCATGCGCTCTGCGCGGCGACGCGAGCGGCAGCTGCAGCTGCAGGTGGGGCGGGGGCCTCGGGATCCCAGAGATCCGAAGGATCCCTGCACGCGCGGCCGGGCGGCGGGACTGCAGCCGGGGGCTACGGGCGCCGGGACGCGCCACTCCAGCTGGAAGGTAAGAGGCCGGCCTGACGCTTGTACAATCTGCCAGGGCTCTGGGTTCTGGTGTTAATCCGCTTTGCGGTACTGAGGGAAGAAAGGAGATAACCCCGATGCATTCTGCACTGGGGACGAGAGTTTAATACTAGGCTTGAAATGTTACCCAGCCAGATTCCGGAGATTGGAGGGGAGGTATTCCGGGCAAACAATGGGGCTTTTAGCTCCTTTGCTGTAAAAGATGATCAACCATTTCAGTAAAGCCAGGTTGGTGGAGACGCCGCATCGGGTTCGAAATGGAAAAATAATTTGAGTCTTTCTTTTGCCTTTGTGGCTTCTACCTTCACTGGGCCATTTCCTGGCTTGGGAACAGCTGGTCTTGGGGACACTAATTAGGAAGCTTAGATCTCTCCATCCTCCCTTTCTTAACCGGGTATTGTGACGCTTCTGTGCACATCCTAATGTCACAACACCTGCTTCTTTACTGAGCCTTTAGGAGGAGTCTCCAGATGGAGGGAAAACTTCCCAGATCTCTGGAGTTTGGCATGCTTGAAAGCCTTAGTTGGCCTCACTTCTCCCCATTCATTGCCCATCACTTCTGCCAATCATTTTATTGATTGTCTTCAGAGGTGCCTTGTCTAATTCACAGCCAAACTCGTCAGCTCCTATGCCTGCCTAGTTCCATGACTGACTCTGTCAAGGACCCGAAAAGGGCATTGCCTGACATAGGGTGTCCTTTTGGGTGTTCTGTATACCGTTCCATCATCGGCGTCCTCCCAAACACTAAGGAGGAAGCCTCTTGCTTTTAGCAGGGTATCATCATGGTTTCCCATTACTGCCTCTCTTGCAGTCACTCTGGTTGGTCACCCAAAAGCACAAGTCGGCAAACTCTTTGTGCAGTCATAGGTGGAAGTCAAAATGGGTATGCCAATCTATCCGGTTTGCCTCCAAGATTTTCTAGTGCAACTCCCTTGAAGACGATCAGCTGTTATAATTTAGGGCGATATCCCAAAAAGCAAGTAGTTGTCTGCTCTAGGATTCCTCAGTAACCTTATCAGCAAGGCTTCCCATAGGCTGTTAGAAAGCTCTGTCTATTTGATAGTCTTGCAGGTTGTCTCCCACACTGTAAGTTCTTTCCTCTTGCTTTTTGGGATTTCCTGTACTGTGTTCCCAAAAACAAGAGCTTAATCTTGTTGCCACATCTTGTTGAATAAGATGTAAAATGGTTAAGATGGCTGTGATGGGTATGTGTGCTTCACCAATAGAGCACTTGATGTAAGCCAGATTGTGGGGTGTCTGTGAGCCAATATTCCCTCTAAAAGGAGATCTGTTATCTCTCAACTTAAAATTAGAGAGTCTGACTCAATGGCTATACAATTTTATTTTAGTAAATCAAAATAGATCATAGATCATTGGAGGGAGGCACTAGGGGATGGGGAGGGAGAGGAGGGGGGCGCAGGAGGGTCGGGAGGAGGTGGAGGGAGGGAGGGGACCGGTGTACCTGTTAAGTTTGTATGAGCGGAAATAATAATAAAAAAGATAAAAAAAATAGATCATAGAAAAATAATAATTTCTTGCTAAAAATTATACCTCTGCTCCACCTTCCTTTTTTGGTGTTGCCTGTTAGAAAAGGTGATTCTGTGAAGTCATGCTTATTATATGTTTAGTGTTACCTTTCTAATTACTCTGTCTTTTGTGGAAAGTTGCTTTAGGAAGATTTGAATCTACTTCTTTGTCTTTAACCTTGAGGATTTGGGCAAGAGTGGAGGGTGCCCACCATGATGTGGCTCAGTCTAAAACCTTCCCCTGAATTCTCCCAGGAACTCAGGGCCATTTTGATTATTAGTTGTTTTTGCGATTGACCGAAGTTAGGGTTTGAAATATTAAAAATTTTCCATTTTAGAATTTCAATCCAGTTATTTCAAGAATAGGGAAACAAATTACAAGAAACAATGAAAGCAAACTCCTCTGATTTTAATATATTAAACATAGAAAATCATTGCTCTGAAGACTCACTAATGGTTAACTGTAATTAGAATAATATTTTTAAATTAAGTCAAAGAACACTAAATCCAAACTATGCAATTGTTCCTTTAGGAGCAATAAAAATATGTGCAATGCTAAGAGTCATCTTTTGGTGAGGAGCAGAGCCTGACAGTATCCTAATGGTGGTTAGTGATAGAAAGTTTTTGTTTCTTGGGTTCTGAAGAAATGAATTCTTTGGTAACACATTGATTCAGGATCGAGGTATGCCTGCTAATATTTTCTGAGGTGAACTAATTGACTAGGTTATGGACTAGAGTTAAAAATATCTTGAAAAAAAGGAATTAAAAAACCTAGAAAATGTAATTTCCATTCCGGTACAACCAAGAAGGAAAATGAAATGAAAGGAATTTCTGAATATGTACAACATTATGCTTAAACAGTTTTAGTAAATATTTATAAAATAGAGCCCTAAACAGAAATTTTATCTATTACCTATCAATCTACTAGGATTTATAACTTTTTATTTTCAAGTATCTCTCAGGGGAAGGAGAAATTAATTAGCTGGTATTCAGAAATGAAGGAGGAATGAAAAATGAAATGATGTGCATGATTAAATGCTAAGCAAACTGCAGACATTCTTGCAGGTTCAACAAGATAGAATTGAAGTCAATCAATTGCTTTTGAATCACATAAAACAACTGTTCAACTTAACAGGCAGTGCCATAAGCAGCTCAGTGAGTGCAAATGAGGGGTCAAAAGAACATTTCTGATGCTGCGTGGTTACTAGGAGCTGTAAGTGAAAGAGCCTTAACTAAATAAATGAAAACTGGAAAAGAAAAATACAAGTAGAAGTAATACAGTTGGAAAAGACATTGCATTCTACTGTGCATGCATTGAGAATGGGTAGGGAAAATGTCGTAAGCAGCCTGTTTCTAACAAACAAATAAAATCACCTGTTCTTGAATGTTGCCAATGACATCTTATTTGACAGAGTTCTGTAATATTTTACCTTGTTCATGGATACATGCATTGTGATACCTCATCATCTGCTAGCCTACTTAAAGTACCCCATGCATAAGATCTTTTCTTTCCAATCGTACCTAGTGATGTCATGCCTCTGTGTCTTCACTAGTTTGTTAAATCCGCCCTGCCATGTGCTGAAGTATTGCTCTCATCTGGCACTATCTCTCCTGAGAAACTGTCCCTGCACCTTTCTTCCTTCCTTGATGAGACATACCTCTTCTCCCTGGTCTAAATTTCTACAGTTTTTTTTTCTATCCATATACAGCCTTTGTTATGAAATGTGCATTGTCTGCTTATCTAACAGAGCTGTGGAGAACAGGGTTAAGATCCAAAAAATTTTACCTTGCAACTTTTAATATAATGCAAAGTTATGTAGATGTTCAGGGAGTTGATTATAGTGAATAAATGAGTTCCTCTCCACAGGCATGCATCTTACCCTTATTACATCCACCAAAACATGGAGGCTCAGTATTTGTACAAGAGCTAATTTGGTTTTGTTTTTCTTAAACCTTGTATAATAATATAATCCTTGCATAATAGTGTAAATAGTGAGAACATATTAATTATATTTAATACAAGCAATGGTGATATGAAATCCCTAAAATGTATTTTGTTCCATATGTAACAAACTTATGGTAAAAACAGCCTGAGGAAATGTCTTAGTAGCTCGCTGTGCAAGCATAATGATCAGGGTTTGTGTACTAAAAATGGCAGATAAATACTCAGTGAGCATGATAGACAGCCTATAATTCCAGTGCTTTTAAGGCTGGGACAGGGCATCAGCAGTGCAAGCTGACTAGTCAGACTCAGAGTTCTGGGGTGGTTTGAGGAAACCTGCTGTAATGAGTGATGTGTAGAGTAATTGAGAAAGATGGTTGCCATCAACCTTGGGTGCATGCATATACATATATACACCCCCATACTTGTGCACTCATAAAAGTGCAAAACACATAAACATGCATGCACATATAGCACACACTCATGAGAAGAAAAATAATCATGGCAAGCATAACAAAAGAAAACTTTAAGGAAAACTTTTACCTTTTATCTGATTTTAGTATCTTTGCATCCTAAGCTGGGGAAGGATGCTAAGCATAGGCGCACTTGTCTTATTTCAGGACACTATACTGGGAACTCTTCTCTATGGTGTCTCATTTCATGCTACCACTAATATTATTGTATATTGAGAAAAAACGAGGTTCAAAGTTTTTACCTGATAGCACATATTCTTTCTACATAACTAAGATGTTCATTGAAGCCTAGAAGAGTAAAAGATAACATGTAAGAACAAAAACTCAGGGCTGGAGTTGTGGCTCAGGGGTTGAGCCTGTGCCTTGTAGGCGGAAGGTTCTGAGTTCAGATCCTAAACCCCACGTATAGACACCAGGCAGAAGCAGGGCAGCCTCCGTTTCTGGTCCTGGTAGGGCGGAGCCTATGAATCCCAGGGCAGAGTAAAGGAGGAGGAGGTGGAGACGGTCCATGGTGGTTCTCAAATTCGTCCATGGTTCTATACACACACATACAAACACACACACATACATACATACGTGCACATATGCATACATGCACAATTGAATAAATAATAAATAATAAAAAAATAAATAGAAGAAAAAAGAACAAAAACTCAAAGGCAGCCATGTAGTTAAATTTGTATCTTAATCTTTTCTTTATAACATCTTGTTTTATAATACAATAATGACTACACACTCTTTTTCCAAGTAAATGTGCATTTACTCACATGTGCACACACATGCACAAACACATACACAAACATGATCTATATACAACTGCAAGTCCTTGGATGGGAGGCACTGGGGGATGGGAAAGGAGGGGTGAGGGGAGGGAGAGCAAGGGGTTCGGGGGGAGGAGGAGGGAGGGAGGGAACCGGTGTATCTATTAAGTTTGTATGAGTGGAAATAATAATAAAAAATGTTAAAAAAAAAAACAACTGCAAGTCCTTGAGCTGTCTTGTAAAGGATGGTCTGCTTTGAGCTGTTTGACATTGTGTACTTGGCTTAGCACACATGGTTCCCACACTTCATGTGAGATTCTCCTTCTATTATCCTCTCAGCTTTAGGACCTGAAATTTGAGCCCTTCACTAGCTTTGTACAGGCATCAGAGGCGACTGGAAGTATTTATCAGTGAGAAGATTCATTAGGAGAATCTTGATTCATGGGAAAGGCATCCTAGAAGAACATCTGAATATTTTGCATTAAAGATAACTTATTTAGAGTTTTCCAATCAAATCCATTATTTTTCAAAAGACAAGTTTATTTTAGATTAGAACTATATCATCAAATATAGCCAGACATTGACTGGTACAATATACTTCGAAACATCATAGATGAATTTATATCTGCCCCAGTTACTGTTCACTCTTCACATTGCTGCTTGCAGGAATATATTTCCTTTTGCCAAGGGAAGGGAAGAATGACCAGTTATGTTTATTTAAACAACTGCCTGTCATCCCCTTGAATAAACAAAAATGTCTTTAAAATCAAAGCTGGTTAAGGGGATAAAACTACCTTGCATAGTTTTCTGCTAGTGCTAACACTAAAAAGCTCCAATGAGAACAATATTAATCTCAAAAATTCAGATGGTAAGTTAGTAAATGCAAAAGGACAACCTCAGGTGTTTCTTTTCACCATTCCCTAGGACATTTTTTGTCGCCAAAGATAATAGTTTCATAAACTCCTAAAACAAGTGTGATTCTATGAAAGTCTCATAATATTCCCATTATTTAACTATATTTCTACAATTTTGTAATACAATGTCTTTTAAAAACTTTAGTTGTTTCAAAATGTACCCACTTGGAAATTAGATTGTATATGCACTGAAATGTGTGTGGATTTATATATATTAAAATTAATATTAACTTATTACATAGATTCAAATTAATTTAACAAATGAAGCTTACAACTTTCAACTATTTTGACTATATACATCATAATGAACTACACTCACAATGTAAAACCATCATGTTAGATAGTTTCAGAACTTTTCATCATATTAAACAGATTTACTACCCACTGTGCAGTAATCCATCATTCCCTATGTCCCCTAGATCTATAATATACCTGTTTTCTCTACCTACACAATTATCTAAGTATTTATAAAAATATAATTAAGTCATAATTTGTCTTATCATTCTAATATTAAGCATAATACATTCAAAGTCCATTCATCTCATAGTATATCATAACTTGTTACAATTAAAATGTGACTCATTCTTTGCATATACATATTTTGTAAATTTTAGTTGCAAGCACTTTAAATACATTGTATTTTAATTATGTTCAAGATTCTAGCATACAATGTAGAAGCCTGGCAATGTGTACTCTTTGTATTCCATCATTTTTCATTCAAAGCAATTAATAAATACTTTTAATAAGGGAATCTATCCATTAGCATAATTCAAGTAAGGAAGCAATCTCATGTTGTAGCATTTATGGATTGTTGAGGAAAAACACGCTGCACCAGTATTTTTGCATCTTTCTCATATTTTGCCACTTCAAACGTTACAGAATACATTATAGATGTCAGTTAAGACTTTTAACAGCAACATAGAGAAGTAGAAATATCTTCATCCATACTTCTTGGCCCTAAATTGCAGCAATGTGTCATTGTATTTAGTTCAGTCTAAAACTTTGTCCACTTTAAACTCCAAAACCAATCTACATTAAGGTCAATCAATTATTTTTCTTTCTCTAATGTATTATTTTCAATTTATGTCAATGTAGACTAGCTGCATACTTAAGGTAAGCTTATTTAAACTGAAGAACACAACATTTGAAATATGGAAAAGATGAAAGGAATTGGTCAGATTTAACTATTCAGTGTGTACACAACTGGTTACTTTGTTCAGGAGAAAAGAAACAGAGTGTTTGCTGGAGATTACATCATGTTTCATTGGAATTATATACTGAGGTCTTGAAAGAGCAAAGCTGAAGCAGCATGTCTATAACATACAAATAAGGAGGATTTCAAACAGAAAAATTCCAAATGGGCACATTAACTTCACAATATATCTGGTCTTAAACATATTACAATAGTATTTAATGAATACTTTTTCTTGGTTACTAGAGCTATAGAGATATTGTTGGGCATTTCTTATGTTCCTTACTTTTGTCTTTATTGCCTTTATTGAATACGTATCCAAACATATTCTTAAACAACACAATGAACATGCCTCCAATGAATTGGAATGAGTATGAGATTAAGGAGTGCAAATGTTTTTTTTAATTCATTGCATAATAGACAAAGCACATCATCAACTTAATTCCCTAATGAACAGGCAGAAAAAGTCAGTAATATCTTTAATTCTGTTCCTTCCATGATTGTTCATATTAATCTTCTCTGATAAATGAAATATAGAAAAAAATCCCATCCAGGTACCAAATCTCTATCCAATTACAAAACTCTGTGGGAAATTATTGAGTTGCCATGAAATAAGAGCTGGCGGGTGTCAAATGGTATCACTGATAATTATCATTTTTATTCATCAAAATTCAAGTTGAGATTTAAACTTGCAAATTTTGAAGACTAACTGGTGATTTATCAAAATTTCAGAAAAGGAAGATCACGTGTTTGAGTTTCCAATTATAAATATCTCACTGGAGAATAACACATTTTCAAAAAGATTTATTCTAAAAAAAGATGATGTTAGCACTCTCCTCAAAATAAATTACGATAAGCCATTGTCATCCAAGTGAATCTTTCATCCGGCTTTCAGCAAAGTGAGATGCTCTTGTGCAAAATGCCTTCTTCAAATTTGCATGTTCCACAAACTGAGGTACTAAATGAGTCTGAAGTTCCTTGTATTACTTTCCCCTATGTGCTACAATTACCTAATGTTCAGGACAGGAATGTTTTATTATAGATACACATGTACCTGTTGAGAATGCTGCTGATCCTGTAGAAGAAACTTAGAGGGCATGCTTTACGACTGAAAACTGAGGGCATTGGGTTTGACAATTATAAAGTATACGAGTAGTGTGTGATATATTTTGTAACTGTTGACATTTCCTAAGAAGTTTACTAGTATCTTAAAGTGTCATGCTATAATACAAAACTGTCATTCTGTAATACAAAAATATTGAAAATGTGAACATTTTTGTATTCAAGTGACCATTATGGTATCTGGATTTAATGCAGGCATCTTAAAAATGTTGTAGAGCTAAATAAATGAATTCTCTTTATTTACAAAGACTCCCTCCTGACAAAAATGAATCAGAGAACAACACAAGCCTTTCATAATTTACTCTGTACTCTCGAATATGAATTATGAAAACAGAATACCCTCTGTTTCCTTGTAAACTGTTCTTTTCCCATTAAAGTTTTCATGTGATAGAAATTAGGAGTGAAACAGATTAAAGTTTAAAAAATATCAGCTGAACAATCCAAAGCATTTGAACTCACTACAGGTAGCAAATGATTCCCCCTTTCTTCAGTTACAACATATTTGGAAAATGCAAAATGAAGGCCATAAGATATTATCAATCCCTTTATTACCATGTGGCTCTCAATTTGATTTATTTTAAAGAACATGCTAATCTACTAGTCAAGAAATTAAAATTGCAATCAATTAAAAATTGATTCCAGGGGCTGGAGAGGTGGCTCATAGGTTATGCCTTTGCCTTGCAGGCAGAAGGTCCTGAGTTCGGATCCTAGACCCCACGTATAGACGCTGGGTGGAAATGGGGGCGGCCTGCGTTTCTGGTCCTGGTAGGGCGGAGCCTGTGAGTCCCGGGCAGAGTAAACAAGAAGGAGGTGGAGGCGGTCCATGGTGGTTCCCGAATTCACCCGTGGTTCTACACACACACACACACACACACACACATGCGCACACACACACACACACACACATACATACACACACGCGCACACAAGCACAATTGAATAAATAAAAAAAAGTAAAAAAATAAAAATTGATTCCAGGTCTAAAGAGATGGCTCAGGGATTAAGACTCTACCTTGCAGCAAAAGACTTGAGTTCGGTCCTGGCTCCCACATAAAAATTCCCCAGAAGAAATGGCTGAGGCCTGCACTTCTGTTCTGGTGGGCAGAACCTTAGGAGATCCTAGAATGAAGCAAAAAGGAGGTAGAAGCAATCCAGGATGACTCCCAAAATCTTCCCTTGTTCCTTCATAGGGACAGACACACACACACACACACACACACACAATTAAAAAGAAAAAACTGATTCCACTCATATGAAGATTTGAGGTAGTGTGCCTATAACATCTCTATAACATCTTCATAGGTAAATTATAAAATTACTTTTTACCTCCAAGTTATTATTTATTTGTTTATTGTTTTATTAATCACAATTTTCAGTTAGGATTGCTTACATGAACATATAGGAGAGGTGTTACTTAACGGAATAAATATGTGTGGATATCCCACTGAAGAAAAGCACCACCCCTCCCTCAATAACCATTAGCTGTCCATGGGATCTCAGAGAGGAGTAGGACTCTATGTCCATCCTTCATCCATAGTTGAATGTCAAGAGTTCCCATGCAAGTCATGCTCTAGTAACCACAGAAGCTCTCATTTCATCTGTGTAAGGGCCTTGTCCCGTCCAGGACACAGTTTTATAATGAAACTTCTTATCCTTTTATATAGATATCCCATTTAGGATGGACACTGAACTGTCACTTATTCTCTATACTTTGACAAGTTGACGGTTTCTACATTAACAATGACCTAGAGTAAAACAAGTGTCTCTAACCAAAACAAAGCGACACTAATGTATTTTATAATGTATTTTTAGAATGTTTTTAAATAAGATGTCCATCTTAGCAAAATAAGAGAAATAGTTGCCCCTCAAGGGCCTATGTTCTCCCCAAACCATGCTCTTTTGATCATGTTTGTATAACTAGGCATAAATCTGGAGTAGGCCTCATGTCCTGTCAAAGCAAGGTTGATTTTCCTTATGTTCAAATTACTTTTCTGTTGGTATGATAAAATACTCTGACCTGTGAAAATTAAGGGGTACAAAGTTTTAGAGGGAGACTCCATTATGGGGGGAATGCATGGTCTCAGTCAAAGACCTGGCAAAAGAAGGAATGCAGCAACGTAAGTGGAGCTTGATCATCACACTTCCAGACCTGTCTCCAGTGATATCCTTCATCTAGCAAGGCTCCATCTCCTAAAGGTTTCTTTATCTTCCAGAATAGCACCACCATCTGATGAACCATTATTTATATACAAGAGCCTGTGTGGGACCGTTCACATTCAAACTATGACCGAGGACAATACCTTGATTTTACTGGGGCCTCTTGTGTCTGTGTTTCCAGTTACAGTTCACAGAGACACATTCCACATCGGTATTAAATGAAACGCTGAAATAATCTGACACAATTGAATTAATGGATGGAATTTGATATCTTGGTTATATTAGAAATAAAAATAACCTATTCACCTATAGTACTTAAAGGTTTAAATTCAACTTTCTAGTAAACAAAATTGAAAATGAAATAAAAACCCACTGAAAGGCGGTGGAAGAAAAATTCTGTCAATTTCAGAATGCTTGATGTTAAAAGTAATATGGGTGCCTTTTTCAGCAAATTGACAATAATTTTATTAAGACTCCCAAGGCAGCCCTTTGGTTGTTTTCAAGATGAATCAAAAAGCTCTAAGCATTATCTTCAAATATAGTGATCTTCAGACCTTCTCCTTTATTTTCTGTGTTTATTTTCACTTTGAAGATCTGGTGTTCTCTTACATTCTCATTTTGTCTTTCAGGAAATGAAAGTGAGCTTTGAATCCCTTTGTTCACATAGTGACTGATGATAGTGAGACCTTTCCTAATATTAAAAACACAGAGAACAAAATGGCTGTGATAATTAAAGAAAATAACATAATAAGCCAGGCGTTGTGGTGAGCACCTGTAATCCCAGCACTAGGAGACGAAGGCAAGAGCATTACTAGTTGCCTAGGCTACATAGGGAGACAATAAGGCCCTCACAGCAAACAAAACCAACAAAACAAACAAGAGATTCTGACAACTGTAATAAAAATTTTCCTTTTGGGAAATTTATAACCAAACCTTGTTATTTATTGCATCATTTCCAAGTGTTTATGAGCTTTTCCTGTCTCTCTCCATCTATGCCAAGCTGAGCTTTGCAAATGACTGAGCCTCCCTGGGTGATATTTCAAGACAGATCTTGCCAGTGAGATAAGAGACTGAGGCCAACAGAACACAAGGCTATGGGCTCGAATATGACTGAGTGTTGTACGAATTACACTTAGCTTCTATTTTTGACTTCCAAGTCATCAATTGGATGATCTGAGAACAGTCAATTGGCTAGTAAATCTGCATCTAATTTTCCTCCTGAATCACACCATATGTTTACTCACGCTATTCACTGAATCATTGTCAAAAATGAGACAGTAAGACTGTTAAATAATGGCGCCTAAGTAAGAAATGAGGTGTCACAGAAAAGTGAAGAACAACAGTTACTATCTTCTTCTCCCAGATGTAGCATCATGGTTCCTGGAAGAAAATCACTCCAATTTTTAGAAAGTTGCTAGCGTTGACGTTTTTGTCTAACAAGAACCTTTCTAGTTAACAAGTGTGGCACTTAGGTGTCAACTTGACAATTGAAAGTTGTTCTGGGCACATATGTGATGAATTACAAGTAAAGCAACCTGCAGGATACTGCCTAATGATGTGGGAAGAGCCATTCCATCTGCGTGCAACCACTCCCTGGGCATGTGGATAAGACAGAAAGAGCTGATTCAGTACTTTAGCATCCTATGGCATATATTGGTCAATTCGCAGATTGGCAGTTGAGGAGGTTTAACTCTCTCACACAATTCCTTTGATTCGTATCAAACACACAAAAAAATTTTATATGTATTTTTTTATTTCCACTCATACAAACTTAACAGGTACACCGGTCCCTTCCCTCTCTCCATTGCCCACCCCCCTGTGCCCCCCTCCCCTCCTCCTTCCCTCCCCATCTCTCAGTGCCTCCCCCTCCCATCCCCGGAGCATCCTTTAGTGAGCATACCAAACTTTCCTCTGGGTTCTCCTCTCTGATGAGGTGCAAGGACCCAGTGGCATTTATCAGAACCGTTTCCTGAGTTCCCTTTAAGCATAGGAACACTACTGTGGCTGTCAATCCCTTGCTGCCAAGGATCCTAGTGCCTTTAACAAACGCTAGACTTTGTGGGGTCAATAGATCAAACACACAAAATTTTTTGATATGAGGGCTATTAAGGAATTCTTGAAAAGCACATAATTTCAAGATTTTTAATAAGTACCTTTCTCTTCTTAAAAATGGATTATTTAAGTTTAATGAAAAATACAAAATCTGCATAGAAACATTTAGTTTGCAAATCGCATGGGAAAAGGAAGTTTGCATGATGGTTGACAAATGCAGCCCAATTTGCAAAGATATGGAGATTGGTGATCTTGTTTTACTTGGAAGAGAATACTGTTTATTCTCTTATATAAAATGTATAAATCATTAGTAAATGTGTTCTGAATTCCCTGCCAATATAGCAAGTAGAGTAAATACATTAGTTGCTCATCAAAGCTTTGCTTTGGAGGCATAGTCTCCATATAAAATGACATGTTGTGAACAATAAATATACCTACTTGATGGATACATATGCCTGCATGCATGCAGATATAAATGCATGCATGTGTTATATGTGCTATGAACCAGTTTTCTTTAATCAGTTATATGTGGGAATAACTTTTCATAGTATTTAAGGATATTCATAATCTATTTTTTAAAAATATTTGATTACTTCCAAGTTACATATCATTTATTGCTTGGAAAAACGTTTAAAAATATAGGTTTCCAGAACTAAATTTTACAAAGAAAAGTTACCTTTCAAATACAGTTTGTGGGGCTGGAGAGATGGCTCAGGGGTTAAGCCTCTGCCTTGTAGGGGAAAAGTCCTGAGTTCGGATCCTAGACCCCACATATAAATGGCAGGTGGAAGCCGGGGCGGCCTGCGTTTCTGGTCCTGGTAGGGCAGAGCCTGTGAATCCTGAGGCACAGTAAACAAGGAGGAGGTGGAGGCGGTCCATGGTGGTTCCTGAATTCGCCTGTGATTCTGTACACACACACATACATACACACACATGCACAATTGAATAAATAATAAAAAAAAGCATCAAATACAGTTTGTTTTATAAGCTATAAGAGTATTTTCAACATCTCTGGGATTTGTTTAAGATATAAATTTGCATTTTGCATGTAGCTGCACATGTACATGTGTGTTTAATATACATTTATTTAGATTTTTCTAAATACTTGACTCTAACTGGTATACAATAATGTGAAAATGATGCCTTGAGCAGTGGTCAGTTAGCTGGAGAAGTGTACCTATTTTTTGTGATTTTCCTGCCTCCCGTTTATTTGTGTAGTAGATTGTTCAATGCAAAGGAAATTGTGCATTTGTGTTTCAGGTCATAAATCCGAGTGCCTCACAGAATCCTAACTCAGAAGGATCTGATTTAAGCAGAGTGGGAATGAAATGTCCATTTCGTATCCTCAGGACTGCCGTGTAGTGCCATTTTTTATGCTAGGAAGTATGCAAAGAAAGAGAATAAGACAGATGTGCCATGGGAATGGCCACTCCTTTTTCTACTGCTAATAGCTTGTCTTCTCACACTAAAGCTAGGCCCTTAGGAATGAAGAATGGACATTGCAGACCACATGTTAGGACACAGACAAAATAGATATGTTTTTCAACTCAGAGAACCAAATTTTGTCTAACACTTATTTTCACTCTTCTCATAATCTGAGCTCAAGAATAATACTATTAACCAAAATTAACTTAACTAGTCACTTATTAATTCTAGTGATTTATATTTTGGGTTCTATCATTTTAATCTTGTCTTATAACACTTTTAAGTTATATAGAGGTTATTTTAATAAGCACCATGAGTTAAATTTCTGGATTTCTGCTGTTTTGCATCTGATGAACGCTGTGACTTAAGTGTTGATATAGGTCAGATCAGTTAGAAATGAAAACAAAATGTAATATTAAAAATTTTTCTTTTGCAGTGCATTTGTCTTAATGTTAAAGATATTCAGACTTATAGATGTGTATCTATCTGAAAGCTTTATTAATTAAGTATATTCCTGTATTCTGTAATAATGTTTCAGTCAATGACTCAAAATACAGAGTATTGATCTCAACATAGTGTCACTTAAACATTTTAGTTAAGTAGATTTGGTCATGTTACCCAAATGACAAATTTGCATAATCACATGTTTCTCATACTGTGGCTACAATTGAAAATCATATAGTTATAATGCATTTAATTTTATATTAATTTATACTTGCAGAAACTACTCTAGATAATTTTAGAACACAAATATTTGACACTCCTTACCGTGTTTATTTATATTTTATTAGTATATGCAATATTATATAGAAATTATTCCCAATCTCAGATTGCTCAATTTAGGATTTTCAACTTTATAAAGCTCTAAAGTTGCTCATCTACAGCGACTATACTTCGTGTTTTATTTTGGCAAGTACTACACAGCCATTCTATTATGTACTTTCAGTACAATGTTAATACATTGCATTTTACTCTTGGGGGTTTATTTTAAAACAAACTTTCACATCTGTAGGTTAATGGAAATGGTTTGAACATATTTAGGTAGGTGAGGCTGAGCCATGTTTATTCATAAATTAGTTGCTGTACAGGCATTTTCCACTCAGGGTATTTCCCATTTATGAAAGGCTGAGAAAAAGTAACTAATCAAAGTAGAAGAACATGTATATTGTATATGTAATGTTTCAAAAAAGCAATGCCTTAATATTAATACTACTTTAGGAGTTTTAATTCATTACGGAAAATATTGGTATGTTGAACTTGCTTCAACTTCAGGGCCAAACTGATTTGAATATTATTGGTGTTACTATTATGGTTTTTATCAACTGGCACTTTAAACTACAAAAACAAACATTTTCTTCAGAGTTTATGCCATATTAAATATGCAATATAAGAAAATATTTAATATGAGAAAATGAAATACTATCTTCCAATATTACTTACAAGATGGTTTGTCAATTGGAATACAATACAACTACTGATGAAAAAGCAACCTGATAATAAATGTTTCCAATTCTTCACAGGACACATATGTGATCTTAGTAAAAGAATGAGTAGATGACTAGCAATGTTTAATCTCAACAGTTATTAAGAGATTATATAACTGTATAATATTCATAGTTTTAATGTACATTTATATGATGTTTATCTAGTATATCAACTCACTAAAAAGTATTTCCAGAGCATTTATGTCACATTTCGAATGGATCAGTCTCTAGCATTTATAAATAGAAAACACTAAAGAAAATTGTTCCTGTCTCTAATTATATATTAATATTGGGATTCCATGAAATATTTAATATTAATGTTATCTTGATATCTTGAAAAACATAGTTTTTAAATGAATCTTTGTTCAATTAATAGCAAATAACTGGACCTTTTACTAATTGTTATAAGAGGCTTACAGTGGGAAAAATACAGAAATATAAGAACCAGGGGCTGGAGAGGTGGCTCAGGGGTTAAGCCTCTGCCTTGCAGGCAGAAGGTCCTCAGTTCAGATCCTACACCCCACATCTAGACGCTGGGCAGAAGCGGAGGCTGCCTGTGTTTCTGGCCCAGGTAGGGCGGAGTCTGTGAATCCTGGGGCAGAGTAAACAAAGAGGAGTTGGAGGTGGTCCATGGTGGTTCCCGAATTCGTCCGTGGTTCTACACACACACACATACATACATGGGCACACACATAACATGCACAATTGAATAAAAAAAAAAGAACCAAAATTTCCTTTTCATAAAATATCTGGAAAATGGCAGAATGCTGAACTCTTATGTTTTTTCACAATCTATTTTGAATATTACATATGCAGACAAAAAGATCCAAAGAAAATTTAAAATTTCAAAATCAATCAGCAATTTTTGAAACAACAGACTGTTTTCAAATTCTGCGTCACCAAATTCGTTCAATATGCACACGTTACCCTTAGAACTGAGAAGAAATTTACATGCATGTGCATGTACATACATGCCTTTCTTTAAACATCAGAACATGAAGAAAGTGTAGCTGGAGTGCTAGAGGGTGAATCTTTTCATAAATTTCTGGAAGATAAGCTAAAGGTACTGAATATAGTAGAAGGTAGCAAACTTTTCCTAATCCTGGACAGAAAATACAATCATTTATATTTTAAAAGCATTATGTAATCCTCAAAGCATTTTAAATGTCTATTCTTTCATAGGATCTTCCTTTGGCTAAAAGGAAAAACACTGTTCTTGTGTTGCACACAGTGAAATTGAAATTCATTAAGTTTAGCAATTTGTAAACCTAAGTAGCATCCAATTTACTAAAGAGCAAAGCCAGAATTCAAACTTTTTTCATCCCATGTCCAATCCATTAGATTGCTCTCAGTATATTGGACAAATGTTATGAAGTGAACATAAAAAGAGGAAGAAACCTTCTGCTGCAAGCAGAACACATTTCCCTACTAACAAAAATGCTTGCACAAAAAATCCTCCACATAGGTTGTGCACATTAGCCTGAAGATGGGCATTTTAGTGTTCTCTTATGTTTACTTTGACCTCCTCCCCTTCCCACCATATCAAAGTTTGTGTACCTTCATGTCCATCATCTGTTTCCATTGCATATAACATGCATTTCTGTCTGAAGGTTGCCTTGCTTGTTAAGCAACTATTGACCATGTTTATGACATTCCTGAGTTAATAATATTCTTATCTTGTTTACCTGTATATAATACTGACATTCTTAAATTTATATTTTTTATTTATGCATCTATCTATCTATATATATACTTACTAGGTCCATATTTTTTGAAATTATAATATGTATATAATATAATGCATAAACTTACTATAAACATAGTTCAGTTTTCTAATAACAATATAATTTTAATGCATTTTGGTTAAGCTTCTATTAAGTATGAAATTATTTTAAATATTTCATTTATGAGATCTGTCTTATTTTTATTAAATGTTTCTGAAATATCACCATTGTAACCTGATTTTTAAAATAATTTGACACCCACAGGGCACTCTTTCAACTCTTATGAAAAAGCAAGACAAAAATCATTTATTTTTTAATTTGCATGAAGATTTTTTATTTTAAGCATTAGTCATTTGCTCTTGTTTAAATTTCAAATATGCTGTTAGTAATTGATGATTTTTTTTCTGCTTGAATTCTCTAAAGTACTTTTACATGTACCATCATTAATAAGTGAAGCAAAAGGTGTTTTTATATATTTTTTAATTCCAAATGTTCAAAAACTTGTTTAAAATGTATTGTTGATTTGACAGGCGCACATTACTTCTCCTGTTTTTTTTTTCCCCAAAGGGTCTATTAAGGCATAGGATAATTAAGTACATTGTTCATTGTTGCTGTATCCTTCCCCCTCCCCCCGGGGCCAAAGGGGGAGGGGAACATTGGGCCCTCAGGGCTAGAGGTGAATGGGCTAGCCAGGGACGGGGTCACCACCAGACCCCAGGAATCAAGTGAGAAGCAGCAGTGGAGGAGATGCCGCAGATTCAGTCATTAAGGGCGTTTGGGGTTATATAGGGTCAGGGTCCAATCAGGTGTTGCCATCCCTCCTCCTGAGGGACAGCCACCAGTCATTTAACTGTTTACTAGGTGTCCATTGCAAGTGCAGATTAGAGGGCCACTCTTCCTCATTGGTTGTTTATCCCTCCGCCTGTATGGTCCTCTGTTGAGACATGTCCTGGCTTGTCCTGAATTCCCTAGCCGGGCTGGGGCCTCCCTGAATCAGTAGTGCCACAGTCCATAGTCATACAGAGAGTACAGGATGAAAATTAGGTGGCCTATTCTTATAAGAAGTCTGCTTCCCAAACCTTACTGTGAATATGAAAGTTTTCCCTCTAGTCATTTGTTACAGAACCACTTACTTGTTTTGTAGAAAGAAACAGGAGGAGGGAAAAGATGTCAAACCCTGCTAATTTTTTTTTAAAGTCAAGTAATGAGATTCAATTTCAGGAACTGAGACAATTCAGAATACAAATACTGCTACATTTGTTAACACAATGTCTCTGGAAATATCAGTTGGAGTCAGCAAGTGAATTTTATTTAATTATAGCCAGAATTGAAAGGTTCATATTTGGAATAAAAACAATTATAGTATTTTTTCACAGCAATTATAATACATTTTCTTATTTTTTTCAGGCATGCTTCTATGATAAACTCTCATATTATTCAGTTTTTAATCAACCTTACTCCTTTTTTTTTTCATTTTTATTTCTGAGACAGTCTGACTATATAGGTCTTCAATTTGTTGTTACCCAGGCTAACCTTGAACTTGCTAAGTAGCTCAAGCTGATAATCAAGTTCATTATTGTATTGCCTCATAAGTACTGTAATGAATCCAAATCTTCAGTGATGTTTTAAATTATGGTTCCATCATCAGAAAGATAGAGAAATGTTTGAGTTTTTATCATATAGCTGCAATTTTGTCTTGTCCCATGTCCTCTTGTCACTCAGAACTCCACTTCTACAAAACTACCTCCAGTGGGTCAAATTAGAACATCTACTGAGCCATATTTGACTGTTATGGAGGTCATTGTCTATTAAAAGATCTTTAATGGTATTAACCAAAATTTTTTTTGTGGTGTGTGTGTGTGTGTGTGTGTGTATGTGTGTGTGTGTGTGTATCAGAGAGTACTGTGTGTGCCTGTGGATGTCCAAGAGTGACTCTGAAACTCATCCTGGATTGCTCTATCTTTTTTGCTTTGCTCTGGGGTTCCCCAGGCTGTTCCTTTCAGGACTAAAAGTATAGGCAACCTCTGTCTGGCATTTTTATGTAGCATCTGGGATCTAAACTCAATTTCTTCTGCTTGTAAGGCAGAGTCTTAACCCCTTAACCATCTCTCCAGACTTATATTTAAAGATCTTTATCAATGGTTTGCACATTCAGTTCACTTCATGATACTGTGATAATTAATATAGTAGTTATTCTTAAAACTAAACCTTTGTCTTTCTTTCTTTTCCATACACAGGTAGGCAGATCCATGCAGATAAATAAAGCTCCATTTGGAGTGTAACAGACAGACCCAACATACTAGGTACTAGGTTCAGTGTTTTCTTTTATACATATATTCAGGAATGATATCATGTTGTAAATACATCACTATCACACTCTGGATTCAGGGTTCTCAGACCTTTCTTACATTTTTTGTCAGCAGAAAAATTTAGTATGGTAATATTACTAGATTATACCCTTGTTCTTTATAATTTGAGTCTACCTCTGCCTTTGTGTACTTCAGTCTAGAACATTCAGGGATGTTGATGAAGACAATTTAATATTTTTGTGATTGAGTTCATTATGTTCCAGGTGCTCACTGTAATGAGACTTGGAATAAAACATTGAACAGGATGAGATACATTACACACTTTTATTTTCAGTGAAGATTGTTAGGAAAGTGTCCTGAGCAACAAAAAACAGAAAATTTGTAGAGGTACATGTGCAAAATAAGTCTCAATTTAATACAGATTTGACATTTTGAGGCTAAAAAAGTTATTCAGAGAGCTTTACAATATAAACAATACATGTTCATTACAACTGAACTTTATTTAAAAAAACCATGTATTTTTGCTTTACATGTTAAAGAAAAATATCCTTGACAATAATTATCGCAACATGTGCTAATGCTGATGAATTGAGAAAGTGCCCATCAACATCATGAAAATATTTTATTTCACATGATGAATATTTTAATAAGTTTGATTTCATGATGCTAAAAGTGGTTTTAAAGTTTCTGATTTTTAGTAAAATCTGGCATTAACAGTTGATTTTAGAATTCCAAGTTTTATTTCTAGAAAAGGTAGGTGAGGAAAGCACATTCAAAGTATAATTCTGGTGCTAGTTTTTTTTTTTTTTTTACAATGATCATCAGATATTAGTAACACATTTTCTGCAACAACTAAGAACAGGACAAGATGCTATCAACAGTCAGCAGTGAGTGTTTCTCTTGAGCCATAACAAATTGTCTCTATTCCTAAAGCATTTTGATTTATTTATGTACTAACATTCAAAAAATAGCTGCTGACCACAGATTCTATGCAGAATACGATTAACTTGTAGTAATGGGTGATTAAGACATAGATAGACATAGCTCTCAGGACCTCCCCATTACAGTGAGTTTTCAAAAGGCATCAATCCTTTGCAACCAGAAATGACAGTGAATTCAACAGCATTACATAAGCATTGTGAAATATGATTGGATAGATGAGTTTCCAGAAATTGGATTGAATACATAAAAGCATTTGGACATTCTTTGGCAATTTTCTTCATAACCATCACTAACCTTGAGAGAATAAGCAGAAATCAGAAAAGAATTTATCAAATGCAATCCTATGGGAAACAAAATGAAAATGCTTTTTCTTTCAGTCATTGATTTTTCTGCAGCCATTGTCAAGACAATTAAAAATTCTCTACCAAAAATCATCAGTAAACATTAATTATGATGGATATGGTTTGTTTGTTGTGTTAGGTTGGGAAAAAGTAGTAAGTCATGGTTTGATTGTCAAGCATTTTGAAGCCTTGGAACAGAAAATTCTGCTTAAACAGGAATAGTATTTTATATTATTAGTCATCCTCACCCAGATGATTATTCAAGTGGAGGTGCCAATATATAGGAGAACTGTCGTGACATTGCATTGATTTCTGCTAGAGAGATCTCACAGTCACTGTGTGCTTCAATTTGTGGTTGCGTTCAGTCATTTGTACCTTACCCACAGTAAATACTCATGTTAAAAATATATATATTTGAATTTGCTTCCCAGAATATACTACTGGGTGTTTTTCATTTTCATTCTTTCCTAGCCATGAAAGGGAAGATATGGTCTTCAGCTTCCATATTGAATCAAGACTACCTTGAGAGATTATAAAAGCAGAGTCTGCATGCTCTGGCTGGAGTGACTAATGTCACCAGATTTTCCTTAAAAAAAAAATTTCAGGGGCTGGGGATGTGGCTCAGTGGTTAAGCCTCCGCCTTGCAGGCGGAAGGTACTGAGTTCGGATCCTAGACCCCATGTATAGACGCCGGGCGGAAGCGGGGGCGGCTTGCTTTTCTGGTCCTGGAAGGGCGGAGCCTGTGAATCCCGGGACAGAGTAAACAAGGAGGAGGTGGAGGCCTCCATGGTATTTCCTGAATTCACCCATGGTTCTACCCACACACAAACATACGCGCACACACACACACACACACACACACACACACACACGCACAATTGAATAAATAAAATTTGGCTAATGACGGCTAAAGAAAGACTATTAGAGGAGGAGGGAAATGCAAGCATATGTCAGATCTGACCCAGAGTTTGTTCATAGCTAAAATCTTGTTTGGAAGATAGTCATTGCTGACCAGGAGCCCAAGAAAACACATGGTCATCTTTAGAATAAGAAGTTGGTCTTGGGTAAGAGAACACTACTAGTTTTCACACTCTTAGACTGCAGTTCACAGTTACATAACTTCACCTTCCTCTGCTATAGGTTTTCTGTGCCAAAAGAATAATCATCATTTTTCTGTTAGGTCATTTAACAAAATCTTATAAATTCTGTTAAGATAATGTCTGTCGTATTTAATTTAAATTACTTTTAATATTTAAAATTAGGATATAGTTTTTATTTGTTCATATACAATAGGTATAACTGCCAAATGACTGTTTATTTAGATAATAATTATGTATTCTCTATAAGGAGAAAGAAATTGAACAAATAATAACACACAAAATAATGATAACATACCTAATAGGTTGATAACTATCTTATGGACTTTGTACATCTGTCTCAAGGACAATGGGAGACATTAAAATAACACAGTAAAAACAGACTGTTTGGTTAGAGATCCTGGAGTTAATGAAAGAAAAAGAAGAGAGTTTTGTGGAAGGAGAAACTTAGTTCTAGTTATTGTTTTTGTCTCAGTGACTTCTGTGGTTCAAAATGACATAAATACTAATCTCATAAGGTGACTATTGCATCTAATTCTGAAATGGTAAAAACCAAAGAAAATAAAATAACAACCTAAAAAAATTATTACCAAGTTATTTATCTTCAAAAGACTATATTTAAATTTTTTAAACTCTGGAAGAGTTTATTTTGTAATTTTTTTATTTGTAAGAGTTGGTATTACACAAAACATCACATGTATTTAGCCACAGGGATTTTCAGTCCATATTTTCTAAACATGATCACAAATGCAATGTGACTCTATAGAAGAAAGAAGTATTTAAATATGCAACACCTGTGCAGTTGGAAAAATATATATATAAATTGTTCAAATCCTGGAATCTCATTCAACCCAAATCTCCATGATTCTTTCAGATAATACTTCTGTGTCTCTGCTTTATTCAAGTAGTGCCCAGGTAATGCTAAGAGAGACTTATGAGATAGACCCCAGCAGGATGAGCACCTTGAAGGCCAGCCATGCAGGACTTTGGAATTTCACAGACCACATTTCCTTCCGCATTGTGCGATCTCTTCTTGTCCACAAATCACCCATAATAAAGTTCAGTTTTTCTGAGGTCTTTTTCATCACTCCATTCTTTCATTACATCCTCTGATGATACTTTGCCTAGGTGGAAAGTTTCTCTGGATTTATCCTTTTATTGTTTTGATGTGATTTAAACTAAAGATTTATGAAATTTCAGTAACACCTCTCTTTCATGAAGATTTTAATCTTTGAAATATAGTTCTTTTTGCTAATATTATCAAATACCTGGTGTCTACTGTGTGTTCATTGGTTTTGAAGAGTAGGCTATTAAAGAAGGAAATGTATGTCCAAGAAATTGTATGCTATCTCCACCTCTCTGGCACTTCCAACTCTCTGATAATGTTCTTTCATTTCTCACAGCTTCCATAGCAGGATCAGGCAATTGCTTTTGTTTTAGTACACTCAGAGCATACCTCCCATCCTAAGACCCTTGCACTCACCACTTCATCTTCTGTGAACATTCATGAAAAGAAAGCTATGTATAGATATAAAGAATATTGTAATACATGGCATTAGCATAAGTAGTATGAAGTAACCATTGACACTGATCATATGCTATCTTATAAAGGATGCTTTGATAATCCTAAACATACATGCGTGCATGAAACACTCATTTTTTTCAAGTATGCCTGCTGATCCCATCCCTGAAATATTTCCTTCATATATTTTTGTTTGCCTTTTTAGTAACATATTTTAAATTTTGTTCATTTTCATTCTTATTCCTAAACAGAATACATAAGGACGAAATATTAGTTTTTAATTGCAATTAATTTTTTTTTATTTTAAGACCTTCTCAAAGGAGTTGATCCATAGGATACTTAGTAAATGTTTCTAAAAAGAAAGGAAGGGAGGGAGGGAGAGAAGGAGGGAGGGAAGGAAGGGAGGAAGGGAGGGAGGGAAGGAAGGAATAAGGAAAGGAGGGAGGGAGGGAGGGAGGAGAGGGAGAGAGAGAAAAAAAGAAAGAGAAAATAGAGAAAAGCAGAATGTCAGAGAAATAAGGAGAAAGAGGTGGGAAAGGAAGGAGAGAAGGGAGGGGGGGAAAAGTTATATTTCCTCACTAAGATATAAAGTTTAACGTTACTTGCTGTCTAGCTTGTGTTTTGTGCTCCTGATTCAGATAGGTCTTATTCTGTAATCCAACTTCACCATTGCTAGTTCTTTTCAAACCACAACTACTCTTTATTTATTTTTATTTTTTGCTTTAAATATACTGCTGCCACCACCAAGAAATGTTGACTGAGGAAACATTTCACTGTCTTTAACATGCTATGTTTTCTTTAAATCTAGCATGAAATGTCTCATTTTCCTGGCACCTTTCATGCTGCTGCTGTGTTGTCTCATTGGCATGCACCCCCAGCTTTACTCTCGAGCACTTGCAAAAAGGAACAAGCATATTTAATAATCTCTGAATGCCTTACCTATTATGACTATCCACATGGTTGAATCTATGAACCACAATTAATCTTTGATGACAAGATGAGGTATTCTGTATTGTTTCAAACATTTAAAAAAAATGATGTCTGCAAGAATAATGAGCATTCTCAAAAGCCAAGAACATGAGAACACCTGACAAAAGCCAGTTTGAAAATTAACAAAGTTAGAGCTAACCAGAATAGCTGCTGGGGCAGAAAAGTGTCAAGTATATTTTTCCCTATGGACCAGTGAATTATACATGATTTGCAACCATTCATTTAAATATAGCAAATCACAAGTGAAAACAAGGGGTAAAGCAGTGAAGAGAAACATGTATGCAATGAAAAACACAAGTATTAAATGAGGAAGTTAACTGTGATTAAATGTAGGATTTACATGTGGAAGAAAAGGTTGATGTGGTCCAATTTTATGAGCTACAGAAACCATTTTAAAAACAGCAATACTTTGCTTTATGTCAAAGAAAAGAATGAAAAGAATCCAAATAGAGTAATTTAAATACAGTAATTTGTCTTATGCTGATATTTAATGTGAAAATGAGAGTCTGCCTCAGCGTGAGAAATGAATCTTCTTTTGGACATGGCAGCTATGGCTGTGTTAGTAAAGTGATGACTGAATAAGTGTAAGAACCTGAATTTGGATCTCCTGAACCTACATAAAAGCCTGAGATAATATGTCAGTAACTGGAGTAGTAGGGGTGCATAGATAGGCAAATCTCCCAAACTCATTGACCATCTGAGTGGAATTGATATTCTCCAAGTTCAGTGACAGATCTTGTTTCAAAAAAAGGTGGGTTAATTAAGAAAAACATCTATCATTGACATCAGGTCTCCACACAGAGGTGCACACATCTGTAACCACATATGGACATACATACACCCAAATATGAATATGCGTCACACATACATATGCACATGTTGATAGTGGGTATTTGGAAAAGGAAAAATGAGCCAATAGAAAGAACTTGTATGATTTATTCATAAGTAATGTGACTTAATTGCTTCCTTAGTTTTTTTTTAAAATGATAGGTTTACTATCAGTGTAGAAATTAATGTGACTTGATTAAGATGAATCTTAAATAAATAGTTGACTATTGACTTTTACTGTATTTTTCTCTAGTTTAAAGCTTTTTAAAAGTGGTTACAGAAACAGTAGTCAGACTGTTTCTAAGGCCAAGTTTATTTTTGAGTCTAAAGATTGTGTTTTGCATTTTTAATGGATTTTAAGCAAAAAGAATAAGAATATTTAGCAGAGTCCATTGATACTCCCCAAATGTAAAGATATTAGTTAATTGCAGAGTTCAAATTTAAAGGGATAATATTAGAGAAATTCTGTCTGATATTTAAATATTTGAATTGTATACATTTAATTATACGTATTCAAGCATGAATTATACGTATATAGTATATACATACATATGTTTGTAATATCTATATTTCCATATATCATGAGAGAACAAGTTTATCTTAAGTTTTGTTATACCTTACACGCTAAAGAATGGATAGTTAAATAAAATTAGGATAAGATTTGTTTCTTTGAGATCTTAGATTCTGGGAGAAAAAGATAATTGACATCGCCCCTGGGTGTGCCTGCACCAGGCCTTGTGTAGAGCTGTCTACTGTACCTGTAGCTTCCCTGCTCCTTGAAGTATTCAGGGAGGATGACAACTCAGAGAAACACTTTCTCACCTCTCAACAAAACACAGTGAGACTAGAATCACAAGTAGACATGGATCTGAATCCCAAACCTTTTGAATCTAGTTTTGGATTTTTATATGTGTAAAGTGTATTCAACATGCTTCCTTATTCATGGATGCACAGGATCATAAACATTGGGCCAAGTCAAGGGGAGAGGGGCTTGTGATCAATGATGGCTTGTTCCTTCATATAAAGAATTAAGTTTTACCCTGTGCTCTCTTGATAAACATTCTTCATGTTCTGACAGCAAGTTATTGGTTGTAAAGGACAGGGAATTCTTAAATCTGTTAATCTAAGGATTAAAAATAGGTATTTAAATTTTTTATTATTTATTATTTATTCAATTGTGCATGTATGCATGTGTGTGCATGTGTGTATGTATGTGTGTGTGTGTGTAGAACCACGGACAAATTCAGGAACCACCATGGAGGCCTCCACCTCCTCCTTGTTTACTGTGCCCCGGGATTCACAGGCTCCGCCCTACCAGGACCAGAAACAGCAGGCCGCCCCCGCTTCTGCCTGGCATCTATACGTGGGGTCTAGGATCCGAACTCAGGACCTTCTGCCTACAAGGCAGAGGCTTAACCCCTGAGCCACCTCTTCAGCCCCCCAAAATAGGCTTTTTAATTGAAAGATAATAATTGGATATATCTATGGAATTTATTTTTACTTTGCTAAAACAGTTATTACCTCCTTGATCTTTCATTTCAACTATTCATTCATCTTCCTTGCCTCTTTCTGAATTCAAAATTAAAGTGTCCCTACCCAGAAGTGACATGTTTTCATGCCAAAAAATTAGAATATCATGTTCTGGACATTCAGTGACCTCTCTGTATATTCACACACAGATGGATGCAAGAATCTCAGTGTGGTTTCAGAGGGATCCTTAAATATATATATTAAACTTAGGATATTGAAGTAGGACCTTTGCTTCCAGATATTCTAAGATTTTTCTTGAATAACCCAACCTGAGAGGCTATGCACTTGTACCAAATTGTTTAGATTCCCCCAAATACTGCTTTGACAATATTGCCATGTTCTGTGTCTCTCAGTTACATTAGCGGAAGTTGTTAAAAGTTTATCTTCTGTTCATCAATAGAGGTTATCATCCATTAATTTCTTCCTAGCAGTTTACATGCATTCACACAGTGTCTTACATGTGCTTTCACTAACAGAACAGACACTTGGTGTCCTAAATTAAATGCAGGCTAGCAGTGTTCTGGAAAGAATTAATGGGTGTTTATAAATCAATCTTTTTATATAGTGATTGTACAGCTTGCATTTTCTTATTCTTCCTTATTATTTCACAAATGGTTCTTCTAGTTGCTTCATGTATAATGAAGTAAGATAAAGGTTTCTGTCCACATCTTCACTCATATGAGCGTGGGTGCCTAAAAGCTGGCAGGGGTCCTGCAATAGTGAAAGCTGGGGAATCTCTGAATGGCCTAATGATTCCCCCATCTGCCTGGAAATTGCTATAGTATGAATTTTGTTTTAATTGAGAAAACTGTTATTCCCTTTCATTCTCTATTTGTTTTGACTATGATTGCTGTGTTATCCTGGCAATCCAGACATTTTTGCCATTCCAAGCTTAATATAACTTCATCTCCTTCATATTTCTTTCCTTAGTCTGGTGCTAATCAAGCCACACATATTTCCTCTCAAGAACTGGAAAGTTTTTGAACATCCATCTCACTTTTGAAACTATGAACCATGCCAAACATTTGCTCTCCTCAGGTAAAATGCATATTAGCCCACTTTTCTATACTGTACTTTCACTCCTGTTGGGTTAGATGCACATCATTAAATGTCCTTTATCACACTCGTAGTATTATTATGAAGATGCACAGATACTACATTCTGCCCTACACAGAGAACCTTCATGGGCTCAATGGTATTTAGAGTTTCTTAGATGAATCAAGCTCCAAATTTCAGAAATACTACATGCTCTGAAATTCTCTCCTCCCTTTATAATGCATACAATCTGCACCCCTTCCCCATGTAATGCTTCACTTTGTAGATGGCTGTTTTTTGTTTGTTTTGTTTCACATAGTTTTACCCTAATATGAAGCTATCATGGTATACTGAGTTGTACTTTCCAGTTCATTGTCTAGTATACAGCATGTAGAAAGTACTCAAGTTTATGAATGCTCATGAAATTAGAATATAGATCAAATTGGTTTTGAAGAATTACATTGCAATAGTTCTCAAACTCAGGCTCCTGAAAGAGCAGATGAAACTCTATGGACCCCACAAATGTGAGCGGGTATGTGTGTGCACACGTATGCGCACACACACACAGACACAGAGAGACAGAGACAGACAGAGACAGACAGATAGAAAGAAAAACACTTCAAAATAAGAGGATGACTGGTTGTAAAAACATTTCATTAGAAAAAAGAGGAAAATTCAGATTATAAGGGGCACAAATGAGATAAATTCATTGTATTCGTGTATGAAACTGTCAAAAGATACTTACCTGGCAGGGGAGATACCATGATCACGAAGGTGGTTTTCCCAGGGCGAGGCTTATCCATTGCACTCCGGATGTGCTGACCCCTGCGATTTCCCCAAATGTGGGAAACTCGACTGCATAATTTGTGGTGGTGGGGGACTGTGTTCGCGCTCTCCCCTGTAAAAAAAAAAAAAAAAAGAAACTCTCAAAGGATGATTTTTTTAAAAAAAAATTGGTGTATTTTATCCACTAATCCAGGAATCAAAAACTCAAATGCTCTAATGCTCTCAGTAGTTAAGAAAGAAAGTAAACAAAATGTGGCATCATGTAGAAGCAACAGAGAGGAAGAGCAAGATAAAGGAAGGGAGGGAGGGAAGGAGAGAGGGAGGGAGGGAGGAAGGAAGGTCTATAACATTTATAGAATGAAAACAGACATATCATGGTACTCAAAATCAAAATGACTTTTTCCAAATCAGCAGTTAATACATCTATTATTCTTCCAATATAATCTTTGTAGAAGTTGCAAACCTCTTCAGAGACATTATTAGATGATGCCTAGCAAGCAGAACAAGGTTACTTTGGGTAATTGCTGAAAAATATCAATTGTGGGCTATGATAGAAATACCATTGTCATAGCAACCACCAAAGATTTTATAGAAAAGGAATGGCTTGGGTATTTTTTATGAAGATGACTAATGAAATCTCTTTTAAAATAGTTCTGATACAGTAGAATAATAGCTAATGAGTTTGAAAATGTTAGCTTATGTGTATGATAACCCTCTTACTTCTTCAGTTCCATTTCTCACCTGTTTAGTGGAGTTACTCATCTATGTGACAGCTGTTTTCATGTCCAAAATTTCCACAAGGGCTTGTATATATAACCTAGTTGTGTCTGACTTTAGCTTAAGAATGTGGATCATCTCATGAACCCACATTTGCTTTGCAAGATGGTTACAGCAGTTCTCATTACACAATGGAGGTTCCTGAATAGCTGAAATCACATTACTGTCTGCTATAATAACCAATGTACTAAAACTGCTAATTTTTTGATCATGCTACAACCATGATTGGTTTCCTTGGAAACCACTTGCAAAACAGTGCTTCTTGAAAAATGTGCTTCTTTGACAGTACTAGAAAGCCTGATGCTGTCAGCTTGCACAAATAGCATCATAGACACAGGACCCTATAGTTAAGGAAGAAAAGATTGTCAGATATTAAACTTAAGGCAAAAAATTCTACCTAGCACTGTTTTCAACTTGAGGTAATGTGTACATGTACATATTCAGAAAACCCGCTTCTCAGTGTAACAAAAAGGAAAAACCGAAGTGAATTCCTAGTACCCCAAAATTAAGGCCTATCAGGACACTTTATGAAGTTTCAAAGTTTACCAAAATTAACAGAAATAAAAGCTGGATTTGAAATAAGACAATACAGGACATGTCACCAAAACTGGCACTTCATTATTGCCTCGAGTAATTTCCTTTCACTTACCTTCCAAGATGATTAATATAAGCCATGTATATCTTGTTTCAGCTCTACTCTCGGTAGTTGTAGTTAGCAAAGAAATCAGCAAAGATACTCAGGTTGCAACAAATGCAAATATTTGGCTTCTATTTCCATATTAAGCAAGTGACCACCAATCAATCTCAAGTTTTTAAAGAAAATTTTAGTAGTTATGGTAGTAAATGAAATCTGTACTTTTTTCCTTTTGAAATGCATTTCTGTGAATACTTTGAATACAATGAGATGCTATTTAATATAAAGGACTGTTCTAATAGGTTTGGGAGATATTGCCTAGTTAGACAAATAGCTAATAATGATTTACAAGTAAGTTTTGAATAAGAAAAGAAAATAAGAGATGAACATCATATTTAAGATTTAATAACAAATAACCATTGGAGCCACAAGAGATCTTGTCTATTGACAAATTCATGATTGTGTAACTTGTGTTAAAACTGGAAAAACTAGGAATGTTCCAGATCCTCCTGTGAAATCTTTCTTGCTTTGAGCCATATGGAAACTTGTTGCTTCTTTTAAGGTTTTTGAAAGTTAAAATAATAACTCAAGTAATTATAACCTTGAAATTTAATTAGGAAAGTCACTGAGTGGGATAATGCAGGATCATGTGTACTAATTTGATTTATGTAATCCTTATCTCATCATTCATTTAAAAATCAGCCAGACAGTACAATTTTTCCAGCTTCAAGTAATAGCAAGCTATTTGTTGGTAATTTAAATGAAGGTAGTATGTGAAGAAAGAATGGAGGTCAGTATAGTCTCTTTGACCTACATAAAGTATAGACTTCCTGCAATTTATGTAAGCTCAGAACATCCATTAACACCAATCAAACCAGAAGTACCATTATAGGTCCAAAATTCTATAATGTAAACCAATAATTGTCTCATAATTGTGTCAAAAATATGAATTTGAAATAACTGGCATTTCATGGCAATATATTCTTATTTATAAAAAATACCTTCAATGAAGAGAGATTAACATAAATAGTTATAAGATTCAGGACTTTTAATCTAAGGTAATAATTTCTACTAGAATTATTAATAACCTAATTAGGAGTTGATATTTTCTTGAGTTAAAATAATCATTAGAGGATTCGTGAAATTTGTTTTTACTTTGGAATTTGCTTCATTTCAATAAGGATATTGCATTTTAAGTATGCTTTTACTAATATATAAAAAATCACTATAAATAACCAGCCTGAGCTTGCAGAGTGTTATAAATTTAGTAAAAATTGAAACTCATTGAAATTTAATGTGACAAGAATTTTGCATACTCAATTCAACTGATTGTTTTGTTTCTTTACATTCTGGGTTAAGCAGGAATATGTTGTTACATATATCCAGTTGATCTAATATTAGTAGCAATTTTTCCCCCCTTTGGCCAGATACTTAGTGAAAACATAGCATTAAAGAGCAAGAAAAGTTGTATTACTTTAGGAACACCCTATTCTAATATGGATATGAATGTTGAGTAATAATGGCAAAGAATCAAATCTGTTGATAAAAATCAAGTATATTTAACTCTTTCCTTGGATTAAAATCTCCCTCACTTATTTTACATTGATTTACATACTATAAAAATATTGGAGTTCCTAATAATGAAATCATTTTACTGTGGACATGGTAATGAACAGACTATGGATAAATGTAAAGGTATAGCTTATAAACATGTACTTATATGCATACCTCTTTCATTAAATTAGTACATTCTAAGTCTCAAGAAATGGGCAAAGGTATATAGTATAAGGTACATGAATCCTTGTAAATTTATAAAAGGAATGCATTTTGATATTTAAGTTCTTTACCTAAATGGTAACTCCTAAATGGTACTTATGTACATATAGAAACATAAATTTGCCTCTTGTCCTGAAACAAAACTTGAATTTGAAGTTGCTAGATGAATTTGAGGTGTTCGTGATTTGGAGGACTGGTTTCTTTTAAAAACTGCGCAAGTATTTAAAGAGATCAAACTTTATTCAGAGAGCCTTGCTGTAATTCTAATGCTGTTTACCTTACCATTTCATTCAGGAACTGCATTCTTTTCCAGAATCTTTTATGTATATCCAGGTAGGAACTTTCACCCACAGAGTAGGATCATCAATAGCTTTCCATTTTCTGAACATTTATTTGACATAATTTTACTGCCCCCAAACATGAAGGTGGTTATTAAAAAAATCTCTTGTTTAACTGTTAAGTAAAATGCAGTAGTTTCTTCTCTTTTTTTTATTGATCATTACATGCTTATATGAAAGTAATGTTTCATTTACACACACACTTATATAAACTGTGCTTGCATTCACCTACTGTTAAACTCTCTGATTCCCTTTTTACTAGTTCTCTATATTCTCTCAAGCAATACAAGCCATTTTACTTTCATGTCTTGTCTTATCTGCCAACAGTTTTGAGTTCTTCTTTCCCCAGTTTTTCACCAGTATTTGGCATTATTTTTCTGATAATAGCCATTTTCCCTGGGATGAAATGAGCTCAAAGATTTTTTGTTTATATTTGTTTCAATAGCAAAGATGTTTTTTTTTTTTTTTTTTTTTAGTTTCATTACATGTGGCTGTAACAAAATACCAAACAATTTCAGGGAAGAGATTATTCATCCACAATTTCAGGTTACAGTCCATCATGTCAAGAAAGGCAAAGCATTGGGAATTTGAGGAATTTATCCATTCCATATCATGTCAAAAGCATAGGGCAAAAACCAATTCACACCTGCTGGCTTGCTTTCTGTTCCTCATTCTTACACAGCCCTTGTTCCTCTGACTAGGAAATGCCCATAAAGTGCTGGCCTTCCCATATCAACTGATACAATCAAGGTATCTACAAGTAGTCCAAAAGTATGCCTTATTTTAGAGAATAGCTCTCAGATGGGCCTAGAACCTTTCTTACTAGAGGTTAGTTTGATAACACTAACCATCACATATTATGAGATTTATTTCAAGAAATTTCGAGGTAATTATTTCTATGTCTCATGAAGAGGCAGCTGTTTTCATATTTCCTTGATTCTAAGGAACCATATGTTTGCTGACATGACGAATCTGACATAAAGCAGTGAAACGTTGGGAACAAATCCAGGAACAAATGTGTACCCTAAATGTTTGTAACTTTTGCAATAGGCAAAATATCAATGTGGGGAAACACTTTTATTCATCTCTGGACTCCACTCAAGTTTAAGCACAATTCTATAAAATCTTTAGAAAGTTTAACCCCACAGTCTTCCTTGGAGATCATTTCAGCAATAACAATCTGTTATTTTATAATTTGAAGTTTATGGACAGTGAGTTAATTCAGTAGGTACAGTGCTTATCTAGCATACAAGGATTCTTGGGTTCTATCTCAAAACAGGTATGACTGTGCATGCCAGTGATAGAAGTTAATTGACACACATGAGATTCTGTCTCAACATAAAAAAGAAATTAAAAATTATGATTAGATTTATTTATGTGCAATTTATTCTCAACTTTCACAGGATAGGATGGTTTTAATGAGCATTTGCAATGGTTGACAAGATGGTAGGTGTCCTTAAAATGGAATATTAGGCAAAACCCAGGTTTTCCTCATGCTTAATGCAAACCTGTATGTATCATATCAAAGGGAAAATTTAACCAGCTGATTTGCTGGATGCTATTTCCATAGGAAAGAGAGATTGGCTTAACTCCATTGTTAGGTGAAAAGTTTTGATCTAATGTAAGATACCAGAGTGAGCATTTGTTATGGAGCTCAGTCAACCTTTTAATTGTTTTATTCAAATTGGGCATCTTCCTTCCTGTAAAGATTGGAATACAGGTGCTATTTGCTAGTGTGTGAATGTGTGTGTGTGTGTGTGTGTGTGTGTGTGTGTGTGTGTGTGTGTATCAGAGGGCACTGTGGATGCCTTTGGAAGCCCAAGAGTGACTTCAAGAATCATTCTGAATGGCTCTACTTTTTTTCCTCTTTGTTCTGGAATTTCCCAGGCTCTACCTTCTAGGACCAGAGAAGACAGTATTGCGTTTTATAAATTTAATCTCTAAGACCCAGAGATAGAATTTACTACCCAGTTTTTTTCTCAAGTGATGCAATAGAAAGGAAGAAGTCAGGGGCAACAGTCTGGAAAGGAAGAGACTTGCCTAAATATAGATAAGCTGAGGAGGCATTTCAGACCTCTCTTTGTCATCAAATCTGGAACACAAATGCATATGTTGTTTGCAAACTTTAGAGAAAAGAATGAGAAGACAGGACACTCTCTAATCAGTACCTTCCATGCATTGGTTTAGTATTTCATTCATTCATTCATTCATTCAAATGAAGACAATATTAGCAAACAGCATTCGCCAGATTGGATTGCAATATTTACAATCCATTTAACTCTTTGTCTTTCTCTTGAGCCAGGGTCACACCATCACACATGAGTGTTTTTGAAGTCAGCACCCCACCCCCTTTCTGCATCACCTTTCCCAGAGGTGGGATTCCAGCTGTGAGTTGCCACATGCAAGTTTTCCATTAGAATTTGAACCTCTTGATGGTAGAGTTCATTTGTAACCTCAGGTTTTCTATAATGACCCTCACCTCATAGTAATTCATTTAGCAATAAAATAAACCAAATTCTAGGAAAGTGAGAGATTGTGATTGTCATTGAAAATGTGGGTTAAAAAAAAAAAGAAAATGTGGGTTAAAATAAGATTTTAAAAAATGACTTACACCATATATTTGGTACAGTATATGTTTTAATAAATATGATCAGAGGCCATACAGTCTGAGAAGATAAGAATTCTTTTTTCCATTAAGTCCTAGAAAACTAAAAGCAAACCACACATAAATTCTGGAGAACTAAAAGTAGACCACCCTCATGTTTAATTTATGGTATATGGTAAAAATCTGTTAAGATGTCTAAGTTAAGCCTTCTACTGACATTTGGAGTAGCCACACAGTTAACACTGTCATACTTCCTGGGATCAAATCATAGAACCATTAAACTTAGATGTTTTAAGCCTAAATTGCAATAATTAAATTTTTAGATGATACTGTGAAGAAGGGATCAGCCTTAAAATGAGTAGACTTAGTACATTGCTATTCATAAATAGATGTACAGAACTAAATTAAATAGGTAGTATCTTGGGATAGCTCTCAAAGTTTTCAAGCAGATTATCACCAGACTGTCAGAATAGATGCTGAGAGATGAGTGAGATACTTCTCTTATATTCACAACATCCTCTTTTACTCTTCAGCAATTAATTATATCTAATTCTTCAGTTCTGTTTTCATGGCAAAAACTGTTTAAAGGAACAAAATTTGTTTATTCAGCTTTGCGTGGAGAAGGCTGATGACTCTTTTCTGCTGCAGAGCTGGTGACCCCCACCTCCATCCTTATATGTCAGGACAGGGAATATTAGGACTATTGTTCAAAAAGCATAATTAGGGGCTGAGGAGAAAAGTCTGGAACAGGAGAAAGCAAGTGGAGAGGATTTCATCCGCAATTATAGTAAAGCCTTCCAAATGCAAATATGAACATAAGACTGATAATAAAGTTTCTTAAAAATTGTAAGCAATAAAGTTTTCCTAAGAATTTAGAGCAAGCAGAAAAAAATCATGTTAATAAGAAATTCTAGTTAACAGATGAAATATTAATTTTTCATATTTCATTCAAATTCTATACTTGTCATATGACTGATTTTTTCACTTTCAATAAGTAAATAAATGTAATTAAAAGTTTTAATGATGTAGTGATTATCCAATATATTGTTCCATTCTCCCAACGCTTCTAGAAAACACCAATCATGCATAACCTTAAAAATTTTGAATAGAAATGAAAAGTCTCTCAGACAAAATATCAAGATATTCTTAAAGGGACTATATCCAAGCACATGTGCTGAAAATAATTATTAATTCATCATTTGCTCCAAGAAGATTGCAAAGTTGCCTAGCAACAAGATCAGATACTCTTTAACAGGAGCAAGCATGGGAACAATGAATACAAAAATGCCTGAAACCTTGAGCAAGCAAACTCTTTGGCCTAAATCATAGCAAAGAGAGAATACATCATGGAGAAAATGGGTTTTGTAACCTAACAATTGCTTTCTGCACTCTATTTCATAATTAGACATGAACGACTTACTGCAAAATGTGTAGAACAATGACACCTTTTCTCTTTCTATACATTACAACACTTAAGAGTGGATATACAGCAAGGTTTGGTCAAAAGTACATAATAGCTCTACTTTGCCACATTAATTACCTTGAAAATTGCTGAGATATAAAGAAAGAGTTCTTAGAAAAATAATTGAATATTACAAATATTTGGTTAAACTACAAGGAGTTATCTTCATGAGATTATATATGATCAGAGACTTTCAAAAAAATCCAAAAGGTAGATTTCTTTATTTTCAATTAGAATAGCATGTAGTCTGTAAACACACACACACACACACACACACACACACACACACACACACACACACCTCTAACTCATTTTAAAGAAGAAACAAAAGACTAGAAATATTGTCTCTTAATTATCAGATCGACTTTATTCTTATTAGTTTGACGAAGTAAGCTGACTTTGTATTGTGATTCTCCCAAAAGAAATGTCTTTCTTTTTCAAATAAAATGGAAGCAATCCTGGTGCATTTGGGGTGCCTTGACATGAGAAATAAACACACAAAGTGTTCAAAGAATAAACTTAGGATCCTGGATGGAAAGGAGGCAACCCACTCTGATCTTAGTCCTGGCTTTGCCTTTGATATCTTGCTTACTGACTCCAAACATGTTTTCCTCATTGATGCCATGAGACTCCCAAAATTCTTTCCAGATCTGGTTTTCTAAATCCATGTCCATTCCATCTAGTCTTTGTGTTGCCACTCTTTCTCCTGAAAGCCCTAGTTGTTTCATTGAATTGATTGCTTTGCTACTGACTTTATGTAAACATTAGAAACAGCAGAATTGATGCTTGAGCATCAGGCACATAATTTTGGTTACTGGCTTATTTTTAGCTTTTATTGTGTCTGATTATATGTTGCAGAGCTGAATTTCAATCCCTGAAATCAGAAAACACAGAGACAGATATAATATGCTGCAGCGCTTCAGAACAAGTCATTGTGTTTTAAAGCAATAGGATTCTGTTTTGCAAATTTTATAGAACAATGCTAGATGAGCACATCTGTTTTCTTCTTAAGATGCTCTATGCAGTCACCAAAAGGTCAGTCATCCTTAAGCATACATACATGATCAACAACATATTCTTGGACAAAAGCCACTGCAATAGCAAAACAAATCCAGAGACTGTTTATAAATGTTTAACTAGGCACCAGAACTCAGGATAGCAGCAATAAGAATTCAGGAAAGAACAGATTTAACAAAGAAAGTAAATTAGGAGGAGACACACCACGAAATTGGACTTTTGGGAATCATTAGCAGAAAATACACCTGACACCTAGCACTTGGCAAACTGTAATTTAGAAAGATGTTGAAAACAAGTCTAAGGTTGATGTTAGAGAAGTCAAAGCAAGTCACACGTACATTGAGTTCTAAATATATGTTTGTTTGTTTGACAAAATTAGAGATTGAACCTAAGGTCTTTCATGTGATACACAAGTGTTCTTTCTGTCACTGAAATATATTCCAATTCTTTTTATTTTTTAAACATTTTTAAACAAAATTTCAATAAATTGCTTAAGCTAGCCCCGAACTTCTTTGTAGCATCCTGTTACCATGACTTTCTGATTCTCCTGCCTCGGGTTCCAGAAGATCTGGGAACATTTTGGCTTCACAGTTAGGAATGACTTAAATTCTAGTTTTGATCCAAAAGGAAAGCAGTGAAAACTTTAATTTCTGGGATGTGAGCACATAGCATTTTTAACTACATAATTATTATATAACTACATAATAATTTCAGTTCATAATTATCTTCCTCGAACACTGTAGCTTTAATATTTCCTGTTCTTATACACAGGGATGGCGGTTGGGTCACTAGAACTACAATATTAAGAGCGATCTGTCTTCTTAATGGAAATCTGAATAAACAAAATTTGCAACATGTATTTACATATACATGTAATGCATACAAACATACTATAAGCACAAGAGAAGTACCTGATTCGTGCATTGCTTCACTCCTTGTTATCACCCCAGGTTCAGAATATGTGATCCAGGTTGTGACCCTAAATTCATGACAACTAGCTTTGAAGGAGACACTTTTCATTCCATCAAATGTCATTACTCCTACAAAATATTCTAAAGAAAATAAAAGATTTAAAGTATTGCACTTTGGAGAGAAAAAACAACTATTTAAGTTCAAGAATTAAATAGAAGTACATAGACTTAGGAAGAAGGCATGCTTACAAAATCATTCATTGATGAAGAGTTTATGCTATTAGTTGAAGTGTTAAAAAGTTATGGAGAAAAGTAGAGAATTTCCTATAATATGTGTTTTATTCCTGATTCAAATAAATGATGAAATCAATCTGCTGGGTATGTAGATCTCAAAATAGAAATTATGATACAAAGCCAACTTATTTTTGTAATAAATATTTCTTCAAATTTTTGAAAGATTTTTATGGTTGATTCAATAGTTATCCTATAGTTATATACAATATATCTTAGATTACATAATTAATAAAGATATCGTAGGAGAAATAGTCAAAATGAATTAATGAAACAATTATTATATTTTTATATAATACAGAGATAGGTAGATAAGTAGATAGGTAGATAGATAGATAGATAGATAGATAGATAGATAGATAGATAGATTTGATCTTTTCATACAGTACCATAAGTAGCCCAGACTACCCTTAACCTTTTGATGCTCTTTTCTCAAACCTCCAATTGCTGTCATACTCCAATATGACTGGCCCACATTACCTTTGAGGATGATTTCAACAATTTTTATCGGTAATTTTGAAAAGCTTAATTTACAAATGTTGGAAATTTTGGGAAAAAGTTTAAATTAAGAAAACAAGAATACTTTTGAGTGCTCGATGTGGGCAGATTTATGGGAATCTCTGTATCATATTATGTACTCTGGAATATACAAGATATTAAGCACTCATAAGCAGTATTTTTAAAGATACTTCTACATAGGAATTGCTTTCCAAATCTTTTCTAATAAAAGATAAAATTCAGAAAATGTGACATTTACTTAAATTTCATTAAGCTCCCTTTTAAGTTTCTTTTACTCTATCACTTATTCTTTTGGTTACCTAATACCCCACTGCTGAAACTGTGTGCATATTCTCATCCCTCCTCCACATCATCAAATTGCTTTTGAATCATTCAGGCTAAGGAAACCATGACTAAGAGCTCAAAGAATAGACATTTGAATTTCAATGGGAACAGAAGATTTAAATCAAAGAATTAAGATTCTTAGATAAGGGTTAGAATCTACTAAGCATCAGCTAGCCAGTAGGCAAGGAGAACTTCTCTGTTTTGCCTAGTTGCTAGCCTAGTCCTTAGAGGCATTTAGTTGAAGAAAGGTAACTGAATGTTAACAATCCAAACAAAATCCCTTTTTGAGTCATAAATAGAAATCAGGTTACCAAGAAGAACATTAAAATTGCTCCCATTTTCTGAACCTACGTAGGGAGAAGTTGGATAAAGTGAGGTTGTATTGGTGAATTGCAGATAAGGGCAGCATAGTTCCAAAGCAACACAAATTTCACCAAGATGTGTGTGTCCTAGTTTTGCACTGAAACAACTTCTGTCATCCATGAGAAGCGGTTAAAATTACTAGAGTTGTTAATACCCTGAGAAGAAACCAAAACCTTCTGTGTACTTCTGTTCCTTAGTAGATCATATCTGAGTGAATATCTTGGCTGTCTTAAGCGATTTCCCAAGCCCATTCTTGAAAAATGGTCCCAGGTAGAGAAGGAAGTTCTCAAAAGATACATACAGTAGTTGCTATCCATCAATAATATTGGTTATAATTGAGCAGAAGTTAAAATACAGCAAGTACATTATTCCTTTATCAATTTATGAAGTTCAATTGAAAAACAAAATATCAAAGTTTATTTTATGCTTGACTGTTTTATAAATTAAACTTATTTTATTACTTATTTATTAAATCGTCAAAAAGTGAAAATTCTATGCAAATATAGACACATTTTTCTTTTAATGTCATCATACTGTAAAGAATTTTCTGTGTGCATAGACCCTGATTCAATGGTTACTGATTATTTACCATTGAAAGGAAAAAAAGCTATTTTCTTACTGTTGTAGGAACAGTCTTTTCTATGTTCATCAAATATCCTTACCAAATGTTACAGGGTCCCTTCCTGTTCAGGAGGTCAAATAGTGCTGGTTCCATTGTTGCTAGAAACCGACTCATGGAAGCCTGAGTGCCATGAGCAGCAGGCACCGGAGATGGCATTTATACACCTAGGCAAGCCTGGGAAGTTAGCTCCCATTGGGGTCCAACCCACTTGCTCCTGGGCGCACTTGGGGATAGAGATGAAGTTGATGTTAGATATAAAGAGCTCATCTCCATAATCCTTTCATAGGGAAGTTGGTCATCTTATCTCTGGGAGGACTGGAAGTTCCTCAGCAGGGGTGTTCTTTCAGGTGATCCCAGCAGTGAGGGATGGCCTTTGGGACTTTCAAAGACCTTTAGACATTTAGAGGCCCATCCCAGCATAGCTGTTCTAATCCTGCCTTATTACTTCTTACTTTTATTTGATGCCTTAATAAAAGTAGAACCGTTTTATTTTTATAGGATGTTTTGTTTTTAGTTCTTTGTGGAAAGGAACGTTTCCTGTTCTAAGCTAGTCAGTCCCTTACCTAATGACTGTGAAGAAAAATTCAACTTTTACAAAAGAGTAATTCCATAACCATAGACAGGATAGCTCTAACATATTCCTCAATGATACTGCTTTTAAAAGTAGGATAAAATTAATGTAATAAGGAAAGGAAGCTTGATGCAGGAACAAAGGCCAAAGCAAGGATAGAAATCAAAACACTTCAGCCTTATGAAATCTTTACATTAACTAACTGCAAATGACCTCACAGGCAAATTTTTAATTTGTGGCACATTAAATCTAATATAAGGTGCACATTTAGATAGTGCATATGGGAAAGTATCCAGTAGCAAAGAGAGGTTGATCTTGTGTAAAAATAGAACTCATGATAGGAGAATTAAAATAAAAAAGAAGATATGAAAGTGTTGAAAACTTACCTCTTGGTTATAAGGTGCTGAGGGATTTTTACTTTTTTGTATAGTTGTCAGAAGAGTGATTTGTAATGAAGTAACGTGTGGGATCCACTAACCACTCACACACTCATTCACTCACTCAATTACACAGCTGCTGGCTGTAATGAAGAAAGGCAGATTCCGGCTATCCCCACCTCCGCCTCTATCCCCCTAGACTCGGCATGAAACCAGGAGATTGTTAGAAGCAGATCTCAGTTTATTGGGGGGTAACAAAGGACTTCTATAGACAAAGCCACCAAGGCACAAAAATGGGGAATCCAATTGTGTCGCAAGGTCAATACGACCTTCAGGTTCCACAGGTGAAGTCTAATGTCAATCAGCACAGGAGGCAAGCCAATACCTGAAAGCCAATTAGGGCTCTCTGATGTGTGATCAGGTTAGCCCAATACACCAGTTCTTAGCGACATCTTTAGTCCCACGTGCTCGGCTATGCCCTGGGGCAAATCCTGGGGGGGGCAACAGTAACAGGCTTTTTGACTTCAGGTTATCTGACAGAACTGTATCTGTGAAAAGGACAGCTGTGCTGCGAATTCCATTTCAGTGAAATTGAAAGTTGGCTGACCCCATTCTGAAAGCACACAGTTTAGATCACATTAAATATCTGCTTATTCTTTTCCAGAATGATGGTCTATATTTTAGGAAGAAATATTACTCTTTTGTCCATAAAAGTTTTACTGAGTTGCTTGTGCCAAGTATAGACTCTGTTTGGTTCTATCTGAACAGAGACTTGGACTTGCATACAAAAGTCTTGTACACATTTGTTATTTGTTGCGATTAGAAATTGTAGAAGTCAGATACTGATAGCAAAATCAAATGTTCAAGTATTTCACATTAAATCAGTAAATAAATGCATCTTTGAATCCAAAGCACTTCAATTTGTGTACTCCTTCACTTATCTTCTTTAACAGCAAGCTACTAATAGGTGAGGATGGAGTTCAAATGGGATCTAGTAATTCCATAATCTGGACTACCTCTTACTGTAAAGAATCAACAGTGTTCATTTGTTTTCTTAGTCTCAGCTGGAGACAAAAAGCATGGGGTTGTGAAAGAATTGAAATCCTGAAAAGATACTGTACTAATTATTCTTTTCTGTTGCTGTGAGAGAACATCCAAAGTCAAGCAACTTGAGGGGCAAAGGGAAATTTATTCAGCTTAGGGTTCCAGAGGGGAAATACATGGTGGAAGCATGAAAATCATGGTGGAAGCAGCATGACTGGTACAGAAGCTAGAAAAAGGCTAAGTCACACGCATCTGGAAAGCTGAGAGCAGACCTCTTCCAGAAGTAGGGTGAGACTAATCCACCTCAAGGCCCATTCCCTGTGATTGCCTTCCTCTTGCAAGGCTCCAAGTCCTAAAGGTGCCATGACCTTCCAAACACATGAGACTATGCGAGATGCATTTCAAACCGTGAAAGATGCCTACTACCATAAAATATTTTAACATAGATGGTACCATGATAATGTTAGTCAATAGTTACTGGATAGTCATATTGTGTTAAGAAGCAAGAACAGGGGCTGGAGAGGTGGCTCAGGGGTTAAGCCTCTGCCTTGCAGGCAGAAGGTCCTGAGTTCAGATCCTAGACCCCACGTATAGATGCCAGGAGGAAGTGGGGGCGGCCTGCATTTCTGGTCCTGGAAGGGCGGAGCCTGTGAATCCTGGGGTAGAGTAAACAAGGAGGAGGTGGAGGCTGTCCATGGTGGTTCCCAAATTTGTCCGTGGTTCTACACACACACACACACACACAAATACACACATATACACACACACACACGCACACGCACACGCACAATTGAATAAATAATAAATTTAAAAAAAAGAAGCAAGAACAAAGCATTTTGCAAACTTTTTTCAATCATCTCCCATACATCTCTTACCTAAGAGAATAGCTAAGATGATGAAATTAACATTTAAATCAAGAAATGACAAGGAAAAAAAGGAAAGATTCCTGAGTCTATAGCTGCATTTTGAACAAGACATTTAGAAACTGTCTGGACCAAGTGGGGACTATCCCAGCCAGCAACAGCTTAACACATTGCATTGCTTGCTGGAGAACTATGATCTCTCTAACCTGAAAACTGAGTATTTGATGAAAAGTCAAAGGTGCTTTCCTTTCGTTTTGAAAGGAAAAAAACTGTTCATCTTTCTGTTTGAATATGACTCTTTTGTTAAAAAAAATGGAATGACTGATCTCAAGTTCTCTTTAAAATGTAATCTCAGGACTGGAATCATGTAGCAACTTTACTAAACCCATAAATGACACTGGCCTCAGAAGTGTCAGTGTTTTACATGCTGGTGAGGCTACCAAACATGCAATAATATATAACTCCTGGGCTGGAGAGATGACTCAGGGGTTAAGACCCTGCCTCACAAGCAGAAGGTCCTGAGTTCAGATCCCAGGTCCCACAGTGGCCTGCACTTCTGACTCTGGTAAGTGGAGATTGGGAAATCCTAGAGTGAAGCAGAAAGGAGGTAGAAATAATTCAGGATGATTCCCCAAGTCACCCTTGGTCCTCCACAGGGACACAGAGTGCCCTGTAAAACACACACACACACACACACACACACACACACACACACACACACACACACACACACGGGGCTGGAGAGGTGGCTCAGGGGTTAAGCCTCTACCTCGCAGGCAGAAGGTCCTGAGTTCGGATCCTAAACCCCACGTATAGATGCCCAACGGAAGCGGGGCGGCCTGCATTTCTGGTCCTGGTAGGGCGGAGCAGAGTAAACAAGGAGGAGGTGGAGGCGGTCCATGGTGGTTCCTGAATTCGCTGGTGGTTCTACACATACACACACACACACACACACACACACACACTTGAATAAATAAATAAATAAAAAACATTTAAACACACACACACATACAGTCACACAATGTAATTTCCTTTGACTACTGTTATGACTAACTAGGAAACATAACTTCATAGATATATACTGAAGTTCATTTGATTAGTTCTCCCTATAAAGTTCTCTTTATTATCATCACAGATATTACCACATTAAAGTTTTGGGTCATAGTCTTGTATGAATGTTATAATCTAGATCATCAGATCCAGGATTCTTCATTTTAATGAAAATAAGTAACAGATTTTTCTGAAAGAACATCATGAAGATCATTTATAATTTTATGTGAATGTGTTTCATAAATGTTTGGCATAATTTTCAGATTCACTATTCTCTTTTTATGTGTGCAAACCTTTCACTAAAAGAGCAGACAGGGGACTTATTTCCTGATTGCTACATGCAGAGCATTGATTTTATTAGTATTTTAGAAAGATTGACTTGAATCTGGAACAGAGTATAGGAACTTTCAAACAAAACAGTCTTCCTATCAACACATTTGTAATTTTTTTGTAAATAATGCATTATTGTTTAAAAAAGCTGATTTTTTATCATTTTAAATTTATGTAATACTTCCTTTTAAATGCATCATTAAATATACATTACGCTAGCTATAAACTGTTTTCTTTTGCCAAAAGATGATGACATTATGGATAATAACATTTTGAATCATTGCTTCCTTCTTTGAAATTGAGGTATGTTCATTATTTTTTCTTTAATATTTGACAATGCCTTCCTACCTATTTGTTTGACAAATTATCAATTTCACAATGAAAGGTCTTAAACACACAAACAGTAATAACTGAAGTGATGGATTTTTAAGCCAACATTGAGCTTGATTTATAAAGGAGAACAACTGGGAACACAGGTGGGACTGTGAGAGAAAAAGAACAATGTTTTAGTAACTGTGGTTTCAATTAAAACAATAGCTGTGAAAACCAGGACAGGTCTTATCTATTTCAAGGCAGCAGAGAATTTGAAAATTACTTAAAACTTACCAGCTGTTTTCTAATAATTGAAGTATTCACAATATTTAATACACATCCCTTTATTACAATGTTAATATTGTAGATGGTAAATTGGTGAAAGAAAAGCTAAGAATGGTACATCAGTGATATAAAAACAAGACCCAAACTGCTCTAATTCCAGCACACTTTTTTTAATGCCTTCTCATTGCATATCTTCATCACAGTTAGAACCGACAGAACATTGAATGAATTCCACGAGATGAAGTGTCTTTACACAAATCTAAGTATGGGTCTGGTGAGACTTGTTTCTGCTGAGAAGTCTTTTGCAATTTTTTTTCCTCTTGGAAATTTTACTTTGAATATTCTCCCTAATAATATTTCTAATTTATGCACATCAAAACAATTGTTCTTTAAAATGAAAAATATAGAATTCTGTTTATCTAAGATGCATCCACACACTCTATACGATATATTTTTTAAACTGTAAAGTAGATAACTTAATGAATGTAAGGCAAAAATAAAATAAAATTGAGATTTGAAAAAAGAGAATGAAAAAAGTAAAAAGAAAACATTGCTCTTCATTTCTCTATTCCTCAGCCTCCTCAACTTAATGCTTTTCATTAGCCTATCCCATAGCGCTGGTCCATGACTTCTTAAACAGTGGGTTGTGATCCCTTAGAACTGAATATGGGAGGAGGGAGAGAACAGTAAAAGGTTCCTAAATACACAATTGAAATGTTAATGCACAGTCAAAGAAGTAATGAATTCTGTTGCTTCTGGCAGTGTGTGCCCATGTGACATCACATCATTTCAGATGTGGCTCTGAACCCAAGAGTGTAGCCTGTGCATACAGGCAGGCACACGCAGCACCAAGAACACTACCTGAAGCTCATCAGCTCAGATTCAATACTATTGTATATTATGAATTGCTGTGTTTTTGCTATATATACAAAGTTTCCTGCTCTTGTAGGAACACAATGGTTTAATTATAGGCAACAAAGGCTTTGACTATTTCCCACAGCCATTCCTCAGTGTGGAAGAATCAAATCAATATGCCCCTGAATTGTATCATGTTAGAAAGCTTAATTTAAAAAAAATTATATTTGATTTTCTGGCCTTAGCTTCATAAGTAATTTTTTAAATTAACTTTGACTTAGGGCAGAATTAGTTTCTGAAATGGTCTCAAACATACTACTGCTATTTTGTACTCTGTATTTATGCCAAATGGCATTTTTGCCACTGATTCTTACAAACCATCAATGTCACAAATCCTGGAAGGCACTGAAGATGCTCTGAATCCTAAGGTATAGTATATTTACTAAGATTTAATTCTTTATGTAAAAATAAACACAAACATCCATCTCTGTATTGTGCAAATTTGCATCCATTGTTCCTAAGTGGTAAAATTATATTTATTCTAAAAATCTTTCAAGTAAATCTTTTTGTGATTTATATCAGTAGATGTGTTATTTATATACTAGTTTTATATAACTATGTATATAGAGTTGAATAAAAAAAATTCTAGGTGGAAAAATGGTTACAACTGGAAATCCTGTGCTAGGCTCTAAAGTAGCAACAGTGTGTTTTTGTTTTTGTTTCTAACTTTCCCTCACAATAGTCCCTTTTCCAAAAATATCCTACATAACTCAGGATTTTACTATATAGTCAGGTGTTCCAGCCATCTTTGCGACCCAAATGTACATATGTTTGAGCTCTTCAAAGTATGATTCTTGCTGTCAGAAGAGCATAAGTTACAAGTGGCATTGATATCAGATCATCTGAATCCAAAGCCCCCCCCCCAATACCAACTGCCTATAGAAATCATTTAAAATATCATGTTTTTTCATGTGGAGAAATGGAATAATATGTACTTATTATAGCTTTATAGGGTTACTGAATAATTCTTGAAAGATGGGATGATGTTTGATTAGCGTTCGTCCATTTCCAAATTCTTCTTAAAACAGCTGCTTTTATTACTAATTATTATCTTTGTGTTCCATTCTCACTCCACTAGTTGTTCAGTAAATATTTACTGCTTTGAATTCTGCAATTTAAGTCATGCATGAAGATGTTCCCTACCTTACCCATTACTTCTTTCACTGTGTAGACAGGGGCAATTGGACAAACCCTCTTTTTCTACTCTACATTATTTGTCCATTACTCAGTTATGTAAGTGTTATTACTGCGTGCCTGGACCTTTAAAGCTATGCTAGTTTAGAAAGAGTTGGTTTTACCTAACATAATGTATCCCACGATGCCATTCACAAGCAATAAAGTCATGCTGTTTAATTGGAACTAGCAGTGGTAATTAGCAAATGACTCATTTTGAATTTGGTAAGGATATTTTCTTCAATCCACACCTCAAAGTGTCGCAACTCCTCAGTTGTGCTTCTTTGTTATACAATTTTATTTTCTTCGGGGCATTAAATTTATTTACTTTTTTAATTTATGGTTTTCTCTCATTTGCCTAATAAGAGCTTTGCGTTTCCTTGTTCACTATCAAATCTTTGAAGACAATAAATCAACAAAGCATGGTAGATGCTCAGGGAACATGTGCCCAATAAGTGATTAAACAGAGGAAGTTATACACACACAAAATTAAACACTACATTAAAATATTCCTCTTTTAAAAGAACAGAGTAAGGAAAATATATTCGTTCACTAGGAACCAACCATGTACTAGCTAAAGTTTATCTGTGGTTTGTATTCAATACAAAATGTTCCTTTTTGTGGTGCTTTTAAAATAACTAAATTTCACTCAAATTTAGCAGTGACATGTAAGACATTATTTAATTCATCAGATCTAAAATTTCAACATCTACTCAGCTAAGTGCATCCCCAGTTACTGGTTACATGATTGTGAGTAAATTAATTACATGTGATCTCTTAACATCTGGGTTTTCACAACTGTGATAGAGAAATCATAAACATAGGTTTATGAGTATGTAAGAAAGTAACGTTCATAAAGCATGCTTATACACATATATATGATGCTTGACAAACATTGAAGCATTAGTGTTATTATTAGAATTATTATATGAGAATTAAGTATTAGAATGATCTTTCATAGAACTGTATATTTTATTGGAGATAAATGAAACTGATTTGTCTCCAGTATAATTTAGTAGTCAGATTAAGAAGGAATCAATAAAGCATACTACGGCAGAAAGTTTCGATGATCTAGAAGCATAAAAACACAGGGTTTTGCTTTTTTATTTAATAAGGAATAAGCCTAAAATATTAGTACAGACCTATTTATCTTCTGGGGTCCCATGAGATCCCTGGTAACCTTGTATGAAGTCTCAAAATAATGTGCAAAGGCATTAGAACAGGGAAGTTGCTCCAATTGCAATTGATAGATCGAATATCGTGCTGATGATTTGAAGACACATGACTGTGAACTGAATAAATAGGCTGTATGAGGAAGGAAAGGTTCCATGTTACATGCACAGTTTTCAATACTTTTAAGAGTTCATCATTTAGAATGAACTAGCATTGTGACAGGAAGTTTTTATGAGGAGTAAGTGAACTGCAGAAGAGCTTTTGAAGCCCGTGATGAGGAGAGAGGAAGTGGAAATCCTATGAGCAAGTCAAATGGTGTTTTAACATTAACTCTTCCAAGATAAAGGACCTCTACGATACATGTAAATGTTAAAAAAATGGATGGAATGATGTGGATCCTTAATGTGGCTCTCTTTTCTTTCTTTTCCTTTCTGTAAAGAATTCAAACTTACTTGTAAATTAAAAGAAAACATAAGGTTAGAATGAGTAAGAAATACTTTCTATTAAGACATATTTGAATATGAGTGAAAATTGTTATACCACAAAATGATCTGTGAATTTTTACTTAGCATAACTTCTTTCTCTACATTACTTCAATGATAAGATGTATAACAAACAAGCAGCATTTATTTTTATTTCTTTGAATATATAGATGTTTTTCTCTTGTCAAAGTTTGGATGATTATGAAAACATTTTGACAGCATATCAATCTTCTTAGAATAGTTAGTCTTGGTGACTCTGAGAGCCAGTATGACTATATGCTATGAGTTTTAAATTTTTTTAGTGGTATATCCATGAATGTAGTAAATTTATGTTATTTTTCACCCCTTAATCTCAATCCCATCCCTGTTCTTTTCCCTTTACAGCATTTCATCTCCTCTATCAGACTCCCTCCTACTTTCAGGTTTTTTCACTTGTGTATTCCACTGTAGTAATTCATCTGGTTTGCCTTTGATGTCATATGCTTCTCATGATTTATGCTGCAGCAAGTATCAGAATCAACAAGTATCAGTGGGTATACTATCAAGGAAAGCATCTTTTTTTTCTTCCCTATTAGCATTGGTCTTCGTCAGTCTCTAAAGGAGGCATGGAACTTCTTGAGATTTTCCTTTGTTTTTTTTTTTTTTTTTTTTATTTCAGCTCATACAAACTTATTAGGTACACCAGTTCCCTCCCTCCCTCCTCCTCCCCCCGTACCCCCTGCTCCCCCTCCCCACCCCTCTCCCTCCCCATCCCCCAGTGCCTCCCACCCCAATTCCCAGAGAGTCCTTTCTTGTGCATGTCTGATTTTTCTCTGGGCCCTCCTCTCCAATGACGTACAAGGACTCAGTGGCCTTTGTCGAACCCTTTCCCGTGTTCCCCTTAGGTATAGGAACACTGCTGTGGCTGCCAATTCTTTGCCTCCAAGGATCTTGGTGCCTTTAGCAGATGCTAGACTTTGTGAGGTCAACAGTGTGTTGGACAATGCGCAGGGCATGCAAAGTCCAATTATGATTGCTTCAGCCCTAACTAGTATAGAGTATCTTACATATCATTGCTCCTCCCATCCTTATGCTCTTACACTCTTACCGCCCCCTCTTCCACAAATTTCCCTGAGCTTCAAGATGGGGAGAGACTAAGCTGGCCTAGTTCTAGGTGGTTGATATAGAGTCTCTGAAGTTCTGGATTGTGGTTTGTTGATTTTCTTTAGCAGTTTTGTTGCTCCTGCAATGCCCTTCACTCCATCCTGGTGGGCATTGTATGTTACCCCCTGGCCAGAGACAAAAAGCTGTTAGAGTCTTGTGATAAAAACACATTCAAAGGTAGATGTAATAAAAGTGGGAAACCACAGTGAGGGAGGGGTCTATCACCCATTTGCAAAATTGTTACTTTTTATCTGCCAGACTATATGCCCTCCTCTTCTGGTGAGATCACTCCCCCTCAGTAGTAAATGATCAGGAACAAAAGTCTGTGAACTTAATCAGATGTCTCATTACTTATTTGGGTCCTTGGTGGAGGCCTATTTTCCCTGCTGTAACATGGTCCCTTCTCTCCTTCTTTCTGGTGTGGCCCTCCTACCCCATCCCTCCTGTTCATAATCCTTGGAATTCCTGTCTCTAGGTGGGCTGGGTGGGTTTGGTACTAGGAGCCACCTATTAGGGAGTACATACGGCGCTTAATTTTCTGGGTCTGGGATACTTCACTTAATACAATTGTTTCTAATGACATCCATTTCCCGGCAAATTCCAGTAATTCATCATTTTTGATGGCTGAGTAGTACTCCATTGTATAGATGTACCACAGTTTCCTTATCCACTCGTCAACTGTTGGACATTTGGGCTGATTCCATGTCTTTGCTATTGTAAACAGTGCTGCTATGAACATGGTCGTGCTTGTGCTATCGAGGCGAACCTCTGCTGTATGGGGGGTTATTCCCAAAAGTGGAATAGCAGGGTCATATGGCATTTCAATCTTTAATTTCTTTAAGAATCTCCAGACAGCTCGCCAGAGTGGCTGTATGAGCCTGCATTCCCACCAGCAATGTAGGAGAGTTCCCCTCTCTCCACATCCTCTCCAGCATTTGTCGTTGTTAGTATTGTGGATTTTTGCCATCCTGACCGGGGTGAGATGATATCTCAGGGAAGTTTTGATTTGCATTTCCCTGATGGCTAAAGAAGTGGAGCATTTTTTCAGATATTTGTTAGACATTTTAATTTCATCCCTGGTAAAGTTTCTTTTAAGTTCCAGGGCCCATTTTTTAATTGGGCCATTGGTTTCCTTGGTGTTTAGTTTTCTAAGTTCTTTGTGCACTCTGGACAATAGAGCTCTATCAGATATGTGGTTAGTGAAGATTTTCTCCCATTCTGTGGGTTGCCTTTGAGCTCGCGTTACAATCTCTTTATCTGAACAGTAGCTCTTTAATTTCACAAGATCCCAACTGTTGAGAGTTGGTAGCAGTGACTGTGCCATTGGATGTCTGTTTAGGAACTGTTGGCCTAGCCCAATCAGCTCGAGGGAGTTCCCTATCCTTTCAACTATGGTTTTTATAGTCTCTGGCCTGATATCAAGGTCCTTGATCCATTTGGAATTAAGTCTTGTACATGGTGACAAGTACGGGTCCAGCTTTAATCTTCTGCATGTGGAGATCCAGTTTTGCCAGCACCATTTGTTGAAGATGCTGTTCTTTTTCCATTGGATTCTTTGGGCCCCTTTGTCAAAGACCAAATGGCTGTAACTTTGTGGGCTTATATCTGGGTCTTCAATCCTTATCCATTGATCTGTGTGTCTATTTTGGAGCCAATACCAGGCTGTCTTTACAACTATGGATTTGTAGTATAGACTAAGGTTTGGTATGGTTATACCTCCAGCTGTGTTTTTGTTACTCAGGATTGTTTTTGCTATCCTGGGTCTTTTGTGCCTCCATATGAACTTTGAGATTGTTTGGTCAACTTCTTTGAAGAATTGCTTTGGGATTTTGATTGGTATAGCATTGAATCTGTATATTGCCTTTGGTAGGATGGTCATTTTCACGATGTTGATTCTGCCAATCCAGGAACAAGGGAGTTCTTTCCACCTTCTGGTGTCTTCGGCTATTTCTTTCTTTAGGGTTTTAAAGTTTTCATTGTAAAGGTCTTTTACCTCCTTGGTTAGGTTTATACCAAGGTATTTCATTTTTTTAGGGGCTATAATAAATGGTATTGTTTCTCTCAAGGCTTTTTCACTTCTTTCATTCTGGGCATACAGGAAGGCCTCTGATTTTTGTACATTTATTTTGTAACCTGCCACCCTGCTGAACTTCTCAATTAGTTCCAGGAGCTTCCTGGTGGAGTTTTTGGGATCACTCAGGTATAAGATCATGTCATCTGCAAATAGGGATAGCTTGACTTCTTCTTTGCCGATTTGAATCCCTCTTATGTCCCTTTCTTGTCTTATGGCTTCAGCTAAGACTTCAAGTACAATATTGAATAGAAGTGGTGAGAGTGGACAGCCTTGTCTAGTTCCTGATCGAAGTGGGAATGCTTCCAATTGTTCCCCATTGAGCATAATCCTTGCTGTGGGCTTGTTGTATATAGCTTTTATTATATTGATAAAGGTTCCTTCCATTCCTACTGTCTCTAGCGTTTTGATCATAAAAGGCTGTTGGATCTTGTCAAAAGCTTTTTCTGCATCTATCGAGAGTATCATGTGGTCTTGGACTTTGGACTGGTTTACATGATGAATTACATTTATTGATTTGCGTATGTTGAACCAACCTTGTGTGCTGGGGATGAAGCCTACTTGGTCCCCATGAATGATCTTTTTAATATGTTTTTGAATCCGATTTGCTAAGACTTTGTTGAGAATCTTTGCTTCTGTGTTCATCAGGGAGATCGGCCTATAGTTTTCTTTTTTAAGCAAATCTTTATTAGGTTTTGGGATTAAAACGATATTAGCTTCATAGAAGGAATTTGGTAGTGTTCCTTCCTTTGCTATTTGATGGAACAGTTTAAGGAGTATTGGTGTTATTAACTCCTTAAATGTCTGGTAGAACTCTGTGCTGAATCCATCTGGTCCAGGACATTTTTTGGTGGGAAGATTCGAGATTACTTCCTCAATTTCCTTATATGTTATAGGACTATTTAAATAATTCACAACTTCCTGATTCAATTTAGGTAAGTTGTGTTTACTTAGAAATTCATCCATCTCTTTTGTGTTGTCAAACTTCACAGAGTATAAGTTTTTGAAATATGATGTTATAATTCTCTGGATTTCTTGGGTATCAGTAGTGATAACTCCATGTTCATTTCTAATTTTGTTAATTTGGGTTTTCTCTCTCTTGCTTTTGGTTAGTTTCGCTAGGGGTGTATCAATCTTATTGATTTTTTCAAAGAACCAGCTTTTTGACTGGTTGATTTTTTCTATCGTTTTCTTAATCTTGATTTCAGATATTTCTCCCCTTATTTTGCTAATCTCCTCTCTTCTACTACTTTTGGGATCAGATTGCTCTAGCTTCTCTAAAGCTTTAAGCTGCATTGTTAAGTTGTTTATTTCTGACGTTTCCATTTTTTTGACGTAGGCATTAAGAGCTATGAACTTACCTCTTAGAACAGCTTTCATTGTGTCCCAGAGATTTTGGTAAGTTGTATTTTCGTTATCATTCACTTTCAGGAAATCTTGAATTTCCTTTTTAATTTCTTCCTGAATCCATGATTCATTCAGCATCATAGTGTTAAGTTTCCAGGAGTTAGTGTATTTTCTCTTGTTTGATGTGTTGTGGATGTCCAGCTTTAGGCCGTGATGGTCTGATAGGGCACAGGTTAGAATTTCAACTTTCTTGTATATGTGTAGGTTCATTTTGTGGCCCAATATGTGATCTATTTTGGAGAAAGTTCCGTGTGCTGCTGAGAAAAATGTGTATTCTTTGGTGCGTGGGTGAAAAGTTCGATAGAGATCTGTAAGGTCCATTTCTTTCAGGGTTTGATTAAGTTCCAAAGTGTCTCTGTTAAGCTTTTGACCTGTTGATCTATCCCATGTAGAGAGGGCGGTGTTGAAGTCCCCAAGAATTATCGTTTGGGGATTGATTTCTTGCTTTAGACGCTGTAGGGTTTTCTTAATGAATGTGGAGGGGCCCGTATTGGGTGCATATATGTTCAGGATTGTGAGGTCTTCCTGGTGAATTGTGCCTGTGACTAAAATGTAGTATCCATCCGTGTCTCTTATAATTTTCTTTGGTTTGAAATCCACTTTGTCTGATAGTATAATGGCTACCCCTGCCTGTTTTCTGCTTCCATTAGCTTGTAGAATTGTTGACCAGCCTTTTATTTTTAGAGCGTGCCTATCTTTTGTGGTGAGATGGGTTTCCTGCAGGCAGCAGATTGATGGATTGTGATTTTTAATCCATGTTTGTAATCTGTGTCTCTTGATCGGTGAATTAATTCCATTCACATTTAGTGTTATAATGGAGAAACTATTGTTAATTCCAGACATTTATTATGTTTAGTAGCTTTTATAAGTATATTGCTTCTTTTTTAATGATGTTATACTTGCCTTCTGTTCTCCTGGATATGCCTGTTTTTTTCTTCACGCTTGAGTATCATTTCTAGCATTTTTTGAAGGCCTGGTTTGGTGGCCATGTATCCCTTAAAGTTGTCTTTGTGCTGGAAAATTTTTCTTTCTCCCTCGATCATGACTGATAGTTTTGCAGGGTAAATCAGCCTGGGTTGACATTTTGCTCATTCAATACTTGAAGTATGTCTCTCCAAGCTCTTCTTGCTTTTACTGTTTCGACTGAGAAGTCATTTGTTATTTTAATAGGTTTACCTTTAAAAGTGACTTGTTTTTTCTCCCTTGAAGCTCTCAGCACCAGTTCTTTATCTTGAATGTGGATTGTTTTAACTATTATTTGCCGTGGCGTGCTTCTATTTTGGTCATATCTGTTTGGGGTGCGGAATGCCTCTTGTATATGGATGGTCCTCTCTTTTTTTAGATGAGGAAAGTTTTCCTTGATGATTGTTTGAAAAATTTCCTCAGGGGTGGTATTTTGAGATTCTTGCTCTGGTATTCCATGAATACGCATGTTAGGCTTCTTCAGGGTGTCCCATATCTCTTGGATATTTCTCTCAAGTATCTTTTTGGCTTTAACAACCTCTTCCATTGAGCTGGTTAGTACTCCCACTTTATCTTCAAGGTCTGAAATTCTGTTTTCTGCTTTGTTAGTTCTGTTGGTAAGACTCTCTGTGGCGTTCTGGGTTGAAGATAACTTGTCTTTTAGCTCAGTTTTAAACTCTGCTTGAGTTTGTTTTAACTGCTCTATGCCACTTTTTGTTTCTTGCACTGTTTTTCTCAACTCCTCCAGATGTCTGTTGTGTTCCTCTTCAAAGCGATTGATTCGATTATTTAATTCCTCCCTGATTTCCTCTTTCATAGTATTGAACATGGTAATGATCATATTTTGAAAGTCTTTATCCTGGGTGGGGCTTTCTTGGCCTTTTTCCGTGGGTTTGTTCTTGTTGGAGTCTAACATTATGGGATTAATTTCGTCAGTGGGAAATTTGTTTACTTGATTGTTGCTTCTCATGGATTTGCACTTTGACTTTGGCATTGTCATTTTAACTCTTAAGATCTCTCAATTTCACTAAACTGAATTATTTGGCCTGTGGTCCTGTGGGCGGGGCGGGCGGAGACTTACCTAGGTTGTGGGGTGAGGTCCGGCTGGACCGCGCGCGTCCTGACCGGTGGAGCAGGGCGGGGTGCAAAGGGGGGATGGGGGCGACTGCTTGGAGCTATTTAACCTGAGGGCAGCTGGGGCGGGGCTCGGACGCAGGGGGAGGTCCTCCTCGTCCCTTGGTCTCGCGCGCGGCTCCGGCTGGACGGTGGGAGTAGGAGCCGGGTCCCTGTGGGCCGACCTGGGGTCCTGGTGGGCGGTGCGCGGGGGGCGGGGGTACTCACCAGCTAGGGCGCGGCGTTGAGGCCCGGCTGTACCGCGCGCGCACGCGTCCCGACCGGCGGAGCGGGTTAGGGTGCAAAAGGGGGGATGGGGGCGATGGCGTGGAGCTATTTAACCTGAGGGCAGCTGGGGCGGGGCCCGGGCGCAGGGGGAGGTCCTCCTGGTCCCTGGGTCCCGCGCGCGGCTCCGGCTCGATGGTGGGAGGCGGAGCCGGGTCCCTGTGGGCCGACCTGGGGGTCCTGGTGGGCGGTGTGCGCGGGGCGGGGGTACTCACCAGCTAGGGCGCGGCGTTGAGGCCCGGCTGGACCGCGCGCGCGCGCGTCCGGATGGCGGAGCGGGTTAGGGTGCAAAAGGGGGGATGGGGGCGACCGCGTGGAGCTATTTAACCGGAGGGCAGCTGGGGCGGGGCCCGGGCGCAGGGGGAGGTCCTCCTGGTCCCTGGATCCCGCGCTCGGCTCCGGCTGGATGGCGGGAGGCGGAGCCGGGTCCCTGTGGGCCGACCTGGGGGTCCTGGTGGGCGGTGCGCGGGGGGGGGCGGGGGTACTCACCAGCTAGGGCGCGGCGTTGAGGCCCGGCTGGACCGCGCGCGCGCGCGTCCGGACCGGCGGAGCGGGTTAGGGTGCAAAAGGGGGACGAGATTTTCCTTTGTTGAGAGGACAGTTCCATGCAGTTATTGTGCAATTACATATCTGCTATGAAATCATGTATATTACAGTACTGTCATGTGTAGGAGATAGTCATACACACTACCGTCTCACTTCAGGCTATTAAAAACTAACAGACCTCTCTTTTGAGATGTTCCCTGAGCCTTTGGGTGGGGATGTATGTGGCTTAGATGGCTTGTTTAGGGCTAAATAGTCCATAGTCATTTATTTTCTGCATTTGTCGAACACCTATTGCAGAAGGAGACTTCAAGGTTGAATACCTAGTTTTCCTCCAATCTATGGGAATAATAACAGACTATTAGCAGAAGTGTTATGGATGAATCATAACATAGTTCCATTTTAAACTTTCTGAGGAACCTTCATATTGATTTCCAAAGTGGCAGTACCAATGGGTATACCATTCCTGCCAACAATTTTTTGAGTTTGTATACTCTGGAGATTAATCCTCTGTCAGATTCATAGCTAGCCAAGATTTTCTCTCTCTTATTCTGTAGCTTTTATTGTTGCACAATTAAGTATTTTGCATGACAAAAGCTTTTTAATTTAATGAAGTCCCACTTGTTAATTATTGGTCTTAATTACAAGGGCATTTGGAATCCTATCAGAAAATCTTTATCTAGCCTTATTAACTCAAGTGTACTCCGTACTCTTTCCTCTAAAAGTTTCAGAGTTTTGAATTTAGTTTTGAATTTTTATGTGAGGTGAGAGGTAGCAGTCAATTTTAATGCTTCTATATGTAGATGTCCAACTTTCCCAACACCACTAATTGAACATACTGTCTTTTCTCCAGTGTGTATGTTTAGCACCTTTGTCAAAAGTAAAGTGGCTGTAGGTCCTTCATTCTAATCTATTCATTGATGTGTCTGTTTTTGCACCAGTACCATGCTATTTTTATTACTGTGACTCTCTAACATAGCTTGAAGTTCAGTATGGTGATGCTAGCAGTATGGTGATGGCTTTCAACTTATGAGGCTTCTTTTCTTAATAACATATGATCATTACCTTTGAAGAAAGTACAGAGGAATGAAACAATGAATGATGAGACCTTGTAAAAGGTTTCTTTAAAAAAGGTGTATTTAATACACTTTGAAAGTCTGAAGTAGGTAACCATAATTTATTAGAATATCAGGTTTCCCTATTTAGTTGCCTAAGAATGCCACAAAAATAGAAAAAACTGGGCGAAGAAAATATTAAAATAAAGTTAGTGTTATTAGTGTTTATATATATACAAATATATACTTAAATACTCAGCAGTTATCAAAAGTTTAAAACAGAAACTTTTTTTCAAAATCTTTTTTTTTAATTTATTTATTCATTGTGCATGTGTGCGTGTGTGATGTATGTGTGTGTGTATGTGTGTAGAACCATGGGCAAATTTGGGAACCACCATGGACCACCTCCACCTCCTCCTTGTTTACTCTGCCCGGGGATTCACAGGCTCTGCCCTACCAGGACCAGAAACACAGGCCATCTCGGCTTCCGCCTAGCGTCTATATGTGGGGTCTAGGATGTGAACTCAGGACCTTCCGTCTGCAAGGCCAGAGGCTTAACCCCTGAGCCCCCTCTGCAGTCCTCTAAAACAGAAACGTTTTGGTATCAATTTATAAATTTATCAAAATCAAAAATCCCAGTACATGATGTTAGTAAAGCTCTTCACAAGTTAATTTCATAGCTTTAATCACTTGTAAAGTAAGTCAATAATGTCTAAAATGATAAAAGTGTTTTCAAATTAATTTCAAATCTGGAAATCTAATGAATAATTTGTAATTATAAAATTTTACATAATTAACTGTATTCATGATCCTAGCACTCATTACAAAAATTAAAATAACTTGGTTAATAATAATAGTAGTAGTTAACTAAGTTATATTCACTCAGTGAGAAATTACACAGTAGTTGACATTTAAATTAACATGCTATGGCAACAAAACAAATAGAATATATTTAATGAATGGAGCAGATTTGAAAATTGTCTATCTATGATGCCTGTGTGGACATATGAATATCTATTAAAATTAATCTATGGGTGGGAGGGGCATGGAAGGAAGCAGGGATAAGTACTCAATGTGCTTGTAAAACTAGAAAAATAAAATAAAATAAATGAATCTAAATAAAATATTTAAAACTCTAGTAGAAATGGAGACAATTCTTTTCATAATTTTCCCTTTTAGGAGGTTTGTTATTCTTTTTTCTAATTCCTTTTTAAAGATTTTCTGATTGCTGTTTTATATACATTTCACTTATTTAAGTTAGCCATAATATTGTATGAGAGATTAGATTGATTTGATGGTTTATATTTTCAAGTCATTTTGTAAAGAAAGTTCCAGTACTTTTTGAATGTATTTTTCCTGGGGTGAAGAATTAGCAAAAGTACCCAAAGTTGCTATCTATTCTCCACTATTTTCACTTTATTTTCTCTTTCCCTTAATATAAAATTATAATAAATAAAACTGTACACATATCTTCCAATTCCCTAAATCACCTATTGTTCATATTATGAAATTGTACACAAGCACCTTCAATAATTTAAAGAACTCTTTAATTATTGAATTATAATTTGGCCTTTCATTATAAATTATAAAATTTGAACTCAAAATCTAGCGGCCTTTTGATTTTCAGCTCAAAACTGAGAAATAGTTATCAGTTTCTAGTGATCAGTTAATAGGTAACAGCCAGTACTTATTTCTCAGAAAATCTGAATTACAGTATCATTCTCTTTCTTTCTTTCTCTCCCTTTCTCTCTCTCTCTATATGTGTGTATATGTATATTTATATATATACATATATATGTACGCTTTCCTTTCCTCCCTCTCTCCAAAGGCAGAGAGAGAGAGCAGAGACAGAGACAGAGACTTATACTGATTTAGAGCATAAATTTTGCTTCTGTGAAGGAGAGGAGATTCTAATTTCCATTTCTGTGGTCAATGGATCTTATTCCTTTAAGCACGTAGTCATATATCTCTTAGCTTTGTAATTTTCTTCTATTAAATGGGGGTTATGCATAAGTATTGTTTTAATGATTGTCTGATACCATGTCAAGAATGTGTCCTTGTAGAGTCTGGTTGTATGATTTTTAGTAGTACTGCTTTCATTGTTCTTTAAGTCTTGATTGTTCCTGAAATTGAGTCCTCATAAGAAATATGACTTCTTAGAAACTGACACCTCTGTAGCACTGATTTGAATTCATTACTTGGCCAATGCAACTCAGCCTAACATTCAATCTCCGTTTGCTTCATTTGGGGATTCAATAAGCATTCATTGAGTAAGTGGATTAGATTCTGAATGAGTGAGTTAAATGTTACTTTTGGGAAACTAGAAAAAAATGATATAAACATTTTATTAAAGTGCTAAAGAAATTGCACTCTTTTAAGAAATATCAAAGAAAAATATTTTTCAAATAATTTATCTTGATTATGCTTAACAGCTAAACAAAAAGATCTCTGATAGTTTTCATTCTTATGCAATTAGAATAATGTGGAATTAGTTATCATAAAGGTAGAATTTTGGTGAACAAACCCATATCCTGTTTTCATGAACCATCTCTGTATACAGGCTGATGAAAATTGGTATCCAAAGGCAGAGAGAAAAAGTAGTCTGTATTAAAAATATTCCCTAATTTGAGATAGCACAAAATGCTATGCCATACCCACCTGTAGCCTACAGTCACCTACTGTGGCAGAGATTTTCTTTGTTGATATCAAATTTTCCAAGTAAAAAGTTTCTAAAAGTAGCATATGTTGCTTGTTTTTGCCAATAATTGGTTGTTAACGAGTGTCAGCAAAGTGAGGGCCCAATTAAAATTTGTGAGAATTCTAGTCCATAGTTTCACTTCCTTTGGGAAAGAAAAAATTTGGGAAAAGACTTCAGAGAAATTGTATAAAGCTGAAGCTTTTATCATTTTGAACGTTGAATGCATAAACAATGTTATTACAGCATCTAGCATTAATAATTCACCATCCATTAGACATGTCCTATAGTTAATGTTTATTTTAATTGCTGCCCTCTGAAGTGGAACCATGCCCATATCACATTCACCACATGAAAGATTATATTACAAAGAGAAATTCAAATTAAAAACATTTTACTTTGATTTATTTAGTAGGTTCTTACAAAAGGTAGTTTTTGAGCATTTTGCTTACCGAATTGCAGTTATCAAGTATTTAGTTTTTTTTCCCACAATAATGCAAGTGAGCAAAAACAAATTTACATTTTTATTAGGGAACACAGAAACATCATAAAAGTACTTAACTTTCAAAAAGATTGAAGTTTTTAAAACAGCTTTAATTTTGCAAATGAATTGAGAAGGTACTAAAAAGACCTCCTCCATGTGATTCTCATTTTCCTTTATTAAAAACTTAGAACATTATGTTTGCTATAATTAATGTTCAGATCTTAATGCATCTCCATTTAAGAGCACTATGCTTCAGTAAATTGTCTTTAATTCTTATGGAATTCATATGTGTTGCTCCATCATTCCATTAAGACACCTTTACAGGGCTGGTCATAGCTGTTGAAACTCCTCTTAGCTGAACATTTTCTTAGATCTTATTTTACGACTTTAAGCCATGATCCTGAAGTATTTTGTGGGCTGTCCCACTATTGGAATTAGTCCGATGCTTTTGTCATGATACGATGTCTTTATATGTTCCTGGGGATGATGATCACAATGATATAGGGCTATTTCTCACCCAGGGTACATACTATCACCATGCCATAATTGCACATGATGCCTGCCCAACATCACTTAGCTGAGCTACTTGTTGATAGGCTATTCTACAGTATTTAATGTCTTCCCCTTTCTATGCTTTCCCTTTGGACTGAAGTCACGATTTTTAGCCCCCAAATAAGAAGTATGGAGTATATTCTCCCTCTGAGAACTGAGAAGCTTTGAACTTCGTAGACACTAGAGATGCATTTGTTTTCTCCCATTTATTATTTTTATTAATCATTTATCTGTTCAGTAATAACATTTATGCCTTTGTTTTGTATAATGTTACGCTGTTTTATTTCCCTATTAACTTGGTCAGGATTGGCCACTATCAATGCTTTCTGTCACTCCTTTGTTGTTGTCACATATCTTGACCAGTAAGAGTTTGGCAAGTGTGTGTGTGTGTGTGTGTATGTATATATACATTTGTGTGTGCAACCACAGGTACACACATGCCATTATGGTTCTTGTCTTTCACCTTGCTTTATATGGGATTTGTTGCTGTTTATACCTGAATGCCCTAGGCTAGCTGGGTCATCAGCTTCTGGAGATTCCTCGGACTCTGCCTCAGATCTTTTGCTTGGTGCACTGATGTTACACGGACTTGCTTCCACATCTGGCTTTATGGAGTTCCATGGATCAAAACTCAGGTCCTCCCATTTGTGTTGTGATTAAGTTATTTCGCCAGACTTTTGAAAAAGTCATTTCTAGAATTTCTTATTTTATTTATCAATTTATTTTTTTATTTGTTTGTGTGTGTGTGTGTGTGTGTGTGTGTGTGTGTGTGTGTGTGTGTGTGCGTGTATAAGAGGACACCATGTGTGCCCATGGAGGTTCAATGTGACTTTGGGAATCACCCTAGATTGTGCTACTCCTTTTTGCTTTTGCTCTGGAGTTTCCTAGGCTTTCCCTTCCAGGCCCAGAAGTGCACCCTGTGGTCATTTCTGCCTGGCATTTTTACATGGGAACTGGGATCTGAACCTAGAACCTTGCTAGAAAGGCACTTAATCCCTGAGACAGTCTCTCCAGCCCTGTTTCCTGAATTTCTGCTTCTCTAAGAAGTTCAAATTCCTCTAAGTGAAGGAAATTAAAAATCCAAATTCAGTGTGTTAGGTGTGTTCACTGTCACTAAAGTGTTATTGGTTCTAAGTGTTTCTTAGTTGGCTCAGCAAAAAGACAATGTTGCCACCAAGAATAAAGCTTTATTCCTTTTCTTACAATTACATTTGAGCTTCAGTAGGTTATTTCATCTTGTACTATTAGAAAATTCCTAATGAACATGGTATAAGTCATGAAATTTCAATTTATGTCCATGAGAACTTTTTTTATTATTTATTCAATTGTGCGTGTATGCATGTGTGTGTGTATGTGTGTGTGTAGAACCAGTGGCGAATGCAGGAACCACCATGGACCACCTCCACCATCTCCTGGTTTACTCTGCCCCGGGATTCACAGGCTCCCCCCTACCAGGACCAGAAACGCAGGCCGCCCCTGCTTCAGCCCAGCGTGTATACATGGGGTCTAGGATCCGAACTCAGACCTTCCGCTTGCAAGGCAGAGGCTTAACCCTTGAGCCACCTCTCCAGCCCCGTCCATGAGAACTTTTATAACATCAGTTGATTTACAGATTTCTGGTTATAAGTATGTAAGTAGCCCCAGGTCTTTCAGTCATTCCCAATGAATCGTTAGCTAAACAAATGACACAAGAGTCACTGCAAAGCTGGAAATCACCAAGGACTTGGAGAATAACATGGCAATGAGTCTCATTGTGCATCTTTATATCTTTCTCTATAACCCACAAAGAATTTTATATTATCTCCCTGTGCATAATTTAACCAATAGTTCCCAGTAAAGCTAAAGCTAGATTCCTCATAGTCAAAGCATGAGGAAAAGGATCACTCACTTCTGTCAATACTCATATACTCCAACGAGACACTAATCAATTTTACTATCTTCTATGCTTGCGACTTATGTTATATCACTAAGGAGACAATTTTCCCCATGTCACCCATCACCCACATAATGCCAACAGCACATTAAATGCTTCGCCAGAGCTATGTCTATGAGGTCCCCTTGATTAGATTAATTTCTACCTGTCATCATCCAGAAAGACACTTGGAGTAAAGTAAAAGTGGCTTTTTCAAACTGCGCACAGAGTCACAAGGATAAGGGAGGAGTTTAGCTTCCATTTCTAATTAACCCCGAAAGCAAGATGTTCCAAGTTAGGAATAGCAGGCACTCCACTTTTACCCCAAACTTAGTGTCAGTTGGACCCCGTGGGGAGGTAAACTCCAGCTGTATGTAGACCAAAAGTTAGAATGATGTGCTGATGAAAACAAACAAACAAACATGGTTTAATCTTTATTTCTCCCTTCTCTCTGGTGCCAGGGACCCTATAGGGTATCTTAGATTTTACTTTTACTTAGAAACAAAACAAATTTTATTGGCCATACTTTGTGTGAGAAAGTACAACCAGATCAAAGGGAGAGCTGATTACTTCTCTCCAGTGTACACAGATCGAAAGTGAGTCATTGTCTAACTTTCTCTTGAATGGGGTCAGTGGATCCCAGTGGAATTCTGGACATCCCTTCCCAATCTAACCTTATTTCTAACTGAGATTAGGGGATACTTTTGCTAAAAAATAATAGGAAGAAGAAAAAGCAGAATCCATAATTACATAATACTTATTATGTCCAAAACACAATAGAAAATTTCCTATCATCCCTCAAACCAGGAAATTATGGAAAAGAGAAAAGCATGAACACCATACAATACCAGTGAGATAAACCAGGACTGGAATTTTCTGGAAAAAAAATGTTAAACTATCTGATAAATGTTTTCACAAGAAATTATGAAAATTATTTAACGTTAAAAAGTAAAACTTAGTTAAAAACTGGAAATTATAAAAATAAGCCAAGTGTAAATTATAAAAATGTAGCTGCAAAAAATAATACACAGACCAAAAAAAAAACTGAGTGTGATTAAATGATCAAGCATCAGAGGACACGAGGACAGATCAATACCCTGACCAAACTGGGAATTAAAGAGAAAAATAGATCGGCCTCGGAAACCTCTGGGACAATTAGATCCTATCATTAATTTCCTAAAATAAAAAGAAATCAAATGAGACTAAAAAAATACCTGAAGAGAAATGATTGGACAGCTCCTTAATTTGTCAACTAATATAAACCTACAGATTCAAGAACCTGATTAAACCCCTATTAGGATTAGAATAATGGTATCTATACAAATGCACATCATAACTAAACTTTTGGAGAAATAAAGAAAAAAAACTAGGAAGGTGATAGAAATTATGAACTAGTTACAGAAGCACACCAAGAGACAACAGATTTTAGACCTGAAACTACGGAAGCTAGTAGTGTTTGGTATAAAATATTTTTGAAACAGTCAGAGAAAGAAAATGAAGGATGCAGGTCACTTTGTAGAGTGCTTGTCTAGGGTGCACTCCAGCACTGCATAAAAACAGTGTGCTGACTCCTGGTTGTAATCCCAGCATGTAAGAGGTAGAGGTGGAAGGATGGGAGTTCACAGTCATTCTGGATACCTAACAAATCGGAGGCTAGCTTTGAACAGAAGAGACCCTGCTTGGAATGTTCAAAAATAAAGAGAGGACATGGAGGTAGGGAAGAAAGAGGCAAAGAAAGAGAACTAGAAAGACACACAGAGAGAGAAAGAGAGAGAATCTGTCAGTTATTTTATTTCTGATATTTTGGTTTTTATTAATGATTTTCTATTGTAGCTAATCTTTCGACATCCAAGATAGAAACAGCCTATTGAAAACATTTTATCCACTGTATTTCCAAAGTGAATCTGGTAAAATAAGAAAACTATTCACTGCTGGTAATTAAGAAAACAAAAAACCACTTTCTTTTTTTACAGTTGTTTCTGTTCAAAAAAGTAATAGCCTAAGTTTAGAGATACTATTTAATCTAGTTTATTCTAATGCTAAGATTTCAGCTAAAAATTAGTCAACAGTTATCTGTTGTCTTTAGCATTAAATCTCAACATCCTTACCATATGTATAAGCCATTCATTCTTGCATGTTTCTATTGTATCCTTTAGGATTTTGTTTATATTTATATGTGTTCAATTATTTATTTATTCATTAATTCATTTATTTGCTTAGGAAGAGAAAGGAGTAGGGATTAAGTGTGTATAAGCCACAGTATGCTTGTGGAGACCTGAGGACAGTTTTCAGCAGTCAGTTTTCTCCTTCCAACACATAGGCTCTAACAATTGACCTTAGGTGTCCAGGAGTGCACACAATAACCTCTCTTGTCTTGCTGACCCTCTGCTCTTTTATGGACCTTTTTGAGTACTCATCACACCAATTGCTTTCAAAACTATTCTTCTATGTGTGACTTTTTTATTTTTATCTTTCCCTTAAATATTTCTCTTCCTTTGGCTTCAAAATCCATTTGTCTTTTCCCCTTTCTAATCTACTTTCTAGTATTTCCTGTTCAAAAAGACCTGTGAATAGTCTTTATTTACCACAGATTTACAATAAATTAGTGAATTAAAGTTCTATCTGGGCCTTTCCAAGCCACTCAGCAATAATTTCTACTGCACTTCAAATTTGCATTAGTGCCCCAATATGCTGAATGAAAAGATAAACTATAATAGTAGCATCTAGCTTCAGCCCTGATATATTTTAGGAGCTCAACAAATGCATGTTGAATGGAAATGAATTATGTGATCAGCTTGAAAGCATGTTTCTATTTTATCACAATTCTATCACAGATACTAATTATTTTCATGATATTAGATTGTTAGGTAGGATTCTACACTAGAATATATGAAGTTCCTATTGGTACATTAATACATCTCCTCAAAGAAAAACATTAGCCCAGCAAACAAAGTTATCCATTTCTGTCTAAAGACCAGTCAAATTTCTGACTGCCTTTGTACTAGGTGCTGTCACTGCCTGTCCCCATCTTGGAGCACCAGAACTTCCTGTACACACTATTGGAAACACAATGGACCCCAACTATCTTCGTGGGAAAGTCCAGAAAAATTGATAGTTAGCAAATTCCAATGTAGCTTTTAACAGATTTCAAAGGTCATTTGGGATATATGTACATCAGCTTGCTTACCCACAGATTGGGAAAATTGAGGCACGAGTCAGACCAGTCCGCTGAATGTTCACAGAAGAAAATCCTTCATTGCTATCTTACCTTTTTTTAATAGAGAATTTTTCTTTTTCTTTTTTTATTCTTTGACATTTACATATGTAAAATAAATGAAAGTTTGAATTTTCACCCTTTACTACCTATCCCTGTCCCACTTCATAAATTCTCCTTCCAACCAGTCTCGCTTCTCCTTTCACATCTTTTTGCATTGTGATCCACTGGGTTTCATGTTGTCACAGAAGAGAATCATTCCGTACTGTGCATCTCTTGGTTCCTTCCATGCCACTTCTTTACTGTTTTCTGTTGGAAACATAGTGTCCCCCCAACTGTCTTTGTGGGGAGTCCAGAAAACTTGATAGTATGTTCTGATGTAGCTTTTACTTCTACTGCTGAGTTTCCTGACACCACACCTAATCAAAAGTTTGTATTCAGTCTCTTATCCCACATTCTACTCCGGGATATTCAATCTAAGACAATCTGAAACCCTTTTTATCTTAGCAGTCCACTGCCTCTTACTAGGACCATCAGTACAGTGCAAAGTAATAGTTTGGGTCTATAGGTCTCTACAGATTCAACTGATTTCAAACAGAAACTAGAATGGAATTGAAAGGGGAATTGTGATTTTTATGAGAATGAACTGTGCATAGAAGGAAATAATAGTGCCAGTTGTTTTCCATTCAAGAGTTAGGGGATTTATGAGTATATGGTCTGCAACAGGTTTGAGTATAATTTAAGAACACTGCTCTATTAGTCACTTAGAAAACTGCTATTATTATTTTAGAGTCTTGACTTCCAGACATTATTACTTCATATCTTTCTTTTAACTCTAATATCCATCTATCTTGATTACTCATAACGGACAGAATTATTCTATTCTTTATTGCAAAAGTTTACACACACATACTTTTGCATAACAAAATTCAAAAAGATTAAAAGTTTCTGTGAGATAAACCCTGAAATGTTCTTTTGCTTATGTTTTGAATTTTTAAATTTACTCAAATTAATTTCCCAGGGGTCTAAGTGAAAGGAAAGGTAGGTGAATAAAAGAAGTGATTTAAAAAAAAAATTCTTTGAACACTTGAGTCCTTTGCTGTGCTTCATTTGTTATCTAGCAAACCTAGTCAGCCCCACAGGAGTTCTGCTTGATTTGAAGTCTCAAAAAGTAACTGACAGCCTTGTTCTAACATATTTGCTTCAAATTCATAAACCATGAGTTGTGTTAAGCCAGATGTGAATTTGTCCTTTTTTTTAAAAAAAAGTAACATGGTAAAATCTGCATGTACAGATGTATGGATTATTCCTTTTCATCTGCTGCCTGCATTTCAGCTTCCTGAATTTCTGAGAAAGCCCGATGTCCCCTAAGAAACAACTTCTGGTGAAAGTCTGATTATTATCTCTCAGAAGAAAAAGGTCAATGAATTAAGGACAAGGTTTCCAATCAGGTGGGTGCATTCCAAATCACACATTCAGCCCTTCACACATTTTACCTGTGCTGAAAGCTGGTTACCTGTTTGGAAAACATGGCCAGTACTTTTACCCTAGGAGGAATTTGTTCACAGTCCCTTGGCAGTTAGTGATGTTTACCAGAGAGTTCCTTGGAGGGAAGAAAATGCAGTAACAGCCTGAGACTTTTTTCCATTTTTAGTTCACTGCTACTATGTACACATAGTGATTCCTGAGCCCGAGATTTAATTCCATGAATCATGAAGAAGCAGATTGGCCCATTCTATATTTTCTCCTCAGACAAATTATTTTTATTGGTGGTCACCAACTAGTTGTTTATCAAAATTGAGGGTCACAGTAACATCAAGCCTTCTAAATGATGAAAAGTCCCAGCTGATGGGATAATAAAGAAGCTGACTTGATTCACGATGGGACCATCTTGCCATTGACTGACCTGATACTATGTGGAGTAGACATGCATTGAGAAGGAAAGGAGGGTATATTAGAGAAAAACTAAAACTTCATGTAAATATGAATTTTAGAGTTTCACTGGCAATCTTATTTTTCATTTGCAATTTGAAATCAAAATTTGGAGCAAAGATCATTTTAAAATTATGGTGAAACATAAAACAGCGATGACTTCAGAATCAAAGCTGATTTTCTAATTTGCAGTTAAGGACTCAGAGTTTAGCATCACACTTGACCTGCAATTAGCAGTCAAAACTTTATGTGTCTTCCTTTATGTGTTAACTTCGCTACTCTTCGGACCTGCTACTGAAGCTGATATATTGAATAGAAGTAGTGTTATCTGTTAAATCAATTTTGAATAAAAGAATCGTCATGATTCTAAAGATAATCATGAGAGAAGCCTCCAAATTTTCAAGGCCTTTTGCAGAAGTATCCACGATATATAAGACTGGGTCTCACATTCCTCTTGTTGTCAACAATTTAAAATTATTTTCAGAGTGATTTTAAAGAATTTTATATAACACACATGCACCATAGTGATGTCCCTTTAAGCTAAAAAATCTATGAAATACATTTTGCAAATATTTTATATGGTACAGTTAACAGCAATGTCATCAACACTGGCTTCTAAAGTTCTAAAGTTCTTATTACATTTTCCTGATGCAAAAACAGCCACAATACTGCATCAGTGATTTTTCTGTAAGTGGTTACTGCTCTCTTCTGTGGTCCCATGGGAGAACTAAAGCCATTTAATTAAAGACAAATATAAAATTTAGCACGATACAATTAACAGAAAATCAAAACACAAATGCTCTGAAAATGGCACATTGCACTCATTTTAGCATCTCATTTGATGACTTTATTCTCTTATCACTTGTGAAACTCAGAAGCACTTGCTAATAATAGCACATGAATTATTAGATGAGGTATTGACTGAGGCAGCTGTGCCTTGCTGTATATTTGTCAATAATTTCAGATTGCTTCCCACACTCCATTTGTTTTTCTGTCTTCTTTTGGAAACAGGAGATGTATTTAACAGATGCTTCCAAAGTTTGGAGCAGGCAAAAGGAGAGTGCCATTTTAAATAAATTTGGAGCACTATCACAAAATAAGAGGCTTTTCTTGAATTCTACCTAGGAAAGAATTACATCACTAACATGTTCTTGAACACAGAAGTTTTATGAGTCATGTTTGTTGTTTAAATATGAATATCCTCATCTCCAGAATTAAGACCTAAAGATAACACTTGATATCTACACAGATTTTGATTTTTTAAATATTGTTGATAAAGCTTAGTGCTAATAACTACACTACAGAATTTTCATCCAAGCTCTACATGGGTTCCAAATTTTTACTATCATCAAAGTACTTCCGTCCTTGATTTGATATTAAATGTTCATGTATTTTTAAATATATGGGCAATTTAGTTAATTTTATAGCAGAACCATGTCTTATGTAATCCTCTATGCTTACTCTTTTCTCAGCATTTGATTTTTATTGTTCATACATTTTGTTTTAAATAGTGTTTGTTTATTTTCACCACTCTGTATTCCATTGTGTAAATACACACATTTGCTTTTGTGCCATGTTGATGATGTTTGGATTGTTTGCAAGTTGTTATTATCAACATTTTAGGAATATTTACTTTAAAGTTTCCTAGTGTACATGTCAAGGATTCATCTAAAAGTGGTATTGCTGGATTACTAAGAAGTCAGATATCCAACTTTAAAAGGTATTTCCGAAAGTTACTAGGTAGTCCTGTACTAAGCTTGACTGCATTGGCCAATCTAGGTGGTGTACTAGTCTCCTGTTGCTGATTTGCGAGTCACCTCAATACTTGTTCCATCCCTCCTGATTTAAGCAACAGACTTTTTATTGTTGCTCTTGTTCTGTTTTTCATCATTTTAGAAGCAAGAAATGTTGAAGCCTCTTTCTATGACCTTAGTGTCCTGCTGTGGTCCCCAGATAGACTTTCTCTCTTTTCTCTGTATGGGGTCATCCTGGGCCACCAGTCATGCTGGATTAGTGCCTAGACTCATAATTCAATTTAGTCTATATTACCTCTTTAAAGACTACTTTATGTACAATCATAATGAATGTGGCTTCAACATATGATAAACATAATTCATTCCATAGCAATTTAATTTACATTTTTCTGCCAATGTGTTGAAACTCTCCATTTGTCCTGCAGTTAGTCCTGTTTTCCATTCTGTGAAATTCTAAAGAATAGATTCTACTTATTTTTATGTTTATTTGTTTCTTATTTATTTCTTACTATCTCCTAAATACAGGTTAATTGTTAGTCTTGTATCAACTCCATGATACAAATATGTTCAGCCAGGTTGCATTTGCCTCTTTAGTTGTGAAGCAATATCTTGCATTATGCAAAAGTTCTTAGTTTTAATAAAGTAAAATTCATCCTGTTTCTCTTATTTAAAATTTCCTTATCTGGCTTTATGAGACAGATATTGTAAATGTTCTTCTAGAAATTCTAGAGTTTTTACTTTTTCAAGCCATCAATCTATAGAGAGTTGACTTCATGTGTGTTCCAGCTTATGAGCCACTGCATTTGCTAGGACTGTTTATTAAGCCACCCATTCACATTCAATAAATTCAGTGACTCTCTGTGATTTGTCAAATAAGTTTGTCAATAAGGTTTCCAAATAAGTGATAATCAAATTCTGGGCTATTTATTCTATTCAGTGTATCTATTTTTCTACTCCAAATCACTGCTACATCTTAGTTAATATGGCTGTATAATAACTTTATTTGTGATGAGCCAATCCTCCCACATTGATGTCATTTAGGAGGATTTGGACTGCATAACTAGATCTTGTCTTGAAATTTTTAAGACATAACTGATAAACTCTTACAGTAGCATAAGGCTGAAAGATGTTTAAAATATTGTGTGTCAATTAAGTTCAGCTCTCAACTTTGTAGTTAAGATGTGGGTCTCTGTGCACATGAGGAATTATCTAGTTAGAGCAGCCCTCTGCAAAAGCCTGCAGGAGATAAGAAGATGGAGTCATTACTTGGGCAGATGGGTAAGATAAAAAGCGCTTATTCAGTGTTTGAAATCTGAAAAACTATAAAACCAATATGCAGCATCTTTCCTTGTCCCTCTGTTCTTCTGTGGGTATGGTGTGACCAGATTCCTTGGCTTCTGCTAGTATAACTTCTGCCATAATGAACTATAACCTGAAATCCCAAATACCCTTGCTTCTTCTAAATTTTTTCGGTCAGGTATTTGTTAAATCATTGAAATTTAAAATGAAGGCACAGTGTATTTATAAGGTGTTACATTTGTTTTTTGTCATTTTTTGAAAGGATAAGATAGATGCATGTTTGGACCAGAATGTAATGTAAGAATAACCCACAATTCATCCATAAATAATAATAATATATTAAAATATGTTATTATGTTCAAACAATACATACAACCCAAGACAGCATGCTACCAGAGAGTTTTGAACAACATGTTTAGGATGCAGAAAATAAGGTAGTTACGTTACATCTCATTAACTTTTCTCAAAACATATAGTGGTGACTATAATTTTATGAATCATGAAGCTATATAATTTTAAAGCATTCAGTTTGAAGGCAACCTATCATTCTATAACCCAATTATGAAGAATATGAGGCCCAGAAAGTAAAGTGACTTGTCTAAGTTCAGACAGGAAGCTACATTTCTTTTGAATATGTGTGATGGTTAATGTTCTAGGAGACAAGCCTCTGAGCACAGGTGTGAGGGATTCTCTTAATAGACCTTAGCCTCTGAAAATGTCTACAAGGGATTATCCTAATTAAATTAATTAGGTTGTATAAGTCTTAAGTTATATTAATTATGTTGATTAGGAAAGACATACTCACTGTGTGTGGGACCATCCCGAGTTGGTATCCTAGTCTGTACAAATGGAGAAAGTGAGCTGAGCACAGAATACATTGTTCTCTGCTTCTGGACTGTGGATATGATATGACGAGCTGCTTCAAGCTCTTACTGCCTTGGCATCCCTGCCATGCAGCAATAAGAAAAGAAACTGAAACGTATGTCCTAAGAACCATGCATATGCTATGCCTGAACAATGCATGCATAAGCACCCTGTGTTCACTGACAATAAGTCTTGTGATATACTCTCCATTCTCAGATATTAAGAGATGGTGATTATTATAAAGCGGTTATGTAATTTCACCAATGAATGGTTTTCAGGACTCTAACTAGAAAACTGTTTCTCAGGTATGTAAGCTAGCAGGTGTGACTACACTCAGGATTTAGAACATAAGATTTATAATGACATGTAATTAAAAAAAACAAATATTGGTTGATTCAAAACCACATGTTCAGCTAACATTTTAGGTTTGAGGGGAAGGTTATCTGGGTCCTAAAAGCCTGAGTCCTAGCCTTTAACACTAAAATGTGAACTATGAACATTCACATATTGCTTTCTGCTGCTATACTGACAAGCTTGGCTTTGCATGTGACTAGGTCTTTCTGTCTTGCAGCTGGGAATAATAGCAATTTCCTTGTGTTTTTAAGTGAATGTTTTAAAGTTGTTTGATATTAATATATTTGAATGAACATCACGGCTGTTGTGACATATTCTACTGATACATAATTGTATCTGCATGTGTATCACAAATACAGATAAGTTGTAGATCAAGGATATAAATGTGCCAATATATGAAAATTATGGATTAGGCTCAGTTCTTCATCTTATATTTCATGACATCTTAATAACTTTGCACTTAAAGAACTTCAAATCTTATTTAGAAAAAGAAAGTAAATATATTTTCATACCTTTCTATAAACTTGTCTTCTTCCTTGTTTCTTTCTCTTTTGAACAACTGAGTTCAAAAATTATTTAATAACACCAGGATGGGGGGATTCATTTAGGAAACTTGTGGTCTGACATTATTTATACTTCCAGTAGATGGAGGTAGGTTGTCTAGTGAGAGATGGTGAAGATCTTTTGAGCAAACAAAAACAGCTCTTGAGGGATTCATCATAGCAGGTCCTTGGTTCTGAGTTTTAGGCTGTGGCTGGGTGGGGAGAACATTGTGCAGGAGGGTGGTGGATGGCAGCAACAACAACAAGAAAATTGTTTAAATAACTTAATGGTTCAGGGGCCAGAGAGATGGCTCAGTGAGTAAAGTGCTCGCTGCAAAGTGTGAGAACCTGAATTTAAATCTCCAACACCCACATTAAAAAAATGCACAATAGCCCATGTCCATAACTCTAGCTTTGGGGTTACAAAATTAGAAGGATTCTGGAGGCCCATGGCAAGCTAAAGTAGATGAAATGGGTGAACTCCAAGTTCATGAGAAATCCTGTCTCAAAAATTAAGTGTTAGAAAGTGAGAGAGAAGTATACTCAAAGTCGATATCTGACATCCACATACACAGTAATGAATGAATGAGCACACCCACACATGTGTGCATACATACAATGAATGTACATGTGTGTGTACACACACAAATAAAAATAATACTAAAATGAAATACCTATTAGTTCAATAAATAAGGCCATTAACAATTATGGCAGTCAGTGTTTTCCACTACCTGAGGAATAAACATATAAATAGAATAAACTCTGATATTGAATAAGAAAAGATGATATAGTAAAGTAAACTTTTGCTTTTTGATGTTAACAGATATAACAGAGATTTAAAATATTTGAGTAGAGTACACACATATATATGTTTTCATATGTATGATTGTGCTGTGAAAATCTCTCAGCTCTGTCTGTTAAGATTGCCTGGAATAGCTTTTCCACTGTAGTAGTGATCACACATATACTCTTAGTCTTGTTTTCTAGATATGGTTCTCCAATTAGAGGACTTAGAATTCTACTATGAAAAGACTTAATGAGAATAGAAGAATGAAAATGTTAATTGACCCTCGAATATATTGTTTTCCAAGAGAGATCCACACTGAGTTTCCACTAGATAGCTTTTGAACACGTTTGGTCTAAATTAAATTATCACAAAACAGAATATGTTCCACTAAATGGTTTTGTCTATGCATCTGGGAAAGATAATGAAAATAATTACAATTTTTCTATTTACATAATCATAAGATCTATTAATTACAAAATCTATTAATGATGGAAAACAAATAGCATGATAGTGAAAAATACAAGTGTCTTCCAATAAAAAGTATTTAAAATTGATATGCAAAGAAGTTAAGCATAAAACCTTTTCAAAATTGTTTAATACGATGCAGTAATAGGAACACAGCATCACAGTATATTACTTAGTGGATCCATTATTTTTTTGGCATGTGTGTATCTATGCTTGTGTATGTGTTTGTGTATATAAGAGGGCACCATGTGTGGGTCTGTGGAGGTAACAAGAGTGACTTCAGTAATCATTATGGATTGCTCCAAGTCCTCTTTATTTTGCTCTGGGGTTTCCCAGGCTCCACCCATTAGACCCAGAAGTGCAGGCTGCTGCCATTTACACTGGCATTTATTACATAGGATCCACCGTCCAAACTCAGGTCATTCTGCTTTTGAGGCAGAGGCTAAACCGCTGATCCATCTGTCCAACTCCGATTCCACTTTTGCACAAACACAAACTGTGAACACAAATATGTCATCCTCCAAAGTTTCAGTGTCATGAAAGAAAGTTAACAGAAGCAGTAGACAAAAGGCAAGACTCTGGACTCTTGCATTGATATGAAGATTAATTGACACTCTCGAAAAAGTTCTGAAGATTGCACAGTGTTGATTCATGGGTGAACTTGCTTATTTCCAGGGTTATATTTGATTGTGTATTTGTAGGAGAAACTGAAGTATTTAGAGTTGACATGATATTCTTTATTCCCTATGTTTAGGAAATAAGTTCTGTTTTGCTTTCATTCCAATTATTTTGTAATTTCATTTTTGATTTAAAAATTTGTGAAAAACAAAGAAAAATCTCTCAGAAAATGCTCCTGTGTGAATGGTGTCAGTAAAGGTTGTTTATCATGGCAGTCCCCTTTCAGGCTAGATGTGCTCATCTCTCTCATTAACAGTGTGGTTGCAACAATATTTCATTTTCAGTTTGAGATCTTTAGATTTTTTCTAATGAAGTTTTGACTTATCTTTACATTTCTCTGTAAATTATGTCTGAAATGTGTAAAAGCCTCTGTATTAAAATAAAGCAACAATATTCATAAATGTATACACCTAAAGAATATGTGTATTTGAACAACCACAGTAAATCAAGATGTAATTGAGGAGGAAAGTAAATCACACATACTTCATACTCAGGAACTCAAAACAGTCAGATGTATTTGTCATGGGATATGGCTAGAGTATATGAGCAAGAGGTTGCTTATATGTGAGGTATCAGACCATGCAATTACTGTGCTATCAACAAGTAAATTTTTTATTAAAAATGTAATTATACATTTTAAAATTTTTTTACCAGTTCCCTCCCTCCCCCCTCCTCCCCCGGAACCCCCTCCTCCCCTTCCACTCCCTCCCCATCCCCCAGTGCCTCCCCCCCAATTTCCAGAGAGTCCTTTATTGTGTACGCCTGACTCTCCACTGGGTCCTCCTCTCCGATGACATATAAGGACCCAGTGGCATTTCCATAAGCCCTTTCTCTTGTTCCCCTTAAGCATAGGAGCACTACTATGGCTGTCAATCCCTTGCCTCCAGGGATCTTGGTGCCCTTAACAGATGCTAGACTTTATGAGGGCAACAGTGCGCTGGACATTGCGCAGGGCATGCAAAGTCCCATTATGATTGCTTTGGCCCCAACTATTGTTGAGAATCTTGCAAATCGTTGTTCCTCCCATCCTTTTGCTCTTACAATCTTACCGCCCCCTCTTCCGCAAACGTCCCTGAGCTCCAGGATGGGGAGAGATTAGGCTGGTCTAGTTCTGAAGTTCTGGATTGTGGTTTGTTGATTTTCTTTTGCAGTTTTGCTGCTCCTGCAATGCCCTTCACTCCATCCTGCTGGGCACTGTATGTCACCCCCTGGCCAGAGACAAAAAGCTGTTAAACTGGAGTCTTGTTATAATAGCACATTCAAGGGTAGATGTAATAAAAGTAGGAAACCTCAGTGAGGAAGGGGTCCATCACCCATTTGCAAAGTGGTTACTTTTTATCTGCTAGACTATATGCCCTCCCCTTCTGGTGAGATCAGGAAAGAACGTCTGTGAACTTAACCAGGTTTCTCATTACTTACATGCAGACCTTGATGGAAGCCTATTTCTCTGCTGTAACATGGTCCCCTCTCTCCTTGTTTCTGGTGTGGCCCTCCTACCCCATCTCTCTTGTTCATAATCCTTGCAATTACTGTGTTACATAGGTTTACTTTTGAGTGTCTCAATGTGGGCTGGGTGAGTTTGGTACTAGGAGCCACCTATTAGAGAGTACATACGGCACTTAATTTTCTGGGTTTGGGATACTTCACTTAATATAATTGTTTCTAATGACATCCATTTCCCAGCAAATTCCAATAATTCATCATTTTTGATGGCTGAGTAGTACTCCATTGTATAGATGTACCACAGTTTCCTTATCCACTCGTCAACTGTTGGACATTTAGGTTGATTCCATGCTCCACTTCCTTAGCCATCAGGGAAATGCAAATCAAAACTTCCCTGAGATATCATCTCACCCCGGTCAGGATGGCAAAAATCCACAATACAAACAATGACAAATGCTGGAGAGGATGTGGAGAGAGGGGAACTCTCCTACATTGCTGGTGGGAATGCAGGCTCATACAGCCACTCTGGCGAGCCGTCTGGAGATTCTTAAAGAAATTAAAGATTGAAATACCATATGACCCTGCTATCCCACTTTTGGGAATAACCCCCCATGCAGCAGAGGTTCGCCTCGATAGCACAAGCTCGACCATGTTCATAGCAGCACTGTTTACAATATCAACAAGTAAATTTTAAAAAACTAAAAAAAAAAGAAAAATAATAATGAAAGAAAACACTATGTGATTTATTTTACATTTATAATTTACATATATACTTAGATGAGTATAAATTTCACTGGTTTATTAAACTAGCATGCAGTAAATGGAAAACAACTTTTTACTTCTCTGAAACATGGGCAATCATTAGTTAAAACAAATCTGGTGTCCCACTGGCCTATACCCGATTATAAATAGCAGTAAGACATGAGCACATGCATGGTGCCAAATGGGCCTTCTAAATATAGCCTCCCCTTTTCTCCAAAGGCTTTGAGAAGAATGCTATCTTTTGTGAAAACATGGCCTTTATAAAGGGCAAACAGAGGCTAAGTCAGGACTGTTAGACCTAGAAAATACTTGAAATATTTCTTTAGTCTGGGAACCCATATCTCAGAGACATGAAAAATGAAGTCAACTGAAATTAATGGTTGACCAGTATCAAATGATAAACAATAATTTTGGCACTTAAACCTGAGTCTTACAATCCATTTTATGTGGCATAAGACAGCTGGAATGGCTCATATCCAGTGCACTCAGCAGCACATTCCCTCCTTGTCTCACACCTCGTTCCCCTGCTGGAAGGACAAATGTTCTTTGTGAACCCTAGTTGTAGCCCATTTTTGAAATGTTCCTCTGCTTTTTATAATTGAGTTTTGAAATGTTATTTCTAAAAATGTGGAAGTATGTGAGTATTAATTTTTAACAGTTAAAATGAGTGAAAGTATTTTCCTTCCTTTCCTTAAATAATTTTATCTGACTATATAGTGATTTGCCGTTGAGCTGCTATATAACAATAAATACAGAAATATATAATATTAAAGTAGTTAGAGCAAAGGATAGTGGAGGGTAAGAAGATACATATATTTTGTATTTGATACTTAAGAAAGTACGTATGAATTTTAATACATAAGAAAATACATATAACAATAAATACAAACATATAAATGAGTTAAGAGTAGAGAACAGTGGAGTGGAGTGTAAGAAAATTGTGGAGGTTTATAAAAGCAAGCGAACATGAGAACTTCAAGAAATATGACTTATATTAGAAAACTGGCGCTGTTGGCCACAGGGCTATGGCTTGATGCTAAGGTGGGAAAACATTAAAACATGAGTAAGAAGGGTAACTTCCATGAGCAGCATGACAAAGGATGCTCCAAAACCTTCAACCAAGCTTCTCCAAAGCCTTAGAAACTGCACAGCCACAGGATAAAGGGCCTTCTAACTATTATAACTTTTCCAGAGTATGATGGGAAATTTTGCTACCTATCCAAAGGAAGTTAAAATAGTTAAAATGTGAGGTAAATAACAACTCATTTAGATGTGACATGTTTGTACTTACCAGTATAGTTTGTGACTCAAATCCATGTCCTTTCTCTTTTCAGTTAAATCTCAGAGATGAAACATAACCAGTAGTGCAAATCTAAAGTGCTTCCCATTGACACCGAGTTGCATTTATATTGCACTTTCTTTTTCCAGTGTGTATTTGGACAGCGTGTTTCATAGCATTGTTGGAAGAGCTATTGTTGTGTTTACTTGATGATTGAGAGTTTGAACTCTGAGCACATTTGTATAGAATTAGTAGCTGATTTAAGCCCAGAGAACACCTTTAAAAGATTGTCTAGCTGAGAAAGGCCCTGCCCTTGGTGAGTGGGACTAGGATCTGCTCAGATGAATAAAATACAGGGAGCTTGTTGAGAAAGTTGGCATTCTTGTGTGTACTTTACTGGTCTGGCAAATAAGGATCGTCCTTCTCTCAGCCATTAATTGAAGGTGGTGCAGCCAGTGCCCCTGCCTTGGTGTTGGTGTTTGCTCTCTTATCAAGCTGGACTAAAAACTGTAACCAGACTATCTTAAGAGAATAACCCCTTGTTTCCTTAAGAAAAAAAAAAGTGAGGTAAATGGCAATCATTTCTCAAGGTCACCCACTATTCAGGGCAATTGGATTGGGAGGAAAGAAATCTAGGAAAATAAGTTTCCTTAGTTCTAGAAATAGCTATTGTAATACAATGTAGCCAATTTTGGGAACTGCCAAATTTCAAAAAAAAAGATGGTGAGTTTTTAAAAAATGGTAGAGCAATTCATGGTCTTAGGAGAAGATGGAGAGAAAGGAAAAATAACAGAAATTTAATTTGTTTGTAAAAATGTATGTCGAGTTAGATAATATTTGGCAGACCTAGTACAATATAGTTTTCTTTAATTTAAATTACAAATAATTTCTGTTGTTGGCATTAATGTTGACTAGAGAGTAAATAAAACAAGATTTCTTTGTTTTTCCATATTTCAACATTTCACATTAATCTTTAAGGTATCTATAAGATTCATTTTAATAAATAAAAGATTCTAAATGTATATACTAAATCTTTATAATTTTGTACATTAGAATGATAAATAGTATATAAACTCAAAAGTAAACTAAGTATTAGCCTTCCCTGCAGTGTTTGAAAGTAGTGGAGATGGGTGTGGGTGCGTGGGTATACATACATGCCATCAAATTTGCCAACTGTAGTGTTTTTGCAATCATAGAAATATTGTTCTCAATCAAAAATCATCTTCCTAATGTAGGCAAAACTCAGGTTTGATAGGTTATTTGACTTTGATTGTTTTCTCACAGCAACACAGAAGAGTAACTAGCATAGAAATTGATACCAGGGATATTGCTGTTGGATTAAGAGCATCTGGTACCATGACATGAAGTGTTTTGAAGTTGAGAGAAATTGATATCAGAAAAGTATAATATTGTTGTGTAAGACTAAAAGAATTTAGTACCAAAAAGTGAAGTTGTTGTTTATGAAGCTGAAAGAAGTTGGTACTCAGCAATATGACCAATGCTGTGATGAGACTAGTATGCCTTTGGAATTGTTTGTTGGGAGAAATATGGAGAACTTTGGGACTTTGTGTTGGGAAAGTCTTTGTATCTTGGCGATGAGGCCAAAGGGCCTTTCTCATGAGAGCTCAGAAGAGAGTGATACTATGAGAGATGAGGCCAGTAGAAGCCCAGCTTTTGATCGTCTAGAGGGGACAGAGACTGTTTGGAACTGGACGAGTGACAAAAGGAACCATGTGTTGGTGGAGAGTTTAGTGAAGTTTTGCTCTCATCCTGCAAGCTTGTCTGAAGTTAAACTTGAGTTATTGGCTGAGGAAATTTCAAGGCAATTTAGTCTTGACATTGTGATATGGCTAAATTTAGTTCTCTTCTTCAGTTATGAAAAAAAGCGAGAAATCAGGCAGAAAGAAGCAAAAACTGTGAGTTCTGATAAGGTAAAAATACAATGGCAACTTAAAGAGTTGAGCCAGGAAGAAACAGAGAGCAAAATATGGGCTGTTAAAGAGATTAGCTCCATTAGTGAATCAAAACCTTCTCTCAATTTGGATAATAGGAGAGGTTACCTGCTGAAAGCAAATTCCTCAGAGAAGACTCCCACCCACAAAAAAAGGCAAATCGTTTTGGAAGGAATGAGCTAAAGTGTGGAGTTCCAAAGCAAGGTTCTGTTACTCCCCTAAAGCCTAGGAGAGAAAATGATTTTTCCCCTATAGTCAGCACAGAGAAGCTGAATCAGCTGTGACTCAAGGGGGCCAGTATCCAAATTACAGTAAAACTTGGCAAAGTCATCCAAACAGTTCTGACTTTAGAAGGTATCCAAGATGCAAGACGGAAGAGGTTGTGGATCTCTTCTCCAAAGGTTTCAGAAAATGGCAGAATCCAGGCAGCATGTGGCAGAAAGCCTGCAGTTTAGAGGCCCAAGAAGGGCAGTTTGTGTTGTGGAGTCAAAGCCTGGTTTGCCATTGGGAAGTGAAGATATTAGAGATGCCAGACAACATGGGTCATCTGCCAAGGAAAGCTGTATATCCTGGGAGGACCCATCCCAAGACAGTGATGTATTCTATGGGCAGTTTATTGGAGGGGTGGAACTGAAGCTCTTTGGGACTGAGATTATTTCAACAAGAGGCTCTGCCTGTTGGACATGGAGCTGCAGGATGTGAAGTTTGTCCTGCTGGTTTTAGGTATTGTTATGAACCGATCTTTCCTGGATATGCTCCCTTTCCTCCCTTTTAGAATGGGAGTGTTTATTCTGTGCCATTGTATGTTGGAAGTATGTAACTTGTCTTCTGATTTTATAGGCAGCTTTGGACTTCTGGACTATGTTGGAATTACTGATGTGGTCTATGAATACTTTTATTAAAGTTGGACTTAATATGGTGTGCATAATGAGATGGCATTGAGCCTGTGGGGGCCAGAAGTGGAGGGTCATGGTTTGAAATGTGTCTCCTACATTCTCATGTATTTGGGAAAGTCATGGCACCTTTCAGAAGTGGAGCCTTGATGGAGGAAGGTCATAGGGAGTGGGCCTTGGTGTGGGTTAGTCCCACTCTACTTCCTGAAGAATTCTGCTTTTTGTAGCAAGGATTGTGCAGCTCTCACCCTCTGCGGTGACTTAGGGCTTTCTATAGCTTCTGCCTCTAGCCTTGCTGCATCCACCATGAGACTATATCTTTCCTCTGGAACCATAAGCTGAAGAAAGCTCCTTTTTTCCCTTAAATTGTTTGACTTTGGATGTTCTCTCGCAACAATACATAAGAGTAAGTAGTACAGACAACCACTGATAAATTTTATCATCCAGCCAATCTGAGCACTTCTCGTCATTGGATACTTGCATAGAGGCACAACCAAGCATGGTTATAATTTTATATCTGAAACCTGTTTCATGCTGAGTTGTTGAGGAAATTCTTATCTATGTGTTTATAGATACTCTGTGTTGCAAAAATATTTAATGGTATGAAAAAAGAACTTGGTGAGACAGCCTGTACAACAATATAATTTGTGGAGTACAACAAACAGCAGGCCTTCTATTGCCACTTGAGTGAATTTGGTTAACATAAAACATTGTGGAAATTAGAAGTCAGCATTCCTACTTCATTATGCTGAAATAAAAATTCTGCTATATCATACCTAAGTGTGAAAAAACTCATACATACTACAGTGTAACTCAAGAACTTTCAGCCTTTAGTATTTACACCAAATTAAGATCTGTGCTTCTTTAGAATATTTATTTATTATTTATTTATTTATTTATTTATTTATTTATTTAGTGTGTGTGTGTGTGAGAGAGAGTGTGTGTGTGTGTGAGTGTGTGAGTGTATGTGTTAGCGGACACTGTTTGTTCCTGTGGATGACCAAGGGTGACTTTGGTAATCATCCTGGATTTCTTCTAACTCCTTCTTCCTTTGCTCTGGGATTTTCCAGCCACTCCCAGGGCCAGAATAGTGGGCTGCCACCATTTCTCTTGGTGTTTTTACATGGCACTTGGGATTCAAAATCAGGACCTTCTGCTCGCAAGACAAAGTCAACCCCTGAGCTATCTCTCTAGCCCCTGTGGCTCTTTTTCAAGAAATGAGTCAGATTTTAATTGTTTAAGACAATGCTTAGCATCTGGATATTTCTAGAATGTTTTCAGCAATAGAATAAAATCACAATGCCAATTTTAATTGCTTAGAGGTAATAACAAAGATCCTTGGTGTTGATAGGTAAGCCTAATCTGGTTGTGCAGGCCTGTAAGGCAGAAAGACTGTAAGCTCAAGGCTTCTTGAACAACACAGTGAATTCCTGTTTAACCTGCACAATTCAGTGAGGCCCTTTCTGAAAAAAAAAATGGAATGTAGTTCAGTGATTGGACTCTTGCCTAACATACACAAAACCTGAGGTTCAATCCATACTGTAACAAACAATATGTACATTAGATAGACAGACAGATACATACATACATACATACATGATACATAGTCATATGATTTTTGATTATCTATAAAATTTTATTTTCAGATAATTTCTTATTGCTTGGACAAGTATAAATGTTTTATATTCTTAATCTAGTGATTTTACCACATTTAATCACTTGCATTTTAAATATTTTGTGTAGCATATTATTTCATTTGAACATGTTTATTGAAAAGAGCTTAGGATAAACACTTGCAATCCTACCACTTGAGAAGTAGAGGCAGGAGGATCAGGAGTTTCTTATTCTTAGTTCCATAGTGAATTTGATACAAGTTGGGACTACATAAGACTCTGTCTCAAAGGAAAGCAAAGAAAATAAAAAAGTAAAAGGATAGCATGGAATGAAGGAAGGAAGAAAGAAACGTAGGAAGGAACAGAAGGAGGGAGAGAGGGAGGAAGGGATTGTATCTGTGCATTTATGTTTAAGTGTATATGTTAAATATGTAGTTAAATGACTTTTTCATATTTTCCTAATTATTTTCAGTAAAGTTGCTTTATTTTGCTATCTTTCACAATTTCCTCTTTTTTCCTGAGATTTAGACAAGGGATAAAAATTCAGAATGGCCTATGTAAAGCAAATGCATGGCATAAGCCTTAAACTAATATATAAAAATGACAAAAAAAAAGAGGATGAGACATTTATATTGGAATTCCATTCACAAAAGAATTAATTAAATCCAAATGTTTAAATGCATAGTAAAGTGCAAAACATTCATGAGAACAATGAGTAGTGAGTGGAGATAATAAATACTCTATGGGGCAATAGCATCTGCAAAGCAGATTACTTGGCAGTGATTACACACATACTTAGCATATGCTAAAACATAATCATAGCAAGTGTTCTTCTTTTTGGCTGAAAAGAGGCACGTTGGGATGTTTAAGCACAATTTCCATTGGAATATTTGGATATCATGCAGAAAACACTTACTTAAGAGCAAATTTTGGCATGTGTGCTAAATGTGTTTGTTTTTAGTTCACTCATTTTTACTTGTTTAGAAAGGAAAAGATATAGCATCATGACCGCCTGTAGTACCTTTGGCAAACTTTTCACATTGCTGATACTTTACCTTCACTCAATCACACCATTTTTTCATTTTTCCAAGTTAAAAATCCAGAAGCAGTCCAAGAACTTACTCTAGAAACAACTGTTTTATGGATCCACTGATTCTGCTGTCCCAGCTGCTTCTTTGCACTGTACTCCTTTCTGCTGGTTCATGGGAAAATGGCTGCACTGCCATGAGCTAACTGCAGGAACCTGGCCTAGCTCATTAGGAGTGGGACTATTTTTTAAGCTTACTTGTTGGACTCTTTATATTATATGTTGCTAAAATGAGCCAAACAACACAATGAATGTAATTTATAGGTATATGAGAGCTGAATGATGAACCATTTGATGGTTCATTTGATGCATTGTTAATGGTAAAAAATATTGAACAAGAACACATTTTCATCTCAATTTTGCAAGGTTTTCTCTTACTTGAGGACTATTTTCTCTGCTGCTAAATATTTTTTGTAGAGTATCTTGTTACTGACTTAAAGGTAAACAACCTTCACAATAAGAAATCTTGACTACTAGAACCATTTCCAGAATGATTGGAACAGAGATGGGGAAAAAGAAATGTTCATACAGTAAACAGAAATGAGGAAGCAATGGTGGTTTTTATTTAGCATCTGTCATCTATTTGCTGGGGTGATTTTTTAAATCCTCTGACATAACTGGAGACATAGAGGGAAAATGTGATATGAAATATTATTACAGTACATCTTAATTGATAAACTTTTTTGCTAGACAGAAAAATAAAGTGATAAAAGAATAAGCTAGCATGCTTCCCTGCAAAATCTTATCTCAAACAAGTCTATCTTTGTATGTAAATAAAATTGAAAATAGAGCTTAACTAAGATCATAAAACTATAAAATACTTTTTTCCCTTTTTTTCATCTTGACAGACTGGTAAGTTTATTGTGGTTACTTACAGGAGTGTGGGTGATGGTTACTGACAGGAACAGGCATGATTCAAAGGCAGCTACATCACAAGAAAGCCCACCCTAGCATCTGTGAGACTCAGATGCACTCAGAGCACTCTGTGGCATGATTTGTGCCCAGGAAAGTACCCTCGACCTGCCTGGGCTGCTCAGTCTCTTTCAGACTGCTTGTCTGGAAGAGAAACTTCTCCCTTAGCAGTTATTTACTATGACATTCTTTACTTTGGGCAAGAAACCAAGCCCTCCTCCCATCAAAAGATCGTGTTAATTACACAACTCATTAGAGAACCAGAACAATTGCCCCCCCATAGGTCAAACTGAAGGTGAAATCCAAAAGGACATTATGTTATGCTAGAAGGAAAAAGTGACATACAACAACCACTTCCTGCCGCACCTAACAGAAAGCTCCTTTTCCACGTCTTTCCAGTGTTAAGTTTATCAATTTTCTTAATGTAGGTGATTCCATCTGGTGGCGTTAATTAAAATTCATCTATGACTAATGATATAAAATGTTTTTCCTATGCCTATTGTCCTTTCACATTTCTTTTAATAGGGATTCTTGTTTTTTTTAATTGTTTTGGGATTTCATCTGTGAGAATAATGAATTTATATTGCTTACCCAATCCTATTTCCCCTCTCCTTTTCCTATTTTGAATCTTCTCTTACCCAACCAGTCATTCTCACAGTTTCCTATCCTTGTACATGCGCATCCCACTGAATAAAAACACTTTTCCATGAATATAAGAACAACATAAAAATTTTGCAAAAACTGAGAGATTCAGAAATCAAAGACTCAGATAGCAAAAAAATGTAATAGGAGGAATGGATTACCTGCAAATAATGCTTACATAATGCAGAATTAAATAAGCACTAATTATGAAGCTGTGTCTACAACAGAGTGTGGTGTGGTTTATACCAAAGACTTTAATAATGAGAACTATTTTTCCTATGTATTGGACAGCATTTTATTCTAAGTTGAGAAAGCAGCATAAGAAAATTGATTCTTTTTTTTTTCCCGCTCATACAAGTGTAATAAGTACCCCTGTCCCCTCCCTCCCTCCACCCCAGAAAATTGATTCTTGACCACCAGCAACATGTGTGTGTATTTCAATGATTGGTTCTTGAGAGAGAAACTGGAAAATGAAGCTAGTAAAATGGATGGGCCCCAAACTCTAAAGAGTCAACTAAAAATTTTCAACTATATTCTTCAGCTTCCCAAAAGCCACTAAAGTTTTGTTTTGGTTGGGTTTTAATTTTTTTTATCTTTTAGTGCAAATTATATTTATTTGTTAGTTCTGATAATGGCATAACAGATAAGCCACAGAAGATTATGCTAAATTCAATGTGAGTTAGTTTATACTTTAATAGCCAAAAAGGAACTGATGAAATTAGCCAGAAAAAGATTTGAAATGGGTAAAATTTAAGACACATCAAGTACATAGAATTAAATGGTGAGGTTTGAAAAATAACTGAATGTAAAAAGTTGGAAAAATTGAAGACTGAAGACTCTTCTGGAATTACTACATAGATGCATCATAAACATAACAATATAAGTTAAAATAATGAGGAAATCCATACTTTGGGGATGAAATTGAAATCCAGTTTTAAAAGATTCATTTTTAACTTACTGAACTTTACATACACCATGGTATATATATACTAAAGCAGTTAAGTATACTTAAGCAGTAAAACTTCTGAGGTGAAACTGCAGAAAATAACAATCTATTCTCTGTATGTCACTAATCACAAGTGACACTTAAAGCTACTCAGAGAAATGTAATTACCAAAGGAAACACAAAAATCAAAACAAACAAACAAAAGAATGCAGATTCTTTAAAAGTAAGTGAAGCGATAAGAAGATTGTGGGTGAGCCAAGAGTAGAGTAAAGATGGTACCCACCAACAGAGTTTCCAGAAGGAAAGAATCACATTTTAAGATGCTAAATACATTTTGTATGGTCAATTTTGTGAAAAACTGTTGAATTTTGATTTATTGAGAAAACAAGCCCTATCGAATTGATATGTGTGTATGACAAATTATAAAAGGAATTAAAATCAAGCACTATACAGGAGGTGCGCAAGATTACCATCCAGGTCTTTTGTTGTAAGTTTGGGAATGAATTAAGGATGACATGAATGTCATAAAAACATATAGAGCTAAAATATGAAGGACTTTATAACAGGTAAGATATAATACTTTTATAGGCATTGGACTAGTAGCTGGTGGAAAGTGTAAGAGAAAGAGGTAGAATTAAAGGGAAAACAGTAAAGAAGTTAAAATGAAAACACTGGTCAGGAGGTTATGAAAATTGTGTGTAGGAAAAGAATGGACTGAAGAAACCTATGTAGGTTGACCTTTATCATCTCTGAAAAGTACCTTGACAGTATTTTTCCATTGACAGTAGGGAAACAAGACATAGATAACATTTAAAGCAATACAGTGAATCAGAAATTGTGTTTAGAAACTGCAAAAAGGGAAGGCATGAGATGAGCAAAGGTATTTATCAGTACCTTTGAGATCATTTATACCTAAATAGAGTGAAATTCTTTTCACTTTCCAATCAACCCTCTCCCACAAAAAAAAAATCTGTATGAAACCAGATTTCTCCTTGTAATTCAACTAAAACAACATATTGAGACAGATCGAATGCAGAAGCAGGTTTAAGAAACCAGATGTCACCTATTAAACCAGACATTTGTAAAATTAAGCTAGTGTTGCAAATGTGAAAATAAACCAAAGTCTTGTCATCATTTGCTTTTGCTTTGGCAAACCATTTCCTTTCTATTAAAACATTTATGTAAATATGTAATGCGTTCACTAGTGTATTTAAGTGAATAAATAAATGTTTAACTTTTCTGCTTCTTTCATTTCCCATTTGGTGCATGCTACTAGATTTGCTTTATATGCAAGAAAGCTTATTGAGGTTCTTTATAAGCTTTCAGAGTGTTTGGAAATCTGAGGCCAAAATAATTCAGAAGCGTTGTATACCAAGCACTAGGCACTTAGGAAACTGCTCAAGGGCTTTTAACACACTGCATATGGTTTCATACATTAAAGTTTGAGAAGTAGATCATTACATTTGAAATGTGGAAGAGGAAGAATTTTTCTCTTTCCGATGTCTAAGTTTATTAACAAGATCATGTCGTTCTTGTTAAAGAAGCCTTCAGTGTGTGCTGGAAGCATTCTATCCATTCTTTCTTCCACGTCTGTGAGTTTCATTTCATGTGCCCCATTTACAGGAGTAAAATTAGCATGTTCTCCAGTCACCATTTGGCTCATGACTCAATGTCACTATAAAAATCATCTTAGCAGCTTCATAGGCTCAGCTGCTTCTAGGATACATCGATGTGGAGTGCTTCAATTTAAGAGAGCAGACGTAAGTACCTGCTTCACCAGGCTCTTTCTAAATTTGTTGTTCTACCAGAGTAAATCATGCTTTATTTTCTCAAGTAACTAATACAGAATAATAGATAAAGGCTATAAACTAAAGAAAGGACCAACACCAATCATATGCTTCAGTTCACAAACATGTCCTATAATTGAAAAGTTCTGAGCAGCATCGGTCTTTCATTAAAGTAAGAAATAAGACTTTCTTAAGGTTTGGTGGGGAGAAGGAAGATTATTTCTCACTCATAAATTTTTATTGAGTACTTTTTTAAGATGTCAATTTCAAAGGTTAACACTTTAAAATTTAATCTAATTTTGAATAGCTCCATGTTTAAGTAATAAAATCTCTCACCATTCATATCAGATTTAATATAAATGAATATCTGTATATCTAGACACAAAGCCATACCATATTTCCTTACCTGCATACAACATTTGTCATTAATTCTTGCTGAGATATTTCTAAACATAGCAATACAATCAAGAGATTGTGGTAAAGAATCAGTGTTCACTATTAATACATTTTTGTAAGATTTTTCTTGTTATTTAATAAGATCAGAATATTTACTAAATACTGCTTTGGAAAACTTGGTCAGTGTCAGTGCCCAGGCATTTATTTCATTCCTTTAACTCTTATTTTTCTTTTCTTTCCTTTTCTCTTCTCTTTTCCTTTCTTTCTCTTTTTCTTTTAGTTACATTAAGGATTAAACAAAAAGTTTATTACATATATAATTCTATGTTTGCTATAAAAGATAATATCTGAATCTTTGGCAGATGAATCACTATAAACTGAAGAAATGATAATAAACCTATAAAAGTAACATTTTCTGGGGATCTAAGAACAAAAGTTAAAAAGAGAATGGAAAAAACAATAGCCTTTGCAGCTACATATTTTGTTTAAAATATAATTGTATTCTTTATGTGATTCATATATTTAATATGTTCTATTTGTAGAAAGAAACCTTAAAATAAGGCACTCTCTTCATAACAGCTAATATGATGATAATTTTGTATTCACTATATATAAGGAAGTAATAGTTTGTTGTTGCTTTGAAAGTATAGAATTATGTACTCATCAATTTAACAAACATATTTCTGAAATACTGAAACAAAGAAAACTTTACAAGAATAAGACTTTCCATAATTTTCCATGTTGTCATATGCTGTATCAAATGCAAAGTTATATATGTACATTTAAAAACGATCACAATATCCACCTGCATCATTTTTAACCCTGGTTTTCTCAACAAATGTCTGTTGCTCAGGAATGCATTGAATAAAAATTTACAGTTCATTGTTCCTTCTGCACACAGAAGTAGAATTTCCACTAAAATCCTTTCACTTCCTCAAATATATAGCTCACAATACAAATCTTTTTTTAAAATTTATATCTTTTTATGGATGCAGTATCATTCACTGTTTAGTTTTGGATAATTCAGATCGCCATAAAGTTTTCAATAGCAAAGTGAATACGCTAACTCCTGCATGAATTATAATGCTAATTTCAGAGATTAACACAGAGATAACAGAGATTATGACAATATTCATTAAAAAGTACTACTGTAAAAATGGACTATTACAAAATTGGACCTGGAGATTAAGCCATGTGTCTGCACGATATTTTGGTATCTTAAAATCTGAGATATGATTTTTCTGAAAAAAATGAAACTATTGATTTGTATTTTATGCTATTTCATTTTACCAGATGAGAAATATCAACTGTCCTCAATCATTTCTGTGACCATAGTTTTAGAAATCATGTGAAAAAATACTCTGTAAAAATGGACATAACTGTGGAAAGAGCTTTAAGGGAAAGAGTTCCCTTGAATATTTATAAGATATATTTACAAGACCAAAGTGCTTTTTCAACTCCAAAATAATATAAAGACATAACATTGCATTGGCTAGTTGTGGTATAATTAATGATGACATCTTTATAACTAACAGGATTAAATTACCCCAAGGTCAAAACTTTAATCAGAAGCGGCCTGGTGAAGTGTAAACAACATGTTGGAACTTTGTGGACTATCTAGGTTTCATGTTCTTCATTGGTAAAAACCTTACATTGTAGTAGATTAATTGTTAGGATCTGCTAATTTTGCGTGAGTAAGAAGCAAAGTCATTATCTGTGGCTACTGATGAAAGGCAAGTCACAATTTTTCTTTTTGTGCTTTTATTTAACTGACTATATCCAAGGGACTCTGCTAAGAATATATGATGAAAATAAGAACAAAATGAAGCTGCTTTAATTACTGTCTATTTTGTTAACTCACAGAATTTTATTCATTTACATATAGTACATTGACATTTAATCCTCACCTCCATCCCCATTCTTCTCCCTCCTTCTTCTCTCTCTCCCTTGCTGTCCTGCACAGTACCCTTTCATGTCGTAGATGAATAGAGAGATGTTGATTGATAGATGGCTGACAGATCATTTATAGATAGATGATATAGATTGATGATAGACTGATAAGTAGATATTCAGATAGCTAGATACAATCCACATATGAAAGAAAATATGCAATGCCCACCATCACCCATTACCAATTTTTGTTTTGCCATCTGTGTAGAAGCGATCTCTGTGATGCAAGTTAGAATGTCAGTGTCCTGTTCAAACAAAAGTTATGAATTGCTGTTTGAGGCAAAAAAAGGAAGTAGCAAAAGAGATGATGAGTTTTGGCTGATTTTTGAGAACTAAATCTATTTTCACAAGAAAGTTCCAGAGGGAAATGCACATTCCAATGAAGCAACAGACTTCAGTAAATGCATTGTAATAGGCCTCTGGAAAAATTCTGTGCATAATTCTGCCAAGTATGAAAGTGAATATTGAAGTTAAGAACCACAAAAGCGGCAGTGACTCAGATCATGGACAGTCTTGAAAACAAATGCTACAAATTCAGAATGTGTACACTGTGTGTCAGATTTAGGTGCTTTTTTTAAAAAAAATACTAGTTCAAGGAAGGTTGCAGCATATTAGATTGACTAAAATTGTGAATGATATCAAATTCAAACATTCATTTCTGGGAACTGATTAGAAAGTTCTTTCAAGGAATAATACATAAAAATATATATGCTTATCATGGTTTATGATGTCAATGGCAAGTGGATAACATCATTAAAGGTGCACATAATAAAAACAAATAGCATATTTTATAGAAAGGAAAGCAATTCATCCAGGAAAGAAAAAAAAAGACAGAGAAAGATTGTCTTGAGAAAAATAAAATTTTAAGAAAACTTAACCAAGGTCTTATCTCTTTTTAGAAAAGGAAGATGGAAACTTCCTTTTCTAAAAGAAAGTGGTAATCTGGTGTGTAGACGTGAAAGGATTGGAATTATTCCCACAGAATCACACATAAGGAAGAGTCATCCAGAGATGAATAAAATGGTTTTTCAACAACTACAGCTGTATACTAATAATAGAGTCAGAAATTTGTAACTGAGCCAGTTGGAACAATTTCATGTTTTTTTTCTGGTAACAGCTACCTAATAGTGAGATCAAAGAAACCATACTACAGTATTTTCTCAGCATGATGCATTGGTAAGAAGGCCAAACTCAGGACAGACCAAAGGGAATTCCTGTGCAAGTACAAAACTATGTGAACTGGCCAGCAATCGATTCACCCATCACTGACAATAAAGGAGACTGGAATAAAAAAATGCACATGGAATCAAAGATGGAGTTGATGTAAAGAGCTGACCCGCAAAGAGTAGGACCAACAGAAAAAGAAGAGACTATAGTCAGAATATAGAATTTGCAAATGTAGTTTTTTAGAAATGAGGAAATTTCAAGGTATACCTTCATGTAAAATGATATTAATCATTGTCTTTTGTGCCTCTTTTCTATTTAATAATTACAAAGAGGTCAAAGATATTTGTCTGCAGTTTGCTCCCTGACTTAGTGTTAGAGCAAGGTCTAGGACCCAAATTCCTGGCACTTTTCCAAGACAAAATACACAAGGCAAATAACTAATGAGGAAAAGTTGATCTGGGTTCACAGTTGCAAGGATTTCATTGCATAGCTGGTAGGTTCTGACACTGGTGTCTTGTGCAAGGAAGTGCATCATATCAGGAGCACATGACAGAGGATGGTACTCATGGCCACCAAAGGCAAAGAGAAAAGAAGAGGAGGTTCTAGAATTCTCATGTTTCCCATCAAGGGCATGTTCTTCAGTATTACCCACTTTACCGAGGTCCTACCACTTGTCAATAGTAACATGGACTCCAGACTGAGGGGTCAACAAACATCCCTTTAGGGGATATTCGGTATCTAAATTATACCAATTGCAAGCATATGTGTCATTGATGTTGTTTGACAAAATTCAGTTTTATCGATTCTGCAAATTTAAAAATGGCATTTCAAAGATTTAATCCAAAGAAATATGTATCTTAGAGCAATGTTGGCCTCAAGAGCAGAAGAATTATCTTTCTGAATTCCAGCAGCATTTGATCATGGAAGGTGGTTGGAATTGTTGGCCCAGAGTGAAGATAGATAGAAAAGTGATTTTTTATTAGTTTCTTAGACATTCTTAGTTGTTTGACAGACAAGCCACTTGATATATATGCATAGGTTGAAACACACCATTTGTCCTTATACCTGATCTCCAATTGATGTCTAACATGGTATTAGAAAATGAGAGTTTTGTGAACTAAACCTTGTGTCAACAGACCATGACCTGTAAATGAAATCTGATCCTATGTCTCTTTTCATTGTTATTATATTTGTTTAATTTACTACCCATTACTCTTTTGTACTGTAAGTCAAATTGACTACTAGAAATACAGATTATATGATCTTCAAATATTTGCTATTAAATCATGGACACAGCAAATCCCCGATCTTTGATAAAAATACTTAAGACAGAATCAAAGCACTAGGAGGAAAAAAGACAATTGTTCTTGTTCATATCACAAGGCAATCTGTCCTTGATACTATTTACCACTGACTACCATTATATTTACCTATGAACTTTTCTCTCTTTTGTAGCCCCTGCTATGTGGATATTTGTTAGCAATGACTGATGTAGAAACAACATATGCAGATTTTATTGCTTCAGGAAGAACAGGTAGAAGAAATGCCATACATGATATCCTGGTGTCCTCTGCAAGTGGAAACAGCAATGAATTAGCCTTAAAATTAGCAGGTCTTGACATCAACAAGGCAGGTAAGTGTTTGGTGCAAGTCTTTCTAGGAAAATGATATGATGTAGGATATTTCTTATAGGTAGAAATATGGCACAAAAGCCTTCTTTCGAAGTCACCTGACGTAATTATGAACAATTCAGAGCAAGGCAAAGGTCTGGGACTAGTTTCTTAATCCTTCCTGCTGCTGCCAGTGACTTCTCTTTACAGGGTTTCCCACTCACATGCAGTCATTAAAACACATGATTAAAAAACAACAGTCTAATCTCTGCGAAACTCTGATACTTATTAAATAGAACCTAAGAAAAGATGGAACTCCTGCTATGGATAACATTGGCCATCTCCCACATTTAATAGATACATACTTACCAAGACTCACAAGCAAATCAAGCATAGCTTAATCTTAACAGTTATTTTAAAGAAGTTCCTAGGGCTGATTTGTTTAGATAAATTGATGATGAAATAGTTTTCATCTACATATTTCATACATACATGATTTTTTATTTTTCCTTTCATTGAAAATGGGTTTGTGGAAAGTATGTCTTATCATTTATCACTGATGTAAAAGTTTAATACATTAAAATATTTGATACCTTTACTTTTGAGTATTAAATAATTCCCCTTCTATACCTTCTGAAAATTTCAAATCTGTATCTCTTTTCTTGAGATTTCAGTTAAAATAACCATTAAATATTTTTTTAAAAAATGACGGTTAAATGGTTATAATAAAACATTTTGTTTCTGACTCCACATGAAGCATTTGGTACATCTTAAACTATCAGAATTTCTCTGAGAAAACGTTCAGATTGTGGGAAACTGAGTGAGATTATGTGTTAGCATGTGTCGCAGTTACTCTTCATGCTGCTTTGAGACATTACTCATGCGCAAGTAACTTAAGAGGAGAAAGGTAGATTTATTTGTGTTAAGATTTCAGAGGGGACACACTGTTCGTTATGGCAGGAGTCCCATAACAGAAGGCACTGGGGGTTAGAAGCTGAAGGAGGTTTATGTCATGATTATCATGGAAGCTAGGAGAGCCAACTCCAGACTGAAGAGCAGACTACTAGCAGAAGCAGGGAGGGGCCTGACCCCTGTAGCATACCTTCCTCTGGCAAGGTTCTACCTCCCAAATATGCTATGACTTTCCCAAATACTGATAACAGCTAAGGATTCAAATACATGAGTCTATGAGAGACAATTCATATTCAAACGATGATACCCCACCCCTAGTCCACATAAGCTCATGGCCAACTCATGAAGCAGGCCACACTTAGTCCAACTTTAAAAGTCCCAAAGACTACATCAGTAGTCCAAGCACAGTCCTTGAGTTCAAAGTCTAAAGCCTAAAGCCTCCAAACACTGACAGCAGCTTAGGATTTAAACACATGAACCTGTGGGAGAACAAGTGACATTCAAACAATGACAACATGGCGGGTCAGAATTTTATGTGATGGCTAGAGGTCAGCAAGTCACAGGCCCTTCAATGTCAAATTAATAATGAGACTTTACCATCACAACATTTGAATGTATAGACATGTGTATATACCTTTTGAAAAATTCAAATCTGTCAATTTTAGGTCAAATTATTTCTTCTCTGACTTATGTAGGAGTTACGTTACACCTGTAGAAAAATTAAAGAAAGACTATACAAAAGACACACACACACACACACACACACACACACACACATATGTATTCTGTGACATGGAGAATTGTTAATTTCTTTGGTAAAATTTGAATGCTTATTTTAACAATATTTATTCCATTTTTAATAATTGCTTTAATTTATCAACCCTTAAAATTTGGACCTTATAATGTAATGTCTTCTTTTCTATCTTGTCTGACATTTAGAATTGTTACCCTTAAAATCTTATATAAGAGAACATTCCAAATATTATAAATAATGCAGCAATAGGTAAAGTTTATGTTAATAAACATAATAAATAAAATATTAAACTCATTATAATTTATAATTTTGAAATAATTCATATATTTTCATATCTTTTCTTAAACATTGCTCAGTGCTAATTCCAATTCTCTGTTTTTACAAAATTTTCTATTTCTTATCAGTTTATATAGTGTAGAACTTGGCAAGCTATTAAGAGCACTAACTTTGTTACTCACCATGCAAAGAGCAGCAAATAACTATATAATATCAATGTCTGAAATGTAAAAAGTGACACATGTTATAGCAGATTTAGTGCTGCTGACTGACAGTTCTGGAGGACTTCTTTCATAATCATTAGTTCTACTCAGTTTTATTTTTGCTTAAAACATTTCTGCCTCATGTTTCCCTAACAAACGTCTCTTTAGCTACATCCCTGTTCGTAGCATAGTGTTAAGCCCCAGGAAATGTTCCCAGGCCCCATGAAGTTCCAAGCCTCACAAATCAGTTTCTCATCTTGTATTTATGCAGTCACTTTCATCCTTCATTATTCTGCTCACCACATCTGTCCCAACTTGATCCTTCCTTTGGTTACCAAGAGCTTCTCCTTCTCCCAGATGTCACAGAAAAGTGAACACGAAAAAGAAAAATCAGGTTTTGAACACGTGTTATTTTCATACCAAATTACATCATTAAGAACTCCATGCTTGAACATGTCAAAAGTCTCCAATATGATATATGGATATTGAGTAAACGTGGGCTCTCCTTGGCCTCTGTCTTTTTTCATTGTCTCTTCCAGAAGGTGAAGATGATGCCCAGCGCAGTTCCACGGAGCAGAGTGGGGAAGCCCAGGGAGAATCTGCAAAGTCTGAAAGCTAACAGTTCACGTTGACAAACATCCAACAATGTGGAACATCTCCAGGCATTGCTGGGGCACACCAGCCGCCATGATAGAAAGTGGGGGAAAGAAAATGGCTGTGCTGCATTTCAGGAAGCTGTTCATTGCCGTGTTAGAAGCAGGGGCAGAGCCTGTGGCTGCAGACAGACTATTCTCTACCTCTGTCATTAGCAATGGTTGAAGTCACCTCGCCTGTGCTTGGATGTCATTTTTGTATGGGTCGTTTCACTTGACCGTATGATGAGATGCTTGTAGCGAGTAGCACTGATCTAGATGATGATTCCTGTAGCTTCTGGCCCCTCACAATGTCAGAGGATTTAATTGTGTCTAATTGCAAAGGGTTGGTTGAACTCCAAAGTTTAAATATCTCTGGTTGGCATATTCACCCAGCGAAAGAACCATCCAGAAAGCACTGTTTTTAGCATTATGTACCCGTGTGTTTCTGCTGTGTTACTTGCACTGTTTTGTATTGTACAATATAGCTGCTCAGCACTGCCCTTCTTTGATCGCTTATGTAAAACAAAATGATGTACATGACTGTGAATTTTTATACCACTCATTTTTAAAGGGCTGCCTTTTTAATTTCCCATAGTGTTGTGGTGTGCACAGGGCAGAACACATTTTTTAAAAGCATCTCTTCCCTCTTAATAACTGTATGCCGAAGAACTGATTTTCCAACAGACTCATTCAAGCCTCTGCTTGGTCACATGAGCATTTTGAACTATCCATTCATGTGAATATTGCTTGAATTCAGTCTGTTGATTTTGTTTATATTCCCAAATAGAGAAATTCTCCCCACTAATATTTTTACTTTTTTCACTATGAGAAATTTTAAGAATTCAGAAAATTGAAAAGGAATGACACATACTAAGAACTGGAAATGTTTTGCTATGTGGAATGAGTTTTCTCACAATGCCCTATGCTACTGTTTAAATATGGAGAACAGCCTGTGCCCACCAGGTCCCCTCAAGATTGAACAAAGTGTTCTCTTGCAATCATGTGGACACCAATCACAAAAGTGTAGCTCTCATGTTGTGTTTCCATGTAGTTTTCCAGCCCTTTCAGATAAAAATGTTATTATGCACTTTTTAATGTTTATAAACTTTTACTAATAGTGTGAATTGCATTCTGATATAATAGTTATCACCTTTAGAAACTAACCACACTTTTCTTGATGTTGTCGATGGCTTATACTGTGATTTGACATTGTTGTTCTGCTATGGAAAGTTTCTGTGAACTGTGTAACCCCTCTGGTCAGTATTATAAAAACATTTGTCAGTGGCAATAAATAAGGAGCCAGAAACATGACCATGGTTCATGAATTACAAGACAAATAGCAGATGACAGGAATCGTGACCATATGAGTCCCTTAGATGTTCTGGAGGACATAGTTACAGTTCCAGATGAAGTTAGAAGAACAGCATATCAGTAGAAAGTATGTGTGGGTCTGACAGGATCTCAGTCTTTCCCCATAGTTCTACATGGTGAAAGGTCAGTCTCCACTTCTCCCTTTATAGTACTTTTCACTGATTGGGCAATGGATATGAATCTTATTTGTTTCTCCGACCAGTGGTTTTCTGGAAAAAAAATTGCTAACAACACGAGTAGATAGATTAAAATTTAAAGACTTCCTTCAATCAAACTCCTCAGAAACCAAAAGTCTGAATAAAATTGAATAAATCTACCCATTGATAGACTCAAGAGTGGGAGTTCTTGCGTTATTGTAGACAATCTCATATCTGTTTAAAATATTCAACCTACATAATTAGTTATCAATGTCCTTGTTTACGATCCCAATAGCTTTCCTGTGAATATAAACTTCTTAAAGTTGTGAAAATCCTAACTAATTTTATCTGATTTTTGTAATGTTTAGAGCCAGTGCTGAGTGTATGTAGAAGGTTTATATTCATATGTGATATACTATACTAATGCATGTGGTGCCATGATTGTCTTCTAATATACTAATAGTACTAAACTGAGAAGTCATATGGAACTTTTGACTTAGTTTGACCTCTTACTGTTACTATTTTTAATGTGTTCAAATCCAGAGGGATAATTAAAAATTGGCTTTTCAAAACATTTTACATCCTATTAATTTTGCTTGGTGAAACTACACAGATTTTTTTATTTTATTTTAACATACACTGTTGTCAGGTCAATATACTTATCGAATATAAATTTTAAGGACAGAAGAAATGATAGAAATCAAAATACTAGTCTGATAAATATACAGGACTTCTGTTACCAACTGTTCCCAGATGGTCTCTCTCTAAAAGTATCCTTCCAACTATTTAAACACTCATATATTGGGAACTTAGAGCTCAATACGCTATAATTTTTTCAAGCTTAAAAAGGTTACAACTCATGAAACTAACATCCAAGTCCATATTTATCTATCACCAAGGTTTCTACCCCATATGCCAAAAAACAAAGCCAGTTACAGAGCGTGTGTGTCTGTTGTGATATCTCAGAGATAGACATGCTCAACTTCCATATGTAAAGAAGGAAAATAAGTTCCAAAAAAAGACTTGCCTCTCAAATAGGTTAATTTCACGTGACTAATCTCTCCCCAACCCTCTTTTTTGTTTCAAAAATCAATAGTTTTGTGAATCTACTTTCAAGACATTTTAGGCATGCAATTTATGAAATTGTAGTGACTCTTATTTATGTAGCACATACATGAATATGATATATTCATTACAAAAAATGCTGTTGAGTGTGAAACATCAAATGTTCTTTTTATCAACAATGAGCACCATATGCTAATATGTTTATCCTAAATTCATAAAAATGTTTAATGTAATAAAAATTATGGTCTCCAATTATTATTTATAGATACCATCACAGAAGTACTTTGTTTATGTACTAACCTGAGTCTTCCTCAGACATAAAATCAAAACAACATTTTAGAAAATGAATGATATTGCTATTTCTTCTCTGAGGAAAAAAAGTGTTTTTAAAAAGCATGTAACTGCTGGGCAGCCATGCTTCTGAGGGGGACAATGTATAGCCACCAAGTGAAAACAGGATTTATGATGTCTTAATGTCCCCCAAAGTGTTCTTTAATTTAAAAAGTGGCAGCCTCTGAAGTCATTTGTGAGCTTATATGACTTTTGTGTTTAGCAATGTTGCATGCTCACATAACTGATATTAAAAGTAGCACGTTTTCTGAAATATAGTCTATCAAGAGTATTTATTGAGTCTTACATCATGTACTTGGTGCTAGAAAAAAGCATTGCAGAGTATAAAAGAGAAACTCAAAGCTCAGACATCTTGTCACGTATGTTGCTATGTTCTCAGCTTCGTTCCCCTGGGATTTATTTCCAGACAGTTTACTCCATACTATACTAATAGCACTGGATAGTCACACTTACCATGCCCATTCCATCCCCTGCAGAGTAGTTTCAACATCACACCTATGATTCTTACTCATCCACAGGGGAAAGTTAATTTTAAAAAAAAAAGATGGAGAGAAAGATAGGTATTTACCAAAATTGCCTGAAAGATCTTTAAAAAATACTCTTAGTTATCCCCCCCCCTACATACAGGGAGTTCATATACCGTTTTCCCCCTAAAAAAGCATAATTTCAGTAAAATTTTCTTTCTACCCACACTGCTATGAATTGAAAAGTTCTCATCTAAAAGTTCAAGAACCCAGTTATCCACACTGCCTACTCAGTGGAAAGAGTTTTACGTTGATCAGAAAATGCAGTTCTCAAACATCTTGGGTTTACCATGTTGTCAATAATGTTTGGGGAGTAAGGTCAATAAGAGCATGACCTCCTTTACCTACATGCAATTCTACTTTAGTCAAATTAGATTTGTCATATACATGCAAAGAAGAAAACCCTGAAACCAAGGTGAGACTCAAGAAAGAGAAGCCATTAACCAGCAAGACATTAACTCAAGTGAGCCAAAGAGATATAAACAGTATCATCTTTCTTAAATAGCAATAATAAAAATTATCTCTCCCTATTTTCTTTTTCTGTCTAGTTTGAGGTATTAGCAGTGGGGATCTTGTCCCTCTTCAACTGAAAAATCAATTTGATAAAGCTTCGTAACTATAGCCAAGCAGCTGTTTATACCCCATGCTTTGAACACAGCAAGATGAACATTCCCTCAGCAACCTCCTCTTAGGTCCAATTCCATCATTAATTTCGTCTCCAGTATCCACGGGTTCTTTACTTTGTCTTTCTTTCTTGTCTTTCCAATTAAGATGAGTCAAATCATCTTTTGTCTTTATTTGCCTTCGTTGTGACGACTAAAAGATGCTGAACAATGGCTGCTTATTGTTGGCAGCTTCTGTATAGACTTGAGTCCAGCACATTTCTTTGGTTTTTTTATTGTTTTTTTTTTTTTATTCAATTTGTGCGTGTGTGCGTGTGTGCATGTGTGTGTGTGTGTAGTGTGTGTGTGTGTGTGTGTGTGTGTAACCACGGACGAATTCGGGAACCACCATGGACACCTCCACCTCCTCCTTGTTTACTCTGCCCTGGGATTCACAGGCTCTGCCCTACCAGGACCAGAAACTCAGGCCGCCCCCGCTTCTGCCCGGCATCTATACGTGGGGTCTAGGATCCGAACTCAGGACCTTCCGCCTGCAAGGCAGAGGCTTAACCCCTGAGCCACCTCTCCAGCCCCCCAGCACATTTCTTTGTGACTGTGAGAGATATGGGAGCTTCATTTGTCCTGGCTAATATTTTATTCCTATTCGAGACTTTTAAACAGAGTTTCTTAGGACCTTTAAAGAAATCATACTCTTTGTCCTTCTCACTAGCATTACTTTTTTCCACAAATGTGCTCAGATTTTCATGTTTTTCCTATGTAACCTTTTTATTTCTATACATAGTGATGCAGGTGCCTCATTTTCACACTTTTCCTCCTAATACGTTATAGCTCTGCAATCTTTATTGGCAGTGACCACATGTCTTTAGTAGCTCCTGGACTCTGTCTTGTCACTGAAGCCTCATCCAATGTGAAAGTGAAGAAATAATAATGACTCAGAAGAAGTAATAATGACTGCAGTTGCAATTCTGGAATCTACAAGTGCTAAGAAAAAAACATTGTCTGTCCAGTATAGCGTCTTCCAAATACATATGTCACTCACTACTCCATAACCACGATCTCCCCTTATTTGTTGGCTACATCCTTATTCCATGCTCATTTCATCATAGATAAAATATATATATAAAATATATATATATAAAAGCACCAAAATGAAGATTGGCTATTCAGACATGACTGAGATTAGCATGTACTGTAAAGTTGTGCATGCTATTTGATTCTGCAATGATTACCAATGAAGCATCAGTTCTCAAGAGCAACAGTTATGCAACACTAGAGTTTGCTGTATCTTCCATTAAGCCAAAACAAATGCTTCATTTCCCTTTGTAGATTTTTAAAATGTATCTATTTACTTATTTAAGCATTTCTTCTTAACAGCTCTTCATTCTTCTTAACTAGTTATTCTTTTTTTTTTCCTCTAAATAGTTTGCTTCCCTATTAATACATCTTGTGCTTTTATGTGCAGATGTAGCGGTGCAGTGGGGTTTTGGGGATTATATCCAGTCAAAACTTTACTAGTTCTGATTTGTCTTTTCTGATTCCTTTTTCCCTTTACTATCCAACATATCAACTATCACACTTACTGAGTCTGATATCATCATCTCTAGTCCACAAGATCACACATGCTTACCTGATCTACTATATTTCTCTAAATTCCATAGCCTATTTTTTGCTATTTTGTTTATTAAATATTTTACTACAGTTTTAGGAACTTCGATCTGTGATAGAATTTTATCCCATTCTTAAACCCACTCAGCATAGCAAATTCTCACTAATCCTTCAGTCTATGCCTCATTGACTCCTTGCCTTCAAATGACAGAGCTCAAAGTTTTCTGACTTGTAACTTCATTACCAAATATCAGTATAGGAAGTTAACATTTTAATCTTTTTTGCTCTCCAACACTTTACCTATAAATAGATCTTACTATATATTGGTTATTTGCCAATATGTGTATTTCTTCAATTTGTGAAGACTTCAAGCATCTTTCTGTTTATTTTTATAACTTCTCTGTTAGATACACCATAAAAATTTGTAAATAAGTAAAGTCTGTGTTTCTTAAGCTCACAATATAACTAAGAGACAAAAACTTACTAGGTAACGAAAATGTAAATCATAAGTAAAGATGAAAACAGTGAAGTCTATACCATTTTTTGCAGAGGATAAAAGTTCAATTCCTTTAACCTTTCATTCTGCTTATACAATCAACTATTTCTAAATTTGCATCTCAAATATCATGCTTCAAGTATATACACTGATTTGAGTGTATTACAAAAACAGGACCTCAAATGAGCAAAATATATAAACAAATGAGCCTATTAGTATAAGACACCCAACTAACTAATGACACAGATAAACATACTAATGACCACCTTGTAGTATGGTGTTTGCTGAATTACATTTAGCTAAAAAAACAAATCTTGCTGTCTTTCCTAAGCAGCATGCCAGTCACAAAGAAACTCTGAGTAAGACTCTTGAAAGTCTTGGACAAGGATAAACCTATACTTTCTAAGAATAGGCTTGGATGAAATGTTTTCTAATGGACTAATTAACTGGGACCTATGATAAATCACAATGATTAAAAAAGAGAATATAACAGAAATAAACCTAGGAACACATGTTTATAAATCAAAGAAACAAAGGATAATGATATATATCATGACTATTTCATGACTTAATATATGCATACATATATTAAAATACATATCATCCTGACATCTCTTTCTAAATGTTGGATCTTTCAGAAAATATTAATAATTGATTTAACAATAGACATATAACAGAACAAAAGAAGTATTGCATAAAGTCAGATTTCTGCAAGCTTGAAGTCTGCTTGGGCTGTCCTGCCCTTGCAGTGAGACATGTGAAACCTAACAGCACATGTGTACATGTTGCTTCTGAGATCATTTTAAACACATTCCTGAAGTTGGAGCTGTAACTGGACAATGTTACTATTGTGACTGTTCTAATTTCTGTTTTCTCTATACTCTTTAGAATTCAGGAAACAATTTAAAATTCTAGAGTTTCCAGGCCAAAAACTAAAGTAAACTAAGTGTAGGTGAGGAAGTAAACAAAACCTATTTTGAGGTCCAGTATATCACCAAATTGGTTAAGGCATGATAACTGAAGTTTAAGTTTGAAGTATCTTTATGAAATAAAATTAGGAAAAGGACAAGAAAATGAGTGGATCACTAGAAGCTGAATTATACAATAGAAATACATACATTAGGGCTGGAGAGATGCCTCAGGGGTTAGGACTCTGCCTCAAAAGCACAAAGATCTGAGTTGAGATTCCAGATCCCACATAAAGACACCAGGCAGAAATAGTGGTATCCTGTAGTTTTGGCTCTGGAATATGGAGCCTGGGAAATCTGAGAGTGAAGCAAAAAGGAGTTAGAAGGAATCCAGGATACAAACACACACACACACACACACACACACACACACACACACACACACACTGACATACACAAGTAATAATACATAACTTATACTGAGATACAAACTAAAAATTATGAGAAGCACCTTCGCCTTCAAGATAGAGCAAGAAGAGAACACAGAACATCTGCTTTGAACATGCTTTGTCTGAAGGGGGCTGAGGATGAGTGCAATAGTCTGGAAGTTATGGCTGGGAATCACGACTAAGAGACTGAGGTTCCTATGGCCAACCTCAGATTGTCTTGGCAGTGGATGCTTGGTTTGGATGATATCCAGCTCCAACCATTGTAACCTTCCACCTGAAATCTGGCTCTGGTCCTGTGTGCATCAGATTGTTACTAGAAGCATTGATTTTTTTTTTTTTTTGACAAAGAGGAGAATGAGGAAAAGGAGAGTGAAAGGAGGAAGTTAAGTTGGGCCCCATCCTTGCTGCCAAAAAACACCAGGGAGATCCTAGCACTCTTTGGTCAGGTAGTAGGTACCTGTTGTGTATGCATGCACCATGTTTCTGGACAAGTTTCAAGAATTTTATATGCTTTTCTCCATTAAAGAGGAGAGTTTGGAAAAGGGGTTGAGCTGACAGAGCTGGTGGTAGAAAAGAAAGGAGCTTTTTCCACAGGTGTTGACTCTATATCTTGCTAGAGCTTCTCTTTTCTTCTGAACTTTATCCTGATGACTGCTTCTGCTTTGATTTAAGGTAATTAGGGCTGAGGATATAGTTCAGTGGTAGAGTACTTAATTGAAGTCCAAGTTTCAGTTACCAATGCAAACAAAAGTATCTTAAGTTCAGATTTTTTAAATGTTATCCAGTTTTAATAAATATTTAAATTTTTAAATTTTATGAAGTTTTAATAAATACTTAAATAAAGTGTTCAAGTTTGGATGTTTTTCAAAAAATATGAGAAACATAATTTTCACTATTTCCCACTCCATTTATAAAGTTTTTTTTTTCCTTTGGTTGAAATTTATATCTTTGTGTAGCTGATTCTTAGGCTGTTTTTATTCTTTGTATTGTTTACTTTTCACTTTTAACTTATTTTCATTTTTTTAGCGTTTGTACATGACTGTAGTGAATTCATATTTTCACACAATAATTTCCACTCTCATTCCCCTCCTCTTTCCAGTACCTCTTTCCCTGCCAGTCTCTAACCTTATTTTCTTGTCCTTTTGCATGAGTGGCCTACTGAATTTAACCTAAGAAGCCTTTGATAGCGTGGATCTTAGCACCTTCTAGAGAATGAATCATGTATCAGCAAGCATACCACTGAGGAAAGCATCTTCCCCAGCCTTTTCTTTTAAATACAAAACTAATAGAATAGACATTTATCCTATGGATAGCAAGCTGGAAAAGATTCTCATGGGAATCTTTCTGTCTTTGCCTTGACCCCTTACCCACCCACCTTCCTCCTCTCCCACCCTCCCCATTCACACACCCTTTTCCCCGCCCTCGCCTCCCTTCATTCATCCTTCTGTGTCCCACCTGCCCTCCTGTTCCTCTGATTGTGTGTATCACAGGATTCCCTTGGGTTGCTTGTGCTGGTAAGGGAGTCAGATGCCTGTTGAAATTTATGTGACTCTTCAATGTTGTAAGTGGGGAGGTTCCTCTTCCCTTGTCCAGAATCTGCTCCTGAGACACTAGCAGAGAGCAGCTGTTTCTTCTAAGATCCTCGTTAGTCCTTGGGGAGGGGGATGGTTAATAAGTCATCCATTGTGTAGATCTGGTGATAGAAATTCTTATTGTAGTGACCTTCTGGATACAGCAGCCCTGTGTTGGCTGGAGTGTGTTAGTCAGGATTATCTCATCCCAGCTTTAGGCTCTGACAATCTTCCATCCCCTTTTTCCTAGAGATTCCCTACACCTTGGTGTGGGATAAGATTTTGATGGACTGACAAGGCCTGAGTGGCAAAGTAACACAGTTAGTACATTGATAAGGATACTATGGAAGAAACGAACTCATAAAGGAAGGGAAGCAAGGTGATAGTTCTTAATAAAGGATAAGGGGAAAAACAAAAGAGGCAAGTGGCTCAGGGGAAAAAGAGAAATTAAGGGCCAGAAGTGAATGCTGTAAACCACTGCAGTTCCAGTAAGAAGAATATAGGGGAGCAACAAAGGTATGTAAGACCCATAGTAAAGCAATTATTCTATAATTGGGTTCTAATCCCCTTAATGTTAAGGAAATCATGCCGGATATTGTAAACTTATTTAAAATATGGAAGGAAATTAAATGGACAGTAACCGATATCCAGTGTCAACTATAAAAGATTAATAATATATAACATCATCTAAACACTTCTTTTCAAAAAACAGGTAATTTCCTTAAAAAATAATTTGCTTTCATTTACTCAGGGGTGGTGCACTCAGCACAGCACCTGGGGAGAGGTCAGGAGACAATCTGTTATTGCTGTTTCTCTCTCCTACCAAGTGGATTCTGCTGATCAAAACAGGTCATCAGGTTTGCTGCAAGTACCTCTATCCACTGAGTCATCCTTTGACCTAAAGCTAACAAAACTATTTTTTGTTAATGTGTTTAAATTAACTTGCACAATTGAGAATTAAGAAATACAGAGATGATTAGACAAAATGTCTGACCAGTGTTTCTAAATCAAAATCATCCTGGAGTATTGATTTAAAAAAAGAAGACAAGCTTTTGTGAAGTGATAGAAAAAATGATTGGAAAACTGAAAAAGGAGTAATCTTGTATCTTCTGAGTTAAATTTTCTTTTGTATTATGAAATATATAACAGAAATATTGACAATTGTTCTACAGTCAATTATATAAATTAGTAAATAAGGTACTATGGGACTCTACATTTTTAATGAATTCCATCAATACAATGCTATACCCAAGGAATATCCTTGATTCATTCTTGAGAAAAACTATTGTTTAACAGAAATTATAATAGGGAAGTATATTCTAAAAATATCTCTTGCAATATTGACTATTGACTGGAATTGTTTATTGAAACATTAATTTTACTGAAGGAGATATTAGGCATTTCTATACCCAAACAAAGACCTAAGTTGAGGTTCACAGGTAGGAAAACATGACACCTTCCATTTGTAAAATAATGCAGTAGGTAGGGTGCAGTATGTAAATATTAAGTCTAGGGAGTATCACTAGACCAAGTGGAGGAGCGAGAATCTAAAAATCTGAAGAAGAGCATAGAAGACCCAGAATCAAGTAAACAAGGAAGATTTAGAATCTATGCCTGATATGATCTGGAACTGGCCACAAGGACTATCGCCAAGAGATGAGTCAGGAGAGAGAGCAGGGGCATTGGGCACAGGACACACACAGCATGGGCTACAGCAAGGCCCATGCCAAAGAATTACAACAGCAAAAAAGAATTCTGGGTGTTAAATTTTTGAAGATATAAAGGGTAGAGATGAAAGTAGTTTAGGACCTATTTCAAGGTTAAGAATCCAACAGCTGAAAAAACCAGAGACATCAGAAGGAAAATAAAAAGCCACAGATTTTTGCAGCCAAAACAGTTGCTACTGTCTTTTACTTAGATGTTCCACTCATGCCCTGATGCACTATTCCATTTTTAAAAAGATCATGCTTCCAGAGAATTACTATCTTGTGGCACCACAGGAATGGGTTGGAAAAGTCCCTTACCATTTCTCAAGGTAATGGTATTATGTTCTGATGATGGCTCAGATGCTTCATTATATCACCTCTGTTTTTCAAAATTAGTCTAAAATGAAACACTAATCTCATTTGAAAGGAACAATTTGAGACTCAGAAGTTATGTGACTGCCCAAAGCCACAAGGCTTTAAGGTTGGAAAATCAGGACTTAAAATCTAAGTCAGTCTTTTCTCAGATAATACTTTTGCTTTCACCTGAACAAGAACTATGTAACATATTTAAATTTTCAGTTACTGAAATTCATGTATTTCTCAGTACCAAAGCTCAAAATATAGTATCTCTTTATAGACAATATATGGAAATCTAGACCACCTATAGTTAATATGCTATACCCAAGGAATATCCTTGATTCATTCTTGAGAAAAACTATTGTTTAACAGAAATTATAATAGGGAAGTATATTCTAAAAATATCTCTTACAATATTGACTATACTGAAGAAGTAATGCCACAATGTATTTACACTACATGATCATATACCATATTCTATTTTATAAGGATTAAGCATGGAACATATTTACTTTGGGGAAGGAAGGTATACAATGTTCATTTGTGTAGAGTTCTCAGTGATATTCAAGTCTGACTTCCTATCAGAATCACCTAGAAAATTTTCAATCACACAAAGGACAGACCCCAATCTCTACAGATTTTAATTTTATTGCAGAGTAATTTTCAGGGATAAGTATTTTTTTCTAACGTTACACTAAAGCATAATAAATATTTGAATGTCCACATATGTTTATAGTGCTATGGATTTTTCTAAAATGAACACAAATAGGTAATCAGCATCTAGATCAACTATACAAACATATAAGCACTCTAGAAAGCCCATCACTTTCCTTTCTAGTCTCCATGACACCTATGTGCTTGAGGCTCAGTACAGGAGACAGACTTCAAAATAGTCTGCAAGTCTCCATTCTGTTTGAGACTATCAGACTGAATTTGTCATTGTCATGATCTTCTGAGTGATTAATTCCACAGACTCTATCCTTTCTTGAGCTTTCTAACTACTTTCCCACTTAATTACTGATAGATCACATAAGAGCCTATTTTGTGAAACTGGTAATATATATTTTCTGCCAAACAGACCTTAACACAAGATGTAGGTTCTTCAACTTTTACTACTGTCCTTCTCTGCCAACTAAATTCTGGAGAAACACATTTGTTGCTCTTGCTGATTTGCTTCCCTCAGATTCAGTGAGTCAAAATAGCAAATTCAAGTCTGTCTGTCATCATTAACAGTGTTTCCTCATTTACAAAATTAAGATTTGTTTCCACTCCCATCAACTTGAGAAAACAGAGAAGTGGGCTGAACCCTTTATTCCCATACCAAAAGAAGTCGTGGGTAAACAATTTTCATACACATTAAATATCCAGGCATATTGGCTGCCGTTTGCTAGAATGTCAATCGCTTTCCAGTGTATTTCATTCTTCTGGTGTCAGAACAGTGCCTTGTTGTACTTCCAGCCCATAAACGAATTTTGAATGACTCTGACTCTGCAAAGGCAGCAGTTATATTTGAGAAAGGGAAAATAAGACCATCTGTTCCATCCTTGTTTGGTTCAATCTGACAATACACTGAGGCAGCTGTCTTCCTTCTTGATTTGTCTTCCTCCCACCCATTGCACCTGCCTCTTTTCACCAGTTTCTCATTCAGGCTTCCTCACTTACACTGTGTATCTCCACATTGCTCTCCTCCTACTTACATATCAGTCCTTTCCCTCATTTGATCTCTTACAGCTCCTATAGTTCTTGGCAGGACACAAGACTTGCTACAGTCCATTCTCTAATGCTGGCTTCCTTCTTTGTTATTTTTACTTATGTTTTGCACAATTAGTGCTTTCTTCTTAGCTACTACTCAAATTCATGCAGGAGAAAGTGAGAAAATAAAAATGGAAGGGCGTGTCATGCTTCATTTCAACATAATGTTTGCTCCAAGTATGGAAATAACCCATAAGTGTTGAAGAGATAGTAGGATATAAGATGATGCAGAAAAGGAGCAGTATATAAATAACACTACTGCCAAAAGGATTCTTCATTATGACAATTACAGACTTCCACCAAGAAATTCTTCAAATATGAGAAAAGTGGTCAGAATAGTCTGTACTGTCAATCAGCTGCACTACAAGTTCAAACTCGTACAAGTTCACCAGAGATGACTGTGACACTTGATTTTATCCTGTCCATTTGAAGAACCACAAATCTTAGGAAGCACTCAGCTAATTTTAATTGCATGCACTCAGAACACAGACTCCTTGTTAATTCAATATGTAACTTGGACAATGAGCCATGCTGAGTCATGCTTGCAAATGGAAATAATAATATCATTTCTTAGGCATGTTGAAAAAGAGTACCTAAGACTACTAAAAGGTCGAGTGTTTCTTATGAAAGCAGACTGAAATTAGTCAATACATAGGAAGCATAAGAACAGCACTTTGGCACATAGGAAGCACTAAGAACAGCAGTTAAATGCTGTTTACTAAGATTGTTATTATGAGATATGCAGACTATGATATTAAGTGATTCAAAGCATAGGAAATTTTTTTCTCACATGTGCTTTTAGTTGGTATTGCCATCCAACTACACACAGGTCTTATTCACTTACTGAATAAATGAGTAACTTTTTCAGTGCCACATGCTTTCATGATATTGAACATCAAATGGTATAATCCCACATACAAAACCTAGTTTAGATGAAATCCATAAAACAAAATGCTTAAATTAGAAAATTTTGCTGAACTATTGTAAAAAAAAAAAAGTCAAAGTGGGAGAGCAAATTACTGTGCATTGGACTGAGAAAGAAGGAGAGGGGAGAGAAAGAGGAGAAAGGGGATAAGAAAAGGAAAAGAGGAGAGAGAGAGAGAGAGAGAGAGAGAGAGAGAGAGATTGAAATTACCTCTGAGTTAGGTCAATGCAATTTTAGTGCCTGAAATTTTTCTGACACGACTTTTTCAGTTGCACAACAGTAATGTGGGTTAGAAAGCAGTGACATTCTCCTAATAATGCCAAGTACAAGATCATAAAAAATTTGCAATGGAAAGCAAAGGGAAAATATTAGAAAAATTAAAGAAACTGATATTACAAGGAAGAAGGAAAACATTGCTTAGTTGAGTGATTTGGTAGTAAGTATTTCCTTCACATCTCAGAAATCTGCTTTTTTGTCTTCTCATTCAAGTGAAGATTAAATCTCTTGATCCTGTTAGCAAACTTGAGACCAGGCAGAAACTGGTAAATATTAAAGGCAACAAAAGAGAAAAAATACGGATTGACTCATGTTGAATCTAGTTGACTTGAACCCAGAATTTCCAAGCCCTCACTTTATTCCAGTTGTCCTCCAGAGGAACATGACATTGCTCAGAAAATTATCTTTTCTTTCCCCTTACATTCCAGGCTGAGATACTTCTTCCTGCAGTTTGTGATCAATTATGAAAGCTAACCTTAATCTAGTATCTATTTTCACAGATAACATTAAACATGCAGATAACACTGCATGTTCTTCATGTATATTAAGGAAGTATTTTCTTGATGATTAGAAAGATGATTTTAAACTGTTTGAAATCTCAAACAGAATATACAGGGATTATGAAATTTTTAAATTATTTCCTCAAGAAAAGCTGTTTAGTATATTGTATAATGATTGTAAAATGCAAAGTGTAATCTTAGTGCTAGGAAGACAGAGACAAGCAAATCCTTAGGGTCACTGGCCAGCCAGCCTTGGCTTCTTGACCTGTCCCAAACTAATGAAAGACCTTATCTCAAAAATACAAGGTGGACAGAACCAGAGGAACAACTGTCTAGATTGTTCTCTGACCTCCACTGTATACACATGCAGGTACACACACACACACACACACACACACACATACACACACACACACACCAAAGCAAAACAAAACAGTGCTTTAAGTTTATGATTTTGTATTGTGCCATATGTCTAGGTATCTTAACGTACATGTAGCTGGTGTATCTCAGGTTGGAGATACTTATAAATCAATTCAATTCAGCATATAATCTGACTCATCAATTGTCCTCAAATATTTCTGTGCTCAGTGACGTGTATTTTTCAGTAAGAAAAACAAGTTATTTAACAATAGTTTAGATTACCTTTCATACATCTCAAGTGAAAGTAACTATGTTTTTGTTTCTATGAATTATGTATTTCTATTTTCAATTTTCTTTATAAATACTAAGAATAAGTAATGATTATCTGCCTCCTTGTGGCCATATGCAGTTTCTAAGAGAAAAACAAATAATCCTTGTGTTCGTTAAATACAGTGAAAGGATTTTACTAAAGAAAGCTTCTCATCCTGAAAAGCAGTGGAAAATTGGCCTGGTGCCAATAGGGGAAAAAGTCAATAGCAACTGCCAACAAGACTGTCTTCCCAGGACCTTATAGATCAATAACAAGACCTCTGTCACTTAATTACTCTGTCAGGCACAAACATCTGCACATACACTCCAAAGAGTTTTCAGGAATGTCAGGAAATTGCCTGGTATTCTTAATATGCTTATTAGAAATAAACTTATTAGAAATATCTCAAATACTTCTTAAAATTCCAAAATATAAACTGGGGCTCATATTGCCTTTATGTCCTTAAGCTAAATGGATGGTGATATATATGTTTTCTCCTGAACCAAGGCCTCTTTTATCAATCAGACAAAGGCAATATGTATATACTTCATGGTTTGGATAAATGCCCTTCCTTCTCAGTTGGATAAACTTTTTGAAGTGCCCAATTTACTTTCAAAAGAAAACAGCATTGTTTATATAAATCACATTAGAAAGGCTTTACTAAATTAATAATTCACTGAAGTGATTTTTGACACTATGAATTATAAACTGTTGACTTTAGTTTTAAAGTGTTACTTTAGCATAAAACAGAAAAAACATTCTGTACTTCATAAAACTAATAAATATTTACCTTAGAAAAATAGGGGAAATGCATTTCAATACACAAAAAAAGCTAAAATTAGTTTCCAACTTTTCAACTGTTAGGTTAATTAACTCAAGATTAATTTTAATCAATTAAAAATTGTTCATGGAATATGAGAATTTCATTAGGAGAGATACAGAAAATTATGATATCCAAGCATATTTCAATGTTTCTTTGAATAGTGTGTGGGGGGGGGGGTCCCCCGGGGATTGCAGCTGTGTCCTGCAGGCCTATCTCGAGGTCCTCCTCAAGGGGGATCAGGGAAAGATGAGTGCGCTGCCCTCTTTCCCGAGGACCATCAGAGGTGGCAGGGAGTCTAGTCAAGCAAGAACTCATTTATTGCAAGTCCATAACCATCTTATAAAGGTAGAAACCCCAAAGGGAATTCCAGGGAGGGGAAACAGGCAACCAATCATCTTAAAGGTCAAGCCAGCATGCAGGCTGTATGTAGCGAAATTTCTTTAAACATCCTGAGCTATCCTTCCTGACTTCCTCCATCAAAACATCTTTGTCTAAGCTTGCCAGATTATTGAGGTCACCTAGACTGAGGCCCCCACAGTACTGGTTTGAAGATAGGAGAGGACTGGTTAACTATTACTTTGACAAAAGTACTGAAACATATAAACTATTTCAACAGACACAATTGGAAATACGCTCCTTCCTATTTTACTATTGTTTTGAGAGTCCACCAGCTTTATTTTATGGAAGAGTCTCTGTTTTCAGTAGTGATGAAACAAGTCACCAGATAAATAAAATATTTCACAAACAATTGTATGGTTAGTTGGCTTGAATTTGGGTTCATTTGCAGATTTATGAATTGTACCTATTTATAAAACTTCTTGAAACAGGCTCATATGTATACCAGTTAGTCTTATCTGTTGCTGTAAGAGAACACTCAAAGTCTTATCTATTGCAGGAAGAGAACACTTAATGGGAAGAGAGTGAGATCTATTCAGTTTATGGTTACAGAGCAGAGATACAGCCTTCAGGGTAGAAAAGGCATGGCTGATAGGAGAAGCTGTAGGTGGTCTAAGTCATGTCCTTTACGGGGGCTGAGTGCTGTAAGACTGCCAGCTGCCAAGGCTGACCTACTCCTGAAGTGGGACAGAGTTAATCAACCTCAAGGCTCAACCCCTATGACTGCTTTCCTCCTGTAAGGCCTCTACCTCCTAAAGGTGCCATAACCTTCCCAAACACATAAGCGTTTGGAAGACACATTTCAAACCTTGACAAGATGCTTCAATACCTGATAGATGCATAAATATCAGACAGTAAGCCTCCATCTAAACAGCTCTCTCTTTATCTTTAGAGAGGAAAAGATCTCAACACACAAACAAGAGACAGCAAGTGCAATGGAAGAGCAGTGAAATAGACAGCAAAAACCAGAGTGAAGAGTAAAGGAGACACTAAATTGCTCAGCCAGAATCAGGCCAACCAAATCTCTCCCCATCTTCATCTCTCCATCCCTAATACTCAGGGAATCTTGCAGAAGAGAGGGCAGTGGGACTGTAAAAGCCTAAAGGTGGGTAGGTCCACTCTCTGCCAAATTATTCCACTCAAGACATGGTCCCTGCATCCAGGAACTCACTGCAGTGAGACATACTCTCACCAGACCTGCACAATGACTGGCATATCAGTATTTCCCCCATGGACCAGTGAGCAACTCAGGAGAAATACTACATGCAATGCAAATTTTAGGAGGTAGGTCTAGACAAGTGAAGGGCAGTGTCCCTATCAGTAGCCCAATGAAGGGTCACTTAAACTGACACAGAGGCCTGAGCACCTACTAGAGCAGACAATCCAAAGGGAATCCTTGGGCCCACACAAGCAGGCACACAGGAGGATGGGAAGGAGAGGAATAGATTGGTGAAAGGAAGAGAGGGTAGCAGGGAAAGAGGGAGGAAGGAATGTGGGAAGGAGAGAGAGAAGGGACAACAACCCATTGTTTGTAAGGCTAGAAAAACTTGGGTTGTGACTCAAGATATGTTTATATATATCATATTATATGTATATATGTAAATGTATATATTTAGGATATATTGGGTTACATATATACATACACACATATTTATGTATATTCTAAACCATGGTTACATATATGCATGTATGTATATATGTAGATATATATGTATTTACATTGTATATATATATAAAACTAAATCTCCTTGCATTAACTTACCTCTATAAATTTTTCAGAATTTCTTTGTTATAAATTCACAGCTTTGATGAATATTGTCATGTATTTTGTAAAAGGTCTCTCAATTGGAAATTTTCTGGCACTTGTCTTATGATGAGACTGAGGTTATGAGCTTAGGGAATGAACGTGCAGAAATTCATGCTGTTTTTATTGATCATGCAAGGACACATGCTATCATCATGATTCTCACTGATCACTGTGAAAAAGTCATGTTTGGCCAAGTCTTCTCTGCAAGTTACTCCCCCTTCCATATTGCATACTTTTTAAAGAATATGTTCACACTGAATTAAGAGTAATTATACAAAATCTTGTTTGTAGTTGAGCTTATACATAATTAATTTGGCATTCATTGCCAAAGGAGATTTTCCTTCTCTTCAATTTGTTTCTTCATACATGGACATATGCAATATACATTGATTATAATTTAATAATACTGGTTCTGGACATTTCAATTGGTTCCTATCACCTTTTGACATGTTGGAAGTCATTGTGAGGTTATATTCCATTTTTGAGTACTGTTTATTTTCTAATTATATTTCAATAATAATGATTTAGAGGTTTATTGGATTATTTTCTGCCTGTCCTCAAATCAGTTATTAGAGAAGCACTGGCTCTTTAATTGCAGAATGGAATTAGAAGCCAAATCTGGATGTGCTACAGGAGTTTATTGCTTTATTTTGCCTTTAGTTTACATAGTAAAAATGAAAGTAAATTGTGTTAATTTGCATAAAACACATATTTATCCATATTTTTAAAGCTACCATCTTTATCTGTATGCTATAACTTTATAAGCCAATATGTTCTCCTAATGAATCACTCTTGTTCTGCTTATAACATTTGAATTCTCATTCCAGCAATGAGAACCTGGCTTACACATCACCCCCGTTCATGTAATTGTACCATTGTGATATACTAGTGTATATCTGTATTAGAACTGCTTCCTGTACCTGTGTAGAACATAAATTTATTAAGTACTGTCAATCTATGTGTGCTGTTTCTCTGTTCGTCATTTCACACACCATTTATTTTTAAAGTTACTTGGATCATCACCATTTTCTCCACCACCATCATGAGGTTGAATTATCCATTTGTAACTCAATTTTGTTTTCTTTTCACAATCTGCTTTCATTCCTGGATATGTCCAGCTTTCTGAATAAGTCCTGAGTCTATATATATTGAGGCTAACTATTCATCCCATAAGATCTTATGAGCTTTGACAAATATAAAATGCCATACAGATCATTATACTATAACACAAAGTAGTTACATCAGACAAAAAAAATCTCCTGTTTCTCTTAATTATGCAGTATCCCAAGCCAACAACTGATGGTCTTTAGTGTCTAGCTTGGTGCTTCTAAGATGACAAACATGTGAAACCATACAGCATACAAACATTTCCTTTACTTAACATTATATTTTCATCCATTTTCAACTTATAGAAGAATTTACTAACTCATTCTCTGTTTCTTTGTCATGTGATGTTTTACTTCAAACATTCAGAATTCACCACAATATAAAACATTCAATTATATCTTTTAATTAGGATTTCAGTTTACCTCAGTTCCATTTATTTGTCTTACCTCCATAAATCTAAGCTACTACCAGTATGTTATTTTAAACATCCATATGCAATTGGCCCTATTTCTGGACTTTGTTTCTGTTCTATTTTAATTTTATCTAGCCAAGCAAGGAAAGCATACCTCCTAATTACAGAGCTCTTTACTATGTTTTATAATTTACTGTGGCCAGTATCTACCACCCAAGCCACTGCAATCCTTCCTCAAGGTTTTCCTGAAAGCTTGCTTATTGTTTTTCCATGTGACTTTATAATCTAATGATATAGCTCCAGAAAATAAATTTGAAGATATGTAGAACTTACATAACTAAATAAGCTAACAACAAGATCACATCATTTGGATTTTTTTTCAAGAACACAATTTGTTTTCCATTTGTTTAGATTTGCTTTTACATCCTTTGAATTTGCAAATTTATGCAAAGTTTTGAGAAGAATTTTTAGATTTGGTTAATATTTGGTTTAGTCTCAGTAAATAGGACCTTTTTCCATAAAATTTGCTGGTGCCTTTTCTTTAAATGTATGAAAGCTATTGACTATACATACACTAATTTGGCTGTACAGGTTACATTTATCATTTAAATAATGTTTACACTGGGAAGATGACTTAACATTTGCAACCCTTCTGTAAAGACAGAATCTTTAGATTTCAAGTTTATAGATCTCTAGTAAAATTCTCTGTGGGTGTGGTGACCCTCCTGTAATTGTGGCTACAGAAGGTAGAAAAAGGAAATTCGCAGAGCAAGCTGGCCAGCCAGATGATCCCTATTAGCAAACTTTAGGTATATGCAATTAGAGACTTTGTCTCAAAAAGAATAAGATAAGAGAGCAACCAAAAATAATTCCCAATATCAACCTTGAGCATCCAGATGCACACATTGTACATGTACTCACACAGACATGTGGATCCACAACACATACACTCACACAAACTTGTACCATTACCCACATGTAAGAATGTATACATCCTACACACATACACATGAAATTGGAAAAAGAAAAATTGCTGTGTGTAACTCCTTTTTGAGTTTCCATTTTATGGGCTACTACTTGCAACTTAATGTGAACTAATAATTAATGTTGTTCATTTATTTCCCATCTCATTGTACTAGAATCTTTACTACCATCTATCACTGGCTTTTGAAGCTTTTGAAGCTGTGGACATACCATCATGGCAAGGAGAACTCTATCAATTTTCATGTATCTGTGCATTTTAAATGTAAATTAGCACTCCATGTTTTGTTCTAATGATATTACCATAATCCCTCTCTCTCCTTTTCTTTAATTGATAATTTGATAATGCTCAATGTATATTTCCTAATGTGAACTCTCTCTTAGAACTCGAAGAACTGCTGTGAGCAGAAATGCCTGACTCCAACATAAAACAAATTTTTCTTGGTACGTAGCGTTCTAAGTATACATATCTACTTAGTGATTACAGTCAGCATAACTACAGTCTTCATGGATCAATCATGAGGCACCGCTAAGACATTCGAAAAGTTTAATTATTGACCGCCAATCACACAGCATGTCCTTGTTGACATGGGAAGGACCAACATAAATGAATGAGGAAAGAGCTTGAGACTCATTGACCATCACAGTTGAAAACATGAAAACGTTCAAATATGTAGAAAACTGTAACTAAAATTTTTACTATAAATTGCACAGGTTAAATTCTAAAATCTTTATCTAAAGGACAGTATTTCTTGGTTAACTCTTGTCCCATTTCTTCCAGTCTTAAGAAACAATAGCAGCTAATAATAATGTGTCTTCACTTCACCTACCCTATGTACTTACGTTACTTTGAAAAGAACAGAACTGTCAAATCCCACATTTCCAATACTATTCTATATCTTCAGACAACTGGAAAACAGATACTATTGTGTTAGTGAAATAGTTTCTTCTTTTCAAGTACGCTGGTAAACTATGGCTGGCTCCAATGAAATAATATTCATTTTCAAGCTTTGAACCTTTGCATGTTAGCATTCCAATCAAGAACCAAAGCAAGAGGGGAGTTGTTTCCATTCACCCAAAAAATCTGAAGGCAGGAGCACCAAACTGAAAAAGAAAATCAACGAACCATAATCCAGAACTTCAGAGACTCTATATCAACCACTAGAACTAGGCCAGCCTAATCTCTCCCCATCCTGAAGCTCAGGGAAATTTGCGGAACAGGGGGCAGTAAGATTGTAAGAGCACAAGGATGGGAGGAGCAATGATATGCAAGATACTCCACACAAGTTAGGGCCGAAGCAATCATAACTGAACTTTGCATGCCCTGTGCAATGTCACACACACTATTGACCCCACAAAGTCTAGCATTTGCTAAAGGCATCAAGATCCTTGGAGGCAAGGAATTGACAGCCATAGTAGTGTTCCTATGCTTAAGTGGAACACAGGAAAGGGTTCAGGGAAATGCCACTGGGTCCTTGTACATCATCAGAGAGGAGGGCCCAGAGGAGAGTCTGGCATGCACATTAAAGGATTCTCCGGGGTTTGGGCCCTGGGGGATGGGGAAGGAGGGGTGAGGGGAGGTGGAGCAGGGGGGTCGGGGGGAGGAGGAGGGAGGAAGGGAACCGGTGTACCTATGAAGTTTGTATGAGCTGAAATAATAATAAAAAATGTTAAAAAAATCTGCAGGCATGAGCTGACTTGTTATATGTGCTTAGTAAAACCACAAGTGGTATTATAGTGCTGAGAACCAAAATACTTCCTGCTATTCTTAACAGAATTTAAATTTGTCTCTTGGTTGTACTCTACAGTTGGCTTTGTCTGTTAAGCAAGGTGCCAATTAGCCCCTTTATGTTCCAGCTAGACTATTAGGAATGTCTATTTGCTTTGGTGATTTAAAAAAAAACAGTTTAACTGAAACAAGAACAGAATTCTTATTTTTTCTTAACTTCAGTTAAGAATAGCCACATTTATTTCATAAAAAATGACGGAAAATAATACAGGGTCCGCTATGAAATTTTTGTTCTGTTGCTGTGCTATTTACAAAAACACATAGTGTTCATACTTTTGTTCATACTTTTAAAAGATTTACTATCCCAGTGATACATGATCAAATAATATTAAAACTCTCTATAAGTTATTTTGGTTGCAAACATAGTTAATATATCCTGACGCATTTCTCTGAAATTGCTTGTTGCAATTACTCTTCATCGTTGCTGGTAAATTCATGACCAAAAGACTTAAGGGAATGACAAATTTTATTTTCTCTTAAAATAGCCTGTTCTTAATTCAACTTTCAACTTAACAGAAAAATCCACAGCAACAATAGAAGCCCTTCTCTCTTGCACTAGCCCTAACCATTCTCTGGGTAATGATGTATCTCCTGAGATCCTTGTTTGTACATGGGGGCCATTGATTAGTTATCCTGTAGGTTCTGTGTGTATGTGTGTGTGTAAAGCGCTATTTTTTTTCCTGAAGAATTAGCTTTCTACAAACAATAATAACACTTTTCAAAGCGTTTTCACAGAAAAGAAGGACCTACTCCTCCAGTGTTCTACTTAGGAGAAGGGGCATCACTGTTCACTTGGGCCATGAGGTTGCTGGGCAGATCCTCAAGCACAGCTACCCTGCAAACCTCATTCATCTTAGACCTATGATTCCCCCAGAGTAGCCTCAGGAGCCTTCCTCCCTTAGGCTCTTACAATCTTACCTCTCCCTCTTCCTCAAGGTTCCCCAAGCCTTGTAGTGGGAATGGTGATTTCGATATCCACTTTGGGACTGAGCACTCCAGAGTCATATCTGCTCTGCACAGCATATCTTCTATGAGAACAGGATACTTCTTGCTTGAGTATTGAAAGTTTTCCTTATCTACTGGTGTAATGAGAAGTATTTAGATGGTAGTTTACACTCATATTTATAGTTAACCCCAAGATGTCTCTTCCCAGCTAGGACACCCTTCACTGTTACTTGGGTGAGTTTACAGTTTTAAAGGAAAAAAAAACAAACTGCTCATAAAGTAAGAACTCCATATAATATGAAAATAAATTTATTTTGGAACAACCACACCCAATACTACATTACTTTAAATTTATTTTTAAGTTCTCATTCATATATATTTCATGTTCATCTTCCCTCATTCTTCTCTACCTTCCCTTAATAACCTCTCTTCTCATCCTGTTAGTCTCCTTTGTCCTCTTAGACAACTTTACTTCTACTTTCAAGTCATTTATAATAATATACCTTTATGTAAGTATATAAAATCTAATAACTATGAGAGAAAAATTATTACATACATATTTCTAAGACTAGCTTATTTCACTTAATACAGTTATAAATAATTGTATACAATTTTCTGAAAAATGACATGACACAAACACACAGAGAGGTATCCTACAGATTTACTTTTTAAATTTGTTTTCTTTCTTGCTTCAAATCATGCTAATGAGTAGCCAAAACAGAATTTAAAACTATAATAGCAATATTTACTTCATTTCTGAATCTACAAAAATAACTTTATCTATGTTTCATAAATTTTTCAGAATCAAGCATGTTCTAATTTATGAACAATGTAAGCTTGCATTTATAAAATGAAGTAGTGAATTAATTTGTCCATAAAATACACGAGAAATAAATCCAGAAAATAATAAAACTGAATACATTACTTACCTATATACAGAATATTACTATGTAAGTTAAGAGTTAAAAATAAAATTTTTCCACATTTTTTTTCCTAATCATACAAGCTCAATAGGCACCCCATCCTCTTCCTCCCTCCTCCTCTTCCCAGTCGCTCCCACTTCCACTCTCCCCTCTTACCCCTTTCTTTCACCCCCTCCCTCACCTTCTCCCAGGGCTTCCCCCTTCCTCCCTTCCATCCCCTGGAACATCCTTTTGCATGAATACCAAACCTCCCTCTGAGTACTCCACCCTAGTGAGGGTTGAGCCCTTTCCTGGAACTTTATTATTACTGTTAATCCATTGCCTCTAAGAATCCTACTGTCTGGAGTCTTCTCCCCTGTGATCCATGCTAGATTTTGGGGGGTCACTGACATGTCAACCATTATGCAGGTCAGGTAAAGTCCAATTTTGGCTGCTTGCAGCCCTAACTTGTGTGGAGTATCTTGCATATCATTGGTCCTCCCCATATTTACAAACTTGCCGGCCCCTTTTCCACAAAGTTCTTTGAGCTTTAGGATGGGGAGAGATTTGGCTTGTCTTGTTCCAAAAGATTACTGTAGGATCTAGAGTGTTCTGAATTATGGTTTGTTGTTTTCAGTTTTGCTTTTCCTACACTGCCCTTGGCTGCAGCCTGATTGGTATAGAGGTCACCTCTTGAGGAGGAGAGAGTCTGCCCTGGTCTGGGTTGGGGGCAGAAAGAGTTATAAATAAATTAAATAATCTTTTAGTCATCAAAAGCAACATGAAAATCTTTTTCTTGCTATGATTTTTTGCTTAATTAATTTTCAAAACTTAGATTTTGAAATTAGATAGTTCGAGTTCCTGTTTTCCATTTATAAAATGAATACTTACATTCTAAGATGTAATACATTTTTTAAATCCAATCTTATCCCTAGCAACTATTCCTATTTTGATAAAATAATTTCTCCTGAAAATTTTCTTTCATATACTTATCAATTGAAATTTCTTCCAGTCAATTCCTAACAACATACCACTAGGGGGTGACCAAGTATTGTTTTCTTTTGTAACAATGCACATATGGTTTTATAGAAGTTAATGAACTGGTATTTTTTTAATTTACATTTTTTTAATGTTTCATACATAAATATAGTGACCTTACAATGTCTTCACACCTTAATCTCCAATCCCATGCCTTCTTCTCTTCCCTTTATAACTTCTCTTTTCCTGGTCTCCCTCCCGTTTTCATGTCTTCTTACATGTATGGCCCAATAGTTTTGTCTATGTTACTTTTGATGGCATGTGCCTGAATACTGGCCTCTTGATATTTTTCTGTTCCCATGGCAAAATGTTGGTGGATAATTCCTGTGTAGGTCTTATGTAAATATACATAGCTCTTAAATTCATGGATCAACGACACTGTCATGTCCAGAATATAATGTGTGGTCACACCCCTGTGCTCTTTTAGGCTCTGACAATCTTACTACTACTCCCTGTTCCACAAGGTTCCCTATGCCTTGGATCCAGGAGAGTGGCTTAGATGTCCTGTTTCAAGCACAGCAGTCTATAGTCACTTATTTTCTGCTTTTTGGCAAGTTGTGATATATACCTTCCATTGTAAAATAAAACTTCTACTTTGATAACGGAGTACTTCTCCAGTCTATGGACATGACAAATGTTTAAAAGTAAGTGATAATTAAAATCAGCATTGTAAACTAATGCTTGGGATCTGATATTATGAAGGATTCAGTGAGGGGTTAGAATGAAATATGAAGACACAGTTTTCTATCCTATAAAAGCTTATGTAACAGAGTAAGTTTAAATCAGGAAAGAAAGAAAAGGAAGGAGAAGAGGGGAGACATGGGAATTGTAGGTAAGAAGTGTGGTAGGAGTGGACAGGAGAAGCAAGGGAGTTATATTTCCTCTTTGAACAATTCAAGAAGTTATTTGGATTACAAGTAAGTACAAAAACACTACCTAGCATGACTCTCTGTGTTAACTTTTAATGTCTTAAGACAAAGTCATACAAGTCTGCATTACACACAGATGGTCTATGGGAAGGGGATGTGAAGCAGAGCCAGGGTACCAAATTGCAACCATCATGGAACGTGGAAAGGTGAGCCATCATATGTACTTCAAAAGTACTATGCTTTGGGAGTCAGATAAGATCCAAACATTCTTACAAGGTAGAAAATATTAGACTTCCTACAGACATGAGCCTTCACTTTAGATAAATGTCCATAAGTGCTTGCTTCGGCAGCACATATACTAAAATTGGAACGATACAGAGAAGATTAGCATGGCCCCTGTGCAAGGATGACACGCAAATTCATGAAGGATTCCATATTTTTAAATCAGAGAATCTACATCAACCATCTGGAATCAAGCCAGCCTAATCTCTCCCCATCCTAAAGCTCAGGGAAATTTGCAGAAGAGGGGGCAGTAAGATTGTAAGAGCCTGAAGATGGGGAGGAGCAACGATATGCAAGATTCTCCATACAAGTTAGGGCCAAAGTAATCATAATAGCACTTTGCATGACCTGCGCAATAACCAACATATCATCGAACCTCCAAAGTCTAGCATGGATCACAGGCACTATGATCCTTAATCTTTAATCCTTAATCCTTGGAGACAAGGGATTAACAGTCACAATAGTGTTCCTATACTAAAGGGGAACACACACACAAAAAAAGAGCTCTAGGCAATGCCACACACACACACACACACACACACACACACACACACACACACACACACACAAGAACTCTAGGCAATGCCACTGAGTCCTTACACCTCATCAGAGAGGAGGACCCAAAGGGAAGTTTGGCATGCACACTAAAGGATGCTTCAGGAATGGGGGGAGGGAGGAGGCACTGGGAGAAAGGGAGGGAGGGGGGAAGGAAAGGGAAAAGGTGGGGAGGGAGCAAGGGGATCCAGAGAGGGGTGGAGGGAGGCAGGGGAATGTGGTACTTATCAACTTTGTATGAGTGGAAGAAATAAAAAAAAATAAATGTCCATACACCAGATTGACCTCAGAGGAATCACTTTCGTTCCACAATTGTGTAAAAGCTATATCAGTGCCTCAGTCCTCAGCTAGACCGTACAGAATTACTCTGCAGAGAATTCACGGATTGAGTTAAAAACTAAAGTTATTCTGTAGTCTTTTCACTTTGCTTTTTCTAAAGAGGAATCACAACGTGCTTATTATGAATATGCCTTCCTTCATGTAAAGAACAAGCAAATATTTTAATAGAATTATACAATGAATGGTAGTTTCCATTTTCTTTTTCCTAATACTCACTTGTACATGATAAATCTTGCTGTTTGAAAACAAATTTTAATTCACTTTAAATTGCTTGCAACAATGGAAGAAGCACTAGAATATTTTGCAAAACATAATAAAAATATTAGAAACCTCTAATATTTAGACTCCAGATGCATGTTCTTGTGCCAAATCCAAATTCAATAACATTTATGTTTTTACTCTCTAAAATTAGAAAATGTAAACACTGCATTATCTCTACAAGCAAAAGTACTTTTGATGCCAGAATTTCCAAGGTAGAAATTTGATGACAAATCATGAAAAAATGAAAGAACATTGATGTAGATGCTTTTGGATGAAGTAGAACCTTGAAGTAACAGCTACATTTTGCCAAACAAATTAAGGAAAAGTTTATTGACTATCTAAGCACACAAATTAAAAGTTATACCTATAAATTTTCATCATAAAACAGGTGTTTAGCTGTTTGCTATCTCAGAAAATGAAAGCGACTTAAAAAAAAAAAAAAAAAAAAAACCGGCAGGGCTGGGGAGGTGGCTCAGGTGTTAAACCTTCGCCTTGCAGGCGGAAGGTCCTGAGTTCGGATCCCAGATCCCATGTATAGACGCCAGGCGGAAGTGGGGGCGGCCTGAGCTTCGGGTCCTGGTAGGGCGGAGCTTATGAATCCTGGGGCAGAAGGAGGTGGAGGCGGCCATGATGGTTCCCGAATTCGTCCGTGGTTCACACACACACACACACACACACACACACACACACACGCGCGCGCGCGCACGCTTGCACATACATATGCACACGCGCACAGTTGAATAAATAATATAATAATAAAGTGTATAAAAATTGTTAAAAAAAACAGCAAAAATACTTTTAGAGCTCTGATCAGTTCCATAAAGCAATGGTGACTTGCTCTAAAAAATTATTTCTGTTTTGGAAAACTACGTTTTGAATGCTATTAAGATTTAACAATGGTGAAATCCTAATCCATTAGGATTGGTAACCTTGTATAAAGAAGCAGAGTTACATCCATCTCATTTTTGCCAGGTAAATAAACAGGGGGCAGGTGGCCTTTTACAATCTAAAAGGAAAGCTTTCTCCAAAAATTGACCATAGTACAATCTGATTCTGGATGCCCTAATTCTAAAAAAAATTTAAAAATTCTACTGATTAAGTCTCCTAGTCTATAGTATCTTAGTATGACAGCCCAAGCTAATGTAACAACTATGTCAGAGTCTAACAAAGCTTTATAGTTTTGTACAAGAAAGCTGATGGGCATTAGCTTGAATTAGCAATGAAATATAGCAGCCTGACATTTCTGTTATTATTTCTTATTGATAATCTACTTCTTATGGATAATCTTCTAGTTGGAGTGATTGGGAAGCGATTTGTGCATTTGTGTTATGAAAAATAATAATGTCAAATTTTTAAAACTGTAATTTGGGATCCAACAACTCTATTACCACAGTTATTATAGGCCATAATGTATAATAAGCTTGGAGAACATTTATCTCTTTCATGGGTCACTTTATTTAATGTCCCTAGCTGATACAGTCAACTTAGATATACAGTGATATGCAAATGCCTGTGATAATAATATACATTCTTCAAGAAAATAATACAAATTCCATCTCCTAATCCTTAACCAAGTGGACATTTTTCCATATCTAGTTCTTCTGCCTCTTTTTTTAAATTTCTCATTCGGGTGTATGTGGAGTATTATACTTGGAAAAGGTTTTAATCAGATCATGAATAATGCAAACAGAGACATTTTCATTATCTAAAAAATAATTTTTAATGTGGATGTCTAGGACCTTCTGTATAATAACCTTAATTTAGATTTTCTATATAAAATAAGTGTACATTTTAAGTTAGGCTATCATACATATATAAATAATTTTTAAACTTTAATATGTTTTCAATATTTTCTGAAGTTTTCATTATCATGCCTGAATTTGTTATGGTTTTTGTTCATCTTACGATCAATCCTCTAATAAAAATGCCTGTGATAGTAATTTATATATGTGTATATATATATATATATATATATATATAATTGAGAAAGCAATATAAATTCCATCTCATGTGAGAATGTGTCCCAATCCCTAACAATATGAACATTTTTTCTGCCTTCATTTTTATAATTTACTTTTATTTAATGTTGCATACATGAATAGAGTGAATTTATAATATTTTCATTCTTAGTCACAGATTCCATCCTCTTCCTTTTCCCCTTACAACCAACTCTTCATCTCCCCTGCTACACTCTCCCCTATTTTCAAATCTTTTAGCTTGTGTGACCCACTCTACTTCATTCAGTGTGTCTTTGATAGCACATGTCTAACATGATTCAGGCTTCAGCAAGCATCCTTGATCAGTGGCTATACCATTGAGGAAAGCATCCTCTTTACTTCTCCAGCAGCATTTGAACTTCTCATTCTGATACATGTGATGTATTTAAGAAACATTGCTTGCACCTTTCCATATCATGTTAGCTAATCCATATTTATAAATTAGTGTGTAGTTGTATCCTAGGTGGTCATTTTATTCATTAATGCTTCCCTGGTAAGCCAGATCAACATAATCTCTCTAACTTGATGTTTACCACTTAGTTTCTGTAGTTTAAATTAAGCCCTTCATTGCATCCTATTTTTCACACATTACTGTGTTGAGAGTCCTCATGTGTTTTTATTCAGTCAATTGAATCTTAAATCCTTAAAGTGACAGCCTTATTCTTCTAATATATAGAAAAGTATAATCTGGTGGAAAAAGGACTAGAAATTCAGAAATCTGAAGATTTGGCTCAACAATACTGAACAAATATTCTGAGTAACAGAATTTGGTCCTGCCAAATTGGCACATAAAACTGAAATTATACATGGATTCTCTCATCAAGGTACATGAAAGGAAACACAAATGACTTGCTTTTACTTTAGTTCCTGATTAGTTATCACCCTTCTCACTCTGTAATCTAAAACTCAAGATTCCCAATTCTGTGTCCTCATTTTGAAAAATCAGTTATCTTTTAGGATGTAGAATCTCAAGGCAGAAAATCTTTTTTTCTGAAACCAAAACTTGACACTCACTAATTTTATCTTTGAAAAAGTTCACATGGTCTTTCCAACATATAGCTTCTTTGACACAGAAATGGGAAGAATAATGATCAGGGTCTTAAGTGTTTTGTGATTTTATATGGAATATGCCATCCAAGTACCATATTAACCCTAGCTTTCATGTTAAATGAAATCTGTTTATTTAAAAATTGTTTTGAATACCATGATATTGCTTCATATATTTGTTTAGTACTATAGCAAATATTTATTGATGTCATCAACAGAACTCTTAAACAAAGCTTCACACACCCATAATGACACATGGAAATGCAAAGAATTACTACTGAAAGTGTTTAATGGACTGTTAATATTCTGTGTATTTATTATAAATTTCTTAAAAGCTATAGACCAAAATAAGGTCTGTTCAGACTGTCATTAACATTTTAAATTTTTGCTGGCAGTGATGTAATGCAGAATACCCTCAAATATAAGCACAAACCCCATCATCTAACAACAAAAGTATAGCTGGACATGGGTTCAATTGCATGTAAAAATAGAAATATGCTTCATAGCCATAATCCTAATGCTCAAAAAACTGAGGGAAATCAAAGGCAGCCTGAGTGATTCAGGGAACAGCAATTCCTTGTCTTAAAGAGAGGAAATTATTGAGCTGCACTATTAATGATAAAGACTCAGATTGTATTCTCTAGAACAGGGATGGAGGGGATCACATGGAGGTTATTTATTAATAAGCAATTCCCTTTAAGTGAGTCAAGCAACTTTTAAGACTATAAAGCTGTAGTGCAGGAAAAGGGGAAAAAGTCAAGATGTAGTCCTATTTGAAGACTGGATTCAGGCCATCTGAATCAAAGAAGCCAGCTGGCAGTCACTCATCGGCAAAGAGCCTCTACTCAGATGATAGCAATAACCTCTCAAGCAGGCAATACACTTTATAAGAAAGGCAAGTTTTCATGGAAGAGACAGCAGCTGTGAATCATTAGCCAAATCTGATGGCACAACTTTCAGCAAAGGACATGTCAAAAAGACAACAGCCACTACTATTGAAGATCATTACTTCTCATGCTAACTGACGTATTGCAACATTTATGAGCTCTCTGACTTTCAAAGAAATCTCAGACTTTACAAGAACTTAATAATATCTATCATAGTTTTCCATGATATTCTATTTGTTACCTTTCATGTAAATTAGCGTTCAGTAAGTTTTTTTTAAATTTTTTAATTATTTATTCAATTGTGTGTGTGTATGTGTGTGTGTGTGTGTGCGCGCGCGCGTGTGTCTGTATGTGTAGAACCACGGACGAATTCGGGAACCACCATGGACGCCTCCACCTCCTCCTTGTTTACTCTGCCCCGGGATTCACAGGCTCCACCCTACCAGGACCAGAAGCGCAGGCCGCCCCCGCTTCTGCCTGGCATCTATATGTGGGATCTGGGATCCGAACTCAGGACCTTCCGCCTGCAAGGCAGAGGCTTAATCCCTGAGCCCCAGCTTTCAGTAAGTTTTAATCGTGTATTATAAAGAACTGCTCATGGAAACAAAAACTATTAGGTTTTAAAACAAGACATGGAGGAAACTCTTATTTCTGCTTTGTTGTCATCCTTCAACTGCTAAGAAACATAAATATATACATAGGCTCAAGAAACCCCATGTCTCCTAGAAACAGCAAACAAATTGTGTCATGTGACCAAAGGAAGGTAGGCAATATGCCAAATACATAATTTCAGTATGCTCCTAAATAATAAATAAATAAATAAGGCATATTTACAACACAAAAATCACAAAAAGTTCTAGAAAGCTATACCACTGCAGTTTTATTTGTATAAATATTTAGCTATAAATAATTGTATTTGCTTTTCTCTCTGTGAAGAAAATTAGAATATCAGTTTTAAACTTTTGCCTATTTGTTCTAATATAAATCTAAGCCAGCCAAGAAATCAATTACATTAGTAATAAGCATATTTATAAGGTGAATTTTCACATCAGTTTTCATTAAAGGAAATAACTAAGAGTACATTATCTTTTTTTTTTTTTAAGTAAAGCTGTAAGCTTTTAAACCCATGAATGAATGCCAAGACATTCATTTGGAAGATATAGAGGAAGAGCTTTCCTCCTTTGGCACTTGTATGAAACCCTGACATCATTCCTTCATTACTAATACTTCCTTCTAATTTTACAGCATTGTCAAACACGTCTTAAGGTTTAATTAATAAAATATAACTCTGATTAATCATAATACAAAGGCAAAGAAATCTATTTTCCTCTCTTTTCCCTCTACTTCTCTCTTTTTTCCTACAGTAATGGGAACTACCTAGTTCCAAGACAGGGTAGGTACTACAATAATTCTCTGCCCAAATAATTAGCTAAAATACCAGTGATACTGTTATGAAAACAGTGTTAGCAGTTATCACAGACCATCTAGTAATCTCTGCCTACCTTCCGATATCTGCTGTGTGGCTGTGTTGCACACTGTTCAGGCCTCCAATGGACTTGAGTTCTGATCTGGTTCTTAAAATCTTAGCCCTTCTTCTCTCATACAAACATCTCTCTACCTTTTCCTTCAATCCCAATGCCAAGCAAAAGAGGAGATTTTTGCTGCAGCTATTATGCCAGGAATCTGGCTAACAGATACGTGTTTGAAATCAAGTAGAATTAGTTGAAGGGAGTTTGGTCTTTAAAATTATGCATACATTTTACCCTTAGGCTACCTACTCATCATTGCAACTAACTATTTTTTGGAGAAGTACAATAAACTAAAGAATAAAATAGCATTACTGATAACTGTGTACTTTTCTCCCTCAACATCAAGATTTTTGCATAGCATTACTCATCACAGATACATATAGATTCAGTATACAAAATATAATACAAATTATTACTAGAAAAATTTCAAATATTGATTTGTCAACTGTTATGATTGAATAAATATAAAGAATAGGAATAGTAGTAAAATTTATACTAAACTTTCTGTCATTAAACTAGATTTCCATTCCTGAGAAACATTATTTATGATAAAGATTTGATTTGATTTGCTCACTATTTTATTTGGAACATTTGCATGTGTTAACAGAAATAAGATGCTGCTATTTGACCCTTTATAGTTTTTATGTGGCTTGGAATCAAAGTTCTAGTAATCCTAGAAAATTATTAAGAAGCTTTTTCCCTGTTAAAATTTCCTGTGTATGTGTGCATGCATGTGCATATGTTTGTGTGTGTGTGTGTGCCTATGGAAGACCAATAATGACATCAGGAATAATTCTGGATTGCTCTTTCACATTATTGTTTTGCTTTTGGATTTCTTAGGCTCCATCTACCATGGCTAGAATTACAGACTTCTACTATAGCTGTCCCCCATTTTTTACATGAGATCTGGGGATCTGAACTCAGGTCCTTTTGTTTGAGAGGAAAAGGATTTAACCACTGAACCATCTTCCCAGCTCCCTGTACAATTTCTATGGAACATCTTGTATATAACTGAGATAGTTTGTTTTAGTTCCTTTATATATTTTAATTTTATTTAGTGTGTGTATATTTGTGTGTCTATCTGTGTGTATATGTATATACTCATACCACAGCATGATTGAATATGGAAGTCATAGCAAAAATTGTGTGAGTAGGTTCTCTCCATCCATCATGTGGACTCTCAAGATGATACTCACATAATAAACTTGATAGCAACAACCTTTACCCACTTAGATATCCCATCTGCCCTGTTTCAGTTTCTGTGACCAAGCACCTAAGAAGCAGCAAAATTAAAGGAGAACACTTTAATTTGGTTTACAATTCAGGGAAGAGTGAATATATCAGGTATGGCAGCAGGCTGGCTTACCTTGCAGCCACTCTCAGGAAGGAGAGAAGGTGAAAATAGGAAGTTTGTCAGGCTACCAATCTTCAATATCAATCCAACTCCAGTATTATCATACCTCCCCCTACAAGAGTTCACTCATGTAAGGTTCCACAACATCACTACCAGGTAGAAATCACATATCAAGGACTTGAACCTTTAGGGGTTATTTTACATTCAAACTACAACATTGTTGATTTTAAAAATTTGCTAAAACATACTTGTGAATTTTTTTCCATTCAGGAATTCACATGAAGATACATTTACCATTTCAATTTCAATAACAGAGTTCATTCTACTAATTTCTTTTTTTTCATCCCAAGTTTTTGTTTTGTTTTGTTTTGTTGTTTCATTTCTTTTTTTTGATCAAGCAAGATTTCCATTACCTCTGAGTCTTTTTTAAACTTAGGGAACAAAGATACATGATGAAATATATAATCAAATGCCTAATGGCCTTCTGAAGATAGAATAAAAGCTGAGTGAATTAGCAAATTAGTAGTTACCATGGTTATGAGACTTATTGTCATAGCATCGCAGTGTCTGAGTAAGTCTTGCTTCACTAGATAATATGGCAAAAGTAGTGATTCTGAAGATCTCATTATTATATATTATCATAATTGGTTTATTATTACTGTTGTTATTGCTTACTATAAAAATTATAAAGTAAAGTGATCATAAGTACATAAAGTGATCATAAGTACATATACATAAGAAAAAACTTTAATAATCCTAGGTTTCTGTATTATCTGTGGGTTTTAGTATATAATAGAATCTAAAAGTCCCCGAGGTTAAAGAAGTAAAAAATTGGTAGATTTGGTAAAACTAAAAAGTTTGCCTCAACAAATGACATCATAGGCAAGATTATCAAGTATTTGACAAACTGGAAAAAAATTAGCAAAGACTTAATATTTAAAATATATAAGGATTTACAAACACATAAGAGAGATATTAGAAATACCACTGAAGAATATATTAAACTGGCCAACACCAAAGGTCATATCTGAATTGTCATGAGTATAAAAAAAATCACTCAGCCCTTAACTCTTAAAAATTGGCTAAAATTTGAGGCAGACTAGCTATTAACAGTATACAGGAAGATGGTTACTCTACATACTGCTGATAGAAGTGAACACAAGTATGGCCTCTGTGGAGCACAATTTGGGCATACTTAATGGAAAGAAAGATGATTCAGTAATCTCTTCCAGGGTTGTATCCCAGGGGAATTCGAGCACAGGTTCATAAGGGGACATGCACAAAGAGTGTTATTGTAGCAAGTTAGAAACAACTGTGTGTTCTTAGCTGCAAGAATAGGTAAGTGTAGTATATGCATACAGTAAAATACTATCCAGATCCAGGAGCAATAAACTATCATTATATGCTAATAAACTTCTGCATATATTTAAAAAAACTTCAATTTATAAATTAACTTCATAGTCAGGAATGCTGCTGTCTGTCTGTAATTCTAGCACCCCAGAGACTGAGGTAGGATGTTCATGAGTTCAAAGGTGGCAGCATATTGAGTTGCAGACCATACTGGGCTACATAAGACACTGTCTCAAAAATTCTATTTAAATATATAAATCACAAACATAGAATAATTCAAGGGTATAAAGTTATTTATACACATTAAAAACAGAAGTACATGTAAACCAGAACCATATGTATTTAAAGGACTCATTCAAGCACAAGGGTTTCTCTGAGCTTTGAGCATAGATGCAGTAGAATGATGCGTAGTGTAAGAGTTAGCAAGTTAAATGGAATGAATGACAAGATAGAAATATATCAAAGGGCACATGTTTCGGTGGATAGTTAGTTTAGCCATGCAATGTGGACTGGGATGTTGAATTCATTCTGTATTTTGTATCTGGAAATAAAATAAATAAAGTATATTGCCTGGATTCCATAAATTAAACTGGAAAAGTATGACATATGAGTAGTTTCACATACAGAGAGAGAGAGAGAGACAGAGAAAGGGAGAGAGAGAGAGAGAGAGAGAGAGAGAGAGAGAGAGAGAGAGAGAGAGAGATTGTCCTTGTTTCTTTACTCACAGTGTCAGTACATCCCAGTTTGCATGTTTTTCATAGTTTCCTTAAGAAGGCATGCACCACTGCATCTTCTAACCACTAACCAATGATGCTCTTCAGGTTACAATTAAGTTCTGCTTCTCCTGAAAACTTTTAGTTTCATTCATATAATATCTTGCTAAAACAAATTGCTTTCAGAAGTTGTTCTGTTACACTTAAGGCTTAGCTGTTTGAAGCCTGTATGTTGGCCATGACTTAGATACTAACTTCCTAGAGATCAGTAAGACATCTTTGAAACTTCCTGTTGCACCTCAAGTACTGATGTGTGCATAGGAAAATCTCAGTAAACATCTTAATGTATTTTCTGTTGCAATTTGACAATCTGTTTGAACCTGTAGTGGTAAGAATATATAGTTGGGATCATAGCAGAACTGCTTTTGCAACTGGAAATTAATTGTGAGACTAGAGGAGAGTCAAGGTACTATTTGGAATCAGAAATTCAAAAATGCACTGGTAATGGAATAGCTGTCCATCAACAGAAAGAGAAGAAATTTGCTTTAAGTTTTTAGTTTCTTTTTCATTAGTGTTTTCTTTTGAAGACACCTTTACCTTAAAAGAAAAATCTCCGTCTTTGACATCTCATCTACATATCTTTTCTTTGCAATTGCCTCAGGACATGATGAACTGTCCCAGGATTGTTTGTGTTGCCTGAAGACTTAAAGACTATAACTTTATATTTCAACTCATGTTAAAACACAGACTAAATGAAAATTTGACTTTTTAAAGTCTAGAAGAATCCTCCCCACTTATAACTGATTTTTTATTTGATAAAATTAATGTATGGTCACCTTATAATTATATTACTTTTTGATTACTAAGTTGTGGTAGGACAGTCCTTCTGTGGTCTTGGATAGGAGAAATTCCCTATAGTAAGGAGCTGATAAACTTCAGTAGGGTGTTCTCACTGAGCTTTTAGAATTTCATTCAGCTACTCTGCGCAAATAATTTGAATGAAAGCCAAAGACCTGCTTTTGAAAGGAAACTGGCACTTTGTGTGAGATCCCACAAAAGACCAGGGCTTCCAAAAACAAAGATGCATGCAGTTGCCTTAGACCTTTGGAAGGTAAGAAAGAAAGATAGAAGGGCTCCACTCTGTAGTGACTGAAGAGAACATAATGCAAAGTAAAAAGAATCATGAATTTGAGGTAATAAGAAGAGGTACAATATCTGTTTCAGTTATTTCCTACTTTGGAGGGCCTCGACCAGATGTTTCTGAACCTTTTTTTTTTTCTTTTTATAATCATCTGATAGCATCATTTGACAATTAAGATAGTATAAACATAACAGGCTAGGAAGTTAAGAGAATAAATGGAGTTCCATTCATTTTTAGCACCTGTCTAGTGGTTAATGGGCTTGGAGCATAGAAGGTAATTAATAATAATTGACTGAATGAATGCATCAGAATAAATGGAATGGATCAGAGAGATGCTTTGCAAGAGACTCACAATGGAATACAATGACAGCACAGATTCTATGAAAGAGACTTACAGTCCAGTCACTTAGGAGGCAGAGGAAGGAAAAGGAGAATCACAGAGGAAGATGTCCTTCTTGTTTATTGAGCTACACCAGTGGCAAGCTTCAGGAGCTGTGTGGCTACAGCATGAAAGTGTTGGGAACTCAGCAGTGGAGAGAAGACAAGCAAAAATGTTTTAGAAAATTAGGATTCATAAAAGTACCTATTCAAATGTTTATTAAATGACACCTCTGAATACTTGAGTTTACATTTGAAGCTTCTGGAAACAGGCAGGGGGCAATACACAACATCATAATAGATTTAGGTCCAGCTGAGTTTAAATCCATGTTTTCCAATCACTAATAGCACAAATATGGGCAAACTATCTATCTCTTCTGAGGCATCTAGAAAATGAAGATTTTAATACTGAAATATAAGATTGTAGTATCTACTTTGTAGAATTGCTTTGAAGATTAAATAAGTATATTTAAAAACCTAAAATAAACCTATCATGTATTCTTTATTTATATCATTATTATCAGTAATGCCATTATTATAGATTTTATGCCTGATATCGGTCATCTTAATATTTCTCTTGATTTCAGGTTAAGAATCTGCAATCTGTTAAGTAAATGCCTCTTTATTATTATTATCATCCCTATTTTCTTCTTTGTTAGCTAACTATTCTCTCCATAATGTTCTTTTAAAAGCTGAGTCCTCTTTCTATCACCCCCCCCCCGACCATTCTTCCAAAAATAATAGTTTGATTTCATCCTAGAATCAGGAAGGAGAAAAATGGAGCATTCTAAACTTAGTACGAGGTAGCTAAGTTTCCTGTATGGCTGACTGCCGTATTGCCACCTCAGTCCAGAAACCTGCAACAGCAGAGCAGAGCCAGGCAGAGGACAGGGAGGCAATTCAGGCAGGGATGAAGTTTCTTTCCGTACAAGAGGACAACTATACCACACTCCAGTGCACTGGGCGCATCTTCCCAATGAAAGAGAAATCTCCTTGAATTTGTTCACTTGCTTACACAGAACCATTTACATGGAGAAGAATAAAAATCTTGCTTCCACGAGGCTATTTGTAAAAAAAACACTTCGTGGATCACTTTTCGGCTTGAAAAAAAATTAATGTAATTGATGTAAAATTTAATATAATGTAAAGAGACTATGTACAGAAAAATAATACTTTCCACCGGAATCCATAAACATTTGAATCCTCGTTCTGATAGATGTGTTAAGATTATTAAGCAAAACTAAAACGGTTTTAGTTTATCTTTACCCATATTTTGATTCATTATGTTCTTTGCAGGTCAGCTTCCAAGTTTTTAAATTCCCTTGTAGAGCATAGTTTCAATGTTACCTCATACTGTACCAGGCCAGCAGATTATTTTAGTGCAAGTACAGGACAGGGAAAGATTGGGGGGAAGGTTCAGTTTCACTTCTAAATTTTGGCTCCATCTTCCAGCAGAGGAAACTGTTTTCAGGGACTTAGAGCAATTTCTGTCTCAGTCCAGAAAGAAATATGATTTATCCAGGAAAAGGGTGTCTTAGCCGTGTGCAAAGAGCAAGTGGAGGAGACTTACACAGGTAAACCTTGCAGGACCACCGGGAAGAGGAAGATAGGGAGGGTGCTTCACTCCAGGGAGAAGGGACTCAAGCTTGGTTCGATTGCTCCAACAGTCAGCTGCGAGGGACAGGTCAAAAGACAGTCTTGCTTTGCCAGGTTTTGGGGAGCCCCTAAGGTGCGGAGATGCTGTAAGAGGAACAAAGGCGCGGCTGTGTCACGGGATGCAACCTGAAGCAGCTGCGGTTTGCCTCCCGGGAGACCAGGAGAGCCGGAGCAGAGGGAGGAACTCTGCTGGAGACTACAGGCGGCGCGGCCCCGCCCTCCGGAGCCCCGCCCCCTGGGCTCCCGCCCCGTGCTCAGCGCCCCGCCCCCTCCAGCGCGGGCCAATGGGAGGTCGGGATGTTAGCGGGTGGGAGGCGCGGCCGGGTTGCTACAGCCAGAGCTGGGCGCGGCGGCGGGCGCTGCCCGAGGAGCCTGAGGCGCCGCGCCATGGAGGGGCTGGAAGGTGAGGAGCGAGGGGCCGCGGCCGCGGGCTCGAGCGCCCCGGGGTTCCCGGGGGTCCCGGACGCGCGTCCCAGCGAGGCCTGACGGCTCCAGAGCGGCAGAGTTCGCCGCGCTCACCCAGGCCCGGGGCAGCCGGGAGCTGGACGGAGCCCGCCGTCGGCGCCCGGGAGCCCCGGCCGGCCGCCGGGCTCGGTGCAACACTCCCGGGCGGAGCTCCCGGCGGCTCTCGCCGCCCCTCCGCCCTGCCATCTTGTGGTCTCGCTTGACCCTTGGGTGCCCTTTGGGGCGTCGGGGTCTCGGACCAGCTGTCGTTCCCCTTGTAGACGGGCTTCTTCGCGAAGGTTCCCGGCCCCCCGCCCGCGGCGCTCGGCGCCCCGGGATGCGCCGCCTCCCCGGGGCCCCTGGCTCCCCCGGCCGCTTCTTCCCTTCCGACTGCACCTTCCCGGGCGCGCTGCCAGAGCATCTCCCGGGAAGCGGCCGCTGCCGGCCTTGGGGCCGTGGCCTGCGGCTCTTCCCTCGGGCGTGTAAGGGAGACGCGCTGGGTCCTCATCTCGGCGTGTATCCTGGGGGGTCACCGGGACTCCAGATTTTGCTTTGTTCCCAATCCTTTCACTTTTTCTCTCGTCACCCGTTTCATCCTGTTAAAAACAAAGGAGAGGGAGACCCCAGCCTTGACAACAACGTTTTCTAGATTTTTTTTTTTTAATGTAAGCTTTCTGGCGAACAAGGCTTCAGAAAGAATAGACCTTGTTATCCGTATGTCGCTCTTTTAGTTTTTTTCTCTAATTTACATGCATTTAGGAGAGCTAAGGATGAGCAGACTTTGAGCCCTTTGTATTGTTGCACGAGACAAAAGTAAAATATTTCAGGATGTATTATGAAGTGTAACTTTTTTTGTAATCATATAGGCTATAGGCTTACCAGAAAACAAATCCAATAGCACGATTATAAATCTGCTCCGTAGTTAAAACCCTCATACGCACCTGACGATGATGGATGCAAAATTCTAATTTTCCAGATGCTATTGCCTGAGATCTTTCTTGCTTATTTAATTTAGAATATCTGTGATATGGAAATTGTAATGGTGATCCTCCCTAAATAAATGTTTTTTTTTTGTCTAGGGGACACATGAAGGAACCTTATTTTAATTTCTTTAAACTAAAACTCTAACGTATGCAGCATTTAAAATTAATCATAGGAATATTGGTTCCGGAATTTTTGTCAGGTTATCATTAGTACATAAAAAGCACTTTGGTGCTTTTTCTATGATTCAACACTTATAATGAAAGCGGGGTCTTCATCGAGTACTTCATTTGGGTACTCTAAGTATGTTTCTGCTTAGAGGGCAATAACAGAAAAGCATTAAACCCACTTTAGTAGTCCTTACATTTCAGCTGTACTGACATAATTATTGCAACTTAACTCGAAATATTAGGGCTATAATAGAAACCTGTTACAGTATTCAGTTACAAGGGTGGAGAACACATGGATTCTCTTGTAATATGTAATGGGCATGTTCTATGGGTCTGTTTCATGTTAAACAGTACTGGCTTTTTATTCTTTTTGTTTCCTACTCTCATTAGCTATGTGTTTAATTGAATGAATTATGTTCAAATGAATGAAAATTGTTCTTTTTGTTTGGCAAAACACTTGAATAGTGGCAGTTTCAAGTGGTAACCTAATAAAAGCACCGAGAGTCAACTTTTGTTGATTGGAGAAAACTGTCCTTCTCCCTGAACTTCATTTCCTTTTTATTTTTTTTAAGAAGTTAGTTTACGTCATACTTTTCAAAGATTAAAACTTTGAGTTTTAGTGTTACCATTTATTTATTCATTCATTCATTTATCCTTTCATTTAATTAATAACAAATCTCAATATTGGAAGTTATAGTTCAATATCTAGTATAAAATGTTCCAATTTCTTCATATGTCATTATAATTTAGAAAATATACTCTTTGGTGTTTCTTGTTGAAAGTAGTTCCTTTGAACTTCTATTGGAGATATTCTTGCTCTTTTTCTATAAGCTGTTTATTATTTACATATAATTTGCAGTGATAAGTCATTTTTCCAAATCTGTTGTGTTTGATCTGTGATTTATGCCTTGTGAACTGTCAAAAGATGAACTGTTAAATTGTGTTCTGTATTTTGAAAGCAAATGTAAATACTTCATGAATTTCTATAATTTATGACAGGATTTTTTCATAGCTTGAGTGATTACAGTAAATCCTTTAATTCCTTTATAATGTTATAACCTGCAGGTACATCCAAGAACAATTGAAGTAATTTTAAAGTCCAGAGAGTTGCAATTACTTGCATGTTTCATTATTTGTAAAGCAATGATATAGTAAAATCCCAGTAGTTTTTATTTTGTGCACTATTGTTGTAGCTTTCCTCATATCCTAAAGTGTGGCTGTAACATGGCAGAAAGTGATCCTTTTGGAATATAAAAATTATTTATCTTACTATTGCCTCTGAAACTTTATTAGGAGAGTGATTGCTCTTCTCTAACATAGTCCTGATCTAGTTAAAGGCAGGTATAATATAGCATTAATATTTCTCTTTTGTTTTCTTACATAAATGCATGCTAACTTACTGAATGTTCTGTTGTTGTTTTTGTTGTTGTTATTGTTTGACCCTAAGTTGAATGCCAGATTATTTTAATAATGTGTTGGAGAGGCTCATGTTTCTTGCATTTTGTTGTTGTTTTTAACCTTTTGCTTTTGTTTCAGTTGTATTATTTGGGCATTTTCCTTAATCTTAACCTGTTTTCTTAGTAGTGCATGCCCTGAGTTACTGAATCTGAATTGTCTTACCTGTACTAAGCATTAAACCTACAAAAATAAAACATTGACTAATTGCTAAATACCTTGAAATAATGTTTAATTGATGAGTAAAGTTTTAAAAGGCATATTAGATGCTTGAGAATACTCTGGTGTAGGTAAAAAATGTAATTTTTTATGTCTCTTATAAGTCCAGATTATTGTGGTCCAGGAGAGACTGGAAAAAGTAGAGATTAGTAATATGTATGATGAAGATTATAACTATGGTAAAATAAGGGAAAGTTCAATGGATATATTTGGAAGACTTTCTTGATGACCTAATCAGTTTTTCTTTTTTAACTTTTTAATTTATTCATTCATTTACTTTGTGTGTGTGTGTGTGTGTGTGCGTGTGTGTGTGTGTGTGTGTGAGAGAGAGAGACAGAGAGAGAGAGAGAAGAGAGAGAGAGAGAGAGAGAGAGAGAGAGAGAGAGAGAGCACTGTGTGTCCCTGTGGAGGACCAAGGGTAACTTCAGGAACCATCCTGTATTACTTCTACTTCCTTTTTTTTTTTTTGCTCTGGGATTTCCCAGGCTCTGCCCACTGTAGCTGGAAGTGCATGCCCCTGCCATTTCTGCCTGGTGTGTGGGACCTGGGTTTTGGAACTAAGGAACTTCTGATTGTGAGGCAGAATCTTAACCCCTGAGCCATATCTCCATCCCTTGAAGTCAATGTTGAGATAGTAAAAGGAGAAAAGGAGATATGACTATTTGATGTGAGAGAAAAGTAATACAAATTTCTGAGTTAAGGAGTTTGACTTTGAAATGTGTTTGTATAGTACTTAACATTATCAGTGAAAAAAATTATAGTTACCTAGAAATGCTTATTTATCTAGAGGCTTTAATAGTTATCACCATCAAATGGAAGCAATTATGGTAAATTATATTTTAAAATGAGAAAAGAAATGCCTGTAGCATCTGATATGGCTAGGAAGTCTTCTATTAACTTGGCAATGTCTGCTTAGCTTGTGAGATTTAGAAATCTGAGAATTAGGAAAGCGAAATACAGAAGACCAGAGGGAACATTAAAAGTTGAAGGGATTTATGAATAGTACTTCATGCTGTAGGAAGGTCAAGTAAGATGAGGTTGTAAAAGAGGAATTTAGATGTAACAGTAGTTTGATGGTGTTACCTTTATTTCTTAAAAGTCTTAATGTCTCTAAGATAATGTCTGTGTCATAGATCTCAAAGGTAACATTGACTGTCTTTTCTCTTTTTTTGTCTTTTTTCAGTGAATTTCTTCACTATCTTTATCATCACTTGACATTTTAGTCTTTGTTTTCATTATTTGAGTAGTAGAATCTCCATTATGATTAGAAACTTTGTTTTGGTTTTTCATCTCTAGTTTCCTGTCTCCTAGAGAAGTTCTTGTATAATTCCTAGATAATCAACCAAATAATTTACTGAATCAAGGAATAACCTATTTTGATGTAGTGGTCACATTAAAGAAAAAAGTCTGCCTACATCTCAGATAGGGAGTGAATAAAGAATTAAACAGAAAATCTCAGCATTTGAAAATATGATACTCAGGATATTGGCGTTAAATATCTCTTCTGAGTAGAAAGAACTACTGGTGAGTTACATCCATAAGAGTAACAGCATAGTGTGTATGAGAGTGTGTGTGTCTGTGTATGTGTGTGTGTATGTATGTGTGTATGTTTTAGACTGAAGAAGCTCTTCTCCAAGAAAAAAAAATTACCTCTGTTTAACTTAACATTTTTAAACACTTGACCATGGAGCAGGGGTTTGGGGGATGATTTGTAAATGTAAGGGAAGCAGTATTTAGACTGAGTAGGAAGGGAAGCACAGCTAGTAATGGGATTACAATAGAGCTCTTGTCAGTGAAAAGTATTTTACAAGCTCCTCAATAGGTGCCTGAATCAGGCATCTAACCCTGTATGAACTATGATTTTGCTTATATGCATATTTCTATGATAAAAATCTATAAATTTGGCATGCTAAAAGATAAAAAATTTGAATAATTGTAATTGTGGTAATAGGTATCAAAATGTGGTCTATTAAGAGTGATGGCAAATTTTGGTATTCTGAACTGTAGATGAGTAAGCAAATGAAAATATAGAAGACAAACCATGAGATGAGTGGGGTGTCTATATCAAGGAAAGACAAAAGCACTCTGACCTTAGAAAGTGACTATAGCAAGCTGAAAGTCTAGAGAGGAGCTTGAATGTCATTTCAGAATATTTTAATCTTTTAAAGTTGCATTAACTAGACCAGAGCCAAAAAGCAAAATGAGTAGAGGTTAAAGTTGGCATGTTGAATATGTTAAATGTGTATTGTGAAAGTCAAAAATGAGCTGAAAAAGAAAGTTTTGTGATGCTTGGAGATGGACCATCTGGAAGCAGATAGATTTTTGTAAAGTGTCTTGGGCAGAAACTGATGTAAATTTTGTTCTGTTGAAATTTTGTTTTGTCTTTTTTTTTATATTATTCTTATCACAGTGATACAGCCTGACAAAATCAACTTATGAGAAAATGGGTTTATTTTGACTCACATTTCAGGAGTACAGTGCTTCATGGTCTATAAGTCATGGTGATAGGAGCTTGTGGTGTCTGGTCACATCACATTCACAGTTAAGAACCAGGTAGTGATGAATGTGCTGCTCAGCTCACTTTCTGCTTTCTAATTAGTCCAGTACCTGAGTCCATGCGATGATGCCACACTTGAGGTGGGTCTGCCCACTTCATTAAGCCTATTGTAGATAATCCCTTATAGGCATGTCTAACAACTTGTCTCCTAAGTAACTAGATCCAGTCAGCTTGCCGATAATAACCATCACAGTCATCTACTTGACAAGTAGATGCCAAAATATAAGGTTACTGAGTTTGTTTTTAAGTAACCTACCACTGATGTTGAAAGAACATAAATTATACAAATCTTTGGATTTGCTTTTTGTATTATTCAGCTTAACCAAACTATGCAGACATAATTTCTGTCTTTGATGACAATAATAAATATTTAATGGTAACATGGGACAGTGAAGAATTAACAAAAGGAAAGGCTAAAAAAGTTCTGTTACTGTATCTGAGTGTATTCTTCCCAATTTATTATGATTCTTATTTGTTTTCTGTGAAGTCACCAAATATCACAGTATATGTTTTATAGTTTCAAATTCTATTTTTTCCACATTTTTCATGAGTTTGTTTGCGACTTCTAGCATATGTTGTCTTTCTATTTGGTATTTACATAGTAAAATCATTTGACAGTCAGTGAAATTTTCAACAAATATATGTGGGAAATTTAGAGGTTTATAATCACTTTTAGAAAATTACAGATATGAAAGTAAAATTAGAGAATAAAATGACAAGTTAACTTAGTTGTGTAAAATTCAAAAGAATCTTTTTTCCTTTTTTAAATAATTTCAGTTAAAATGTTTATTATATCCAGATACATGACATATTAATTGTACCCATGAGGGCATAAATCGTAAGTTTAAAGAATCATAATTGAGATATTATATGTATAAAATGATGAACAATTGACTTGATATATATGATATATATATATATATATATATATTTTTTTTTTTTTATTTAGCTAGCTCTTGTGTTTGGAAACATATACTATTGTCTGGTAATAGCCAAACTGAGATCCACAGAAACTAAGGAAGATTAATTAACAAATCACCAGTGACAGTTCTTCATGTTTTAGATATATTTCTGAGATAAATCTGTTGTCTAAAGTCTAGTAATTAAACAACAGGTAATCTCTAAACTAAGAGATGTGATAAATTGATTTAGGTAAATAATTAAAAATAGATATTCACAACAATAACATTGATTGCCCTTACATTGTTACTCCTTCATATTACTGTTGTTTGTTGGTCACTGATAACTCTAGGCCTTACGCTGTTTTAATTGATAATTTAAAATGAAACATTTTTAACTCATAATTTATATGTGAATTTTTTAATTAAATTATTTTCTGCTTTAGAAAATGGAAGTGTTGTCCAAGTTGGAGAATTGCTGCCTTGCAAGATTTGTGGAAGAACATTCTTTCCAGTAGCATTAGTGAGTAGACTGATTCTACTTGTTTTATTTGGATTTAATAGAGCTGTAATTGTTTAGTACATGGATACAGTTTACAGTTCTCATGAGAATGATGTAGAATGGTTTTAGAAGTGAATGGGTAGTGTTATTTGTTTTATCTGTTTGGTTCTTCAAGAATAATCAGGACCCCTGTATTAACAATGTTAAATTCTTCCTAGTTTTGTGGGAATATTACCACAAGAGACAAAGTAAGAGACAAAATACCTTCTAATTAAACGTAAGGATACATAGATGCAAATGTTTTTGAATGTTTATGAATAAAATTTCTAAGAGAATTGGGAAGCTGTTTAGCAGTGTGATGTTGAAATCTATTGTCTCAACTGTAGTATTTGAAATCATCAAAAATAAAAGATGTTTTTCAAAGTGAAGGTGTAGTAGGAATTCTTCATATACTTTTATCTGCTTGCTGTTCAGAAATGGAAGCATTTTTAGTTAATCTTAATAAAAAGCTTGCTAAGGAATAATAAAACTATGTCTGTAAACTATGAATCATAGTTATTAATATTTTAATATTGATGTTTTAAAAATATTGACCTGATAGTTGGAGTTCTAGCACAAACCACTGTGTGTTTTTTTTGTATGTGTAATTTATTTCCTGTAAGGAATTTGAAGACCTAATGATCCATAACATTCTTCCTATTGCAGAAATTTTCTAAATTGTGATGGGTTTTTTTGTAATCTTTTAGAAACACAATTTTCAATATCAATTTTTTGTTATCAGTTCACTTTTTCAAAGTATTTTCAAAATATTTACAATAGTTTTCACAGGAAAAATGCTTTCCCCTACTTGTAAATATTGACTTGAATGATATCATCATTATAACAGTTACATATAGTTTGTGTAATCAGGGTAAGTACATAGGCACTTCATGTGCTTGACATACAAATAGGCATGTGTACCACATTATAAGGTGATTAGTGGTCTCTCTCTCTCTCTCTCTCTCTCTCTCTCTCTCTCTCTCTCATGTCTTAAATGACATAGAGCTAAAATGATGGCTCGTACCTGAATCCTAGCACATTGGAGGCTGAATCAGGAATATTAAAAATATGGAAACCAGTCCTGACAACATACTGAATTTCAGACCATCCTTAGTGTGAAGCCCTATATGAAAAGAAAAAAAAAAGTTTTTTAAATTTTATTCTTAATGCTGTTTACAGTCTTTCTTTGTTGAAATGAAACTGAAAACAAATGTAGTAAACAGTAGATTGCTAATTGGTTTCAGTACTAATTAATCAACTTGTGAAGTTTCCTTTTTTATGGACAAAACAGTGTTAGCTCCTTTAATTTTTATTGAAGTGTGGGGTTAAAAAAAGACAGTTCAGTGCAATATCATCAGTCAACATGCTTTCTATAAGAGAAGGAAAATTCTTTTCTAGCTGGTTGATTGAAAATTTTAACTCCGGAAAATGTGAGACAGTTGAGTGGTTAAGGTGCCTGCTCTCAAACCTGGACCCAAGTTTGATTCCTGGAAGTACACATAGTAATAGGCAAGAACTGACTTCAAAGGATGTCCTCTGACTTACACCTGTGCACTATGACATGCATGTATGCACCTCCTCTCTCTCTGTCTCTCTCTCTCTCTCTCTCTTAAATAATAAATAAGGTTTTTAACTGTGTTGTCTTTCAGAGGAGTAAATAAATGAGTTGGAATTTATTAATAACACATTATAATTGGAACATGAAGTGGTTCATTTTGAATTCTAGAAGGATGAAAAAGTTCGAGTTCTAGGAGAAAAGACTTCATGGAGGAAGAATACCAATCTGACCATGTTGTACTATTATCTTCTGGTATCATTATATTAATCTATTAGTATGTTAACGTTAGTAATCCAGATTCACTATTGGATTAATCTGAAGATTGATGCATTTGTTTCCATTTATATTCCATTTCTAGTGTCTTTGTTTAGTACTTGAAGAGTTTTCACTGAAGTAGCATTGAGTTAGCTGCATTATTTTGCTTACTCTTAAGTAATACCTAATAAAATTTCAAAGGTATTTTTCTCTATAATGTGGCTCAGAATTTAAGCAAGATTCAGATTGTTCCCTTCTGTAGAAAAGACATTTTGTTGTGTGCTTTTATTTTGCAGAAAAAACATGGCCCCATTTGCCAGAAAACTGCCAGTAAAAAACGGAAGACTTTTGATTCAAGCAGGCAGAGAGCTGAAGGGACTGACATTCCAACTGTAAAGCCTCTTAAACCTAGGGTAACTATAGAGCTTTTTTATACATCATGAATGTTGCTATTTTGTTTATCGCAAAGCTTATTTTGTGTTATGTGTTCATTGTAAACACTGTCAGAAATGTGTGTGTGTGTGTGTGTGTGTGTATATATATATATATATATAGAGAGAGAGACAGACAGACAGTGTGTCAGAAAAAAATGTGTGTGCTCATGGATGTCCAAGAAAATCATCCTGGTTTATGCTACCTCCTTTTTGCTTTGCTCAAAGGTTTTCCAAGCTCTGCTTTCCAGGGCTGGAAGTGTAGGCCCTTGCCTTTTCGGTCTTATGCTTTTACTTGGGACCTGGGATCTACACTTAGGTCCTTCTGCTCACAGGGCAGAGTCTTGAATCACTAAGCCATCTCTCCAGGTGATAAATTTTATTTTAATTAAAATTTTAAATTGCTATAAGCTGCCATGTCTACCATCTGTTTAATGGAAGTTTTCATTCCATTGGAGAACTTACCATTTAGTTGTAGACTGAAAGTAGTTAAATTTCTTTACAAATTCTTCTTAAGTCATTGTTAATCATTTCAGACATGAGTTTTAGTTTGCTGTGTGCTCTTGCCAGTAATATTACCTCTTAAATTTATATGGCAAAAACAAGTTTATTATTTATGGATGCCTTGACATATTTAATGTCCTGATTGATTACCAGACTTTGTAATCTATTTATGCTATGCTTTTGCAGACAGATAGTCATGGATACCATCTTATTTTCTTCTTTGAAACCAAGCATTGATTGAACTTTCTTTGACAGTCTTTCTTTAATATCTGCAATATATATAGGAATTCTTTTTTTCCTAGCACTTTCAATGTTATTTAATAAAATGATTATAGGTAATAGATATAACAATTTTTGAAGAAAATCTTGCTTTCCCTGTTAATGGCACTGCTACTGTCATAGAAGAGACATTTCCCTAATTTTTTGTTAATATAGTTATTGAATAATAGATTAAACAGATATTCATCTTTGCATTCCTGTGTAGTTCTCAATGTATTTACCTGCTAAACAACTGTACAAACTCCATTTTTGGTAAAATTAGTCAAGACATCTTTTACAGATTACCAAGTATTTATAAGACCTCCCCAAAGCAATTGAGCTTGTGGGCTAAAAGTCCCATAAGAGAATATGTTATGAATTTTGGCAGGTCATGTGACTGAGAGTATGCTATCATAAAGGGAGAGATCTTCATTTTAAAGGTGATTTATTAGGACAGTGAATGGCTTAGCACAGCTTGCCACCAAGCTTGGTAACCTAAGTTTGCTTGGTGGAACCCACATGGTAGAAAGAGACCTGACTTCTCAAAGTTTTCCTCTGACCTTTGCATGCACACACACACACACACACACACACACACACACTCACACAAGTGAATAGATAAAAAATTTATTTTCAATGGTATAAGTTCTTGTTAGAAAGACTATTCCTCTGTTGCCTGTTGGTAATAACTGTAGCCAAGACATGCACTGATGTAAGTGTGTAAGCTTGGATAGACCAGATTGGGAATGAGTAGGACTTACTTCAGACAACAATCAGAAAGGAGACAATGAGAAGAGCAAGAACAGAAAGCTGAGGAGGCTCAGTGACAGAACTCGCTCAAAAATCTCACTGAAGGTGATAGATAGGCCCAACTTAAGGTCTGTGTCTTTCTTGTAAAGTGGTCGTGTGAACAAGTAAGCAGGGCCATAGCAGTAGTCCTTCTAGTACGTATTATTTCTGAAGTTAAGAGACAGGTGCTCCTTAATCATACAGACAATGTTTACAAGAAGTAGTCTAGGTCACCTCTCACAAAGAGAGTCTGTTGGTTTGTGTAACATGCAAATCTCTTCCAAGAAACAATATCAGCAAAAGCAAATTCATTCAGTAATGAGTAATAAGAAACCTGTTAGTTCACACTGATGCAAAGACTTATAAAGAAAACATGTATAAAACAGCACACCTTGCCAATATATGTGCAACATTATGAAGTAAACAGATGCTATGATCAGACATTTAGATATAAAATAAGAAACTTTTAATGTAAAACTTTTGTACATATTTCTGTGAGTGAAGTAGATCTATAATTTTTCACTTTTATTAAAGTTTTGTTGCTCTAATAAAGCTAGTTGATTTTTTTTTCATTCTGTAAAAAAATTACAGAGTAAAGGCATATGGACCTGGAGAATTTTTTGATAGAAAAGGTCTTAATGGTAATTTAGTGTTTTTTAGTGTAAGACCAAAAAAAAAAAAGAAAAATAGAGACCTGGCACACTATAGCCTATAGGCTAAATTCAGAGTTGAGTTTTTGATTAATATGTCAGTATAAGAAGTGATTTCAGTAAGAAGTTATAGGGTAGCTAGACAACTGTATGACCATGTCATACTACATACTAGAATGGGTACAAATGAATAAAAACATTCATATTAAAAAACTGTGAAAGTCCTAGAAATAAACATAGTGTTTTTTTACCTTATTATGAAATTGGTCTTAACATTAATAGATATAATTTGGAGAAATTTGGAGAAATGATGCAAAGAGATGAGTCACGCAGAGTAAGAGTGCAGATGATTATATCTACTATAAAGGTCACTTTGTTGGCGTCTGCCAGATTTAGAAATGCATTTTCAAAGTTGTGTATAGTTTAATTACATAGTTTTCTTTTGGATTATGGATTTATAGGATTTAGGATTATAGATTCCTGTAAGAGAACATTTAAAATAATATGGCATTACCTCAACCTTTGTTTGTTTACTAACACTATATTTTTTCATACTTCATTTTTCCTATTTTTAGCCAGAACCACCAAAGAAACCATCTAATTGGAGAAGAAAACATGAAGAATTCATTGCTACCATAAGAGCAGCTAAAGGCCTAGATCAGGCAATTAAAGAAGGTGGCAAGCTTCCTCCTCCTCCTCCACCTTCTTATGATCCTGGTATGTGAAATAATATTGACAAAAATGTTCATGTGGTTAGAAAATAATGAAAAAATTTAAAAATTTTGTAATACAATTTATTATGCTAGAGTAAAGTAATCCAGGCATGTAGGTTTATAAACATACCTCCATATAGAACATAAAAAGTTACTACCACTTTATCATAATTTTTTTTAAATTAAAATCTTATGTTATTAAAATTATGATATTATATATTCTAGGACATTAATTATTCTCTGTTCATTTACTAGCACTCAAATAGTATTTTTGCTTGATACTTTTTAGCAAATCTGAGAAAAAATGTCATATTATTTGTAAAATATATAACAGCTAAAAAGCAGTACTGTTTCTTGTTACTAAAAGCCAGATTCTGGAAATCACTTGAGATACTGAGATATTGATAGACTTAAAGTAGAAGAATTGACTCCTTGCCATGGGTCATTGGAACAGTCTCAGTAGGTTGTTACCTTAATGTAACAGGTTATTTCTGTAAAATTTGAGTTGATACTAGAGATTGGTTTGTTTCCTTGGCAAATCTATTTGTGATCATTTTAAATGTTTTATTGTATATGAGACTTTTGCAGGCTATTTCAAGACAAGGCCAAATAATAAATGTTTTAAGCACTGACTCTCATTAAGGCTGCTAAAGAAACTAGTCTAATCTTTCATTGTCATAATCAGTCAGAAATAATATGTAAATGAATGTTGAAAACTTCATTTCAAAAACATGCAGCTGGCAGACTGGATTTAGCCTGTAGGCTATAGTGTGCCAGGTCTCTATTTTAAGATATTAAATCCATTTTTAATTTAAGAGTTCATATTATAATGGTCATAGATTCCATTCTTACCCTACAATTATTTCACATGAAGCTAAATTCTCTTTGGAGATGTTTGTATCATACATGTTTCATGTCAATATGAGTGAAAGAGTAATAATCCATTAAATAAATGTGTGCTTTAAAAGTCAGTCTTTTGTGATTGATGAAATGATTTGTTATTAGATATTTCAAACTGTTCTATTAGAAAATAGGAAAATTCTAAAGGACACTCCACATGTAAAAGTTAAGTTTTTCATAATTAGTGGTGTTAGTTTTTGACATGGTAAATCATTATGCCATTCTCAGTGTCTCACTTAGTTGAGCTTTTTTGTGGAGCTGTAATATGGCTACATATTAATTTAGTACTAAATTGTAAAGCCATTCTATTTTCAGCAACTTCATTTTGGGAGACTATTGCTAATTATTATTTATGAATTTCATTAATTAATTTTTTAGTTATTTTATTTCTTGGGACCTCTTAGAAAATAAAATTGATAGCAATCTGTTAAACTATTTCTTGATAATTTAATCAAAAGATTCTATAGATGAATCCCTATTTCAAGTTGTGTTTCAATGTGTCATTATTTTAACTGCTCTATAAAGTATATATACATGATGAAATTATGTGTTGTTATGATTATTATAGAGGCAACAAAAATGATATTTTTCATCTTTATTGATTCATTTGTCCTGAGATTGTATTTTATGCTCTTCTACATTTCTACTATTTGATTTAGAAGTAGGAGATAGACTTGATTTGTGGGATTTTTTTTCCTTATATATCTGTATTAAGTTTAGGCAAGCCTGGTAGGATGTTTTATAAAACAGGCAGTTTCTGCTTTTCAGAAGTTACTATGCTATACATGTTGTGTAACTAGTCATTAAAATCAGTTGTGGTATCGTTCAATTTCAGGTATTTACTAATTTACTTTTATGTTTCTTGGCTTTAGATTACATTCAGTGTCCATATTGTCAGAGGAGATTTAATGAAAATGCAGCTGATAGACATATAAATTTCTGTAAAGAACAGGCAGCACGTATTAGTAATAAAGGCAAATTCTCTGCAGACACCAAAGGAAAATCAACTTCTCGACCACAGGTAAAAATCTCCATGTTAAATTTCTACAGAATAGTTTGAAAGTGACACTTTGAGATTCATAGCTTTATGTTATGCTTTGCAAAACACTAAAGTATGGTTTCTCAACTGCTAAATGAATGCATTATTGGTAAGGGATTTATTGCAGAATGCAAATGACTAGTGGAGAGGGGCTGTTGAGGTGACTCAGGGGTTAAGCCTCTGCCTTGCAGGCAGAAGGTCCAGAGTTCTTTTCCTAGACCCCACGTATAGATCCTAGACCCCAAGTGGAAGCAGGGGCGGCTTGCTTTTCTGGTCCTGGTAGGGCGGAGCCTGTGAATCCCGGGGCAGAGTAAACAAGGAGGAGGTGGAGGCGGTCCATGGTAGTTCCCGAATTTGCCCCTGGTTCTACACACACACACACACACAAGGAGGAGGTAGAGGCGGTCCATGGTAGTTCCCGAATTTGCTCGTGGTTCTACACACACACACGCACACGCACACGCACACGCACACATGCACAATGGAATAAATAATAAAAAAATTAAAAAAAAATGACTAGTGGAGAAAAATAGTAAAATTGATTCATTTGGAAGGTTTTAGATTTAGGAAAGTTTTCATTTCTGTAACATTGCTCTAATTGCATTTTGCAGCTTTTATTTTTGTTCCTTTTAAAATGTAATTTATAATCTGTTTAAAGTTTATTTCAAAGTGAATCATTTACTTTTAGATAATTAGAACTTTTCTAGATTTTTTTGTTGTTAATTTTTATTTTTCTTATTGATTGAGGGTATACTCAGCAAAGTTTCTGTTTTATTAAATTTTTTTATTACCTAAAATGCGGTCTTTTGGTGATTGTTATTAAATGATATCTTGAAAAGATTTCAGTGTACTCAAGAAATGTGAAGTCTTCAGCTATGATTATAATTGTTTTGCACTTTTATATCACATACTTTCAACTTCTCTTAGGTTCTCTTAATGTTTTTATTTGTAACTTGCAATTTTTATATTTTCATTTATTTGTCCTTTCATCATTATAACATCTTTTCTTTCTGTTTTTATTACTTTTTTGAAATGCATTTCATCAATAAGGAAGTAGTCGTTTCAATTATGGTTCTTAGTTTTGCTTGCCTGTTTTCTTTCTTTAACTTATATATTTGTCAGTTAATAGACCAGTCAAGGATTAGTTCTTTTTTTTTATTTTTATCTTTTGTTTTTTCCTTCATTCTATAGTTTTTAATGTAATTCCGTAGGCACTGCCTGTTGGTTCAAATGTTTATAATTTCATAATTTTATGAAATTATTCTTGCTAGGTTAGGCTTTGGTCTTCTATATTACTGTCTCCATTTTTTTAACCACACATATATTCTTCCATTACTGCTATATACTTTTTTCTTAGTAAAGTCTTTTGAATTTTTTTAACTCTAATTTTTCTTAACATTGGTTGCTTTAGGAATTAAATGTTATTTAATTTTCCCTTATGTATGTGGATATTTGAGTTTACTTCTCACCACCTTAATGCTGTTGTTACATATTTTCTGTAAATATTACAAAGCTATCATTATTCAATATATAATGTTGTATAATGATATACTTACTATTTTAAAGTCATCATTAAAGAAAATAGAAGAAAATCCATATATGTGTGTGAATATTTTTGCTCCAGCATATGTTTTAGTTTTATATTTGCTTAGATATTTCCAAACCATTTCATTATTGCTTGTAAATCTAAGTCACCATCTTTTTCCTTCCCCATTAGTGTGAATAAGATTTTTAACTTCATTCATTCATTTATTCATTTACTTAATGTGCACACGCATGAGCGTGTGTGTGTGTGTGTGTCAGTGTCAGAGGACACTTTGTGTCCCTGTGGAGAAAGATCAAAAATGACTTCAGGAATCATGTGGGTTACTTCTACCTCCCTTTTGCTTTGCTCTGGGATTTCCCAGGCTTCACCCACCAGGTTCAGAAGTATAGTCCAAGCTTCAACCCTTATCTCCTTCTCATAAAGCAATAGCAGCCCCTCAGGCAGGGTAAGTCTTTGTTAAGTAAGTTATTAGTGGCATATGCATACATAATGATTCTGTCTGGTGCTTTTGTTTGGAATCTAGGATCTGAACTCAAGACCTTCTGCTTGTGAGGCAGAGTCTTAAACCCTGAGACATCTCTCTAGTACCGAAAAAGATTTTTGAGTCAATAGTATAGATCTTCTGGCAGTGAATTCTCTGCTTATAGTTGTCCAAAAATATTTATTTTGCCTTCATTTCTTTGTTGAGATATCTTCTCATTCATATATTGTGACTATATATGCCATATTTCTCTTAATTTAAAATTCTTTTTTGACTTAGTTCTAAATCTTAGTTATAAATATAATTTATAGTTTTAAAAATTATAATTTTTATAAATATAAACATTTTAAACCCAACTATAATAACTATTTCTAACTCTTTGATTGCTAAATCTAACACTTGTTGTCCATATCAAAGTTAATTTGGTTTATCAACATTTTTATTAATTATGAACCATATTTTCAACCATCGCTATCATCCACCTCTGGTTATTCTTGTAAAACTAAAATTCTATTGTTGGGGATTGCAAGCTTTTGAGTTATTAGTTTGCAATCCATGAGAAAAATGATGTTGATAAATTTTTTTCTCATTATTTTAGTATAAGCCGTCTGCAGTTAAAAAGTCAAATTCTCCTGGAACCGCATCATCAGGATCATCCCGGCTACCACAACCAAGTAGCACTAGCAAAACTGTTGTAGGTAATAAGATCCATATGGTAACTTTTTAAGTCCTTTCAGTAGGTAAGGAAATGATCATAATGGACTGTTTTGGGTTATTAAAATAGACTTGTTAATAAAGAGAATTATTGATTAATATTTATTTCCATGTAAAATAATACTGAAACAACAAAGAACTAACACTGAGTAGTTTCTACATTCATATTCTTTTCTTGATTATTAGAAGGGCCATAATATTTTTCTTCATTGCTTCCTTGATTCTTTTACTCAAACTTAACCATTGAGCCTACTTGATAAATATTTAATACCTTGAAGAAGATACCACTGAAATGTAATGTTACTTTTGTGAATAATGAGCTAAAATTAAAAATGAGCTTTTGTTCTTTAGTATTTTTTTCTCAGCAATATTTCCTAATATTCTTGATAGCTTAATTGTCACAAAGAACATTTATAGAACTTTCTTTTAGATATATATGTGACTTTTCTCTTTCAAACTATTCCTAATATTGCCTTTTTTATTATAAGGTATGTCTTCAGGTAAAGCGTCTTCTGTTAACACTTCTTTGGGAAACAAGCTTCAACCCTTATCTCCTTCTCATAAAGCAATAGCAGCCCCTCAGGCAGGGTAAGTCTGTGTTAAGTAAGTTATTAGTGGTATATGCTTATATAATATTAATGGGTTTTTTTTTGGTACTTAAGGTTAATTTTCTTTTTTTTTTTTTTACATAGTGCTGGTAAGAAGAACATTCATTCATTGCTACTAAAAATCTAGCAGTACAGCTGTTTCAGAAAATTAGGTGGCATTCCTCAAATTTCTTAAAATGTTTTGCAACTTTTTGAGTGGACAGTTTTACTTTTGAATATTAAGGAATAATGTGAAATATAGAGATTTTTTGTTGTAACTCAGAAGACACTATTGTTAGGCACTTTGCTTCACATTTTTGCATGCATTTTTATTTTAATAAAAATCCAGTCATAGAATAATAATTATAAAAGCAAAATATTCTTTTAAAGCCCCTTTCTTAGTTACTTTTCTATCAGTATGATCAAATACCTTGACAAAAGCAACTTAATTAAGGAAGGAAATGTTTACTTAACTGACTCACTTTTTTTAATTCTTTTATTTTTTAAATTTTTTTATTCCATAGGAAGGAAACTTCCAGATCAGTCTGAACTTGATTTTCCTGCATTGTATCACCAAAGTATGTGATGACTTGACTCACTTTTTGAGGCTATAGTCTGTGTATATACATTATGGTGGGAAAGTCATGCAGCTGGATTTGACATGGCTGTTCACATTGTTTTCAAATCAGGAGGCAGGGGGTGATGAATGCTTGTGCCTGGATTCCTTTTTCCTTTTATATTCAGAGAATGTATTCAGAGACTGATGTTCCCCCATAGTAGTTGGCTATTATTTCAGTTAACCAAATCCAAATAATCCCCCACAGACGTATACACCCACAGGCCCATATTCCTGGTGATTCTAGATCTTACCATGTGGACAGTGAAGATTAATTGTTCCATTCAATAGCTGTTAAGGAAGGTAAGAGCAAGCCAGTTTATTAGATCCTAAACAGTATATTCTTTTAAAAATGTATACTGTGCATTTAAAAATGTTTTAGCATACTGTATAAAGATCTTCTGACTGTGTAGTTTTGATGGAATAGTAAACTGAAAATCTACACAAGAGTATTTGGCAACTATATATATAAAAATAAATTAATTTTCCTAAGGTGATTTTCCTATAGTAAGACAAATGTAGCATACAAAATTAATCATAGAATTTTCTGTAGTATATGCTGTAATATGTTCATATATTACATAAACTATATGTAGTATGATAACAACTGAAAATTTATACAGACAAGAATGATAAGATACCCAAAAATACAAATAGATACTTTTTAAATACTTTTTATATCTGTCATTTTATATACATGGATTTTAATGAAGTAGCTTAAAATTTCAATGGTGCATTTTAGCATGGGAAAAGTTAGTGATAACACTACAGATTTTTTTTATCTAACCACTTTTTTATCAATTTATTTCATGTTAATAAATTATAAAATAAATTATAAAATAAAATTTATAAAAACACACCAATGCAATGAATCTATCTATAGTCCCATGTATTGGCACAGTATACTGTTTTCAGCTGTACATTTGTTTTAATGTAGAAAATATTAGAAGAATGCAATTAATATTATTTATTGTCAACCTAACACCAAGGAGACAAACCTCTAGTCCAATCAGAGAGGGATGCTCTACATTAAGACTGGCTTCTGTATGTGCCTGAGATGGATTGTCTTGATTGTGTTTTTTATTTGGGACTATTCAACCTAAAAGTGGCACCATTTCCTAGACTTGAGGTCCTAGACTTAATAATATAATGAAAGGAGCAGCATACTACCGTTCATGCATATATTCTACTCTATGCTTCTGACCATAGTTTTGAAGTGACTAGTTGCTTCAGGTTCCTACTTCTCTGCCAGAAAGGACTGTCTTGGAATTGAGTTGCAATAAGCCCTTCTTCCTTAAGTTTACTTCTTGTTATTTCAGGAACTGGAAAAGGAAACCAAAAGAAAGATAATTGTTAACTGAGATTAATTACCTTTATCACCTTCAATTTAGAAAACATAGGAAGCACCACACATGCAAAGCGTTTAATTGATTGAAGATGTAGTTCAGTGGTGAAGCGAATTGCTTTGGATATTGATATTGAAAGCTCTGGTTTCAGTTCTCAACACTGTCCCACCACCCATTAAAAAAAAAAAAGGACGTTATTATTGCAAATAAAGAATAAAAGCAAAAAAAAAAAAAGTCTTTTTTTTCTTACTGTTGAACTTAGAAGAAGCAGACCTTAAAAAAAAAAAAAAGAAAAAAACACAATAGTTGAAAAATAAAAGTATCATTTTATTTTTCATTAATTTCATTTTTCTACGGTGACAGCTGTCTAACACCAGATATCATTCCATTTATCAAATTATTGAGGCTTTGATTTCTTTGTAAGTCCCATGATCAGAGATAGCAATATGACAGATAATAGAAGTAGTGATAAAACCCTAAGCAAATGTCCCACATACAGATATTCAATGTATATTTAATGACTAATTGAGAAAAAGCAGTGGAGAAAGTATTTAAGTTCTTCAACTATAAACGTTTTGGCATAGTGGTTGTGGTACAAACTGAAGAATTAAAGTTGTGTGACAGTATTTCCTATGATGATTCAGACTAAGAGGGGATAAAGAAATCTGATTGACTATAACATTCATGATATTGTGCATCATTTAGATTTAAAAATAGTATCAACTCAAGGTTTTCAGCTGTTTCAAGCTTGGTGTCTATGATCTTTAATATGGTTTACCTCAATCACATATGCTTGTCTTTTGTTGTAGCATATGTTGGAGACAGAAAAATTAACCTTTAAAATCGGAAAAACCCCTGTGTTTCATAACTAAATTCTAAATAACAAGTTTTTTAAGTGCAAAACAACCCAACAGAATTTTTTTCCTAATTCTGAAAGATAATTTTTTAGGTCTAGGTAATTTTAGAAGTAAGAGCTTTTAAATAAAGCTCATCTAAATTGTGTCATAAAGTTACACACTTGTGCCTTTATAAGCTGTGCTTTATTATGTATTTATGTATCTTTGTAAATCGTTTTCTGAAAGAAAAATATAACCTTTCAGAGTTTTGCCTCAGTTGCTGTGAAAAACAAGGTTATTTATAACAGATGAAATAGAAATAGAGCTAAAAAAAAAGCAGGTGAAGAGTATTTTTCTTTCTTGTGCTTTGGGTGTGTGTGCTCATGTGCACACATGCATGTGTGAGTGTGCTTATGTGTACATGTGCACGTGTATGTAGGTGACCAAAGCTGAGTGTCTATCTTGGCTGCTATACACATTATTTTTTGAGACAAGGTTCTCACTGATGCTGGAACTTGCCAGGTCAGTTGGACTGACTGTTCTGAAAGCTCCAGAGTCCTACTGCCACCTCCTCCTCAGTGCTGGCATGGCAGATACAACCTTCCACATTTGGTTTTGTACCTGAGTGCAGTGAGTCTGATAGGTTCTTAGGCTTGAGCAACAAGCACTTTGTACTTGCTGTACCATCCCCGCTAGCTCTGAGGAACATTTTGTAATAGTTTGAATTTGGTTTCTCAAACTTTATTATATTGAAATCTTAAAACAGAAATGCTTCTGGTTTTTTTTTTTTTTTGTGATGGCAGCAGTTTCTTTCTTTTTTTTTTTTTTTTGTTGTTAGGACTGAGTATATGTAGAACATTATTTACAGTTATGAACTTTCTTTCTAATAATTTAGAAATGCCTGAAAGTTAGAATTGCAAAACATGATTTCTTATGTCAATAAAATGTTAAAACTATTGTGTTAGGGAGGTGTCCTTATCATGGAATTGAGATGCTACATTTTCTGTAATGGTTTAGAATTTAGGATTAATTTAGATGTCTTGCTTATGCCAGTGCTGTAACCATAACATAATATCATAACTATAGAAATGCACAAAAATACCAGATGCAAACTGGTAATTAATTTTTTTCTCAGCACGATTCCAGAAATATCTTTGATTACATCTCAATCTGCTATGCTTGCTGAAGTTTTACAAGATATTTAATAAACAAGATATTCAGTAAACAAGATATTTAGTGATCTCATCTTTAATGCCAATAGTAAACAAAGACCTTTCCTACCTACACTGAAGTTCGCCTCAGGAATATGTTGATAACATTTACTGAACTGGTCATTCAGTTTTCAATGTTTTGAATGTCCATTAAAATAGTGTATTAAATCTCCATTGTTAGTTGAGGTTTATAATTGTTAGTTTTGATACCTAGTCTAACAGTAACAGATTACTGTAGACCATTGAGGTTAGCCTTGAAATAACATTCACTAACATTTAGCCTAAGAAACATTGAAATTATGTTTATGTGTATAGCACACACTGAGTTGAATTTGTAACTCATGTGTGGTATAAATCATCTCTGGGGCTTACTTTTAAAATTAGTTTACAAATGTGGAATGTATTGTTAATTCTCCATATAAATATATATAATATATATAATATTCCATTTAGATAATTACTTCTTAATATTACCTCTCTCTTCAGATTTAACATTGATTCACATGTAGGATTTACTTCTTCCATGTTTCAGAAATGTTTTTATGTAGATTGCAATTTAATTTTTTATTTTACTTTATTTTTAGTGTTTCATACTAAACATATAAAGTATATTTTTATATGATATCCCCATGTAAACTCCCCAATCCCATCCACCCTCCTCTTTCCATTGCCACCTTTTTTTTTTCCTGCCAGACTACGTTCATTTTCATGTCTTTTTGCATGCATGACCTACCAGGTTTCATATGTCAGAAGATGTATTATTGAGGGAAGCATTTTCCATTTCCCACTATTTCAGCATTAGCCCTCATCAATCTCTTAGGGAAGCCTCTTGATAGATATCCCGTTCCGTGGTGAAATGTTGATAGGATGATTCCTGTGCAGTTCTTTTGGAAATATACATAGATGCAGTGAATTTACAGATTCACTAGCCCTGTCATGTCCAAAGATAATGTCTAATTGCACCTCTCTCCCACTTCAGGCTATTCCCTCTTACAGTTCCTCCTTCTGTTATGCTCCCTGAACCTTGGGGTTCGAAGATGTTTTAGATGTCTGTTTATGTCCAAGAAGTTTGCAGTCATTGTATTCTGCTCCTGTGCCCAGTTCTGATTTTCTGTAATAAACACCTTCCATTGCAGAAAAAAGCTTCTAGACTGAGAAGTGATAATAAGTGCTCCTACACTGTATAAGCATGACAGATATTTAAAAGGCACTTTGATATTAAATGAAACTCCCATAGCTTACAACCCACCTAGGTTCTGTGTCCTCCCCTTGAAGGTTCTTGTCAGTTACAGTACCTAGAATGTGATCCCTACTTAAACAAAATTGGTCTTAAATCCAATCAGAAAGCCGTTGGCTGCCCCGTTAATATTCATGCCACTGCTACACTGTTGATCGCCTCTTGACTAGGTGATTGTTATTGCTGCTTATAACTTTCATGAATTCTTAAGAATATTGAATGCTTTTCTCTCCGAGTAATTTGCATAGTACTTTCTGATACTAGAACAACTGTCCAGCAAGGAAGAAGCTTCTACATTAGTTTCAATTGGTGATGTTTGTTCATGTCCTGTCTTCTTCATGTTGCATCTTCAGTAATAGGGTCTTACTTTCAGTTTTTGGAGGGCAACTAAGAGTGATAGTAAAGCCTATTTTTACTCTTTAACCAAAAATTTACCAGGAAATATCACATACCTGTTTCTTGGAATAGTATGTAATTGCCTATAGGAACATTTATTTGTTCATTTATTCCTCTTTCTCTCTGTAGTCCCCTGTATAGGATTTTTCTTTTCCTTCCTTCCTTCCTTCCTTCCTTCCTTCCTTCCTTCCTTCCTTCCTTCCTTCCTTCCTTCCTTCCTTCCTTCCTTCCTTCTTTCCTTCTTCTTCCTCTTCCTCTTCCTTTTCCTCTCTTTCCTCCTCCTTCCCTCTTTTCCTTCCCCTTCCTCCCTCCCTCCCTCCCTTTCTTTTACTTTTCTGGAAAATTAAACCCACATTAGTTATTGCCCTATCTTCTTTCTATCTGTATTCTCCTGTTCAGGATTTTTCTCTCTTTTGTTTTCTTTTCCTTCCTTCCTTCCTCTTTTTCCTTTCCCTCTCTCCCCCTTCCCTTTCTCCCCCTCCCTCTCTCCCTCTCTCTCAGTCCCTCTCTCTTTCCCTCTCCCCCTCCCTCCCTCCCTCCTTCCTTCCCTCCTTCTCTCCTTCTCTCCCTTCCTCCTTCCTCCCTCCCCTCTCCCTCCTTTTCTTTCTTTTGCTTTCTTTTCCAGAAAATTAAACCCTAGACTTTGTTAACATTAGACTATAAGTTTTCTAAAATTTAATTTTAGTAACTGTTTCTCTTTGAAAAACTGCATCCCTTGTTCACAAATTACTGATGCATTTTTAAAAATAGCTACTGTTTAGGCTGGTATTGTCTTCATAATTGTTTAAAAATTCAGAGAAAAATGTGACTAATAAAAATAAATTTTATAATTTTTTCATAAATTTAAATCTGAGATTGTTAGAGATTTGCTTAATATTTTTACTTGTTTCATACCTTTAATTTCTAGCACACATGCCACTACATACAAAATATTAGTATCAACTTATGCAGCAAAATATTTGTTTTCTAAAGAACATAAAAGTGAATATTATGTGTTTTTCTTGAAAGCTTATAATCAAGAAAGATGAACAGATTACTTTGGACTAACCTTATGAGGAAAAAGCATCAATTCTGTTATTACTACTGAATTCTCCCAAATTAGGACAATGTCTAACACAGAGTAGGTGTAAAGGATTTATTGAATTATTTAATGAATGAAAAAAAGATAAAATCTCTTGAAAAGAATTTGTTTTAATGTTACATAATGATATGATACCTATCACTTAATATAGTTTTTCTAATGTCTTATTTTTTCCTGTTCTCTCTTAAGAATGTATTTTGATTGGTAACAGTATTTGATTTTTTTCATTGTTACGAAGAGGAAATGTCCTAGAAATCTGCAGTTTTCCTAGTGTCCTCTAGATGGAGATCCTGTATACTTTTGCTTAAAATATATTTCACATGATATGTTTCACTTTGCATTTATCATTTGTTTTTTAGAATTGTCATTTGAATTTATTCATATATAAGTCATATTTTGCCTTTTCCCTTGATATATATCAAAAATAAGCTCATTGTTAGAAAATCACATAAGGCAAATATATAAGCATTACTTAATTATTATTTTATGTTCAGAAATCAAAAAATAAAGAAAGAAGGAAGATTCTGTCAGTTCAGGGAAGAGGGAAAGCAGCTTGTTTATGAAAAACAACTTGAAGATCACTTCTAGTTTCACAATAAACAATTGTCTTTCTTGATTGATTCCCTGCTCTTCATGAATGTGGCATTGAAACTCCATGAAAATTGGCAGGGTGACTTGCATTGTTAGAATTTTCAGATCTAATAATAGACATTGTATGAACTCAGAATTCCTTTTGACATGAGTTTTTTTCCCTGACAGTCAGATAATTAAGGCATATGTGTGGATTTCTGATGAAAAATAACCATTATGTTACCTAGTTTTTAGAAGCAAACATAAATCTTTAGAAACAAACACTAGCATTCTCCTTATGGGCCCACCTTTATATATTTTAATAGTAAGATGGACAAGTTAGGCCCTCCACTTCGAACTGGAAGACATGTGCAAAGGTTGTATGACAGTGATTCAAAATCAGACAGTACCTTCAAAAGACATGAGTTATTACCCGTTTACAAGTAAGTATTTAAAATTCAATTTGGTTCTTTCTTGTGTATTTCTTAAAGGCTTTATATCATAGAGACATGTAATTTTTATCTTATGTTAAAATGTATTCTTAATGATTTTAAGCCTTTGTTAAATGTTCTTCCAAGACATTAAATTATTTTTATTATTATTGAAAAGTTATATGCTAATTAACAATTTTTGAATCATACTTTTTATACTATTACATACTAATTTCTAGATGATATATTAACAGTTATCATCGTCAAGCCATATGTGAAGACTTAATTCTTTTAAGGCTTATAGCTTTTAAAAGAAGTCATGTATACAGCAAATTATGTAATATATAATGCTGTTAGTCAAATAGGATGAATTATAGCTAGAAGATCCTAGAAATCCCTCAATCGAAAGATTTTTAGTCTTTTTGATAAACTGGTTATAAATTCTCAAGAAGCATTGCAAAGTATGATACTGCTAGATATACTCCTTGTCTACCTGGTCAAGAAGAGATTTGGACTTCAGTATCAATTTTAATGCCCATCTTAAAGTGAAAAAATTAGAGCGAAATCAATTTCTTCTTAAACTTGAAAAATCTATTACGAGTAAAATTGGTTATTTTTCTCATCAGTGTATAACAATATTTTTTCACTGTTAATCATGAAATATAGTAATAAATTTGAGTAGATTTAGAATGAAACAATCACAAAGAAGCTTTTAAGATTCCAGCACATTAAAGTTATATCTAAATAGTTGGCATTCAGTTCTAGAACAAAGGCACTGTTCTGAACTGTTCTTTATTCTTCTCCTCTGGTGTCTAGCCTTTGAATCTGATATTAAGGGGAAAATTTATTCAAAAGGGGACAGATTAAAATGTAATTCCACAATTAAACATACTCTGTCTTTTGTTTGGGCTATAACACATAAAGTTCAAATGTAAAATAAAGGGTAATACTTTTCAGGTTTAGTCAAAGAAGAAAATTGACTTTGTACAACTGTTTCCAATCTTTTCAAAATGGCTCTTGGCATATTACTGAAGTAAGACACCTTATTACAGCTATTTAGGTTGATAATTTTATATTTTCCTCCACATGTAATCATTTCAAATAATAAGTTGAATGTGTTAAAATTATGTGATATTCATAGGTGTATTTGTTTTACTACATAACCTGGGTGCATGCTATATGAAGGTGATATTTCTAATAAGATGTCTAAAACTTTGAAAAAGAACGGAAAACTAATACTCCCTGTTTGAAAACTATTCATTAATTATTATTTTTGTAAGGTATTGGATTCCTAGGAAAGCTCTATGCAAGTTCTGCTGTATAAAAATAGACTAGAATAAATCTAAAAGACTTGGGGAGACCATCTGAAGAAAGGTCTCTTTAAGGCTTGCTGAAGAACTACTCAAAACCACCTTGTATTGCCTGTTGAACAAAAGATTTGTAAAAGTACCCACTGAAGTTCAAGAAGTACTCTGATCACATGAAACTTTATAGTTTACACAGTCTTTCTGAACATAAGTTTCTCCAAGCTTGACATGTGGTACATACTTCTAGCCAGCAACTTAGGTGGCTGACTTGGGAAGAGCACTTGGTATCAGGAGTTCAGAACTACTCTAGCAAATATAGTGCTATTTCATATCAAAAATAAATTTTTTGAAAAGTCAACTTTCAAATGGAAATGATATAATCTAATTTTGGGACAGTTAAATTCTGTTTAGTGCCTTCCTTAATATGTGATGTAATTAGTATTCAAAAAGTTACTAACCACCTATATTTTGAAAGTAGTTAATTTTAATAAGCTTTATGAAGTGATTTCAACTTTACCATATAAATATAATGGGAAGAATTGCCTGCCTTTGGAATGAAAATATTTCAGTCTTTAAAAAACAAGGAAACTAATGCCATATAGACTCTGAATCTTAGCACCCTTAGTTAAGTTATTCAAGGGCTTTTTTGTCTCCTTTGTACAAAAACTTATTAGTTTTATCCTTAGAAATAAATATTTTACATATACAAAGTAAAAGTATATTCATTATGTAGTAATCACTATTGATATCTGAATATTTTAGTAGTAGTAATAGTATCAACAGTGCTAAATGTTTGCATAAGTTAATGTTCTGCAAGCTTTTTACAAGGTAAATGATCATTTTATCAATGAGGGAACTCAGGATGACCAATATCAAAAAGGTAATAGTGTGATCTGGATCTAAATGTATATGAATTGCATAACCTGTAATTTTAGTATCATAATTCAGATCCCTAGGCTTTCTTTTTTTCCTGAAGTTTTAAAAATGGGAATTCACAATAATAAATTTCACATTAACAAATCTTTAAGTTAAACCTTTAAAAGAGAAACAACATTGACTCATTTATTTTTGGCTGTTCTTTCCAGGATCCTTAATAAATTGAATATTGTCCTTCAAGATAATTAGTATTTCTGTGTTTTTTTTAAACCATGCACCATATTCTTAGGCTACTAATACACTAGTTTGACCTGTTAGCAGATATCCATAAACACTTAAAAGCAGAGCACATCCATGTTTTGAAGAACTATAAATTAGACTTTTAGTTAGAAGGCTTTAAGAATGGAATTGCTCATAAAACATATGTAATTTTTTAATTTATATTTTATCAAGATAATGTTGATAAATGCTAATTCTTACAAATTGTCCTATTCTTAGTATTTACTAATACTACTTGTTTTACAGTAATTATTTATACTTTAATCTTTTAAACTCTCTACAGCCTCTGCTTTATCATGCAAACAATTTGTGAAACATTTCTTTTTTAAAAAATTGTATTATTACAAAGAAATTAAAATAGGAATAGACTTCACAACATTATATAGGAAACAAAATTCTCAAACCATGAGCAGAAATGCGAAGCATCACAGTGCATTCTACAACACATAAAGACAGAAATTTAAAAGGACCCATTCTATCCAAAAACCCAACCAAATCCAGTTTATTTTCAATACTTTTTCATCATGAGATTGCTTTCTATCTTGCAGAGGTAACATCAAATCTCGAAATATCACACCTCCCAGTTTGGCAAGAAATTCTGCTGCAGGTGGTATTACCAGCAAAAGAAAAACATTTACTGAGAGTTACACCAACAGGTATGTTTAACTCTTTTAGTTAAAATAAGTTAGTATATATAGTCTGTCAATTCCATATACGAAAGTAGGTAACAAACACTTTATATATAGTCTGATTTTCATTTTAAGACTCAATGTGGATTTCAAGTTGAAAACATATTCATGTTAAAGCATAAATATTTTCCTCTACTTTATTGTTGAAATTATTATGCATACTCTAAGATAGCTTGTTCAGTTCTACTGGGCTTATTAGATTTATTTGCTAAATTTTGTTTAATCTTAGTTTTAAGTTTAGCATGAGTATTTTTATTCATGCAAATGAAAATATTTTTTGAATATAAGATACAGTATATGAAAGTTAGCTTTATTTGAATACATGCAAAATTTAGATTATATAGGAACCAGTTTAAAAGAAAAAATTAAGCAAAAACATAATTTTGATGTGGAAAATATAAAGCATTCAAAGTGGGTAAGTTAAGAATTTATAAGTAGATATTATAAATGTAAACCTTTTTTACTAATAGAGCATTTGATGACAAATCGATTCTGTACATCTGTCAATAATGTACTGTTCTCAAAATTAACATATAAATTCAGTGCAGTTTTCAAACATATTTCATGAATCTTGAATAATCATTTTCAAAATGGGTGTGAAGAACAGAAGCCTAAAATTATCCAGAATAGATAAGACTGTGCTGTTAATTGTGAAGTGATAGTAACTCAGATCATTTGGTTTTGGTTTATGGATAGAACAAAAATCATATTGGAATGCTTAGAAGTAAAAGATTTTGGTTACACAAATGACAGAAAATCTGCCACATTTCCAAAGTAGCAATGTAGAAATGGGAATGGAATATGCTGGGACTGATGGACATGCATATATGTGTAACCTCTTTATGCTTTGTAGCAGTTTGCCTGCATGGTTGCTGGTAAATGACCATCAAATGGCTTTAAGGGAACAAGGGTTTTATTTTCTTTTATGATTACGGGTTACAGTTCTTAGTCTAGCTTGTCAGGAGAGCTCACACCAACACTGAGGCCGAGGGAACTGGCCACACCATCACCACATAATGGCTGAGAGAGAAACAGTCCTTACTTGTCAGACCAGCATGTCTGGACAACTATACAGAAGGATACTTCTTTAACCAGCTCTCTATATTTTATTCACCTGTCCAGGGCCTGTTCCACCTACCATGGGCCTTCCCCATCAACTAGACCAGACAGTTTCCTGCACTTTCATTCTGGACTTAACTACTAATTATCTACAAATTTGCCCAGAGCTCAAACTCGCAACTATGAAGTTGTCACCTGTGTCTAACTATGACATACATACTAAATATTTTTTTTAAATCTGTTAAAATGCTAAACATTGAGATCAGTGATTAGAGCACTTGGAATGTGCAAATCTGCAAATAAGTTCCAAGCAAATTGTCCCAGTTATTTTCAGCTGTCTTCTTGACACTTGCAATATGGCATGCCTCTAAAGAATTATTTAGTTAATTAGAAGGTTATCTTAATTACTATAATAGAAATGGGAAGACCTATCAATAGTGGGTACTTCTGGGTAGGTAAGTAAAGAAAAATTTAGCTAGTTGACATTAGTCAAAACTCACAGCAAGCCTTGGTCATCACCCTCTGATGTTGTAGGTGGATATGGTGTGGCCAAATTCCTCGATTTGTGCAAGTAATTCTTCTGTTATGATGAACTGAAATGTGAAATTGTTACCATGAAAAATTACAGCAAAGAACTTGGAAACTAAATAACTAAGGAAAAATAAAAGCTATAAATATAACATACAGAAAAGTGTTATTTTCATCTGAGTAGGGAACCGATCTCTTGAATAACTTAGGAGACAGGATAATTTATAGCAAAACATTGATGCATTTGATTAAAATTAAAATCTAATGTTATGCAAGACTAGGATAAAGTGAAGTAGCTTGACAAATTAGGAGTGTTTACTGTATACATCTAGGTGTGTCTGCCTTGACATTGTGACACTATATTCTCAGCTACAGATTTTACATTCAAGAAGAGTGTAGTTGAGTTACAAAAAAGTTATCAAAAGTAACTCAAAATGGTGTGTGTGTGGGTCTGTGTGTCTAACTGCAAACCTATCCTGGTCACAGGAGGGTTTGTATAAAGGGCATAGGAGGTAGGTATAAAGGGCAGGAGTGATAGATAACTTACCAGTAGGAGAAATACAATGGGAAAGAAATATGTGAAAAGATATTTGACTTCACAGTCATGAACATGATTATTAAATCTATGGTAAACAAACTTTTTATTTTTGCTTGCATCAAATAGACAAATGAAAACCTCTTATCAAGACAAATTGTGTTAAAATATATATCAACAAATCTTATATGCTACCATATAAAGTACAAATTTGGTAGTCATTATGTAGAGAAATTTGGCAAGATGTGATAAGTTTTAGTATTGTATTAAATACTTGCCAATGTGATATTGACTTTTCTCAAATGTTCATGCTACAGGATTTAAGACATTTTGTGTTTTGAAATAATTCTTACATATTTCACTAACAAAAAGCTGGCCATTTTTCCATTGGCACTCTTCCATTATTAGTGTTCCACTTCCTAGTTAATTTAATCTTTTCCTTGTAATTTAAAGGGATGATATTGTATTGATTGTATAAATTTACTCTGAATATCTGTGGGTCGCAGTTCAAAAGATTCAGCCATTTTAGAACTTCTGCTTCATGGTGCTACAATCGGGGAGACTAAGATTCAAACATATAACATACTGATATTCCATTCATTTTCACTTTTATGACTTTTAAATCCATAGAGATTTTTAATAGAAAATTCTATGCATGATTCATTGTCAACCATGACCTGTTTATATGGGGGAGATATCCAAAATTGGGAATTCCACAGATTGTTTTTTTTAAAATAATTGCTCTAGAAATTCATGGTTTTCTTTCAGTATTTCTTATTTACTGGTGATTTAAAGGTTGTCCTTATGGTGACATTTAATAGCATATTTTCAAAAGAATGCTAAGAAGATTGATAAAATATTCTTACAGGAACTGAATAGCTGCTTTTCAATCTAATGTTTCATTAGTAGAATCTGAATTTTTTTTCTATCTGACATCTGTGATGAAAAGCTTTTTATTAAGCATTTAACATTAAAGTTTTGTCATAATATATAGTTCTTCTAAGGACTGTGTATTTCCTTCATTGCTATGCTTTGTTAAAAACATGGGGCTGAGGAGATGGCTTTGAAGTTAAAGTTTTTGACTCTCAAGCAACAGGACCTTAGTTTAGTTCCCCAGAACCCCCACATAAATAAGGGTGGATATGATAATGGCTTATAAGTTTGGCTCTGGAAGGCAGAGCCTGGGAAACCTCAGAACAAAGCAGTAATAAAGTAGAATATAATCTAGGATGATTACCATTGTCACCCTTGGGCCTCCACAGATACACTTGTAACTTCTTGTACATGTACAACATATACATGTACACACATGTGCAAAAAAAATTAGACCATCATGGTAGGGCATGAACAAGAGCTTAAGCATTTATTCTATCATATTCAATACAGTGGGGCAAAAACGAGTAAAGTAAATAATAAAAGGTAGTGAAAAGGGGCTAGAGAAGTGGTTAAGACAGGGGTTAAGACTGTCTTTCAAGCAAAAAGTCCTGAGTTTGGATCCCAGGTCCCATTTTAGAAACACCAAGCCATCTAGACATTAATTAGCATGTCTAAAGGATGGGCACAGAGCTTTATCATTGTAATTGTATCACTATGTTCCTGACTTTCACTGTGTTCTTTCCCCACAATGATTGAGGCCATTTAGGCATATTAACATGTCTAAGGATTGGCAGGTCTATATTGTTTTCTGGTGGTGCTCCCACTTACTGTTTGTTGACCTTGCATCTGTAGTCTGTCTGCCACTAATGAAGTCATCTCTCTGCACAGTGTACAGATGTCAATGACATTTCATGATATATAAAGGATTAGATTCCATAATAAATTTGATTCGGTTTCAGCTTTTCCAAGAGAAAGAAGGGAGGGAGGGAGCGAGGGAGGAAGGAAGAGAGGAAAGAGAAAAAGAAGAAAAAGAAAAGAAAGAAAAGAAGAAAAAGAGAAAAGAGAAGGAAGGAAAGAGAAGAGGGAAAGGAAGGAAAGAGAAAGGAAGAAAGGAAGGAGAGAGAAAAAGAAAGAAGAAAAAAAGAAAAAGATAAAAGAGAAGGAAGGAAAGAGAAGAGAAAAAAGGAAAGGAAGGAAAGAGAAAGAGGAAGAAAGGAAGGAAGGAGAGAAGGGAAGGAAGGAGAGAGAAAACAAAAGAAAGAAAAGGAAAGAGGAAGAGAGCAAGGGAGGAAGGGAGGAAGAAGGCAGGGGGGGTAGGAACACCAGGCTTAAACAGTGGCAGCCTGAATTTCCCATCCTAGTGAGCAGAGCCTGGAAAGTCCCAGAGCAAAGCAAAAAGGAGGTAGAAGCAATGCAGGATGATTATCAAAGTCACCCTTGCTCCTCCACAGGGAGACACAGTGCCCTCTGATACACACACACACACACACACACACACACACACACACACACCATAAAATAAATTTAAAACATTTTATATCTAAAAAGTAGTGAAATGGACTGGAGAGATAGCTCAGGGGATTAGCCTTGCAAATAGAAGGTCCTGAGTTTAGTTTTCAGTTCCCACATAAAAAAAGTCAGTCAGAAATGGCAGTGGCCTGTACTTCTGGCCCTAGTGGGCAGAGCCTGGGAAATCCCAGAACGAAGCAAGGAGGAGGTAAAGCAATCCAAAATAATTCCCAAAGTCACCCTTGGTCCTCCGCAGGGACACACAGTGCCCTCTAATACACACACACACACACACACACACACACACACACACACACACACATATGCAAAAATAAGTTTTTAAAAAGTAGTGAAATAACTCCCCATAGTCTTTAGTCAAGAAAAGAACCATGAAATCTGGAGACTTTAGCCCATTTAAGACAGTTCAATTTTCACTTAAAATGATTTTTGAAAAGGACATTGCAAATTTTCTTCATTTTTTTTTCATTTTTGTGGTAAAGACCTTCCATGGAGCAGATGAAAACCTTGATTGCATTTGATCATGACCAATTCTAGCCATGGACAAATTTAATGGTGAAGAAAAATGATTAGAATTATGGCATTCACCAGCAGAGATTTTTGCTTTTCTTGTTTTATTTTGTTCCTGACACAAGATTTCATGCAGCTCATGGTGTCCTTGAACTCCTGTTCCTTCTGCTGTCATGTCCAAAGTTTTAGGATTATAGAGATGTACCAGCATGCCTGGTTCAGAGAGTCTTTTTTAATTTGACTGAGATATTTAAATAACTTTACTATTTTAATTATTATATCCTGTTATTTGTTAATGACTACTGATGTGAAGTTTTGGATTTCTTTCTGTACTTCAGGCCAGATGGAGACTATGTATCTTCAATCAATGGTGGAAACATTAAAGGCATTGAGGGAAATTCATCTGGACACTTACCAAAATTCTGTCATGAATGTGGGACAAAATATCCTGTTGAATGGGCAAAGTTCTGCTGTGAATGTGGTGTTCGAAGAATGATTCTATGAACAAAATCTCAAAAAGCCAGAGAGTCAGATTAAGAATTATATGACTTGCTGCTTGGACACCCAGAGCACTTCCTGTGGTTATTCTGTGCTATAGCTTTTACAGGCACCTTTTACCTTAAGATTTGGAGCACAGTCTTTTGACTGTGTAATATGTATATATGTGTGTACATTCTGTATATATTAAATATACCATTTCCCCCAACAGTGCCATTCAAGATACAATCACTTATGTGTCAGAAAATAATTGCAAACACAATCTAAGGTATTGTTCTGTTAAGACACATTTAGACACCTCCACAAGCTTCACAGTCTAGTGCTTACTCTTTCAAACTTTAGCATTTACAACCTTTAATAAAAAAGTCAGAGGAAAGATTGCTGCTGTTGGAACACTATAGCAGGAACATTATAGCAGAATGGGATACTTGAGAGTCTGGTAGAGTTAAAAAGAACGTTTATTCACAGTTGTGAGATCATTTTCCTGTTGAACCATTCAGCACCTAATTATAAATGCCTGAAAAGTAGAGTAGAACGTTCTAAGGTCTATGTTCCCATAACTTCATGGATTATTATAATATATTTTGGAATCCTTCTTAATTCTGTGAAAATGTAATTATGCAATCTCCTTTTTAAAAATTGATTGGAAATGTAAACATACCTTCTTGTTCCTATCAGTTATTTTCTTCTGTTAATTGAATGTCTATTCTTTCTGCTTCTAATTGTGTTCTGAGATTCTTTTCTTTTTCATACCTTTTCTACATTTTTGCAATGCTTGAAATACAATTATTTAATGTACATAAATTCTTTGTAAAATCTTAAATGTTTAAGCATTCTATTTCTGTGAATTTGAGAGATTACGTTAGTGCATTATAAAACAAACCATTCCCACTAATAAATAATTGTGGTATTATTTAATGCTCAACATGCATGAAAAACGATGTTAAAAACTATGTTAATTCCTTATAGTACATACAAGAAGTAGATTAAGAAAATATTTAATTTTTCCTTCTCCAATTTTTAATGCTTAATGTAGAAACACCATTCACATCACAATGAAAACTTTTGCAAATGTTTAACGCATAGATTTTACAAGCAAAAACATACTTTTGCTTTTACTTGACTATAAGATTTTGATCATTCTCACTGTAGTATATTTAGTAATATGGTTCTTAACTTCTCCCAGTATATATACTAATTCTTTAGTTTCTATTCAATCAAACCTAAATGAGCCTTATCTTACAAAGGTACAAGCAGTATTTTCATCTTACATTTTTCCTAGCTTCATGTTTATATTACTGAGTAAGAATCGATGTAGAAATAACTATATTACATGGGATTTCATTTCTGGAATCTATTTAGGTTTTCTTTTTTGTTTTAATTTGGAAAGAGTTGTAAAGTTGGGACTAGAAGTCATTTTATTTACCTTATATTTTATCTTATTTTTTTCTCTTTGTCTAGACACTGATTTAAAAAATCAGCTTGAATAAGCTTGTAAGAAATTTCAAATGTTTATGTACATTTTAGTTTTCAATTTCAGTAGTTCCCTTCATATGAAGAACTTGTTTTTTGTATGTAGAAAAACATATTATTTTCTTTTAATTATATTTCTAAGACCACATAATCTTTTATTATCAAATAATGGTTAGATAAATCAGTTTAAATAGTTAGGCATATATTTGTTTCTCATTGACCTCTGCAATAACAAGTAAATGTTAGTGTGTTACAGGAAAACAAACAGGTAACAAATCCAGTTCCAGAGTCCAGAAATCATTATAAGCAGTAAAGTAGGTAAAATACACTTAAATTTAGGAAAAGTATGTTTCAATGCATTCTTGTGTACCATAATTGACTGTTACTATAATTTGTTGTGCAATAATTTTTGAGCAGTTGTCCTATGCACCATTTATTTTTATTTATTTGAACAAGTATTTGCCAGTGTGATAAAATGAAAGTGATTGTAAGGTTAAATTAAAAATGCAAAAATTCCAAAAAATGTTCTGAAAGTTGTTTGCTTGAAAAAATAAGATTTTTGTGATTACCCTTGTCTCTTACTGTTTTGTTTTTTACGTGTAAATGATATCTTCATTCCAAACCAATTCAATAAAGACACAGTACTTAAAAATGATACTTGCAGTATTTATTGTTATCTAATCTTTTAGTCAGACAAAGATTCAAAGTGGGAACACAATAGAAAATAAAAACAAAAGAACCAAAAATAGTTTTAAAAGTTATCTTTTAGGGGCTGGAGAGGTGGCTCAGGGGTAAAGCCTCTGCCTTGCAGGCGGAAGGTCCTGAGTTCGGATCCCAGATCCCACGTATAGAAGTCGGACGGAAGCGCGGGGGCGGCCTGAGTTTCTGGTCCTGGTAGGGCGGAGCCTGTGAATCCTGGCCTGAGGAAGTGGAGGCGTCCATGGTGGTTCCCGAATTCGTCCGTGGTTCTATACAGATGCGCGCACACATACATACGCACACACGAACAATTGAATAAATAAATAAAAGCTTAAAAAAAAGTTATCTTTTCATTGTGTTCTAGACTGAGTTTTTTACATTACATTACCGTTTTATGGCTGAAAAGTATTAAAAATGTTTTGAAAGCATTTTAAGTTTCAAAAATAATTCTCTTCATGCTCAATTAAAATAATTTTTTTTAAATTTTTATTTATTCAATTGTGCGTGTGTGCGTATGTATATGCGCACGCCTGTGTGTCTGTGTGTGTGTGTGTAGAACCACAGAGGAATTCAGGAACCGCCATGGACCGCCTCCATCTCCACCTTGTTTACTCTGCCCCAGGATTCACAGGCTCCGCCCTACCAGGACCAGAAGCACAGGCCACCCAGCTTCCTCCTGCAAGGCAGAGGCTTAACCTCTGAGCCACCTCGCCAGCCCTAAAAAAATAAAATTTAAAACTTCCTGTTTTACATATCTTTAACACCTGTTTTTGTAAGGAAGTGTTAATGATGACATGTTTCATCTTTATTCAGTTCCTAAGTTATAGATAAATAATATTGGCAGGAAAAGAGGCTCAAAAATGAAAAAAAAAATAGAAATGCAAATATAAATCATCATAGTTCTTGGTTATTTATTTGTACTCAATACATTATTTTATAGAGTAAGTATATTTTGAGTACTGAGACTGGTTAATCTTTATAGCTGATTCTGTTATTGTGTAAAAAAATGAAAAAAATTAAATTAGTGATACCCACACTCCCCCCCAACCTAGAACTATTTTAGTTAAATATTCAGGATACAGATTTTAAGTACATTTTTTAGTTCATATGTGAAATGCTTTTTTGCCACTAGAGGGTGCATTTGTGTAATGTACTACTGCTAACCTCCAATAATTTTAAACCCCTCTCAGCAGTATAGATAAGATTTTTGACAGGATGAAATTGCTGCAAAAAATAGTTTTGTGTTGCGATTTAAGCAATCCATGTATTGCTATTAGGAAACTAGTTTTTCTTTTGGGAACCACTGCGGAAGTAACTTTTATTTAATATTTATGTTCGCTATTCAGGAATTTTGCTAAATAACTGAAATATTATTTTAGCATGTCATCTTAGTTGTATATTAAGTTGTTTAACAGGCTAAGGGCATAACAAATTTGTATCTTATTAGTAAGAAAAACATCTATTTGAAATAGTTCATTTTGTCCTCTGACCTCTATCCATGCACCATGGTATGCATGCGTACATATTCTCTCTTATTGTATAAGTAAAATGTTGAAAAATAAATTTGTTCATTTATAGATTTTTCCAATTGTATAAAAATTACAGAGATAAAAGTCTCAAAATATCTTGAAACATTACTATATTGTGTTTATTTCTACTAAAAGAAATGAAATTTATTACTATTTCATGTCTTCTCTACATTCAAATGAATATACAGTACATTTCTAACTTTTAAAAAGCAAGTAGGGAGGATATGTTTTTTACCATTCATCACTTGGTGACATTTCATCTCAAAATTGCTCCCTCTTTTATTGCTTTCAAACATTGACAAGTTTAAGTGATACCCTTGTGATCTTGTTTAGCTACTTTATTTTTACAGTAACTTTATTTCTGAAAGTCTTATCAAATCCAAATACTATTCTAAGGAAATTGATTCTTACATTTTTCGGTGTTTTTCTCTTTTAAACTGTGCATTGATGAATTAAAGAGTCCAGTAAAAGTGAATATTACTTAGCTCAGAGTAAAAATCAAGATTGGTCCAAATAGTAAGATTTGTTTGCCTGCTAATTTTGAGCCTTGTGAAATAAATGTATGAGTAACTTTTTTTCTTTATTTTTGTCCACTAATTATTTTGGTCAGTAAAAATACTTTAAAATGTAGAAATTTGTTTTTCAACAATCTTTTCAAGCTCAAACAGCAGAAAAATATTAGTTTTGAGTTTTTATTTTAACCACTAATCTTTGAGCTGTGATTATTTATAAGCATGCTATAGTATAAGTCAATTATTTTGAAATTTTTTTATTATGACTCATTGGAGATGAAATCCTAACACCATTTCCCTAAGCCGTGTGTCTTCCAGATGAGCTCTACTCTTGTGACACATATTCTTAAAATTCAGCAAATATCTTTGTTCTTGTGCTAGTTCAATATAGATGTTAATTTGACAATGGAAAACAGGCTTTGGGGACATCTTTGAAGAAATGGTAGTTAAAGCAAGCCTGTAGTAGATTTGGGAGGACCCAATGCCTGGTGGGTAGAATCATTCCCTGAGTGGGTGAATAAGGAGGAGAAAGCTAGTTTTGTATGTTAACAATTTTTTGGCATACTTTGGCCAATTTGGCACACTTGCAGACTGGCAAGAAAGAAAGCATGTCCCTCTCTGAAGAGTATGGATATGATGCAGCCATTTCCCTCTGCTCTTGATGGTGTGAACTGTTCTGCCAAGTTGAACTGTTCAATGCAAACATAATCATAAGCAATAATAAACCCTGCAGTTCCCCTGTATGGTTGCTAATAAAGACCATCAAATAGTTTAAGAGAAGAAAGGATTTATTTTCTTACTGATAGTCCGGTTACAGTTCATAGTCCAGCTTGACAGGAGAGCATGTACCAACAGCAGGGCCGAGGGAAATGGTCACACCATCTACATAATGGCTGAGAGAGGGATGATCCTTACTTGCCAAATCAGCATGTCTAGCCAAATGTATAAAAGGATGCCAACTCCTTCAACCAGCCCTCTGTCTTTTATTCCAGGGCCTAATCCCACCCACCTTAGGCTGGGCCCTCCCCATCAGCTAGACAATCTCCTGCAGGCTTGCTCTGGGCCCAACTCAATCACTAATTCTCCACAAATGTGCCCAGAGCTCAATCCCTCAACTGTCAAGTTGACACCTATGCCTAACTATGACACCCCTCATTCCCTTAAGGTGTTCAGTTGCATAATTATCAGCAACATGAAGAGGATCTGGAATAGTTCTTGCATCAGTAGAAAAAATGATCTTACCTTATCCTTAACTAAGGAAGCTTATTAGATACAAGGGACTTATTCATTGGCTCAAATACTTTACCATAATTTAAATAGAAAGTATTAACTGTATCTGGAATTAAGCCTTATTTAAATATCTGCTAGTGAAAAATTAGTTGGCTATGTGGTACACTTTAAACTTTTTTTTTTTGTCTTTAATGGACCTCTGTTTATAGCTTTTCAAAATCCTCCTGTGTTTGATGAAATTTTTGGACTGGATTTCACTGTTTCTAAATCATGGAGTTTATTTTTCCATCCTTTCTTTACAGCACATGTGTGCATGTAATTGTATAAATATCAAGGGGTTAGTTAGAATTATTTACAGGATGAGTGGCTGAATAGTCTCGCATTGACTATCTATAGACTAAAGGAAGAGCTGAGGAAATCAACTCAGCTCAGTTCAACTAATGATGCAGCTGCAGTCCAGAGTTGAAGTCTTGAAACTTCCTATAGCACCATTCTCGAGAGTTCACCTTCAAAGACTGGAGATTCTTAAGTTTGATACCGAAAAGCAATGACAGCAGCAAAAATGCACTATACCTACACTAAAGAGCCAAGCATAGGCTTGTATGCTAGCTTCATTCTTGCTTCATTGCAACTTCTTTCAGGGCTTCAAACTATTAGATGATGCTACTCACTGTAAGCGTGGGTCATTTCCATTCGCTATATTCACCTACACACATATATCTTTGTATATCCCTTTACAGATGCACCCACAAATGTACTTTACCTGTTGTCTAGGTGTCTTTCAATCCAGTTATGTTAACAAATATAACTAAACTAAATATCACAGGATATTCTGATGTAGTATGAATCACAGTACCCAGTCTTTGTTTCCTATAGATGATGAAGTTTAGTGGGAGAATAAATGAGCTTCAATAGTAGCAAAGAGTTAAGTAGCATCCTACCCATGTAAGCCCTTTAGACTTATCTGATCTGGCTGATTTATCCAATCACTCCAGAGCACTGTTTTTGCATTTTTGCATTGTTTCCGGCTGAACCCCTTCCAAATTTGGCTTCCTGGCTCTCCAGAAGATTTTGTTACCCAGTGTTCTTTAATAAATTAATTTTTAAAAATTTTTTATAAATTTATTTATTCAATTGTGCGTGTGTGCGCGTGTGTGTATGTATGTATGTATGTATGTATGTATGTGTGTGAGTGTGTGTATGTATGGTGCGTGTGTATGTATGTATGTATGTATGTGCCTCCACCTCCTCCTTGTTTACTCCGCCCCGGGATTCACAAGCTCCGCCCTACCAGGACCAGAAACGCAAGCTGCCCCCGCTTCTGCCCGCGTCTATACGTGGGATCTAGGATCCAAACTCAGGACCTTCCGCCTGCAAGGCAGAGGCTTAACCCCTGAGCCATATAAATATTCTCCAAATTTGGTGTCATCTCGTGATTTCCTTATACAGTGGTAACAATGAAAGTGTTTAAATCTACCTTTTATAGGAAGAACTCAGATATGTGAATTGAACATTTATATTAATAGTAGTTTTAGATAATAGTAAACTGAGTTTTAAGAAATGTAATTTGAGTATGATTGTATCCATCTTGCTGAACTAATTTGAAAATTATCAGTATTATTTATAAAATATTTGCCATAATGTTTTATTAGACATGATAAATATTATTACATAATATTGGTTGTATGTTCATGTTACATTGTGAAAATCTTTTAATTGCCAGGCACTGTTTTAGGTACAGTCAACAAAGTAATCAAGATCAGCCTTTTGAAGTTTATAATCTCACATAGTCAGATTGAATATGAAGATGTGTAAATTTATTCTACTTTAGATTGTGATGATTAATGAAGAAAGCTCAGTGGTAATTAGAAAGAGACAGGAAGAGAAATTAAAGTCAGTTACAGTTGACATGGGGTATTTTAGAGATTGTTTCATTGAGGAAACTAATATTTGAATGCAGATCTGAAAAGGAAGAAATGAGCTATATTATATTTTACTTTATTTGACCTCATTGTTTATTGTATTGTTTTTGCTGAATAATATTTCATATGCTTGAATCATGTAGGCAGATGAGAGGAATCAGGTTCCCATGCAGGGGTAAATAACAGAGGCTCTGAAGTATAAGAATGGTACTTCAAGAATGGTGTGAACATGGAAGGAAAGGAAAACAAAAATGGGATCAGTGTAGTGCTTGTCTGCTACATACAAAAACCCCAGTTTCATGAGCACTGCATGAAACGGATGTTGTAATCAATGCCTATAATCCCAGCACTTGGGAGGTAGAAGCAGGAGAATCAGTTCAAGGTCACCCGTGTCTGCACAGAGAGCCTAGTACAAAGCTAGCCTGGATACGTGAGACCTCTCAAGAAATTTTTAAAGGGATTCCCCCAGACCTCCTTGTTGAACTGTTGGGTTACTCATGGATACTGCAGGAAGGGCAGTCATGTCTTCAGTTGTACTTATAGGCTAATCCACACAGACGATCCTGGTTAACTTCAGTGGGTCACAAAGCAATAAAAAAAAAGCATGACTATGGGAAAGGGACTCTTAGGGAGGAGGGGTGTTGACACAGATAAGAGGTAGACAAAAGACAAAAGACGGTGGATGGAAGGAATTAAATCCATTGCATATATGTACAAAACTGTTAAAGCACAAAGTTGACAGTAATTTAAAAAACTAAAATGAAGAAAATTGTCTTATAACAAGGCAACCAGACTCTGTGATCATAGATGATATAGATTATAGATGATAATATGATTTTGACTTACTTGAAGTAAAATAGTAAAGAGCATGACATAATATGGACAGAGGCACAGATTTTGTATATTCATTGACACCTAGTTAGTGAGGAATAAAAGTAAGCCAGAATAGTCTCATTGCTCCCTGAAGTAGCTATATATGTGTCATATAAATTATTCTGAGTACTCAATTTTAAGAAAATATTACACTATATAGCTTAAAGATAATAGAAACATTAACTTTCACCCTCATTTAACACAAAAGAACAGCTTCCTCACCTGACAATACTGCCCTCTAGTGCACTAATCTCACATACATGGGCACAATCATTAAAATAAAATCCTATTTGGTACTGACTCAAGTACTAAATGTGATTGGAAGGGGGATAAGTTTATTTTCTGCCCACTGCTTATTTTAATACACGAATCTGTTCTTTCTCATTCATCACTGGGAAATAATTTCAACGGAACTAATAATTATCAGTGCACCTGTCTATTTTGTTGTCATGCTATGATGAGTCCATTGATTCTATTATCTGTTTAAAATCCGGGATGAGAACTTCTCACTAAAAAATTAAATTTAGAAATCAAAATAACATTGGGAATTTTGAGAGCACACAGTTATGGCATTGATCAGATTGTCTTAGATTTATGCAGTCCTATGTTTCAAAATTATAGACATGTATTTATTTGCTTGAGTACACTTTAATAAGATAGCACAGTGAAGTTCATCTACTTATCAACTCACCATATGTTTAGCTTTTTTCTTTAGGAACTAAGTAGAAAACAAAAATAATACATTCTTTCACAGAAGATACAACATTTTAAACAAATAAAAATTATTTGCAAAAGAATTATTTAAAGTACTGATTTGAAAATGGTAGAGTAAGAATGAATTTATCCTTGAAATCTTATGAATGATTAAAAGAACAAATGTTAACATTATTATTAGAATTACTGAGGGATATATGTCAGCTGAGGAGAAAAAAATTGAGGCATATGATCCTTGCAATTTGAGCAGCATCTGTGTAGAAGTTGGAAGAACTTTTTAACAGTGAAAACATAAGATGGCACTTATATAGCTATCACCATATATGTTGACACAGAATATGGGGTTGTGTGTTTTGGAGATTTATAGTAGGGTTGGAGAAAGATATATACCAGGAAATATGGAATGCTAAAGAGGAAACTTTTAGGTTCAGGTTTCCCATGACTCAATTTTATAAGAATTATCAGGATGAAGAAAGGGTGATCATTGGCACTGTGATAGTTAATCCTGGGTGTCAACTTGACACATCTGGTAGTAACAGCTGAGACCACACCTGGAACGATCAACTGAGACTACCTGAAGAGATTATACCAGCCATAGATCCCTTGGAACCTTCATAGATCTCATAGGAACTCAGTTATAAAAGGAACCTCAGAACTGAGGAGAAATGAGATGCTCCAGGAATGCTATAACCTTGTGGAGGTCTACCCTGACTTAGCCTTCCCTGCCAGCCATGTCTCCGCCGTGTATTTTCCTTCTGGAACCAAAGGTGAATAAATCTTTTTCTCCTTTATGCTATTTGACTTTGAATGCTGTTTCGTAGCAGTAGTTTTAAAAGTAATTGTTACAGGCACTAACAGTGAAATATGAGAAATTATCTAGTGACTATAGATTAGAGTAATGTGCTAAATAGTTCCAAAAATCTAGAAGCATTTGGGATGTTTTTGCCACAGAGGAATGGTACTCATTTAAAGAACTAGATCTGCTTCCTCTGAGTTGAACACTACATAATGTGGAAACACATTGAAACACATTGATTCATGTGGAATCCAATATGTACCATCTGTGTGTCAATTAATAAATAGTTATCTGAGCACTGAAGAAAATGTCAGTGAATGTATACATTCAGTACCCATAATACTTTTAACTGAGAATGAAAACACATTTATCTTGCTATTATTTTAACCTTATATTAGCTGTATTCATCTGTGTTAGTTATACCCATGGCTTTTAGAGAAAATTGGAATTCTACAATAAAATTTTTGAAGTGATTATATTAGCATTTTTAAGCTATGCCATTGAGATTATAGAGCATTTAATATACTTTTATGAATTATGAATCCTTGAATATTTATGTGATCAGAACTAAAAGTCCTCTTACCTAATTAATATTAGTTACCTATTATTATATATATATGCACATCTTTATTTGTTTAGTTGAGTACACATACCTGTGTGTGCCTAAAAGCCACAGGACTTTGGGTGTCGTGCTTCTGTCATTTTATACTCTCACTAACCCTGGAACTAGGTTGGAGGCCAGCAAGCTGTAGTGACTCCTTCCGATCTCTACACTGCTCCCTCATCCTAGCACTGGAGCTACAGACACAGGTAGCCACATTTGACTGTTATATGTGGTTTGAACTTGGATCCTCATGATATCACTGCAAGCACTCTTACCTATTGAACCATCTCCCCACCCCCTTATTTACTTATTTTTATTTAAATTTCCATTGATATTATTTAGTTTTTTCCCTTTTTATAGCATTGATAAGGATTAGTGTTTCTTGGGAAAGTTTCATAAAATGCTCATTTAAAGAATCTACATATATATTTGACTAAAATAATTCATTGGGTCAAAAATTCTTAAAATTTTGGAATTAGTAAGAAAATATATGCAAGTTTACTAACCTATTTCTCTTGCTTCTACTTTGCTCATAGCTAGGAATCAATAAAAGAAGGGAAACATAGCCATAACTTTTTGGGTAATTTGCCAAACATTTAATAAACACTATATGTTGAATAAATTTCATGAATATGAATTTTCTGTATAATTCAAGTTCTCATAAAAATGACAAAAAACAAAGAAGGAATTTTAATAGCTTTTAATAAGAATTTAAAAAACATTTTCCCCTTTCCCCCCACACACAGAATATTTTTCAGCACTGTTAAGGAACATCACAGAAGGTTTGTTTACATTTAGACATATAAATTTATTCATTTCTTTCGAGGACAGCTTACCCATTGAACCAGTTCATCAGAGAATGGGAGTAGCAGGTAGTTGATCATATTTTACAGTGGAAACGTGGCCTACTTAGCAAAGTCCATTTAAAGCAAGTACCTTTATGAAGAATCACTTGTTTCTCACAGATTTTTTTATTTATTCAATTGTGCGCGTGTATGTGTGTGTGTGCGTATATGCGTGTATGTGTGTATGTGCGTGTATGCGTGTATGTGTGTATGTGTGTGTAGAACTACGGACGAATTCGGGAACCGCCATGGACCGCCTACTTGCTTACTCTGCCCGGGGATTCACAGACTCCGCCCTACCAGGACTGGAAACGCAGGCTGCCCCCGCTTCCGCCCAGTGTCTATACGTGGGGTCTAGGATCCGAACTCAGGACCTTCCGCCTGCAAGGCAAAGGCTTAACCCCTGAGCCATCTCTCCAGCCCCTTGTTTCTCACAGATTTAAGTCTCTCATTTTTCTAGGCAAAAAGCTATTAAACAATTTTTAAAAATGCATAATCCAAACTGCTGATGCCAGCTATCTGTACCATTAAGGGTAGATTAATATGGGGCTTAATAAGTGAGAAAGAGTGTGGAAGGTGCCCCCACTACAAATTGAAAGTATCCGTGGCAAATATGAAGATCAAATACAAATACTCAACTCATCATTAGATGGTGACAAAGCTATGAAATGGCAGAAGAGATGTGAATTCAGAAATGTGGAAAGTAGTGTCTCCTTCAGAATTCTGGCTTGTATAGAGTATGGTGTTCATTTCCCTTTACAAAGGGAAATGTGAAGAATTCAGGATGTAAACAAGTGTATACATGGATTTTTTTTTTAAAGAATGGATTTTGACATAAAAAGTAGTATTTTTAGCTGAGTATTGTGGCCAAAGCCTATAATCCAAGCACTCAGAAGGCTGAGTGCTTCACTATATAGTGAATCAAGGCAAGCCTGAGCTACAGTAAGGCCCTGTCAATAAGAGAAAGTAGGATTCTTTCTAATATCATAGTATTAAGGTACTTGTGTTAATTCTTGATAATAAAATGTTGAAGTCTGCATATTGCATGAAAATGGTGGTACAGTATTAAGCCTGCTCTTGGGATGAAGTGAATCTGACAATATAATGCACAAGTTGTTTATTATCAAAGGAGAAATGCTATCCAAAACAGGCAATTTGTAATATTGTATGAAAATATTTTATATACAGCTATAGTGCCAAAATTAAATATAAACATTCCATTAATTAAAAATCTAACATATATTATTCTCTTAAAAATATACTTCCCAAATTGAAAATTCAGTAAAATCTTACTGTACAGAAATGTAAGAAGTAACTGAATATTAATGTTCAGCATCCCTAAACTAAGTGCATTTCTGTTTTTTGAAACTATTCCTTATTTTTATTTAAAAATATCTGATACTGTTTATTGAAGGCATTGTGATACATATTAATTTTTAACTGCATCCCTTGATATTTCTCTAAAGCATAATTTACCTTTTTCTTCTGCTTTTTAAAAGATATGTGACTCTCTTGCTCTCATGAGCATTATGCATACGTTACTGTGAAAACTTCTCCAGAATACAATGGGACAGTTTCATTTCTTCACGTGGTACACTGATGCACAGTAGGCTATACAATTATTTTGATTATAAAACTACTCATTTTAAGCCTTGTAACCTTTATTTTCTTCATAGATTTGATGTCTTTGGTTTTAAAAGTATTATTGTAGGTAACAACTTAAATGATTGTTTTACAAAATTGGTGCATACTTAATACCAAATGACATAGTTCCATGTGGATGTGACATAGACCAATGGCTGTAATGGTTTCTGTTGCTGATCCCCATCTTCTAGTAGTATGGTATGGACTTCTCAGTTGTTGTATAGTCGTTTTACCAGGATGCATTCAGCAACTTCCGGAAGTCTTTCTACCTCCAAAACACTGCATAAACTGGTACATTTTTGGAGGATGCAACTACATGTCATTTGTTTATATATTGTCCCTCAAAATTTTATTCCAACATGTTTTTATCTCTTGTAATAGTCTCTTTAGGAAACATGGGTCGTTCTTTTTCTGTTCCTTTAAATTTTTTTCTTCCTAGAGAAAGAAATTGAAAACATAATTTTATACATTTATATAAGATATCTTAACATATCTACTCTTCAATTTTCATCACTCTGTGTTTTATCCTGAAGATGCAATATGTTGGAAATAGTATCTTGGAAGTCATCTTAAAACTGACTTCTGATAGTAATGCTGATAACTGCCTATATTAGGACATTCAGATTGTTTTCACTTTTTGATTCAGTTGTCATTTTCACATTGCAACAGTGGACATAAAACTAAGCTTTTATAAAAGACATTTGTAGATTGTCATACTGAACTTTTATATTAAAAATGTAATTTTAACAAAAGGAATAATTAACAGTGAAAATTCTTTAAAATACTATTAAAGATATACCTGACTCAACTTTTGCCCTAGAATCTACCATAGAAAAGCCCATCCATCACTGCAATATGGAAGATATCTACCTTAAACTATGGCTTTTCTTAAAAGATGAGAAGGTTTCAAAGGTCCACCTGCAACTGTAGAAAGTATAGAGAGAAATATCTGCTGGCCATGTGAGAAATTTTCTGAGCCCTGTGACACAATGAGCTAAATCTTCATTCAAGAAATAGCCAGTCATTGAGCATTTTCCAGGCCAAGCATTATACTCAGTACCTACATATATTACTTTGTTTTGCCTTCTTAACCTATGAACTTGATTTCACCTCATTTCACAGATGAAGAAACAAGGTCACAAGATGATAAATAAGAGCCAGTGTCACATGACAATAGTTAAGTCTTGAACTCATCAAATTCACATCTTGTAGTTCTGTATTTAGTAATATTAGCATGTATCTTTCTTTTAAAAGATTTCCCAAGCCTCTTGCATGTTAGGCAAACACTTTATCAATGAACTACTGACCCAGCCCTAATGCTAACATGTATCTTTTGGAATAGTTTTTGAAGTGCCAATTAAGTTCACTTGAGCCCTGTGACCAAGTAGAACTGACCAGGAGACATGCACATAGTATTACCATAACATTGTAGTTGGAATAATGCATGTTCACAAGTTCCAACCAATGCTAGACTGAACATAAATGGAAAAAAATTACACCTATGCTGAACATGTGTCATTATTCTCTAAACAGTATATTATTGTAATGGCTTACACAGAATTTACATTGCTATGTGTATTTTAAATTGTAGGCATGTAAAATACATAGGAGGATGTATGTATCTGTAAGTACAAGTGAAATATGCAAGCGTCTACACACTTTGGTTAGTGAGTCCTTGAAACAATTTGTGAGAAATACCCAGGAACAGTAATACACAAATATGAAATGAACAGATGGAAGTAAATATGATTTTCCTTTGCATTTCTGAAGATACAAATATCTACTCCTCTAAATATTCATTCCAAATTTTCTTGGTCATAAGCCTTGGCATATTTATATTGTTTCTGACTCCAATTTCATACTTCAGGTTGGAATTTCTATGGTTTTCTAACTCCCAGAGTATGTAGACTTAACAAATATCCTAAGGAAAAGATTTATGTGCTCCCACATATCCACTGAACAAATAACATAGCAATAATGAAACCTGTCAATCATGAACCAGAATGTCCATATTTCCAAGTATGGCTTAGTCATGATGCTTCTAAGTCAGATTCAAATAGATTGTTTTCAATTTCTATTTTCCATGCTTTCATATAAAACTGTAATTTCACATTATTTTAGAATATCGTATACTAGCATATATATAGCCAGCATTACTGTATTTCCATACATATGGAACATTCATATACTCTAATGCATAGTCTATAGTAAATGCATCTGAATTTTTATTTATTTCATACCATTAAGCATGACCTTTTTGTCATGAACTAAAGTAAATAAGAGCTTAAAAAAATGCAATAAGCCTTGTCAATCTAGAGTACCAAGAGGAGACTGTCTTCCACCAAGTTGATACAATAGTGATAAATGCAAATATTCACATTATATGCTTCTGTTTTCCCTACCGAAAATAGGGTTGAGAGATAATTACTTTGTGGGGGAAAGTAGTGTTCTGCAAAATAAAATTTTTATATTGTAAAACTATTTTTGATCAGATGTGATGGAGCATGACTGCAATTCCCATAATTTAAGCAGAGACAGATGATTACAGAAGTTCAAGACTATCCTGGGCTACATGGTGAAAAGCCAGCCTACTCTGTATGATATTTTGTATCCAAATAAAGCTTCAAAAGCATGTTAAGAACTTTAGGAAACCTTCTGACTTTGTGTGCCAAATGACAAAAGTCCCTCAGTAGAGAAATAATAGTAACAACAAACATACTAAGCAATGACAACACTAAATATGAACTATGTGAATTTTATGCTTTTTAGCACCCACCATATAGATGCTACATTTCCCTCTCTTTTTCTGCGAAAACATTGTTGTCCTTGTGTTAGGATAACCCCCTGCAAGTTTTATTTCATTGTCTTTAATTCATAAATAGAAAAGTAGGGAGAAATTAATCCTATAACTATCAAAATTATGAAAAGCAAAGAGATCAGGAAAACATCTAGCATAAAGATATTTGTAAAATTCATTTAATTTCCCATCTTTGTGAGCATAAATAAAGCCTGGGCAATAAAAATTTACCCTTGCCCATGAAGTTTTTTACTTACTCCTTGTAGTTATGCCAATGAAAGGTTTATTTAAATGCAATTCCCTTTTCACAATCACTTCCTTTTAGCCAAGATGAGAGTTTCTTCCTCTAGAGCTGGGGAGAAGCATCAATCTCAAGTGATACTCAGCATTAGAATTCCATGGCCATGGATGTAATACCAGGGAATGATTGCTCCAGCAAGGAATAATTTCATCACAGTAAACAGTCCCAGCTTACCTTACTGGTGCAGTTCACCAGTGTCAGTGTGCCTTGCGAAACTCTCAGTAAGTGAACGTTGAAATCTTCACTGATATTCATTTTAAGAAATTGCTTCAGCTTACGAGCAGCACGATTTAAAAAAGCAGCTTTCTGTTCAAGGGGAAAATGAGAAAGGTTGTGATTGGAATACTCAGTTTAACAATCATAGCTTTTGGATGAGTCTACACACTATGGTTTACTGTTGTCCTGCCTCCCCCACCCCCAGCTTTCTGTTCCAGTTAATCACGTGACTAACAAGTAGCAGAATTGAAACTGTTTGGCTTCTAGGTAGCAGAGAGCATGAAATGCCTAGGACTTGGTTTAATGATTATCTCTTCTCTGTTAAGTGTGTGTAACTTTATTGTTCATGCATGTGTGAATGCATTACAAGATTATTCAATCTGTAACAGGCTAACCAAAGGAGAGCGCATCTTCAAACAATGGTTAAAGGTACGTCGACTTTTTGTTAATATTGTTTTGGACCTTTTCAACTGTAAACGAATAGTTGACTGCTTTAGATATTTAGGAAACTGAAAAAAATGGTTATGTGATGCATGAAATGAACTCAGCTACTGTGAGTTTTAAGAAGAATACAAAGAACACATCAGATTTGTATATAGAAGCAACACAAATTTTGGAAATATTCTGCCTTGTAATTTAATAACTAGAGGTGCTGTTGACTTAAACTTATGCAAATAATGAAAAAGGCAAAGTATTGACAGTAACATTATACCTATTATACTTAGGACTTACATTGATATATAACCAAACATTTTAGCAAATATTTTCATTTACATAAAATTTAGAAAAAGACATTTATGCCTTTAAGCTCAATATGTATAGTGTATTCAAGGTGAAAAATAGGAAATTGAAGCAAAATAAATTATTTGTTATCTGTTAGCAAATAGGATTATCTCTTTTAAAAAAAAGTGTGGCATATCATAGTATAATAGATCATAGTATAAATTCCTACATTAATGAAAATCATGTGATTAGAACCAAAAGACTATCATTAACCACTTGGCAGAAGCATATAAAATAGAAGTTTCTATTCAATCAAGCTCATGATAAATTTCAAATTATCATTACCTTTGTTTCATCACATGAATGCTTTTTAAAAAAGTTTGGTTCATTATTCAGGCAATTGCTACCAGTTTCTATCATTTTGTCCTGTAACAAATAATATAAAATAATATGATTAAACTGAAGATGTCTCTTACATGTAGTCATAAAAATAGCAATATTATAATATCTGGTATTTTTAATGTGCATCCTAAGGAAAATAAATTTTGCCTGATTATACTTCTTAGGTATGAAAAATAGTTTTCAATAGATGAAAAACAAACAAGTATGTATACAATCTGCTCATGAAATATTTTAGACTCCACAATTTAACCCCAAGACCTTGGTTCATGTGTGGAAGTACAAGTAACTATTTTAGATATTATATAAAATAAAAAAATATGAAGTTTGAAATCAAGAAGTTATAATGAATTTAAAATTTATTTCATTTAATGTCCTCTCACTCACCAAACATGAAAGGAATTTGCTGAGAAACAATGAGTTTGAAAATTTTTTGTCTTCATAGAGTGAGGATGCTCAATGCCTAATGTTCATTTTTTTCTTTTTGGTGTATATGCAGATGCATGTGTGTTACAAGCATATATGTATAAGGGGGCACATGGTCTTGCAATTCACATGCAGAAGACATAAGAGGTCATCGCGTGTATTCCTATGTTACTCTCTGCCTATTGCTTTGAGACAGTAAGTCTCCCTGAACAGTTATCTTCCTTTTATGGCTAGGCTGCCTGGACAGCAAGCTCAGATATTCACCCAACTGTGTCTTTCCTTTTCCCAATGAGGTAGTTATAAGCATGTCCAGCCATATCCAGCATCATAGTATGTGTGTGTGTGTGTGTGTGTGTGTGTGTGTGTGTGTGTGTTTGCTTGCATTTGCTAGTGCGACAGCCAGAAGTGAAAGTTGTTTGTTTTCCTTCATTATGTTCTACTTTATTTCTTAATATATGGAGTCTTTAAAAAATAAACTTCAAATTCTGTTTGTGTGTGTATATATACATGTGTGCTTGTGTATGTGAAGTGCATGTGTGTACATTTGTATAGATATGTAAAGGTCAGAGATCTATATCAGATATCTCCTCAATTGCATAGGGTCTCTAGCAATGTGAAGCTGGCTGGACAGTGGACCCCCTGCATCTAGCAGTCTCTACCTTCCAGTGAAGTAGTTGTTGAACATGAGTGCTGAACAATCAGCTTTTATGCAGGAGCAGAGAATCTAAACTCGGGTTCTGATGTTGTTTGTGCTCAAATTAAAAAGGTGGATGTAGCCTAATGTAAAAGCTTGTAATCATAATGTGAATAGAGTCAGGAAGAGTGCTAGACCCTACTGGCCACAATTTTAACACTAGGTTCAGTAAAAGACTCTGTGTCATAAGACCAAAGTAGAAAGTGATAGAGTAAGAAATCTGAAGCCCTCCCTTGGGCGCACACACATGCACAGAGGTGTGTTCTTTGCACACATATACCATATACATGCTACATATATACTTAATCTTTTAAAAGATATTTTATACTGTATGTATGTCTGTTTAATGTGACAGTAATTTTCTAATTTACTTCTACTGTAATATTTTTAATTGAATTTCACTTTTAGTTTATATTTTATATCTCTTTTCTACTTGAAATCTAAAGAAATCACCATTTTCTATTGTCTGATATTCTGTTGATTTTAGCTCATTTATTTATGGCTTCTTAAAGTATTAAGAAGAATGTTGGCACTTTTTTACTGCTTTTATGGGTGATCTTTTGACTTAAGGTCTTCATTTTTATTTTGCTTATGTATTATGTGCTCATTCATTTATTTTTGTAGAGTCTATGCCTAGGGCTGGGGGTTAAGACTCTCTCACAAGCAGAAAGTCCTGAGTATGGATCCCAGGTCTGACATTAAAAAAAAAAAAAGCTAGGCAGAAAAGCAGAAGCCAGCACTTCTTGCTCTGGTGGGTAGAGACTGGGGAATCCCAACGTGAAGCAAAAAAGAGGTAGAAGCAGTTCAGGATGATTCCCAAAGTCACAGACATACATAGAGACAGACATACATATATCTTTCTCTGATATAGAAAAAGAAACAGAAAGAGAGAGAGAGAGAAAGAAAGAAAGAAAGAAAGAAAGAAAGAGAGAGAGAGAAAAAGAGAGAGAGAAAAAAAGAAAGAAAAAGAAAGAAAAGAAAAGAAAGAAGAGAGAGAAAGAAAAAGAGAGGGAAAGAAAGAAAGAAAGAAAGAAAGAAAAAGAAGGAAAAAGAAAGAAAGAAGACAGAAAGAAAGTATAAATAAATAAATAAATTTAAAGAATCTATCCCTACTACTCTGATTTTCTAGTGCCAAATCCACTAAGATTGTTTTTCAAATAATAGCATCTCCATCTCCATTCGTGGGACAATGTGTGTATCATTCATGTGCTGTAATATATTGCCTCAAAATTTGTGCAAAACAACAAAAATTATTTTGTCACATTCCTAGACAAGTCCAAAATCAATGTATCTATATAAGCAAGCGCCATGGTTTTTTTCATTTGCTGACAGCTGACAATTTTCCTTGGTGTCACTGGTTTATGGCAACATTCCATGCATCACTATCTGTCCCTCCAATCTCTGACATCTCTTATAAAGATACTTGGCTCATCCGGAGTATTCAATATAATCTCCTCATGTCAAAGCCTTGATGTAATTACAAGTGCAAAGACTCCTTTTGTGTAAACAAGAATTTCCTATATTTGGAGGTCATTATCAAGCCTACTGACAGGATCACGCTACTGTTGTCCAGAGATTCTAGATCTGAACAAAAGATGTAGCTGTCAACAAAATAAGAACACAGGCCTGAAACGCATTTTCACATTGTACTCATGACTTTCTCTACAAATTCAAACATCTAGGAGCATTTTGTGTTTAATATTTATTACTGCATAATCACACTAAAGGTAGTATGAAACAATGAATTATTACATATGTTCTGTGGGCTAAGAATATGGAGGAATTTCTGATCTTCATCTTTCATGAGGTTGTAAAGATGTTCATCTTGTCTTAAATCTCCTGGACTTTTTCAGTACTTAATATACTTCCAAGATTCATCTATTGACCATGTCTCAGGGTTCCACTGTGAGAGCCTCCTTATGATAAGGTGTCTGGTTTCCCTCCAGTGTTCAATGCATGACAGAGGGAAGTTTCTGCTTTTTATGATCTAATTCTGCAATGGATACACTGCCATTGATAATAGCTGCCAAATGATACATAAGTCCATCTGTATAAAACAAATCACTAATTCTAGTCAACATTTAAGGAGAAAGAGTTATAGTCTACCTCTAAAAGAACAGTTCAAGACTAATTTAAATTATAAATTCTTCCTTGTTATCCTTGAATAAATATTTGAGCATCTTTTATGAACCACTTAGTAGTGGAGATATAACTTTAATAGAAAAATTCACATAGTGCCTTCTCTTGAATATAATAAAGTTTGAAAATCATTACATCAAAGCTATATGCTACAAGATAACGCTATAGAAGATTTTACTTGGGGGTCACTGTGAAGATCTCCCAGAGAAAAAGGCAAAGCAACTGAGCTCTGAAATATGTGTAATCTAGGGAAAAGGGGACAGAAGATTATTCCATATGTAGAAATCAGCATTCACAGTAGTTTCTGGAGTGAAAAGGACATGGCAGAATGGTGACTGTACAAAAGAGATCAAAGAAAATCAGGATTATATCTGACAAAGCAAGAGAAGTCACAGATTCCTAATAAAGAGAATGAGAAGAGATCACATTATTCAAGTCTAAGAATGAAATACAGGAGGGCTGCAGAGATACTTAGGGGTAAAAGCCTTTGCCTCACAAGCAAAAGGACTTGAGTTTAGATCCCAGAACCCACATAAAAAAAACATGGTGGAAATGGCAGTGGCCTAAACTTTTGTGACTCCAAAGGCAGAGCCTATAAACTATAGAGCAAAGCAATAAATAGAGAATTCCAGGATGATGTCCCAAGTCACCCTTGGGCCTCCACAAGCACATACATTTAAGTGCCTTCTAAGTCACATACTCCCCCCTCACACACACACGAAGAACAAATTAAGGAGCTTTTCCTTTCAAATTCTAAAGGTGAAAATTATCAGTTGAGTGCATCTTTATTAACAGTAGGGGAACCTTATTTTTTGGAAGATTATACTGACAAGAGTATACTTGAAAATGGTCAAATATATATTTGGATGATCCATTATCAGACTATGGTATCTTTCATTATTGAACACTGGTATACTGAATTTGGTGGTTGGACAGAATCCATAGACAAAATTTGTAAAAAAAATTTAGTACACAAATTTAGCATGGTTTTAAAGTGGAAATTTAGAAGAATCAATAGATTAACGATGATTCATTCCTGGGTTTCCTAGTGTGCACAATAAAATATCTCCTGTCTGGCCACTCACTTGAGTATGGAATGGTACAAGAGATAAAATGGATAAATTATATGTCTTAGATTAAATATATATTGCTTGAACTAACTTTCAATGATCCAAGAATAGATGTCAAATGAATAGATGTGCGGCAAAGCTAGAGAATCAGAAGTAAAACTAAAAGAATAGATTGATTTGAGGAGGTTTTACATACTTTAAATGGTAACTGAAAGGACAAATTGAGTATTGTAAAAATTAATCCACATAAGGAAAACAAAATTCATTAAGAGAAAAGATGAAACTAGAATTTTTAAAAATAATGATGAACTAAAATGAGATAATGTTTGTTACATTCTTTGAGATAATTAAATAATTAAATTAGAATATTATTAGTTAAAAATGAAATATACCACTTCAGTTGTATTTTTTACTAATCAAAGTTTCAATACTGTTATCCTTATTTTTTTATAATTTCTGATTCAAAGGATGTAGTGCTTATAGAAATCAAGAGTACAGTGTGTACAAGAAAAAGATCTAAATCCAATCTTGACTTTAGAATCCAAAAATCATACAAAAATTTAATTATCCAAAGTATATAGAGCCGGACATAAGATATTTTAAAGCATAAATAAGAAGTTGGTAATAAAAAAATCAAAACACAAAACTTGCTCTTTGAAAAGATTTATCAATTAGTATGCAAAGGAAAAGTTGCAAAAATTACTATTATCAAAAACAAAAGAGGAACATCACTAATGGCCAGTGGAACTTGAAAAGATAGCAAAATAACATGAATGAATAAGTCATGTTACCATAAATATGACAGTCCCAGCAATTTGGATGATATAATCTTCCAAAGTTCAGATAAAAGAAGTAAAGAGTCTGAACAAAATTTAATACAGTAAATAAATTTATTATGTATAATATGCTAAATTAACTGATGACTTTTTTCCAAATATTAAAGGAAATAAATCTGTATCTATACATATCTTCTAGAAGACAGAGGCAGAGGGATCTTTCCTAATACATTTCTTCAGGGTAGGATTACCCTAATAACAAAATCAGACAAAGATGTTATAAGAAACTATAGATTAGTATGTGTCATAAATCTAGATAGAAAAGTTTTGAGCAAAATATTAGCAAATTAAGTACAGTAATGTAAAAAAAGTTTCTTCCCATTGTTGAATAAATATAGGATCTAAACATTTCAGAACAACAAAGGGATTAGTAATTGTGTTACAACTTTAACAGCATTAACAGATGAAAGAAATGATCATAAAATATCCACAGGGAGAGTTGGGAGAGGGCCATAGTTTCTCACTTGCCAAAATGATGGCACTGAACCAATTGTCTGCCTTTTATCTATTTACCCAGGGAATGCTCCTATCCGCAATAGGCTGGGTCCTCCCATATCAATTAGATAATCTCCCACAGGCTTGCTCAGGGCTTCCCTTAACTAAATATTTCTATAGGTGTAACCAAAGGGTCAGCTCTCATTTGTAAAGTTGACACCTGTATAAGATAGGTACAATTCTTAAATGATGCATGTACTGTCTAAGTAAGTATGATTTAGCATTTGAATATCTATTGATTATTTCCTTCTTCTAGAGGGAAATATATATGCTCTACTTGTGGGATACCTTTTCAAATTTATCAGTGCACCTTAAATGTACAATATGCTATTTTATTGGTTTGTTTTAGTCATGGGATGATTATGTAAGACTGAGAATAAGAACAGTGTTCCTGGAATTATGTGATTCAATGTTTGGCAGATTTCACTGGATAAGAATGTTTATGTCAAATAAAGGCACACTGCATAGTAATTGGAAACCTGACAGCATAACCACCTGCACTTGGTACAGTGCCACAGACAATAAAAGTTCTTATGTTCTTCTCTGGGTGTGTAGAATGTTATTATAAGATACTCCTAGTTTGGCATCTATCTCAAAGTCTTCTGAAATTATACATGACACAGTCGATTTTGCTGTTGGCAGTAGATATGCTGATAACAAGAATGCCCTCTACAAATTATGGAAATCAAAATTTCAATTATGAGTTAAGGAAGTGCAGTTCTTAAGGTATTAACTTGTTTTTCAAAGTCTCACAGATGAAGTGGCAAGCAGGGTCTCTGACCTACGGGTTTTCATTTCCAGTCTAATGGTCTGCCTATAACATCAGACTGACTTAATAGAGCCACTGCTTGAAGGTCCCCATATGTAAAATGAGTATGCTGGTTTTGTGCATGGCTGCCACGCAAATTGATCCGTGTAGTCCTGTTCTTCAGGGAGGTGATCTGGCGTCCCCTTACCTAGTGGGCGTACCACAATGCAGGCCACTTGGAACTGATGGCCTCATGGTGTTCTGTGTAGCATTCTAGTGAAAGAAATCATGACTAAGTAAAAATTTGAAGACAGCAGTTAACAAAGGTCCGTTTTTAGACTATATAAATGCAAAATTCTCTTGTGTGTTTGAACATTAACAGAAACACGCTCTTTTAAATTAAAAAACTTAGAGCCATTTTGAATATTGAAAGCTTTTACTTTCATCAGTTCTTAACAGTATGAGATAACAAACCTAGAAAGCATTGTTGCAGATATATTTCCAAAATGAGCCATGTTGTATATCATTCATTGAACGTTTACAAAGTTCTAGGCATTGTTCCATGAGTCTTTTTAATATTAATCCAATGAAATGTAATATTGATATTATCTTCATTTTAGAATAAGGAAATTAAAGCATGGAAATGTTAAGTAATTTATCTAATGCACTAACTATCAAGTGACCGTGGAAGGAACAACTCCACCATGACATACCTAAATATACTATGTATTACTCACTGTAATCACGATATACAAAAACCATATTCTTTGTAAATTACAGTTCCATCCTCATATTCCTTAATACTATTGATGACCATTGAACTAACAACTTGTGTAAATAATCACATTAATAACACAACTAAAGTACAGATATTATCATTATGTGACCTATAATGACTATATAGTAATAATTCATCAGTTTTCCAACTAAAATTCATTTTTTCAACACATGGTAAGGAAGCCAGATTGATAGCAGCATTTACTATGCAGTGCTGACACAGATGTGGGACCAAAACAAATAAAAATAATATAGAAATAATACAAAGGGCTACATGATAAGTGTGAAGTTTAATACTTTCAGTGAATTTTTGTATGCCTTTCCAGGACTCCTAGAGGTTCTATACAAGCTGTTAAGCACACACGCATACACAAGCACACACACACACACAAATGCCCACGCATGTGCATGAATGCATGCAAGCACACAGACACAGAGAGGAAGAGAAAGAGAGAGAGAGAGAGAAAGAAAGTAAAGCCTAGACGTATTAAACATATCAGCATCCTCAAATGTTGAAGGCAGGGCACCCTCAGACTAGGTGTATATAAAATAAGTCTTGACAATAAAGAGGGACTTAGAGGAGGCTTCCTTTTCTCACAGACTTTGTCCTGTTGCGACTTCAATGTTGACTTCATGCTACAATTAGGCAAAGCTGCTCTTCCTTGTTAGGTGCCAGGGCCTTTTCATTCCCACTGCTCTTTGTGCAAAGTTTCCTCTATGAACTCAATCCACATCATTGTGTTCTGTGTGTTTTATTTGTTACTACTGAAAGAACTACCGAATTTGGTAATTTTCAGCTTTTCGTCATAGTTTTGCTTAATAAAAATGTCTGAAAATCTCATTAATTACACACTTCCAAAGTTTGAAAAGACATCAGTTTCTATCTGGAAGTTTTCCAAAAACTTTCAAAAAAGTAACATAAGCTGTCTTGTCTCTGTTAAAATGTGAACACTGAAATATCCTTCCTTTCTGAATCATCTCCCTGTTTTAGCCCTCTTAAATCCAAATCTAATTCGTACATGCTTAGTTAAGTATTTATTAGTTAAAGGATTCAACTGTCACTTACTACCTATCTTATAAAAATCCAGCTCAGCCACTCACATCCTAGCTTCCACAGTTTTATACTTAAATTTCCCCCTGAGTTCTAGCCTTAGAGACCACTTTTATCCATAACTATAAGCAGCCAGGTCAAATTAATTAGGGTACCTCAATATTTTAATTGTAATTCCCTGTGTTAAAAATATTTTGATAGGAGTCCTTCTTTCAAAACTGAATTTCACAGGACTTACACCCAGTACGATAGATTGGTGTGTGAGTGTGTGTTTGCCTACATTGTTTAGCAGCTTGCATATAATCTCATTGGAAGTATCTTACAAAGGCTTGTTTCATAGTTAATCTTGGTTGTCAATTTGACTACACTTGGAATTATCTAACAGAGTAGTTGTCAGACCACTTGGAGAGATTAACTGCATTAAAGTACCTGTAACACAAAGACCAATTCCAGTAGCAAACCAGAGGAAAGAAATACTAAAACAGAAGAGATCTGGGAACTTTCTTGCCCTGTGCTGGCAAATTTCATCTTTCCTCTTGTTTCTATTAGAACTCAGCTCTTGCAACCCTCAAAGACAGACATGACCTAAGCTTTCTCCAGCTTCTGCTATGCCCTCTCTGCCATAATGGAGTGTGTCTTCCCTGTGGAACAGTAAACTAAATAAATCTCCTCTGTCTTCCATAAACTTAAATCTGAATGTTGTCTCACAGCATCAGAAAGAGTAACTACCACAGCATGCAAAAATTCAAAGTCCCAAAAGAATGCCACACTTGATCAAGTAGCTCATTCTGATGCACGTCAGTTCTCTCTGGTTCCTTAACATCCCCTCTTACTCAGTGTCATTACTGTTCATGGAAATTACAAGGTACTTTCATCTTTCCTTTAGTAGATTAAAATTAGCAGATGATTAATAAATGCTTAATTGGCAAACCACTAAGAAACACAAGCTGAGATTATATAGCAATCTAGAAACCTGATTGCAATCCTAACTTCTAGAAATGGAGCATTTTAGACTTAATCACCAGTCTTAATGTGCTATAATGTCTGCATATTATATAAGAGTAGCAATCTAATCAGCAATTAACAAATATACCATATACAAATTTTAATCAATGGTGCTTGCAAGTTCTATTTATAACTATCATACACTTTAAATTCAACTCTCAGATCCACTGGGCCTTATCTATTTTCACCATATACTCTTATTGTCTGTCAAAGAGCTACATCTCTATGACCGGTGGATTTTTATTAATGATACATTAAGTCAAGTACTAAGCCAAATATATTTAAAGACTTTGGAGAGCAAAAATGGATGGTCATATGTAGAATAAAAACAATGGCTAAAAATAAGTATCACATACAGATTCATTGAGATTGGAAAATCAAGCTTTAATGCACAATGGGAAAGTATTTTACTATTACTCCTGGTCCAGCAAGTCACCAGCCGTTGCAAGAATTTGTAACAAGATCAAAAGCCAACAATTGTGACAAGTCATTAGTATGGTAAGTTAGGTAAAAGGTTCTTTATTGATGTTACATTGTCACTATTAGGATCTGAATGGTTGTGTGACCCCAGATCTATTTGGTGAAATCTTAACTCTAAATGTGATTGTGTCAGGAGGGGGTCAAATGTAGCTCTCAGGAATGGACTAAGTGACCTTATAAAAGAGACCTAGAAAGCTCTCTAGCACTCATTCTGCACATGAGGATATGCCAGGTCCACAGCTGGCAACTTAGAAGATGCATGGCCATGCATCTTTCTACTGTATTTAGACTTCCCATCTGCATTACTTTCACATTGCCACCAGGAAGGACAAACTGATGTGCATCAATTTCTTTATAATCTAATTATTAAAAGTTTATGCACTTTAATATATGTTCAGTTATTAAATTTTTAACTCAGTCAATAAAAATTGAAGAAAATTAGTGTGTGCTAGGTGATTTGCTGGATTTGCCCTCACAAATAAAATATTTTCTGATTGTAACAAGAGCAATGAGAAAAATGAAGAATAGAATACATGGCAGGGCCAGAAGTGGCCACTCTAGTTCCAGAAATAGGTGGATCTTAGGCCAACCAATTGAGCATCACTACATTTCTGCATTGCGTTTTTAAGCTCTTGCCTCATTAGATTTTGTACCTAGTAGGATTCTCTCTCTCTCTCTCTTTCTCTCTCTCTTCCTACTCTTGCAGTTTTCATTCCACAGCAAAATTGAGAGGAAGTTACACCTGCATAGCCTTCTTTAGCAAGCTCCCATTTCTAATGTTTTGTTTTCTGTTAGGGTTCAGGACCAAGGATGATTCATCATAAGACAGCAGTCAATGCTCTTCAGGTCCTCTCAAATGACAGCAGTCTGCTTCTAATAGAGACGATTCCAGGCAAGGGATATTTTCCCATTTACTTGTCTTCCCTGAAGACATTTCCACTAACTTGTAGGTTGATACAAAAAGAATTGTGGTGTTTGGCTGTGAATTTTTAGTTTTAAGTAGAATTAAGCACATCTTTGTAAATCAAAATAGGAACTATTGTACTCAACACATATTTGTCAAGGAGAAAGAAGTGTGTTTATTTCTGTAAAGATCTCTGTCTTGGGATTCTACATACCATAGGCAATATTTTCTGCTTTCTGGTGATTTGTGGGAGTGTTTTCCCTGCAGACAGATGATGAGATGCTTGAAGAAGTGAGAGAGGGTTGGTGAAAAGCCAACTGAATATGACAGTTGAGAAAAAAACCTTCTTTGCCTAACTCATTCCATCTTTGAAGCACTGGTTGTTCAGCATGTAGCTGGGCACTACTGTGGTAGAGAATCTCATCCTTTATGTCAGAGAACAATTTCAGCTACAGGATCGTAGTTTTCAATGTATCTCATGATTTGCGGAGATGTTTTTCATGTGTCATGGTTTTAATGAGAATCAAAAAGCTGTAGTGGATCAAACAGGAAGAAGACCATCAAAGAGGGACCATGGCCTTTGGGGTGACAGTTTGGCTTTGGAAAGTGCTTTGCTTTAGGACTTGGTTTAAACACTGAGCTAGTCATCACCAGTTATATAATATCTACTCTCTGTCCCATGTCACAGCCTGATGAAGAAATGGTATGTTGTGTAGAATTAGAGAAGACAACAGTTGAAAATGACAAATTTTTCTTGATTTTCTTTTTTTAAATTTCATTTATATGTGTGTGCCTGTACGTGTGTGTGTATGTGTATGTGTAAGTGTGTGTGTGTGTATGTGTATGTGTAAGTGTGTGTGTGTATCAGAGGGCACCGTTTGTCCCTGTGGAGGATCAAGGGTGACTTCGGGAATCATCCTGGATTGATTTACCTCCTTCTTGCTTTGCTGTGGTATTTCTCAGGCTCTACCCACTAGGGCTGGAAGTGCAAGTCACCGCCATTTATGCCTGGTGTTTTTTATGTGGGAACTGGGATCTGAATTCAGGACCTTCTGCTTGTGAGGCAGAGTCTTAACTCCTGAGCCATCTCTCCCTTTTCTTGATTTTCAATCAGCTCACTAGGTACTCCCTGAGATTTTCACCTTTCCAATTTGCATCAAATTTCCAGCACTGATCAAATGGTTACATTGATTTCTATGACAATCTCTGTGTGGTCCTAAGAGGATCAGATTAATGATTGCTTTCAGCTGGTCATGGTCAACTTCTGATGACCCACATGACACTCTTCCTCAAGGCTCGGATCTCTTCTACAAATCTTCTTGGTTGACAGTTCCTATGCCAAAACTTGGCTGTTCTGTAGGTCCTATGCCCAATGCGTTGTTCATGTAGCACACTATCTCTGTTGCTTCACAACACATTTTCAATTTGGGTAAAAAAAACCATCCAAATTTTTATTGTAATTTGTTTGGTTAAGAGCTAGGTAAGAGAGTTGATTCCATTTCCCTTCTCCCCCATCCTCCAGCAATCTGTATAACCCTTTCCATCCCTGTGAAAACTAACGAGGGAAGATCCAAATGAATTCTAGCTTCTTGCAGCCATGGGGTGTGGCGACTTCTAGGGTTTTACAGACTAGTTCTGATGTACAATCAGGAGGGATGGCATGATATTTATTGTCAGGAACCTCTGGGGCCTCCCTGACCAATAAAAGCTAAAGAGGTGTGTCTTACACCTGGTATTAGGATTGTTTACTTGCCCTTTTCTTTCAGAAGTAGCACTATCAAGACTTGCAGGTTATCCCCTCTTCCATTTAGTGTTCTCTCTTTCTCTTCCCTCCTTCTCACAAGCACTGTAGGAATGCTTTCCTTAATCTCTGACTCCCATTTTTAAATTCATTTTTAGACATAGAAAAGCATCTTTTCCTTGTTTGAGTTTCCATTCTAGACCTTTGTTAGATTTTTCAGTTGGCTTACAAAGTAACAAACCTTCTATTACTTTTCACACATTCTTTACTTTGGCAAGCTCTCCTTCCCTCCATCTTTATCTACCTTTTCCTCCTAACCCCATTCCTGCTGAACTTCCTCCTTCTCTGATTTCTATCACCTATGTTGCCCCCTCCCTCTTTAAAGCATCCCTCATTCCAATGGTTCTTTCTTGGTTTCCTTGATTCTAGAGGTACTCCTCAGTACATATGCAAATCTAATTGCTGTCTGTCATTTTTATAGTCTAAAATAAATACAAAAAAACACCCAGAAAATACCAAGCTCCAATATCAAGGCATGGTCAGGGTTGGTTCCTGAGGGACAACCAGTCTCATGCTTATCTCCTTGGTTCGAGGTGTGATAACTGGTAGATTTTTCACTCCAACCTTTGCTTGTCTTTTTATGGCCTTGTCCTGTGTGTCTCTTTTGGCTGTTCACTTCTAAGAAGTGTTACTGAATTTAAAATCCACCTAGTCCAGGATGATCATATCCTGACACTTGTAATTATATATGCAAAAATCCTTTTTTGCTTTTTTTTTTTTTTGCAAACGTTCTTTTTTTTCTAAGTAAGATGACATTCATAGGTTCCAAGTGTGCATATTCTTTGGAGCCTCATAATTCAACCTATTGTGTCATGTATGATGCCACTTTGAAAGGAGTGTCATTTTAAGTTTGCTGTCAGTCTCAAGCACTATGAATGTTTCCTTAATCTCTGACTCCCATTTTTAAATTTATTTTTAGACATAGAAAAGCATCTTTTCCTTGTTTGAGTTTCCAATCTAGACCTTTGTTAGATTAAAGCTACCAATTTTACTTCCTTTCAGAGTTTCCACTTGTCATCTAATCTAAGCCATACAAATCATATTTTAAGCCATTCATCACAGTGACACATGTAATTTGGATTCTTTGCAACCCTAATGAAGAATGTTAAGAACTAGAATCAAAGCCTAATGTATCTTTGCAGTAACATAATGTTTCTCAAAACAGGTGTAACATACTTCAGCAGATGAGAATGTTTATAAAGTCAACTTATTTGTATTGTTCTATTAAACCAGCTCTACTTTCCTACTGAGAACTAATAGAAATCTTTTCTTATTGCTTCAGGATTGCTCAAGAATCTGAGGTTTGCTGAGTTCTGAAGGAGTAGCTTTCCTTCCCTAAGTATCACAGACAAAACAGAACTTCCTGATCTACACAAGGCTTTGGGCTTATATTTTCTCTGGTTTGGTTTGTGTTGTGAGAGATAGGGCACAGGCACATAATCACACAATGTGTGCATACACATGCACACACACGCACACACACATGCACATTCATGCACCAGTGCAACATAGTCTAACTTTATTGCTAGTTCAGATTTCCTAGCAACTCAGTGCACAAGTCTGACGTCCATTCAACTCACACTTGCAGCATAGCTTTATCTCCAAAGAAATGTACAGTGGTAGGATGTTTGGATAAGGAAGTGAAGCTTATCTTAATACTCTATCCAGAGCAACAACTTGAACCTGATATTAATTCAAACAAATAATCAAAGATCTTTTTTGCCCATAATGAATTTTCCCTGACAGTGAATAATAGGCAGAAACAATTTGGTGTCTCTTAATGATCATAGTATCATAGATAATAAATAAATAATAAAACTCTGCCTACAATATTATCTGTGAAAAAGCAATACTTTTCCCTAGCAACTAACAACACTTCTAAGAAGGCAAGATTAGGAGAATTTATACACCTAAAAATAAATGTGACTCATATCTTTTAATCTAATTCTTTAAAAACATACTTATTTGATGTTAGCTTTTGTTTGCAGATATTAAGCAGAACTTTAGTCATCTAGCAAAAACAGCTCATGCTTGTTACACCCCCACTGTGAGTTCTCTACTTTGGCTTTGCACTTTTATCTATTTTTTGAATGTTTGTGTTGTGTTTAAGAGTACCACAGCTACATGGGTGGAGGTCAAAGGATAACTTGTGGAAGTCAGCTCTCTCCCTCCTTCTTGTGGGTTCCAGAGTTCAATCTCAGATTATCAGGCTTATCAGCAAATACTTTTACTTGCTGATCTTTCTCTGGCTGCTCCTGTATCTTTACTGTCTTATATTAGTGCAGTAGGTTTCTTACAGTTTCTGAACCAATACCAAAACACCACTACTCACTCATTTTCAAAGACACGACTTCATTCTTTCTGTTATAAAATTCAGTGAATGTTCACAAATGTCTCTCAGTTGTCTGCCATTAAAGAACTGCACAGAGTGGATTCACAGCTGTAAAATTACCTTATGTTGCACTTACTCATGTCTCCCTTTCTTCCCAAGAATATCTAACAACCAGTGACTTTTTTGCTGTTTCTATAGCTTCCCATATCTAGAATGTTATGTTGCTGAAACTGCACAGTGTATAGCACTTTCATCCTGGATTCTTACACATAACATGCTTGATGATTTCTCCAAGCTCTCTGTGGCTGAATAGCTTGGTTTTGTTTAGTCATTTTGTTCTGTAGCAGGGTCTCCCTCTCTAGTTCTGGCCTATTATGCAGCCCACACTGGCCTCCATTTTGTGACTATTCTGTCTCAGTCTCCCTAGTTCAGGGATTATATATAGAACCTCCATACTTAGCTCACTCACTTCCCATTTTATTACCATTTACATTGAACTAAATAAATATACCAGATTATTTACCCATTCACTTCTTGGAGGATGTTTTCATTCCTACCTTTTGGCAGTTAGCTACTCTAAGAACCTAAGGATTTCAATGGGGACATGTTTCAACTGGTTTTGGTAAACACATTATGGCATTATGGGAATATGATGGGGGTTAACTTTGCAGGAAATTGACAAAGTGATTTTCAGAGAGACTGAACCATGTTGCATTCTTACTAGCAGTGAGTGAGAACTGTTGCTCTCCATCCTTGCCAGCAGTTAGTTTTGTCAAGGTCTCAGTCATAAGGCTTCTAGCAGGTGTGCAGCATTGGGTCACTGCTTCAGTTTACAATCCTCAAATCAACTGATTCAGAGTTGTTATTTTATGTGCCTACGGACATACATCCACTTTGGTGGGGCATTTGTTAAGACCATATGCCCGTTTTCATTGGATTGCTTATTTTGTAATTGCTCAGTTTAAATAGTTCTTCAGAATTTTTAATAATAAGTATTAAGATACATGTCTACAGATATTCCTTCTAGTCTCTCTAGCTTTGCCTTTCATTCCATTGGTAGTACTTCAGAGTAATACTTTAATTTATTGAAGACCTCATTTTTTTATTATTTATTTATTCAATTTTGTGTGTATGGTGTGTGTGTGTGTGTGTGTGTGTGTGTGTGTGTGTGTATAGAACCACAGGAGAATTCAGGAACCACCATGGACCACCTCCACTTCCTCCCTGTTTACTCTGCCCCAGGATTCACAGGCTTCGCCCTACCAGGACCAGAAACACAGGCTGCCCCTGCTTCTGCCCGGGATCTATACGTGGGGTCTAGGATCCGAACTCAGGACCTTCCACCTGCGAGGCAGAGGCTTAACCCCTGAGCCACCTCTCCAGCCCCTCATTTTTTTTTTTCTTAACCAGCCTCTACTACTACATATTGGATTTAAAAAGTTAATTTCAAGTCCAAGGAAAATTATTTTTTCTTATATTATTTTCCTTTTTTTTATGGTGTTGCAATCAGCCCTTTGGCCTGAAGTTCATCTTAGATCTAACTTTCATAAAAAAAAAAAAAAAAAGGTCTGTTTTGGTTTTTGGCGTCATTGTTTTGTATGTGGGGATTCAGTTCTTCTAACATGTTCCAACATTCTTTATTGAACTGTGTATTCTCCACAGTTCTTTGTCAGATATAAGTTAAGTGTATTGATTTGGGTCTGTTAGGGACTTTCTGTCAGTTCCAACGATCTGTCTATTCTTTCATCAATATCATACTGTTTTGATAACTCTATATAATAAACCTTAAATTTAGGTATTGTTCTAGTATATTTTAACACAATAAGGAATTAATTTAGTTTTTATCATAATCAATTTGCATCATTCTGTTAAAATCATGTATTTATTACATTTGTGTGTGCATATGTATGGGGGTGCATACATATTGTGCATGCTTATCAGGGGTGTGGGTGTATGTGTGTTTGTGGGTACACATACACAGATGTGCTCATCTATGAAGCCAAAAATTGGAATTGGGTATTACCCCTAATCACTCCCTACTGTATTTATTGAGGAAAGGACTCTCAATTAAATCCATAGATCACTCATTTGTCTAGATTAACTAGCCACATTGCCCCATTCAATCCACTTTCTCTGCCTCTGAATCCTGAGATTACCAGTGGCCCAGACATCTTCTTCATGAATTCTGGAGATCTGAACTGTGGTCCTCATTCTCACTGAGCAAGCATCTTATCTACCAAGCATCTCTTCCAGCTCAACTGAAATCATTCAAACACAGTGTATTTAGACATTCTTTAAAGCCAAAGATAAGAATTTGTTCCTTTTGCAGCCACTTTCTCATAGCAAATAATGAGGTAGAAGGTTAGAGCCCACAGTAGAGAAAGTCGTTGAAGGACTAGGGAGTATCTACCTAAAGAAAGGGAAATAATATTCAGTGTCAGTGAAGAGAAGAGAAGCTGGGATTCAAATTCAAAATAATGACATTAAGGAATTTCCATGACAGGCAAGAGAATGTGGACAGTGTGTCAATGAGATTCATAACAACAACAGGAATGAAGCATAAAAAAGATTCAGGAATCTTGGTATGCAAACTTATATTAGTGATATAAATACATACCTGATATAAAGCATAAGAAAAGATATATCGGACAAAGCAAAGCAATAAAGCAAAGAAGGAAAGATAGAAAGTAAAAATATGAAGAAAGATTATACTGTTTGAAACACCATTAAGAAAACAAACATTTGTGTTTCAGAAATTCTAGAATGAGAATAAAAGGGCAAAAATTCAGAAATATTATTTTATGAAATAATAGTGAAAAACTTCCCATGCTTTCACATTCGATATGGGCATCCAGATCCACAAAGCTCAAAGGAGTCAGACTGGACTCAACTAAAGAAAGACTTCTCCAACTCATGCTGAATGCAGAATATCAAAAAATGAGACATAATTGTAAAAATAACTCAATAAAACTTCACATGTAATATAAATAGCAGATTTCCCAGTATAATAGGATATTTTCCCACAAGAACCATATATGCCAGAAGAGAATGCACTGATAAACTAACTCAGTTGAGAAGGAAAAATCTGCCAACCAAGAATTCTTAATCTGGTGAAGCTAAATCTAGTGAGATTATATTTATTAATGAAATATAGAAAAGTCTTTACTAGAAAAGCAGAAACTCGTGGTAGCCCTTACCAGCCATTACCAGACCAGGTCTAAAAAGATACTGAAAGGAAATCCTTCAACAGAAGCAAAAGCATAGTAACTACAAGTATGAAAATGAGCTATATCTACAAATTCATTAACATAACAGATACACAAAAGGAAAAGAGAATAAAAGTTTGAAATCACAGATAATTACCAAACTTTGAGGTAATATGTGTGAAAAGAATGAAATGCAAAACAGATCACTCATCCCAGGAAACAATTTGGTAAAAATATAATGTGGTAGTCAGTTATAGCTGTCAACTTTACATCTGAAAACTGAGCCTTTAATCGCACCTATGAAGAATTAGTTAAGAAAAGTTTCTGAGCAAAAATATGAGAGATTATTTCATAATTCATGTAAGAAAATTCAGGCCATAGTGTGTGGGACTTCTCCCTGGGCAGGTGGATAAGATAGAACCAGTTGAGTTAGGAAGACTTCAGGAAACTATGGCTTTCCCTCAGCTTTTTTTTCATGGATATGGTGTGTCCATTTTCTTTGTTTCCTTATGTTGTGCTTATCAATAATAATCTAGAACCATGAACATGAATAAATTCCTTATTCTCTACATTGTATAATGAGCAATGCAATGAGTGTATTGTTCATTACAGCAATAGAACTATGTAACCAAGATGAAGATTAACACACTTAAAATGTTGATTCTATTTAACTTAGTGACTAGCACCAAGAATCTATGTTCTACATTTGGCAGACCAATGTAAGAATCCTTATTACTTATTATGCATTAGGTAGGAATAAAAATTCACATTACTTGAGTCTATCTTGATTTTAGACTAGAGTTTTCAGTATTTCTATATTTTCACTCCTATAGCATTGTTCTGTTTACTTATTTTGATCTATTGTTTATCTTACACTGTATATTTTCATTATCATGCAAATTAAATGCACACAAAACCTATTATTAGAATATTATGACATAAATAAATGCTAAAATACATTCAAAATATGTCTTTAACTAAAATTGAATATTATGTAAAAGTTTTTGTATCACCTTGGAATCTTACAACAAAGACTTTATTCTTCAGCCCAAATTGATCTGCTCTATGGATCTTAGATATTTTTTACTCTCGTTTTCAACATTGCCCATTACTGGTCTTTCCTTTTGAAATGACTAGAGGAAGTCATTCTTCTTCTATGCTCCTATTTGCTTTCATTACCACTAAACTATCTATTACTGAAGTTCGAAATTCTTAGAAGAAAGATCTACCCCTGTTCTATCACTACATTCACACCAAACTCAACATCAAACATCAGAAAGTTTTTCCATAATAAGATCACATATCTGACCCTAAGTACAGGTTTAAAGACAAAGTGAGCTATCACAGAGATTGGTAATGGGCAGCAGGAGGGTGGCAGCTATGTTCACAGGGAAACCCTGGGACTTAAATCGTTCCTTTGCAAAATGGATATGAAAAGAGTATTTCCCTTTTTGAAGGTTGTAAGTTGTAACCTATTTAATAAATAGTAAGCACTAGAGTGTAACACGATTGAGTTAAATTCAGCACTCTCTGTAAAGGTTGTGTATGTACTTAGTGGGCTAACTAAGTTCTGTAATCTTGCAGAACATCCTCATTCTCATGACTATCATTATCAGACATGGATAAGTTGAATAGATTAGCTGAGCATTGTTGTGTCTTCTAATCAGTCCTGAGATTGTTTTTGAGGGCTAGCATTATTTTACTGCTGTGATTCTTGCTCTGCGTACATCAGTAAGTCTCTTCACACTTGCAGAAATGTGCCATGTATCTGCTCTCCTTTTGAAGTTCTAATGAACTTTTTCTCTGCTTTCTCTCTCCTGCTTTTCTCTCATTCTTCTCTGTTATTCTCTCACTGAAGTCTTGTATACATATTGGTTCATGTTAACATTATTAAAATAATATTGTTTGGTTCTCTACTCTGCTAATGCTATTAAAACAGAAATATTATATTAATGTAAACAATTAATTTAGCAGCAACATTTGAGATTCTTTAGAGAACACAATGGTCTAGAGAGATGATTTAGTTGGTAAAATGTCTGCTGTCAAAATGTCAAATCCCCAGAACCCACATAAAAAGAAAAGCATGGTGGCTTTATCACATAAGGCTTCAGTGTCATTGAAATGAATCATCGGTTAAATTACACATCAAACTGTATCTATTTAATTTAACTATGAAAGAAAGCTAACTGTCACAAATGACACTATTGTCTGTCTAGAAAAAAACAGGGAAACATAGTCAACAACAATCTCTTGGAACAAATCCATGATATAAAAAAAGCTGCAAGATACATTTAATTTACAAAGACAATTATTTCTCTATATAATAGCAATAAATAAGTGCATTTGCATAATGTCATTTAGAGTCTAAATAATTGGAATATTTAGGTATATGTCTTCCAAACTACAGACAGGATACATCTCAAGAAAAGCACAAACTAATTAATGGAATCAAATGAAACTATAAGCACATGGAGAAATATTTTCTAATGATGACTTAGAAATTCTGTCTTTAAGATGTCATTTCAGATGTAGATTCACAGCCCTTACCAAATAAAACATGCCTGCAACATCAAGACATTTTATGTATTATTCCATATTAAGCCGATTATGTAATTACAAATTAAAATAACCCTGAGATATGAATACAAACTATTCCAATGGCCAAAATCTCAAACATGTGCAACATCCATGCTAGTGTATGTGGGAAGCGTTAGAAACTTATTAATTGCCAACTAGAAGCAAAACGGCATAGCCATTTGGGGCAATAGTCCCACAATTTTATATATGCCTAAAGAGCAGTTTTAGCGTATAATTCAACAGTTAAGGAAATTGGCTCAAATAAATTCAAAACTAATGTCCCGTAAAAAGTCAAAACTACAGGAAAACTAAACATATTAGTCACTAAAAGAATGGGAAGGATGAACCAGTTAGCACTGGAGGGCTTTAGAGCAAGGCAGCAGTTCTGCATGCTGCTGTACTTGTGGAAACGTAGCATTATCCATTTATCGAAAAACACAGAGCTGCTTCACATGGAGAAAGAAGCTTAACTTCAAGCATTTTGTTTAAAAGTAGTATTGGTTGCAAGAAAGGCACTTCATTACAGCAAGCTGATAGCAGCTAGGAAAACTGCAGCCGAGTCAGAGGACGAGGGAACGGGTACCTGAAAATTCTTTGCTGTGAGCTCACATTTTCTGGCAATCAAACTCTGGTTCAAAATATAAAATCCATTAATTCAGAAAACAACTTGTCCAGAGCAAATAAAAATTAGCATGCCAAAAATTCTGTGCTATATTTAATAAAAATGTACTCATGACTATATATGCAAGTGCATACTTTAGATAAATTAACTACACATCTCTTTTTGCCACAAATTTCAGATGTGACACTCTGTGATTTCACCTCTCCTGACAAAATGCACCTACCAGGACTAACAGGATAGATAGGATGGGGAGAAAAGAATATTGGGAGTAATGAACTGTGCTTTTTGATGCTGAATGGAGACAGGATCAAAATGTATAATGGGAGACTAAGACTGTAGGAAAGGTTTTCTTGTTTGTTCGTTTATTCTGTGTGTGTGTGTGTGTGTGTGTGTGTGTGTGTATTAGTTCTCTCTGTTGTTTTTCCATTGTGTATACAAGACTAACAGGCCCTCAAGCTTCCAGAAATTTTCCTGCCTCTACCTCTCATATCCCAGAAGGAGCTCTGGTACTACAGATGCTTGCACTACATATCCAGCTTTTACATAGATTTGGGGGATTTGTGCTCAGTTTCTCACTTTACCCTCTGAACCATCTCACCAACCCATAAAGATTTATTTTTCTTATCATTTTATATTTTTATATTATATATTTATATATATATAATACATATTTATATATATATATATCATTTTGTATTTCCAAAGAACAAAAGTTAAATACTGATGTATATTCTAGCATGTATCCTTAAAATAAAAAAGTAGTAAAGCAGCATTATATACATTCATTTAGAGAGATACTCAGCACATATTGTCAAAATCTCAAAAGTTTCAAAGTATTACTATTTTAACTTTATACTATTTATAACTTTATATGAAAACAATATATATATATTTCTTAAAAGATAATTGGGATAGAGTTCTCAGAGTTTCTTATGTAGAAGCCAAAAAACACAAAGTCATGTAAAAGTTTTGGGAGTTTTCACTCACCACTTCATGTTTTGTACTATTTTAGGATCTTCATTTTTTTTTAAACTCCCTGATCTTTGAGAGGAGAAGACTGGATGTTCCAAATGGAGTTTAGTGTTTCCTAGTTATCTGTTACCTGTGGACTGCCATTGCTAAGCAAAGCTTCTGCTGCCCAGAAAAATTTATTCCTAAAGAACACATTGATATCAGCCATGAAGGATATCAGCCATGAAGGTATGTAGTTAATAGTTTATAATTATTCTACAGCTGCTTCACTGTTTTATTAAGAAATACAGATACTAAAAGTATATTTAAACATTTCTAGTAAGTAAAATGTAAGGAATATGAAACAAACATACCAATTCATCGATGCTGATCATTAGAACATTCTCGTATTCTTTACCTTCTTTATCTTTAATGTGACAATCGGATGAAGTCACTGGCAACAGAACAAGGATCAAGGGAGGAATTCCAAAGATATACCTAAAAGAAACTGAATTCAACAGTTAATAAGAATGAGCTTATTGTCACGTCACATGTGGTGGTTATTTTAAAGTGGGCTCAATCTCCTGCTTTTAAAGTTTAATGGTACATCTTGGTTCTAGGATAGCATAAAAAAGCACCATAAAATTTAAACAATTAAGGTGTTATAGTACTTCAGAGTTTATGTTCTTTTTACACATTGTGTGTAGGAAAGTGAGGAACAGTTATACTGAAATCAAAGATGTTGTGGGGTACAGTGATAGCTTGGACAGTTTGGATGCATGCCGAACATCCCATAAGAAAAGATCAGGGAAAGAGATATACTACAGTTGCTAAGGACATATTGCTAAAATTTTGTGACAAAAGGCATATATTTATATACACATATTTTTATATACACAGAAACCAGAGTCCACGAAAAGTAATATTTAGGCCTTTCATAGAGGCAGTGCTGGGGAGAGGAAGTTCACCTTCATAATACTGCACTGTGACTTATTTGTAATAACAGGCCTTGAAGTACTTGCTCTCCCCAAAACTCTTGAAGATGGTTAGATAAATTGACTATAGATAGTTGGGATAGACAGATGATAAGCTAGATGACAGATAGATGGATATGGATAAATCCAGAGATAATATAGGGTAGATGATAGATGAGAGATAAGATAGATGGATGATAGATGTGGAAAACAGGTAGGTGATAGATACAGCTATCTAACCATCAATCTACTATCAATAGTCTGAAGTACATATTATGTATATACATATATATGTGCACATGCACACACACAGAGGGAAAAAGGAAGGAAGGAAGGAAGGGAGAAAGAGAGAGAGAGAGAGAATGAATACCTCAAACAAATTTTTTTTTGTAACACACTGGCAGAGGTTGCTAAGCTTAGATGAGACTAACCTAAGTCTTCTGTCTCGCTGGGATTTGGTCAGAAATGTCCACACTATCACATTATCACATTGGAAACTTTTCTTTCCATGTAATATCTTTAAGCTCTTCCTTTCTTTACTCTTACTATCCATCCTTTCCTTTGGAAATCTCCAGTGATCAGTGACTAAAATTGAATAAATTTTTATAGAAACATGCTTTTCATTTACCGTTTCATCTTATAGTGTCCCAAAGTTATTCTTCAGGAGTACTAGATGACAAAGGGAAAAATATAGGATGTTACCATGTTTCAAATATGAATTGTCCCCAGCAGGCTCATGTGTTGGCATATATCTGCTGATCTGAAGAAGAATATAATGAAGTAACTAATGCTGAGCATGAGAAAAAGAAAAAAAGAGAGCTTTAACATATATGAACACTGTTTCAAAGTCCCACTCTTCATGTTTTAATAGGTAAGGTAGTTATAGTTTCTATGAGCATCGATTTTGTTTCACTGTTCAGAAATACCTCTCTCTGAAAATCATATGATGAAATGAACTCATCACTGGATGCCATTTTATCAATGTTCTTCAGTAGAGGTTTGATGTACTTGTCAGTCTTTGTGTGCTACAATAGATTTTTAAATACTCAAACTCAGTCTGCCTCCCTTGTAGAGTCTTCTGCAACCAGTAATGTTGAGTAAATTAGCTCTCACAGGACAGGGCAATGTAAGGCATATGGGTTTGAATCAAATTGGGAGGATTTTTCCCTTGGGATGAAAATGTCAGAATTCCTTAAAATTTCACTAGCCTGATTTCTAAAAAGAAAACATTCACTGACCTCTTACTCTCAGCTTTCAAAACTTAAACTTGTATTCTTACCCTTATTTATTGAAGAATTATGCTCTTTGACATTATCAATTATCATGCATGCAAACAAAATCTTTCATTTACTCTCTACTCTTCGCCCTTCTGCCTTTAGACTTCTTTCCATATTCAAGTTTTTTTTGCTTTGTTTTGTGTTCATTGCTTTCAACCAGTACCTTCTGTATGGTTCTGGGATAGAGATCTTTTTCTAGAATTTGCTAAGTCCTCCATGTGTACACTACTGGATATTTTTTGTCTATTTTTGAAACCTATTGGTAGTCTATTAATCATCAAAACTTAAGGTTCTACTTCACAGTACAAGTAATACCCTGGATCTTCAGCTGGTTAAGTTATGGGGTCAAAGAGAAACTCCTCAGATTTGAAAAAAGCCTCAGGAATAGTTCTGTAAATACACCAGGTCCTAGGGCTTATGTCTCATAGATTTCCAGTTCTGTCATTAGTGGCATGCACATTGTTGTATACTTGCCTTTATGTCTCCTGCACACATATACACTAACATAGAAAGACATTTTTGGTCTGAATGGAATTCTGATCTAACTGCCCCAATGGAAAAGGATCAACTTTCCATTGCTGTGCTTGCAATTTGTTTCATACTGCACAAGCATACACCCTTCAACCTCCCCCCTGAACTTTCCATTAGGTTTCAGAGAAGACAAACGACATAGGGCAAGTGTGAGCTTGTGGCATTGTCTTTCAACTCCCTGAAGGGATTGAAACTGGAGATTTGTTTTCAGTAGGGAATTTGGTTAAACCAGAATGATGGCTGTCTAAAAATCCTTGTTGTTTTTTAGTGTAAGCCAAATAATACTCTGGATCTTCAGCTGCTTAAGTTATGGGGTCAAAGTGAAAATAAATAAATTGGTTTCCTAAGTCCATCACATCTAGCCTTTTATCAGACTTTAAAACCTAGATGTGTTTGTTGAATGTTCACTCTATAAACCTATTTTCATTGAGAATTCAATTCCATAACCACTTCATGAGGCAATTACCTATGAGCCATTCACATTTTACTGGTAGACAATCTGGGGCCCAAATGCAGTACACTGAGAAAACTCAGGAAGACATGTGACTTGCTGGGTTAAAAATTCTAAAAACTCAAACTTTTAGCTACTGAACTCCTCTGGACCTTTTGCAAAAACAGCTGTATGTACATGAAGTCAGTGGAAGTGTAGAAAATTTATGAACCTCATCAGATTATCAGCTGGCCAAGCTCTAGTCTATGCTTTTGTTTTAGAGGAGTGTTTAGTTTTATTGTAGAATGACATATAAATATGTCAAGAGTGTGAATAAAAGAATCCAAAACATACATGTAAATGTAACATGAAAGCTGCTTTTATGGAAGAATTTCCCCCTTTTTGTTTAAGAGATGACAAGATGGCACCTGAAGTTCTTTCTGTTTCTCTGGCTTCCTAATCCTTTTCAGCTCTCTCTGGTTTTGTCCCAGTTCATTTTCTGAGCACTCACTTATAGCATCCCAAGAACAGTAAGATGAAAATCTAAAGAAAAAGGCTATGTATTATAATGGAGCTTAAATTTCTACTGATTTTTTGGGGGGCAAAAATATGAAGAAAGCAATTCAGATTATAAAATGTACAAGGAGTTTATTATTCTGATACTTTTTGCTAGTGATTTGTGGTGCATGACTAACATGGATATACCTCAGGGAATAAAATCTCCTTGTTATTTTTACACATATTTGCTTTTCCATTGCTCTTTCCTCCCAACTTTAGATTGTAGTTAATGCAAAGATGAAAAACCAGGATAGAAGCAGAAAGCAATAATTTCGGGAAAACAAAGAATTTCACAAAGGAAACAGACGTTCCCACGATTTCCAGGTACATAAAGCTCCTGCATGTCTCTTACAACTCTTCTAACACTGGGTCATGGATATTTTCTTACGATCTTTGACCTTAGTTTTGTTTTTGAACATTAATTTTTTTTATTAAATTCTTGGTTTTCTAGTACCTAAGACAGGGGCAGTTACTGGCTTTAAGGAAGTCTCTAGGAAAGCCACAGCACTGACCGCTCCAAGGAAGAACTGTAGGCAGGCTCCCTGCTCCACCCCCTCTACTCCACCCTTCCGCGGTCCGTCCTATTGCAAGAGAAAGTATTTACTGTAAAAAATCTTAATTTAGATTTGCTTTCCTTACATCTTCCTCTCTATTTTCTTGCAGTATCTATCATTTATTTTTATTTATTAGGATCTTTGCACTGGTCAAATAGCTTCCAGAGGAATTCAACCTAAGGCAATTGTGCCCTTCCACTCCTTATTTATTTCCCACAAATAAGCATTAAATTTGGTCAAGAAGTTATCCTTATTTAGTCCCTTCTCGATCGAGTGGCAAAGTTGCAGATGGAATCTGAATTTTCCCCCCTCAGCCCCAGGATTTGCGTTCCGAGCAGGGACACCAAGTACAGCCCCAGTTGGAAACTCCCAGGCTTACGGAGGGGAGCAGAGGGGGTTTTCCAGAGACCTATCTGTTAAGAATAAAAGCGGATCTCCCGGGAAACAAAGCTTTCAGTTCTCTAGAAGTTCGGAGCGGCAGGAGCCCAGAGACTCTGGCTTGTGAGTGAGTAGCTTGGCACAAGCCAGGAATCAGGGGAAGGGCTGTTTGGGCGCGGTGTTGGCATCGGGCAACGCTGGCTAGCGATAGCCAGCCTGTCTCTGGTAGCCCAGTGACTCTCTGAGAGCCGGGTGCTGGCTGCTACCGCGGCGGGCTGCAGGAGTCTCAGCGCTGGGTGGACGCAGCGCAGGCGTGGGAGCTGCTCCTTGCAGCCTACCCAGGGGAACACGCCCAGGTGTAAGTGGCTCTAGGACACAGTGCTTACGCGCGTTAGCTACTGACCATGGGAGAGGCTCCCTGCAGGTCCAAAGGGCAAGGCCGGGCTATTCCCGGACGTTTGTCGGCGCGCGGGGGCGGGTGGCGCGTCCCGGAGTCCCCCGAGTGCGCCTGGCACGCGGACTGGTGAGCGGGAGAAGCGGAGCGCTTACCATGGAACATGGTCTGCGGGAGGCGGGCGAAGTCATGATGACCGCGACTGCAGCAGGAGCGAGCTCTCACCACCCATAATCACGCCCCGGACGCTGGTCCTCCGCGGAGTGGCAGCACGCCGGGGCTGGGCAGGGCAGTCTGCACAGCTGGCTCCTCTCACCCTCGCCGCGCCTGCTTCATCCATCCCGGGAGGGGCGGCACACATCACGGGCCGGCTCTGCGCTTCGTCTTTTCCATGGCTTCCGTAGGATCTGCCCGCGGTGTACTTTCAGTTTCTACTTTGCGCCGGGTCGCAGGTTCAGGGTTTGGGCTTCTCCGCTAAGCGCCTTCCTAGTACACCTGGACCAGGATCGGTGAACGTTGCAGATCGCCAAAGTACAGCAGGAGAAACCCGCTGGGTCTTCCAATCAAACTCAGATTGGGGCTAAAGGTCTCTCTAAATGACTTCAAACCTCTTGACCACTCTGGGTGACTCTGGGAAGTTAAACCCACTGGTTGCTACTATGTCCACGGTAGCCACCGATGTGCCGGCGAAAGCTGACTATTGCAAATTGAACGCTACCAAGGAGGCGTTGCCTTTTTTGCTGCTGCTGAAGAGACTGACGGTGCCAAGTCATCTTGGAAAAAAAAAAAAAAAAAGGAAGTGGAGAATGATTAGAAGGTCACGCCCTCTGCTTCTCCAGCCGCGCTAATCAATTCCATTCCTCTCTTCTGAGCAATGCACCTGCTGAGGTGGGATCTTAAGAAAAAAGATAGCATATGCTGCGTCCACCTTATTTGGTAGGTAAGTGTTAGCTTTGGAGAATCGAGCCTCAAATTAACTAGAGAACTTGTATGTTACTGTGGATCGGGAGTGCATGTCTGACTTGTCCAATAAACTATCTGACTTGATTCTGTTGGTGGGGATTTATTTCTCCTAAGCTTTATTATTACGTTATTCCTAAGGATTTCCTGCTTTGATTAGGACTCTGATGTCATGCAGGCGAACACTGCAAACTAACAACAAAGGAGAACATAGTAATCGTTTATCTAACTTGTGCGGGGGCCAGTACTGTGGTCAACTATGGGATGGAATAGTTTCTTATTTGCACTTTACAGATAGGTGTGGGAACAAGTTATCCTTAAGTAACTTCACTGAGTTCGCGTAATTAACAGAGTTAGGACACACAAAAAAAAAGTCCTGCTGTGCTCTAGTTTCAAAGTTCATGCTTTGAACCCCTGTGTAAGATCCTAGGGATGATACAGTAATGTAGAAACTCCTGCCAGGGGGAGATAGCAGCGACTGGGTTCCCGCGACCCACTGGTGAACATCAGGAAAGGTTTCTGGAGCTGATGACCTGAAGTGACACCTGAACAGAAATGAACTTGGAGCTGCTACAGTGCTTCGGATTTTGTAAGAGTGTCATGATCCAAACAGTCAGAGAAGGGAGGAAAAGGAAAGCAATGAATGGGAAGGTGAATGGGCTCAATTCTCAAACTTGGATTCTGCTTTTAAATTATACTTTCCACACCCAATTCATAGACAAGTGACGTCAGTGTCAAACGCCCCCCCCCAAAAAAACCAAAAACAAAAAACAAAAAACACTGCCATGTGATAGAAGACATTATGGGACCTTTCAGCTTTCTTTCTTACCCCTACCTCCACCCCTTGATCCTTCTCAAAGGGACTCAGAATTATTTCTGACTCTCTTTCTCTCTCTCTTTTTTTTCTCTCTCTCTCTCTCTCCTTCCTTCCTGTGTACCAGGTCCTGTTTGCAACCGTCCTCCATTTCTCTGTAGCCACTGACATTTCTTTCCCTCTGCCCAGACAAGCTCCTTCCACTGATGTGATGTGATGCAACATGTAATGAACATCCAGTATTGCTGGAGGACAGGATGAAAGAGAAAAGTGACAGCATGGTAATGGCTGAAAGGATATGTGAGAGAGAATGGATGGGCTGGAAGGATAGTGAAGGAAAGAGAAAGAACAAGGGGAGTAATGAGACGAGGAAACTAAACAAATTAAACATAAAAGGAAAAAGTGTAACGTTTGATTGCACTCACTAGTGAGTGCTGCTCTTTGTTATGCTCAGAGTAACTTCTCCAGAGATCAGTTCTTACTGTAGAGACTCATAGCTGGCCCAAATATTCAGAATTCCTAACAGTGTAGTGCCCAGCCCTGAAACAAACATCTGTATCACCCCTTCTTAGGGAACATGAAGAGGGCCTGCAAGATTGCAAGAATCAGAGGATGGAGGGAATGCTGTGAAACACTGTCTTCTGTAATGGCGTGACTGTTGCACTCATGAACACACAATAGCTGCCACGACCTGGTCACAAGGGAGATGTGGAGAAATCAGGCATTTCTACGAGGTGGGTGCCATGAAGGAATGGAGATGTCTGAAAAAAAACAAAAGGATTTGCCCCATGTTTCCACACTGTAGAAGGCTCTGTGTATTGTGATAAGACCATGGCTTCTCATAGTACTCAGATTGACTTGAAAATCCTGAGTGGTGAGGTAGGAATATAGCATGTACTCTTTTCTCATTTCATAATAATTTGCAATCGGTCAAAGGATATCTTGCTCAGGACAACTCTTACAATAGGAGTTGGTTGACTTGCTTTTCCTATACCTTCCCTCCCTCTCTCCCTCTCTCCCTCGCTCCCTCGCTCCCTCCCTCCCTCCCCTCCTTTCTTTCTCTCTCTCTTTCTCTCTCTCTATCTTTCTCTCTCTCTCTCTCTTTCTTTCTTTCTTTCTTTCTTTCTTTCTTTCTTTCTTTCTTTCTTTCTCTTTCTTTTTCTTTCTTTTTCTTTCTTTTTCCTTGGTGTAACCCATCAAAGTCTAATTAGGGTTGCTTATATGAACATAAGTGGGGGACCAGGTATTTCTTGGAGCACTGTCCCTATACCTCTTCCTCTCCCAGATATCATTAAATGCTAAAAGGTCCTCAGGGAAGGGTGAGCCCTCCACAGCCCCTCCTACATTCGTGATATGTGGCATGTTCAAGGGCCCAGCTTTGTGCCTGTCTTGTTCAGGTTGTGGCTAGGGAGAAGAGAAATGGGGGAAGACAGGGCAGAATAAAGAGAATGTTCTGCTTAGAATATTTTCAAAAATAGATAAAATCAGGTCAGAACAAAAAATAAAGATGATTCTGGAGTAGCTGTTAAAGATAAATTCTATAACCTTGCTTAGGTTGTTGATAAACTTATTTTAAATTCCTGGTAGTGGAATGGAAATTATAGTTGCTGAGAGACTGTATGTTTTTGCTTTTTTACCCCCGCTCTTTCTTTGTATTCTTAGACATTTCAGGGACAGAATAAAAGAGCATCGTCCATCAACGATGTGTCAAAAAGGAAATCCGTCTTCCTGTGTGATGGAGGCACAGTAAGCCTAACAGGATAAAGCTTGGCATAAGCAAACTCTGAAGGAAACGAGGGCAAATTATTCAGAAGTTCAGGAAAGCGCATGCAAATTTCTCATGGGACTCAGCTTCTAAGTGCAACAAATCTCTTGTGGAAAGAGCATATAGAAAGTGCCTGGAGCTTTAAGGGTTGGAATGCAGTGCATTATGAAAGAACCCTATGAGAAAAATAATATTTGCAAGATATGTCAAAGCAAATTCTTAAATTAGCCATAGTTCAATCTTAATTAACCAAATATTATTTTATGAAACGGATTGACAATTATCAAATGTTTTGTAAAGTTTTAGTCACTAATGACTAAATTGACGGATTAACAAACCAGCTCTATAAATTCTGCTTGTTGGAGGACTGAGGCAGGACGATATCAAATTCAATGCCTGCCTGAGAAATTTTTTCAGATGTGTCTAAAAAAAATAGCAAGTAAAAATTGGAGATATAACTCAGTGGTAGAAAGCATGACTAGCCTGTCTGAAGTTCTGTGTTCAGTCCCTTGTACCACAAAAAAGGAGGAAAAAGAGAAAGAAAGAAAGAAAGAAAGAAAGAAAGAAAGAAAGAAAGAAAGAAAGAAAGAAAGAAAGAAAGAAAGAGAGAGAAAAAGAAATCGAACAAATTTGTCTAGTGAATGAATGAATTATACAGAAAAGACAGTAAGGAGTTGCAGCAGTTTGCTTGCATGGTTGCTGATAAAATCATGACAAAATAACTTAAGAAACAAAAGATTTATTCTCTCTTATGATTGTATGATTTCATTTCCTTGTCCAGCTTAGCAGGAGAGCCCACACTAACACTAAGGGCCACATTATATCCACATAATGGCTGAGGAAAGGATGATCCTTACTTGTCAGACCAGCATGTCTGGTCAAGTATACAGAAGAATGTCAACTTTCTCAACTAGTTCCCTCCATCTTATTCACTTGCCAAGGACTGGTCCTGCCTACTATGGGCTAGATCTTCCCCATCAATTAGAAAATCTTCAGGCTTGCTCTGGGCCTAATTCAACACATGAATTCTTTGCAAATGTGCCCAGAGCTCAAACCCACAATCATCAAGTTGGTACTTGTATCCAGCTATGACAGGCAACTAAGTGGTATATAAATGTTAAGAATTACTGTCAATAAACAGAATGAGACATAATTACCAGAATTACAATATGATAAGAAAAATTGAAATAAAATAATGGGATGCCAGCTCTAAGAGAAAATTGTTGAGGTTAATGAGCATCTTTCTTAATGTTTTATGTCCTGTAATTGCCCATCAAAATGGTCAATTATAACTAACAATTGAATATATGTAGTTGAATATGCATGGTTGAATATATAGGTGAATATAATATATATATGTAAATATATATATATTTGAAACGGGGTTTTGCCTTCTAGCACTTTCCAGCTTCCACTTCCTTGTGTTACCCAGGCTGACCTTAAATTAACAACTAGTTATCTTTCTGCGTATGCCTTATGATTACTGGAATTAAGACATCACCATCATACACAATGAAAATATTTTCTTGAATATCAGTACTTGTTTCACCCAATTTCTCACCTGTCTCTCTCATATACTCTGAAATGTCATTGCTCTCCAGAGTAGTATCTATGAATATTAGCTGAAGTTACTATGATTTAGTTTCTCAGGAAAATATCAAACTATTAAACATGTTTCAAACACACAGTCACTCACAGACACACATTCACACAACATTATGAGTATGACACCTATGTATATCCATAGGGTCTGGTATCTTAAAAGATTATATTTGATTTAATGGCATAGAGTCAGTGCCTTGAATTTTTAAATTAGTTTTATATAAGATACTGCATTCACTGTGCAGTGGGCTTCACAGTTTCTGTAGCTGACTTTGCATACTCTTTTTTGTTAAGTGAAATAGTATGCTCAGTAATGCATACTTTAAAGCAATTTCATTCAGTGGGAGGAGATGTTCAATATGTAATTTCAAAAATGAAGTATGTCATGATAAAACAAGAATGATACGCCATTGTAATCAGGGAGTTAAAGAAATCTAAACCCATTTTATTGTGAAGCGAGTGTCCAAAAAAAAAAAAAAAAAAAGATTATTGCAACCTTCAGAGGTAAAAAAGTAAGTACATAAGTACATGATCTATGATCCTAAATCGGATATTTGTTTTTCACATTTAACTAAGTATGGAATGAATTTTGGAGGCAAAGCATCTATTTGTGTGTTCATATTTTTTCTCATTGCATTCCTGAATAAACCATAAATTTAACATGATATAAATTTAAACTTCCAATCTTTACTCAGAATTTACAATTATATCCATAACCAGGGTATGTTTGTTGTTCATATTATTTGTAAATAGTATTGGGCTAATTTTGTCAGACTTTGCTAATTACATGAAGAGAACCGGAAACTTCATTATTTTCTAAAACTCTGTGAAGAGTGCTCCATGATCTGTTAGTGTCCGGAAAGCATACTAGTCCAGCTATACTTCCTTTTATGGAGTGATTCCCCGCGGTATGATGGAGCTGTCAATTTTGAGCACTGCAAGAATGAAAGGAAAAGATTTGTTCTCAAGACTTGACCAGAATTAGAAAGTCCCAGGAACTCTGCTGTGGAGATGTGAATGTTCGCATATCAGGGGTTGTCAGAGTTGTGGAGAGGTAAAATTGCCCAGATTAAATAAAAGGCTGAAGAGAGAAAATCCATGCCAGGGGTGTTTTTGAGACACATGTAAGGTGTAGATAAAGAAATAAAATGTGTATCCACCAACAAAATCAATGCAGTGGCAGCAGATTAGGAAAATCAAAAACCAGAGCCAAGTAGCCAAGGAAGGAAGAATATCAAAATAGTAGCCAGTATTTCTTTTTTTATTAATTTTTTTATTATTTCTTATTTATTCAATTGTGTGTGTGTGTGTGTGTGTGTGTGCGTGTGTGTGTGTGCGCGTGTGTGCGCGCGTGTGTTTGTAGAAACATGGACAAATTCAGGAACCACCATGGACAGCCTCCACCTCCTCGTTTACTCTGCCTGGGGATTCACAGGCTCCGCTCTACCAGGACCAGAAACGCAGGCCGCCCCCGCTTCTGCCAGGCATCGATATGTGGGGTCTAGGATCCGAACTCAGGACCTTCTGCCTGCAAGGCAGAGGCTTAACCCCTGAGCCACCTCTCCAGCCCCAGTAGCCAGTATTTCTAAAAGTCACAAAGAATAGGAGAAGGATTAAGACTGAAAGTATATCCCCTAAATCTGGCAAAGGAGACATTTGCTGTAAAGGCAAGGGTTTGAAAAGAACACTGCAGATAGATTAGTGGTCAGTGGGAAGAAGGAAATGAAGCAGGCATGACTATTTGAAAATGTTTAGTATTATTAATAAAAGGAAGGGACTTAGTTTTGGCAAGCATATTATGCACAACAGGAGCTTTTGCTTTTCAAGAAGTACTGGAGCATATATTTGTGTTCATTGAAAATCCAAAAAACCAAAACTACCTCATGATTTTTTTCACGTTTTCTTTATTTCTCTTTCCTATTTAAGTCCTTAAACACCCCATTCTGATTACCAACAATCAGATTTAGCTCCAATCAGTGACTAATTTTATGCCTTATTGAAACATCCCCTATACAATCACTCATACTTTGTAAAGTAAGGATTGGCTTTTCTAATATTTCTCAAGGTGTCTTTCAGAGAGAGCACCTGTACATCTTTTGCATGTTAATGAATATATGGTTGGCAATCAGAATTTCTTATATATATAATAGATTTAGATGTTCAGAACTGTGTTCTTAGATTTTGGAGGGATTATGATTTTAACCCATACCTTTATAAAAGATTAGTTAGAGAGGATTATACCATATTAGTGTTCATGCAAAAGACTTGAAGAATATGTTAACATATTTTTTGTTGAACTCCTTCCCTAGTTTTAAATCTATATCATTTGATTACCATTGGAAGACACTGAACTGTTCTGTGTTCTTGTGCAGTTGTGATTTTGTCTCCTTCAGATTAGGATTCTCTGCAGTAAACAGAAAGCTTTCCAAATCACAATCTGTGCCCAGGATATTACCTGTGGAAAATAAAGAAGGCAGCAGCCTGCACAAGCCTTGGCTTGCATTTCTCACAGAGAACACTGTGAGTGAGACTGTGTTAGCATCCAAGAATATCATAATCTCAACTATTGATTGGCATTGATATGTTTAAGGTTCTGGTAAGGTTGTCAAACTCTAATACTTAATGGATATTTAGCATATTTCCAAATGTGGAGTGCTGTCTTATTCATATTGTTTTATTATTAGATTAGAGAGTTATCAAGTTAGTTTTGGTCAAGTACACTAGTTATTGCCCTGGACTACCAGGTATCCATTAACTCTTTCTAATGATGTAGACTGATTAGGCATATTACAGCAACAAAATAAGCAGTAGTCTAGAAAGAATGTGCAACTCTACGTTTCTAGACATGGGTTATTGTGTGTGTGTTAGTTACCTGATATCCCAGAAGTCTGGAAATATAAGAACACAGAGATCAGAATTCTTAAGACACAAAAATTCTAAGTTATTTAACTTTGTATGCCGGACAGCAACAAGCAAGCAGTGGAGTTCCTCATACTGGTTGCGTAATGCGTCGTAGTATAAAGCGTTTCTTACTTAGATTTCCTTGTTTCTTTTAATGCACTAGCAGTTATCTTTGATGTTCAGCCAGAGTGTTTTAGTCATGTCTCTCTTGCTAGAATGTGTGTGTGTGTGTGTGTGTGTGTGTGTGTGTATTTTCAAGGTATGTGTGTGATATTTTTGATAAGATTGTTTTAATCAATGAAATACAAGATGTTCTTTTCCCTATTATTGCCTAATCAATTTTATTGTATAAAATTCATTATCTGAAGCATTTAAACTTCACATTAGAAAAGTAGATGTTCTTTAATTGTATTTCTAAAGTAACCCAGATTCTCTATTCTCATTATCAGTTATCTATCCTAAACTAAAATTTATTAAATCAGGATATTTACCAAATACAACTGTTTTGCCACATATTCTTCTACTTGAGTTTTAAAAAAGTTTTTCTATATCTTTCACTTCATTCACATGTTCTTATGGCTTAAATAAGACCAAAACACAACAAACACAAACATCATGTGTCCTGATGTATGGTTCATTCAAGGATAATCTGGCATTTGAGACTACAGCTTTTTGCAGGTTACTGCACAGTAAGAAATATACTTAAACTGATGTCTTTAAAATAAAACTCAAATGCAGCCAAACCAATAAAAAGCAATCATACAAAACAAATAAAAATAACAGAATAAAGTATTCTCAAGACTTAAAGAAGAAATGAAAAGTTCAAAGAAGTCTCAAAGTCTAGGAAACATCTGTATATATCAGCAGGTCAAATTCCTAGTTTTTTGTTTTAATATGGGTTAGAACATAGTTTTTTTAAAAAGATTTTAATGTTTTTTGATATATTGTTATGTTGACCTGAATTTGACTTGTTAAGATTTTTTTCCTGCGAAATCTTTGCTGAGTATTAAACTTACAAAGAAATCTGTTTCTTACAAGTAGATCTGTTTGGTGGTTCTTTTTTTGGTAATTTCTCATCATGTGTACCTCTAATTTAATATGTCATATCAGCAAATGGAATTAACTGGAACTTTGCTATTCTGTGATAGTAAGTACAGATTCAAAAAGTAAACACTCGTGAAGTGCACACTTGCCCAGGCAATGGGCTGCTTCTATTGAAATGCCCAAAAAGAGTCTTTGCACAGCTGTCTGTTTTGGCAATCCATAGAAATAAAGGCTAGACCACAATTGTAAGATTCTCTTACAGCTCTTGCCTGCCTACTACTCTAAATGTACTATGGAGAAACAGAAGAAAATGAATGAGGTAACTTCTGTCTCTTTGACTTTTTTGACCACATTCATATTTCTATATGGGAACAGCCAAGGTTGGCCTGTTAAATATGCATTGCTTCTTGCAGCCCTAAATAACCCTTATTTTAACTTAGTATCCAAACTATGCTAGTGTATGAAGGGTAAAAAGAAAATCATTCCTGCTTAATGAAATTTACTTATCATTGGAAAAGATAGAAGATATATAATAAAGAATAATAATATGTAAGGAATGGATTAAAATCTATGAAAAGATTATAGAAGCAGGGTAAGAGCTTGGCTTGTTTGAGGGGAGAAGAGTATTGTCATTTTGCATAGGTTTCTGATATTGGAGCAAAGATTGAGGGCGAGGACTGAGTGGGTCCTGCAGATATATACAGAAAGTTGCTTCTGGAGACAGAAAAGAAGGTTAAGGGCATGTGGAGAGACTGTCAACTGTCTATTTCTGATGTTACTCCTTTCTCCCTCTTCTCTACTGCAGGGTCTCACTCTGAGTCACACTTACCCCTCTGCACCTAGGCTTCTGCCTAATTCATTCATATACCTGTGAATTACCTGGATTACAATTGACAGTGTTAATATTAAAATTATAAATCTGGAACGTGTAAAGTGTACACATTTTAAAATAGAGGCAAGCAAACTTTTAAAAATAAAAATGTATTTGACTATATTATTTGTGACAAACACCATACTGCATTTCTGCTCTGCACATGATGGGATTTGTATGTGTACATTAACTCAAACTATGCCATGTAATGTGTTGGGCAATACACTGTGGTCATTCAACAATATCTGTATATGTCTTCCACCGAATTATTTTGTTATATTATTTTAGACCTTCAGATTTCCAAAATTATTCCTAAAATATGTATTACATTGGAACTCTGTTCTTTTTTAGAACTTACTACATTAACCATGTATGGTACATTGGGCTTTTCATTCAGTTTCCTTAACTCTGTATAATTTAATCAGTTTTCTTTCCATGAAAATACTAACAACTGGAATCATCAATTGTTTTTGTTCACATTTATTATCAACTATAAATTTATATATTAAGTTCAAACAATTTAATTTTATGGGGATCTTGAACTCTTTTTCAAAGTCCTTTCTGTTCTTCACAGCATCTTTCAAAGGACAAAGTACTAGATTTTAAAGTAACGTAAATTTAATGTTTCCTGCAATGATTCCTTAACAATTACATGATTAGGCCCATTTGTTTCCACTTGTTTTTCAGTTATATACATTTTAAAATTCAGTTATGTAGAAATATAAATGGCTAATTCTGCTGTTTTTCATTTTTCATGCCAACTGATAAATATTTTCTTCATGTTTGCATATAAAGATATTTTTGTAATAACTATATTGAATGACCCATATATGTATGAATGACCCATAATATTTTGAACACAACATTATTACTGGCCATTTAGTCTGAGTGAAATCTTCTGAAAACACTTTGGATAAACCTTTATGCAAGATTTACTTAACACATCTAAATCATATGACATTAACTCTTCTAGAAGTTTTGCATGCATGCTCTGACATCATTTCCTGATTCATTCTTTTTTTAAAATTATGATTATTTATTCAATTGTGAGTGTGTGTGCATGTGTATGTATGTATGTGTGTGTCTGTGTGTGTAGAACCACGGACGAATTCGGGAACCACCATGGACGTCTCCACCTCCTCCTTGTTTACTCCGCCCCGGGATTCACAAGCTCTGTCCTACCAGGACCAGAAACGCAGGCTGCCCCCGCTTCTGCCCGGCGTCTATACGTGGGGTCTAGGATCCAAACTCAGGACCTTCTGCCTGCAAGGCAGAGGCTTAACCCCTGAGCCACCTCTCCAGCCCCTTCCTGATTCATTCTTATGTTACAGCCCTAACTGTTTCTTTTCAACCCTTGTATTCTTTTTCTCTGCCTGTCTCATGTATTAGTGCCCAGAGTTCTGCTTTTGGCACCGTGTTTACATAATTCTCTTCCTTTATTGCCTCATACATGGTGATGTTTTCAGCCAAGCCCAACACATATTTCCACTTTGTTGTCCAACAGACTGTAATGCGCTCTGCTTGACTTTCTCTGTCACCTCTCATTCAGTACTCATTTAGGGTATGACTAATGTCACATCATAGATTTATTTACTCATTCTAGTATCATTGGCTGGTCAGTAGGATATACATTAACTACAATACTTCACGCCTTAGAGATTCTAGATACATATTCACCCCAACATTTTAAAAACATTAAATTTGCCATATATTTGAAAAAATAAATTCAGTATGATCATATCATACATATATTATAATGACAATGGTAAACTAATATAGAAGGTGATGTACACTATAAAGTCATAAGTATAAGGGACATTTACCACTCCAATATGTTTAATATCTACAATTCTCAATTACTCAAGTCTGGATAGCACTGTATAGATGCTCTTTTAAAAACTTTTAAAAACTGTGTCCATAAATTTAAAATCCACAAATGTGTGAAGGATGTATGTTCTGTAGGAATGAAAGGGTAGATGTGTTAAAATAATATTCTGACTAGGAAGATGATTTAGTTAAATATGAAATAGCTCCTTATGTGAAAAATGTGAGCATTCCTCTTTTAATAATAGTCTGAAATTGTATTGTAAGATCAGTTTTAGCAATTTCAATCTCATATTCCTTCTGAAGCACAAAGATAGTTCACATTGAGGGCCTCCACAAGCTTTTCCAGAATTGCCTAGTTTTATTTGCAATCTTGATTTATGGTAGTTATTTAACTATAATAATATTTATGATGACTAATAGTGGTTTCTAGGTGGCCTTGTAAATAGAATTTTGTAAGGATCTTGGCAGATGGAAAGTTATGTTGCATAAATTGTGACTATAAAAATGTTTTATAAACTAGTATAGCAGTTGCTTTGTCTGTTGGATTTGAGGTTTGTGTGTGTGTTTTTCTTCCCATGAAAGTGTTGCACGTGTGTGTGTGTGTGTGTGTGTGTGTGTGTGTGTTGTGTTTGTACCAGAAGGCACTTATGTATATGTGTCTGTGGGTGACATTGGGAAATCATCCTGGATTACTCTTCCACCTTATTACTTTGCTCTGGAGTTTTCTAGGCTCTTATTCCAGGGGTAGAACTGCAGAATGTTGCCATTTCTGCCTGGTATTTTTACATAGGATCTAAGAATTCTATTTAAGGTCCTTTTGCTTGTGAAGCAAAGGCTTTAACTCTGGAGCCATCTCCCCAGTCCAAGATTTGTGGTTTAAAATTGTAAATTATAAATTTGATGGCTAACAATTTGATAAATTTACTGATACATTGTAAATCATTAAACTTTGAATTTATTTCTAAATAATCACTTAAATGCCTACATGTTGCCTGATATATTTTGAATGCTTTGAAAATATATCAAGTCTCTCATATTTCAGCTATGCTAACAGGCTAGTGACCAAAGGAAAAAACTTCTCTAAAACTAATGTTATGTTATGTACACACTGAATGAATCATGTGCCTAATTATGTATCTCACCTATTAATATGTTATCAAGAATATTTTCTTATGCTACTAATTTATTTTTTGACGATTCTTTTCTTTCAAGATCACCTCATAAATCTGTAACTTGTATTCTACTTTGTTACCATTCTTAAGAATGGTTTGGGGAAACCTCTTATAAAGTAGATTTGGAGTTTTCACTATATTATTTTTCAAGATTCCTGTGATTTAGTAGTGGGCTCGTTTCTTTGAACAGCGAAAAACAATTTCTAAAAATGTTACGAATCCAGAGAAATTATGAGTTAATTTTTGGCATGGTCAAAAATTCAAATGGCCATAGGAGCTAGATAGGTAATGTGAAGTGAGTGTGGAGCCTGCTGAGGATGTGGAACTGCAGAATTCAGGCTTTAGCTGATTCAGGCTGGGGTGATGCAGGCTGGGTTGATGGGGCTGGGGTGATGCAGGCTGGGTTGATGGGGCTGGGGTGATGCAGGCTGGGTTGATGGGGCTGGGGTGATGCAGGCTGGGTGCTGGCTGGGCACCACCAGGCTTTCTAAGATTGCAGGATAGGCTGGCAATTTGCATTTTTCACTGGAAATTCCCAATGTTTAGACATTGGCTCAGCTTTCCAAGTACTTGATTTTAAAATCATCTCTTTAGAATCATACATGTTTATAGTGTTTTCATCTTTTTCCCTATAGTACTTATCTATAATTATCTACTTTTACTCACCTATGTATTTAGGTAAATACAGTGGTATTTTCTTACCACTGTAACATGAGCACCAAGAAGATCTTTTCTTTTTTTTCCAGCTAATGTTTTCTTACTTTTCAGAATATTTATGGACAAGCTATAAGCTCCTAACATGTAGCCTTTAAATGAAAAGATGTTCCCTAGATAGCAGCAATCTAGATGAAACAATTAAGAACTGTAAGTACTTAGCTTAAGGATAAAACGTTTAATCATCATGATACCCAAGGCTATACTGCTTAAAATGGCTCATAACAGCCTACAAGGACTGATGGTGTACATCTTCAGAACCATCCATTGTTTGCTTGAAATCAGTGGCAGTATGATTAATTTCAGGGGACAAATGGGGAAATGATACAAATATTGTTATCACTTTGTAACTAGCACGCTGCTAGATAAAAGGTGTGAAAAATTAGCCTAAAGAAGCACTTTCTAATGTTTGAAACTTTCTGACATTAGAACAACTTATCCCAGAGAGAATATTTCATCCATATTAAAATGCTGTTTTCTGAATTTATGCATGTTTCAGGAAGAAGAATGCTATGTCATATACTACATGGTTCCTTTGAAAATTCATGGATCATTTCCTTACAATTGCTGTTAACATTCTTCCTTTTGTCTTAGTTTCCTTTTAGTTTATTATCACTTAAAAGAATCAGAAATTGCATTTGTATTGCTGAAGCCCCTTTCTTATCACATGACCATGTATATAGAGCACCCGTGTTATGGCCTAGAAGGTTATTGATTTACTCTTTAGTTCTTACACTGGGTGGACTCATCAGTTCAATACTTATCTGAAAACAGTGATTGCCTCTCTCCCTCAGCAGAGCTGAAATTGTGTTATGAGACCCTTCATAATTTATGACTGACCTTTGGGAGGCCAAGTCTTGTGCAGGCCTAGTGTAGGCAGTCATGGCTAATGCGACTCATGTCATAATAGCTGTACCCAGGAAGTACCAATCCACAGCTCTTCTCCCTGTCTTGCCACTCTTATGTTCTCTCCACCACCTCTCCCACAGTGTCATAAATGTTGTTTCAGGGCTGAACATTCAAGTGTCCTCAGACTCTTGAGCAGTCATGTGTCCCTGTATCTATCACCATTCATTGCAAAGAGAAACGTCTCTGAATAGGGCCAAGAGTAACATTTATCTAGGAGTATAAACAAAAATATTTAGCAGGCAACTTGGCATCCTGTCAATTGAGCTAAACTACAATAGTAGTTAGTTTACCTTACAGGACCTAAGACTCCCTTATCGAAGTTATTTATTTATTTATTTATTTATTCATTCATTCATTCATTTTTCATTCATTCATTCATTTTTGGCCAGATTTATAGTACCAAGCATTAATGTCTTCCAGTAGAACAGGACTCAAATTCACTCAGAAAGCATTTCATTACTCCATAATAGTCATAATATTACGGCACAAGTGGATACACCTTGCCTGAGAGGTTGGTGTGGAAGCTCATGGGGTTCTTATCTGGGAAAGACCATTGAAGTTTTTTCTTCTTCAGGAGCCTGTATATTCTTTCATTATGAATGTTAGCCTGCTCACATTTCTTCCATCTACATTTCTCTACATGTTGTAACCAATGTGTGGTCTCTTGAGAATAAGGTCTTATCAACGAATCCTGGTGGGTAACCATGAATAATGGCAAAAGTGTGCTTTACCATATATATATGGTGTGTGTGTGTGTGTGTGTGTGTGTGCGTGTGTGTGTTTGTGTGTGTGTCTATGTATACAATAGGGTATTTGAGTATGTGTGTCTATTTAGACCCAAGAGTGACATCAGGAATTATTCTAGATTGTACTTCCACCTTATTGCTTTGCTCCGGAGTTTCCCAGGTTCCCTGTTCCAGAGTCAACATTCTAGACAGCCAACATTTCCTCAGGGCATTTTTAAAATGGGTATCTGGGGATAGGATCTCAGGTCATTTTGCTTGCAAAGCAAAGACTTTAACTCAGAGCCATCTCCCCAGCTCTACTTTCTATTTTTCAACACAGTGTCACTGAACCTGTAACTTACCCAGTTGTGCTAGATTGGCCGGCCTCTAAGCCTCAAGGATCCTCCTGCTTTCACCTTTCCAGTGTTGGAATTACATGTGCCCATTGTCATATCTATTCTTAATACTGTTGCTGGGACTCTAACTCAGGTAAACTTTGTGGAAAGATTAATAGATAAAGAATTTGTGGGTATGATTTCTTCTATGTCTGGTAGTTCCTTTCTTATAATGTAGTGAGCCATTGTTTTGAAAACTTATTTGTGAAAATAGTTGGGGTTCTAGCATGATGCTCTTTTCTTTTAAGGAAGATTTTGTTTATTTTAAATAAGTAATTAGATGTTATTCTAGTCTGGGACCAACTTAACCTAAGTTTGCAGTTTTATATTTCACATACCTCACAAGCTGAGAATTAGATTAAAAATCTTTTGAAAGATTGTTTCAGTTGGGTGCCACTTATGGTGAAAGATGATACTTTGGAATCTCAATGTTTATAGTGTTCAGTTTTCATTAGACCTAGACTTTGACTTTAGCCCTATAGGTCAAGGTTTTGTGACAAGGTCACAAAATGTTCACTCAAAGTCTGAGTCTTTGCTTTGAAGTGCTCTACTTACTTCTTGGAATTTAGTCTTTTCTCTAGTTTTACTTACTTGTTAGTTCAGAGACAATTTTAAGATTTTTATTTCATTTAATTTTTAATGTTTTTTCATTTGGAAGTGTCTTTTCTGAATCATCAGTTTCTTATCAAGTCCAGAAGGATTATATTTTTTGAATTTCCTTAGGATATCTTTATCTTCTTTTCTTACATGCAATATGTAGAGTTTGCTTGGGTAAAGACTGTTAGGTTGTTAATAATTTCCCTTATTTTTATTTTTTCCAGGCTTTCTTCATGGTCTTTTACATTCCAGTATCATTGGGAAGTCTAATTATAATCATTTCCAAAACTTTGGATGTGACAATTTCCATCCAATGAAACCCACAAGGATTGTCACTTTGTTCTCATATTCTAAGATCTACAATGGTGAATCTTTCCATGAATCACACTTTGTTCATTTTCCATAAGTCTCTGTAGAACTGGAGAGAGGTGTCCTGCACTTGTAGATAATCTCTTGTTTTCTTTTCCTTCATTTCTTACTCCTCTACTTTTGAGTCTCATCATTAAGATGGCAGAATTTCTGAGATTATTGTCAAAACTTCTTTTATACCAGCTCTTTTCCTTCTCCGTTTTTGTATATGAAGGATTCTCTGATTTTATTTTTCTATTCTTCTAGTGAATTTTAGGTTATGATTTGTATCTTTCTAAACATTCTATTCACTGTTTTTTTCCTTTGGCTTATCCACTGTACTATTTCCTATTATGATGAGAGAGACAGAGATTTAAATGTTCATGTTCTACATATATTCTCATCATTTATTTGACTCTTGTCCTGAGTTTTTGTATTTTATTCTTGAAGGCATAGAGGAATCTTTCATCCTCTTTGAAGGAAGTGCTTGATATGAGTAGCTAATGAGAGAGAGTTCTGTATCTCTGTGCAGCAGGCATAGTTTATGTGATTTTAGCTAATGTAGCTAGAGAGAGAAAGAGAGTTCTGTTTTGAGGTTGATAAGTTCCATCCTACTTGCCCAAGAAGTTCACTCTTACAACTGACAGTTTTGCAGCTTTCTGTCTCCATGTGATATGTGACCTAGGCCTCCTCCAACTTCTACCAGACCCATTCATTTTCTCTCCTATAGAACTGTAAGCGGAATAAATCTCCCTCTCTCTTAGGTTGTTTGAGTTTGAATAGTGTCTCACAGCAACAAAGAACAAAAACTGTTAAAACTTATAAAAGTTATGTGTAATTTTTTTAAGTCATGATATAATCTGAATCAGCTTCAAAAAAAAACATGGTTTAGTTCCTTCCCCATGTGCAATCAGTTCATTTCTGGATGGGAGTTGGGTTGCAGATTATTTCAGGGAGACATGCTTGGCACATCTCTCTTTGACTTCTCATTTTTTAAATATTTCTCCCGTGCCAGTCAATAGGAAGGTTCTAAGGAAATCAAAGTGGAAGCACACAATACCTCTGGATGCCCAAACTCAGAATATATGTCAGCACCTCCTACATATTTGATTGGACAAAGCAATCCAAACCATAAGCTCAAGCTCCAAGGGGTAAAGAACTAGTACTGTCTTGCTTTTGTTCCCTCACAAATGGGTGCTATCTGCATTACAGAAGAAACTAAGATATGGATACTCAAAGTAACAGACTCAAGGCCATGAACTAAAGAAATGTCAGTGCTGGTCTTGGAGTCCTGTGATCTGCTTTTAGTTTGTTTTCTGAAATTTTCTCTTCCTTAGTGGGAAGAATGAATATGATGAAATAATAAAAGAAGAGGCAAGAAGTAGCTAAAAGGTTTGAAGTAACTATATAACTAATTAAAAACATAAAAGAAAAATAAGGTATTTGTAAAAGGGTATCACTGAGGTTTTTATTTCCTTTATGGAATTAGGCAGGGATGAATGCTATTTAAAAACAAAAGGTATACTGTTGAAAAGGATTGCTTACAAGACAATGCAATTACGGAATCCTTCTCATCACAGTAACTGCAAAATGTCCACAATGTCAAAAATAAAAGCAAAAAACAAACAAAACAGCCCACCATTCATATGATATGATATCAGTAGTATGAATAATTGGAAATTTAAGGAAAATGCTTTTGGAATTTGTTACAATTTCTCTTCATGTTCCTGATAAACACACAACCAGACAATTTAGGAGAACAAAGGGTTTAATTTTACCTTCCCATTCTGAATACAGTTCATAGTTCAGTTCAGCAAGAAAGTTTACCAACATCGGGTATTATGGGAACTAATCACAATACTTTAACAGGAAATAAGAGGGAGGGGCAAACCTTCTTACTTGCCAGAATGCCTACATGAAAATATGGGAAAGCATGCCCAGCTACTGAATCAGATTTTTTTAATGTTATCTAATATACCAGAGAATGGTTCAGCCAGTAGGGGTTGGGTATTCTCACATCAATTGGATAATTACCCACAAACTTCTTAGGACTTGCATTAACTACCATTTCTTCAGAGATATGCCCAAAGCCTCAAACTTTAATCATCAAGTTGACACTTGTTTCTGACTCATGACCTCTTAGAACTACAATATTAAACTTAAATTGGCTACTTGACTGAATTAACTTAGATTCTAAGTTTTTCTAAAATGTGTACATGGGAAGAAGATATCCCTCCTGACATAACATAACAGGTATCCCCAGATGAGCTAAGTGGTTTGCATATTAAATTGTAAATCACACAGTTGGTATTTTCTAGCATCTTCCTTGATTCTTCATTCTCCAGTTTTCTTCACTTTCTTTTTATTAAAAATTTTTTTTCTAAATATGCATATTTGATCATAGCATTATTCTGCTTTAAAATCTTCAGTACCTTCATTATCTTCAGAGAGAAACCTCACCTCCTTATAAACCTTTATCAATGGCCTCTCTCATCTTCCCTACAGTTTGCCATCCTTCTCTTCCCGTTAAATAACTTGTAGGTTCTAAACAAGGTCCTACACTTGCAGATCTTTTACTTTTTTTGCTCACCTGTTCTTTTGACTAGAAATATCTTAACCTCTCTCTCTCTTTCTTTCTTTCTCATTCTCTTTCAAAAACTGATCGAGAAAACAATGTGGTAATCCATGTTAATACTAACAAGAAAGTAAATTGTGAGCAGAAGTAACATGTTATGTTTGCTGTATGACATTGTAGAAATCATGTGATCTCTTTCCATCCCTGTCTTTCCCATTGGTTAAGAAGGACATAGTTTCCATGAGCAGCAGCTGTAGTTCAAGAGAGACCCTTCAGTAAGTAATGCTGTGAAAGAACCCCATGTTCACAACATTATTGTAAACTTCTAATACAAATGAAACATCAATTTTCTTGAACTAAGTTATTTAGATTTGGGGGTATAGTGTATTTCTAAGAATAACTCAGGATACTATAAAAAAGATGACATTTTCCAATAAAAGTTTTGGCCTTCCTGTATTTACTGAACATTTAAATGCTCTTTATATCCTTTAGTTGTTTTTTGGCAAAAATGCCTAGATTTGTATGTTATTGAATTGCTATATAAAGCATTAATACTTGTACTTTATTATTGTTGAAACAATGTTTACATTTCATTGTCCTCTCACTTAAGGTATATTTTAATATCTAAAGATATTAAATAATCTATAGCTCTTTTAAAATCATCCATTTCATATTTTTATGAAAAGCATTACTTCTAAAATATGATTGATGTTTGTCTGATTTCCCTTTATTTTAAACATGAAATTCTATAATTTAATGTGATTTATCTTTGTTAGTGATACAGTTTTATAATGAATACATTCATTTGCTTTGATGTTTCTCTCAATATTGAAGAAAATTCTAACCTTGTGATTTTGAATCATTTCCTAAATGACACATCTTAGGTATTTAACATCCATTTAATTCTTTCACAACAGCTTGACCTCTTGGCACTCCACTGAAGATCTGTTCTGTCCAGGGATGCAGAAGATACCAAAAGACAACAGGGAAGACCTTACCGGTCTCAAAGGGGAAATACATGATTCAGTGCTCTAATCTGTTTCTGAGTAGAGTGGACATAGTTTCCTCATAGCTCTCTAGTTGACACTTCATTTTTTTCACTTAGATATTTAATTGCCTTTTATGTGAAACTTAAATAAACTGAACACTATGAAGTATTTTCCAGACTAATTAGAAATACCCTTGGTTTCTTGTTTGTCTGTCTTTCAGAGTGTGTAGGTGAAGCAATACAGTGATTTATAATGTGAGATATTTCATGTTTGCCTGGAAATAAATGCTCCAGATAATGAAAATTTAATTTTTATTTTTTTCAGTTCCAGACCTTGTGTTTTGGATTTACACAAAAGAATGATAATACTTGCTGAAATAAGTGTATGTGCTCCCTCATTAACATAAAGTTATATTTAAGAGTGAAAGAAGTCTACAAGACTAAGGTGGAGAGAGAGAGAGAGAGAGAGACAGAGAGAGAGAGAGAGAAGAAGGAGAAAAGAAATCTCCCCTGACACAGACTGCCAGAAGCAGGTTTACTTACTAAGTCAACAATCTTCAGCTTTAGTAGCTGGCCTGGTTTTGTGTCATAAAAGCTTTAGCGTGGCTCACATTGCATACTATTTTCAATGCTTCTGGTACAGAATAATTCTGGAAAGTAAGCCTAAGGTTGTAATGGGTACTCTTAACTATTGCTGTGAGAGAGCACACAAAGTCAAACAACTTAAGGGAGAAAAGGAAAGTTATTCACCTTACAGTTCCAATGAGATAATAGGGAGGTTCCAATGGGATCTAGGGATAGTCTTTGTATTGTAAATGTATTAATCCAAGTAATCTCTTCAGATGGTCTCAGCTGATCTCAGTTAATGCCAGGTGTGTCAAGTTGACACCCAGTATTAACTATCACAAGTCTATCCCTTGTCAACTTGACACCAGATCACATTTCCTTAGGTCACTCTCAATCTCCACATAAAAACAGTAAGATTCATAATTCTTTATTACAGTAATATAACTATCTACATACAACCACACACATGCATTATTTTTCCCAATATAAGTGACAAAGTCTCTTCAGAAATGTTAGTCTTTAGTGTCCCATCACACAATATCATAATGTAGATTGCCATATTTTATGACATAACAACAGATTAACATTACATAACATAAATATCTTCTTAGTGCACACCATACTCGATCCAACTGTAAAAGTCTCAGAAAGTCTACATCAGTAGTCCCAACACAGCCCCAAAGTCTAAAGCCAAAAACCTGTTATAAAATAAAAAGACAAGTTGTATACTTCCAACATACAATGGCATGGAATAAACATTCCCATTCCAAAAGGAAGGAAAAGGGGTGTTTCCAGGAAAGATCAGTTCATAATAAGATTGAAAAACAGCAGGATAAACTCCAAATCTTGTAGCTCCAAGTCCAATACGTAAGCCTCTCCTTGAAATTATCTCAGTTCCAAAGGGTTTCTATTTTATACCTCCAATGCAGCTGACCATAGAGCATATCACTCTCTTGGGCTGGCTTCTCCCAGGGTATACAGCTCTCCTTGGCAGAAAACCCAAATTGTCTCTGGCATCTCTAACATCTTCACTTCTCAATGGCAAATCAGGCTTTAACACAGTACAAACTGCCCTTCTTGGGCCTCTAAACTGCAGGCTTTTTGTCACCTGATGTTTAGATTCTGCCATTTTCTGAAACCTTGGAGGAAGAATCACGACTTCCTTCTCTTGCATCCTTGATGCCCCTAAAACAAGAACCACATGGACAATGTTGCCAAGTTTTGTTGTAGCCTTGGGTTAAGGATTGGCCCTCTTGAATCACAGCTGATTTGACTTCTCTGTGTTGACTGCAGGAAAAAGCCTCTTTCAATCCTAGGCAATTGCTTTGCAGGAGAAACAGACCCTTGCTTTGTAACTCTACCATTTAGCTCATTTCTTCCAAAAGGATTTGAATTCTTATGGGTGGGAGCCTTCTTTGAGAATCTTGCCCTTAAGGTAGACCTTCTCCTATTTTCCAGATTGAGAGCAGACTTTGATTTACTATGGAGCTAATCTCTTTAATAGCCATTTTGTTCTCTGCTTCTTCCTTGTTCAACTTTTTCTAAGTTTGCCATTGCATTTTTTCATCATCAGATCTTACAGTTACTGCTTCTTCCTGCCTGATTTCTTGTTCTTTTTCATAACTCTGAAGATAACTAAAAAGTAGCCATGTCACATTGTCAAGACTACATTGCTTTGAAATTTGCTCTGCAAAGCATTCTAGCTTAACTTCATGCAAGCTTCAGGATGAGGGCAAAACTTTACTAAACTCTCTGCCAACACATGGCTTCATTTGTCAGTCATCTAATTGCAAACACAATCTCCGTACCCCTCTGGACCATCACAAGCTGAGCTTGTGTGTCTCACAGCATTTCTATCTTCTGAGTTCTCATAAGAAAGGCCCATTTGTCCCCATCACCAAGATGCAAAGACTTTCCCAGCAAAAATTCCCAAAGTTATCCATATTTTCCCAATAAGCAGTTCCAAAGGCACACTGGCCACATCGCAGCATTGGCCATAGTGCTGGGTACCAACTTCTCTCAGCTTCACAAACAGCCTCACATTGTGGTACCAGTTGCTCTTAATCTCATAGCAATACCCGACTCTCGGTATCAATTTCTGTAATGGTTACTCCTAACTATTGCTGTGAGAAAGCACCCAAAGTCAAACATTTAAGGAAGAAAAGGAAATTTATTCACCTTATAGTTCCAATGAGATCTAGGGAGGTTCTAATGGGATTAAGGACTGATCTTTGTATTATAAATATATTTATACAGATAATCTCTTCAGGTGGTCTCAGCTGATCTTAGTTAATGCCAGGTGTGTCAAGTTGACACCCAGGATTAACTATCAGATGGTCTTGTTTTGCTAACACAGAGAGCTGCTATTAGCAGCCACATGATGAGTTTTCTGCATGTGGATAAACCCATTTCCTGTAGTGCTGGAAATAACTACTGAAACTCTCTGTAGAATTTTTCTTGTGTTTCTTGTTTTAATATGAGGGGCAAGGAAGAATAACTGGTATTAACTTTATCAGTTATTGTTTTGCTAATTTCCTGGTGTTTTAACACCTGAATGAAGGTGAAAAAAATCTCAATTCATAAATGATGCTTTGTGCTCTAAAAATTTTTGTTCTTATATTGACCTGTTATATTGACAGGTTCATATTTCTAAATTTCTGAAGACACGGACAAGCTCTTTGAATAATATGGTTGTGATTTTCTAATAGCATTTTTATAGCATGAATATGACTGTGATCCAAGCAGTAAAAGCTTTGTACCTATAAATAGCATGAACTAAAATAAAGCAAAATAGGGATTTTGGAGGGTTAAGAGATTCAATCAGGGTAAGCCTCCTTGGTCTAATGATATGTGACAAAGAGTATGCCTTATATATTTAAGAATCCTTTTTTGGTTAAGAGGTAAGAGTCTGGAGTGAAATGAAAGTAGAGTCATCAACATTCACTAATGGGCTCAATAGAGGTTATAGAATAGCAGCTTTGAAAGATCTTATGTGAAGAATTGACTTACTTCTTCCTGGAATGGTGGAACACAGAGCTTCATAGACAATTATAAGAATTTGGCTTTTAATCTGTATTGGTGTGGAAGGATATCTATTTTAAGGTCATAAGCAAAAGAGTGATACAACTTACATTTAACCAGGGCTATTCAATCTGCCTCATTGAGAACAGGCTTGAGGGGGTTAAGGTAAAAAGAAGGAAAACCAGTTTGGAAGGTGGTGTAACAATTCAAGTGAAAGAAGTTAGTGTTAAGCACAACAGGGATAATGAGAGTGTTAAAAAGAGATGAGACATAGTTTGAAGACAGAGCATTTATGTGCCCCTAGCATCTGCCTCACAGGTTGTTTTCTGCCTGTAGCCTACCTCAGACCTGTTAGTCTGCTTGTAGTTTTACAGTTGGTGAACTGTCATGTACTGAGTTGCCTAAAATCTACCTATTCTACCTACCAGTCCACCAACTGGCCTGAGGTGAAGTTACAAGCAGACTAAGAGGTCTGAGGTAGGATGCAGGTAGAAAAACCTATGAGGCAGATGCTAGGGGCACATATGATGGCAAGCACCTGGGACTATGTCTTTAATGACTTCATATTTCTCAGCAAAGTAGGAAACACAATTTCTAGCTGACAGTGAGGACAGGAAGACAGGGGAAGTGTTGGAGACAGGAAGAAAAGGGCACTTGTGAAGCGTCATCTACTAATGCAGATGGGTTATTCATCATGCACAAGGAATGTGGGCAGGTGTTCAAGGCAGGTGTCCTAATTATGGCAGCTTAGCACTCTAGGTCTAGTAAAAAAAAATCACTGGACTTATACCCTTTACTACCCTCTTCTGCTTTCTAAGTGGAATCACTGCCCCTTTTGCTGTGCAAACAGCACTGCTTGAACTTCTGTGATTTACACACTACACTATCTTCCCCTCTAATTGTTTGCAATTTGTAATTTCATCCATTGTACACATGCAAATAAGCTTAGATTTATAAGCAAGGTTGGCTTTGTGTTAAAAGAAAATCCTGTTTATTTCTTAATCAAAGTGGTGGGTCGGGTTTAAGTTAGCATAACTATTGTACGAATGAAGTAGTATATACTGTCTTGCCATAAATCTTTCATCTAAGGCAGTTTTTTGAATGTCAAGGAAGATAGTGTGTTTATAAACACAGAAGAAGTGCCTCCTTTAGCAGTTTCTGGATAGGCAGGAAAGAAAAACAGAAGACAAGATGGGAATTTTTTCCCCACTTTAAGGTCTATCAACTTAGTAAAATATTTCATGTCTGTGTTAGACCTACCTCTCTGTATCAGGTGGAAAAAAAAAAACACACGCAAGACTTTCCTATCTCATAGGAAATGATGTCTTAATATCTCTAATGACAGATTTTTGACTCCAAACTTAACATATTTGAACTAGCTAGAACAGCTTTTTTCTTAACATCTTAAACTATATCAGATTAAGCAAAAACCATTAAGAGGCAAAATTATTGTTAGCAAATGAATAGTAGAATGGTAAAAGAAGTTAGAGCAAAGGAAATGTGAATTCAAAAATAGAAATCCTAAACAAAACAAAAACAGCAAAAGAACCAAGTTCTGAATTTTAATCATTTGTCATTGAGTAGAAATCTGAAACAAATCCTTTTTAAAACCCTGATTTTTTTTTTCTTGGAAAATGCTGACTGCAGGACAAGTCTTCTAATGAATTTTCTACAACTAAATAATGATTCAGTAGTATTTGAATCATGTTGTCTACTAAGATGTAACTGGAAATTTGCTGATGCTTATCTTAATACAGCTTTTTTCCCTCATAGGTAAGAGGAAAGTGTAAAAAAAATACAACATCTCGTCTCATCTGTCACCAAAAACATTTGGAATCTGCAAGCCTAATGCATAACAATTGTCTTTGCTAGTGTGGCAGATTTTTTTAAAGTTGCCTCGTTTCTATTGATATGGGAAATTAGGAAATCTAGATTTAAAAACATTAATTTAACAGGGATACTTTGCTGAATTTCCTTATTCACAATCAACATTTTGTTTACTTAATGTAGAAAAATTTCATCTGCAAATAAATGAATTCAACAAATTGTAAATCCTTATTAATATAACACCATCCACTAGTTAAATATACCTCATCATCTTAGAAAATGTATACCAACAACTCTTTTAACATTTCTTGAGCAATATTGGAAGAAAAATTTCTGGCTACATGCTTATGTCTTTTAAAAAATTATGCAAAAATCATTAAGGAGTTATGAAAAATGTAGAATATGTTTTTGGTGACTTTCAGTATGTACATAGTTTGCACAATATTTTGCCCTACATACATAGTTTGCAGAGAATTTTGCCTTTCATCATATTAGCAATTGTAGCATTAAAACATTTTTATTTCCTGAAAATAAGCAGTAGTTGTTTATATTAATATGATAATAAAATTTAAACATATAATTTCATTGTAAATGCTTTCATTTTATTATTCTTGCTGTTAAATTTATGTTGAGATAGATAATTTTATTACTTTTAGACTGTTTTGGTTAGATTTTTTTAGACTATAATAACTTTGTAAAACATGGCTTAACTTTCCTCTTTGCTCATAGAAAAAAATTCTTTGAAATCTAAAAGAATTCTCCTGTAACATTTTGTCTTTAGATATAGCTTAGTCCATGTCCTTTATGTTGTTTTTGATTTGTGCAGAGATGATTTGATTATTGTATCTTTTCCAGAGACTCTTCTTTCAAACAAACATTTTGTACTTATAAGTATGGACCTGCAGCATTTTATGAAGTACATAACCTCACTGGAATTTTAAAATAATGGAAACACCCTATAAATACTAGTATATAACATGTAGATTTATAATTCTTTTGGCACTACATTTTTTCTTTAAATTTTTCTTCTCTTCCATAAAACCATTTCTCAAAGAATATTCTAAATCTGCATTTCACATATTATTGTTTTTGCCAGGTATTCAAACATTTCATTCTAATTAGAATTAAGACTGTAAAACATTTTTTATTCTACAAATAATGTAAACATTGTTCATGTTCCTATGATGTCATTGTGATTTATTCCTCAACTTTAAACATAAATTCAATATGTTGAATGTGAAATATATAAGAAAAGAGCTATGTCTGGGAGAAACTTAACTTCTGTGAATATGGAAGAAAGGAAACCTGCTATATATTTCAGTGCCCACATGCCTTGTGACTTCCAGTAAGGACAAATTGGCAGAGGTATGGAGTGGGTGTGTATGTGTTCCACATTCATTTCATATCAGTCCTCTACATTAGTGAGAATAAAAGTCTAATGGGACAAAAACTCCAGGGATCTGGTGCTGTAGGTTTGGTTACCTGGGTTACCCACTCTCAGTTCTTGCAAAGTCATGTTTACATTTGTGAGAGTTTCTCATTCTTACTCCTAGAGGATTCAAATGTTGAGCATCCCGTTGCCACTGTCCTGGGAGAAAATACACACTTAAAGACAAATAGATCTCTATGTGGTGGGACACACCATTAATCCTGGCACTGAGGCAGCAACTTTAAGGTCTCAAGGCTATCCCGGGCCACATAGAGTCCTGAATTGACTTGGAAAGTGAGGCCTTTTCTAGGAATAAAGAGGGAAGGAAGAGAGAAGAAAGGAGGAAAGAAGAGAGAGAAGAAAGAAAGAAGGAAAGGAAGGAAGGAAGGAAGGTAGGCTAGAAGGAAGGAAGAAAGGAAGAAAGAAAGAAAAGAAAGAAAGAGAGAGAAAGAGAAAGAAAGAAAGAAAGAAAGAAAGAGAGCAAGAGAGAGAAAGAGAAAGAAAGAAAGAAAGAAAAAGAAATAGAAAGAAAGAAAGAAAAAGAAAGAAAAAGGAGGGAGGGAAGAAGGGAAGGAGGAAAGAAGGGAAGGAAGAAAGGAAGGAAAGAGGAAGAAAGACTTAGAGTGAAGCCCGTTAATATAATTTACAAAGTAATATGTGCTAATTAGTATAACTGGAAAGACAATCCACTGAGCCAACATTATCACTGTGCTGAAGAGAGGCTGCTCATGTGTCTGCTTAGTCTGGGGCAGGGACAGTCCATGGCAGAAACCCATGTTTCGCGAAGCTGCCCATGCTTCTAGTCTGCTCTCCAATGACATGCTTTGGTAGGGATCAGAACTTGTTTTACTTCTCTGGAAACTAGATGATTTCAGGAAAGGAAGTTACAAATCACATCCTCATGCTTTTCTTCATAAATTCACTGCATTTACAATACCTCCTGATGAAATTGCCAATATATTGTTGGCAGTATTTACTAGTTTCAGAACTGACAAACGCTTTCTTTCTCAATTGTATTTCTTTTGGATTTTTATCTTTAAATAATGCCCCAGTTTCACAGAGGACATCAAAGCAGGTTTTCACAAGAAATCAAGGATTCTTTCATCAATAGAAACTCTGTGAGTGAACCTCTATGGGTACTTGATATTTGAGTGGCAAGGTAGATGAAATCTCAGAAGCATTTCTCAAAGTATGTTCCTCAACAGCCAGATGTCATTCACATCACAATTCTTTATTGAAGGAATTTTCAATATCATTACTATGCAAAAGAGCATTGAAATTTTATAAGGCAAACACAGTTTACAACATTTCCAAGAACTTATTTGAACTCATTAGCTTTAGCAGTTTTGCAAAGTATCATTAAGGAAAATTATTACAACAAATTCTGGAAAACATCTATATAAAAACCTTCACTTTCTAATTGTAAGGAATTAGATAAGTGGACAGATAAGGTCTTTAAACAGCAGCCTTGCAAAGTTAATTTTCACAACTACAGCTCTCCTGACTCCTTTTCTCTTTCTTCTTATCCTTAAAGTGAATGTTGGAAGCTTGTACACAACATGGAGCTGCTTATTCAGCTCTTGAACTGTCATATGTATGAAAGGAACAATTAATATGAGGTGAGAGAGAACATATTCGGAGCATTATAAAGAAAACACTACTGCCCTGCAGTATAGCCCATACACTTTTAAGTTATGCTCTTAAAGGATGAACGTGTTAAGATTCATGGTGATACCTGAAACAATTTCCTACCATTTCCATACTTTTCCCAAGAAAAAAATATACTGTTTTATTTTTATAATTTTGCCAAGGTTTTAATTTTATCATTGTCAACCCAAGTGATTTATAACATGTTTCCTTAAGTGGGAAAGTGAAAAGCTTTCAGCCAATCTGTTGTTGCTGTTTGACAAATACTATGGGCCCATGTCTATCTAACGTGATTGAATGATGGCAAGAGGTGAAATCAGAGAGATGATTAGGCACTAAGGGCTCTTTACTTGTGAGTGGATAGATTTGTACCACCATTAGGAAGAGTAGGTCTATCACCTAGAAAAGGATGCACTCAGTACCTTTCTGTTATATCCAAGCATACTCTCTTGCACTTACTCCCTTCTATAGGGAAGGGGTGGAGGCTGATGTAGTAAGTAGAATGTTACCAGATGCAAGAGTCTTAACATTAGACTCTCAGCATCCAAAACAGATTTCTGTCCTTTATTCATTTTTCCAATCTCAATGATTTTGCAATATAAACACAAAATATGCTAAATTAGAAAGTTGATGTTTAGAAAGTGAGGTATTACATAACAGCTAATTAAAATGTGGAAGTAGTTTGGAACCAGGTAATGGCAGAGGTTGGAAAAACTTGGAAGAGAATTTAGAAACCCTCTATTATCAGACAGAAGGCCTTAAGAAAAATTCTGGCAAAGCTTAGGAAAGGAGAATAGCAGTAAGGAGGCTAAATCACCTTAGATATTATGTAATTCTGGCAGAACTAAGAATAGTGAAAGTAATTTTGATGGAGTTACACAGAAATGAGAAGCGGGTTTTGAAAATTAGATAAAAAAAATCACTCTTGTTTTAATGTAGCAAAAAACTTGACTTAATTGTGTCTATGCCTGAAGGCTTAGGAAAGGTAGAACTTAAGATCAATGAGCTAGGATATTTGACAGAAAGAATTTCTGAGCAAAATATTAAAGGGATTTCTTAAAGGCTTCTTTTAACTTCAAATAGTAAAATGAGAAAGAAGAGAAATAATTTAAGCATGAAGTTTATAATTAAAAGTAAATGAGAGAGAACCAAATGACTCTTGATAAAAGGATACATATATATGGAAGGTAATCGAGCTGCTGGAAAAGAATGACCCAGCATGCATTTCAAAGGTCTTCCAGGTTGCCTTTTCACTCAAGTGCCAGGAGATCTAGGAGGGCTGCATGAGCCTGGATGTTCTCCCTGGGCTGCCTGCCTAGTGCCATGGCCACAGGCAGTTATCCTTGGCTGCCATAGTTGTTAATCAAGAGGCCTTAGGTGCAGCTTGGGCAACAGCTCTAGAAGTTATAAATGACAAATGTTGGCAAAATTCAATCGTTTGACTGGTATGGAGAACTGAAGAGCTATGGAGACAAGGCTTCTTGCAATTAGATTTCAAAATATCCTACCAACTGCCTGAAGATCCCCGCACAGACTTGTTGCAAGGGAAAGCATGGAGTTTCACAGTTCACAGGATATTTTCCTTACACTTGATCTCCGCACTTTCATTGTAAAAGAATTCAGAGATATATCCTTGAATGAAGAGATTTTAACTAGAGTTCTGTAATTAGTCCTGCTGAGGTCTGTTAGAAGTTAGAATGTGAGTCATGGCTTGTCTGGGAACACTGACCTTGCAGTCAAGGTTAGCTCAGTGGAAGGCCATCAGAGGATAATGGCAGTGACTAGAGTAATGAGTCTCATTCCTACTTTTGGAAATGTGCACACCAAGCAGTACAGCTCTCCAGCCTATATGTGGATCCATGAATGTTTGATTCATGTTGTGGTTGGATGATTGAAGCTTACACGATAAATGATTCTTAGAGAGCATCATATCTTGGAGGCAGGACCCTTCTCATAAGGTATGGAAATACCAAGGAAGAAACTTAAAAGATGTTCTCTGGAGCCAGACACATACAAACAACCTGGAAGCCTTTAAGTCCTAGAGGATAGCCTATGAAAATCTGTGGAAGAATTCTGGGGTAGAATAGAGAGTGGGAGTCAGTGTGTCAAGAGACAGTCATGTTCTGTGCAGAAAAAGGTCAGTGTAGAGGTTGGGAAATTACTACAGTCTTCCTGATACCATTATGTGAATATACATTACTAGTGTCCAATAGCCATGGCAGGGCTCATTAGAAAGCTGATCCTGTTGGAGAAGATGCTCCACATAGTACTGAGACTTTATCCAGCACATGTTAAGATTGAAGAGTGCATCACTGCAATTCTTTTCTCTGCAGAAGGAAGCAGACAGAAACCATTATGGAAGTTGTTTTGAGGATTTGGGACTGAGACTTCTATTGGGCTTTTCCATCTCTTATTTTTGCTTCTTTTTGCCACAATTACTCTGTTGCATTGTACCAGATCTTAGTGAAAAAGAGAAATGTGAAGTTTCTGATGTTGAATAAGAATGAGAAGAGGTTGAGAAGAAGGTCCAGGAGACATGACTAGAAGGGAGATGTCCTCTGGATAATTACCTGGACTTTGCAACTTCTGACTGCCTACATCTTTCTAAATATTGGGGATTGTGCCTCACTTCAAAACAATATCATCAAAATCTCCATGTGAGTCTCAGATATTTTTAAACTCTTAAGGTGAACATAACATTCAGACAGAATTGATTTATCAATAGCTCATTACACACATGAAAGAATTGTCCATTAAGTGCAGTCACTTGAACCACATGTGTATATATGTGAATCACATGGAATATTTATATACCTGAATACATATGTGCATAAAATAACATATGGGTATCCTTGTTATTCATTCACTCTACTGTTCCATTTGTACAAATTCTATCACGAAACTTGACTCAAATTCTCTGTAAAACACTAGTTGGTCAGTATTTAAAGTTTGCGAGAATAGAGAAGCTGAGTCTTAGTATTACCCGTGCTTGAAAATTTTTAGATAAAGTTACTCTGGTTGCTTCCTTTCCAGTTTCTTTTTTTTCTGTTTTTCTCTTCTCTTTTTTTTTTCTCTCCTATTTTTTTCCCTTACTCTTACTCTTTCCATACCTTTCCTCCCTCTCTTTCTCTTGTTCCCTCTTCTTCATGTCCATTGTTGGCTATAATATAAACCTGTCCCAAAGTTAGTTGATCTGAGAATGTTCATCTTGGGAATGTTGATCAAAGGTATCCTTTGGAATGGGACATTGTAGGCGTAGGAGGGCAGAAGGTATGACTATAACTGCTTGGATGGGAGATTCATGTTATCTTTTTGGCTGACTCCTTAAAGTTAGTCAATCTTTAATAGCTGGGGATTTCCCAATCTTAGTTCTCCCTCCCCTGCTTATGTAATCAATAGCTTAGTGCATACTTCTGAAGATTTTTCTCATACCACTAAGCTAATAACTCTGGAGAGCTTTCCAAGAGAGGAGAAGACCCAACTTGTGTGATTTGGCTTTTTTTATGCAATCTCTCTTTAATGTGTTTGTCCTATAAATATCTGGCAACATGAGGATGAATGTGTAAACAGATACTCTTGGGTAAATATAAGTGGTCTCAGAGGCAAAGAGCAAATATGTTTTCTTTATAATGACTATGCATTTTCTGAGAATGCTCAGTTGCTGGAATTTAATTACATATAGCTGACAGAGTAACTTATTTCTCTAAAAGTTGAGAAAATTTTCCCTGATTTTTATTTCTTAATGCATAATAATCATAAGTCATTTCAATCAGTTACAACAGAGGAAATGAATGTAACATTTTCTGTATGATGTCCCCAAGGTCATCATTTGGAGAAAGAACTATGAAGAATTGGATGAAGACTACAATAATATATAGAAGAAAAAGTCTTCATATTGACAAGACTTTCTGGAAATAAAACCCATTGTCTTTCTTCCTACTTTACTTCAAAGATATCAATTGTCACTGCATTTATTACTAATTTTGGCATCAGTCAAGAAATCATCCTTGATAAATATCTGATGAGGGTCCAGATTTCTGATGCTTCCTTTATCCTAAGAGAATTTTCAGGTCTGCTAAGCTTTTCAGGAAACAAAATTCTTATTCCACTTGCTAAAGGAAATGTATCACAGTAATAGTTCATCACTGCTTATTAGAAAGGAGGGAGGATCTAAGAAAGAGGCAAAATGAGAAGCTGTTGTTTATGGGAATTAGGAAAGAATAATGGAGAAATAGATTCAGTCAAATAAACCTTTGATGAATGATTTTTTTTGTTAAATGAATTCTATCATTGCTCTAGGGTTAATAGAGAAAAATGGTCTAAATAATAACTCTATTGCTATGACATTGATTATAATGATTAATATGCATTTTTATTATTCATTGATGTCACTTTTTGGTATATTAGCACTTTGGAATTATTTTTAACTTTAGAATTTTTATCCAGTGTTTAAACTTTATGTTTTCCCTATATCCATTTTATCTATAATTCTGTCCGTTTTTCAAATTTGTGCTTTCATATATAATTTAAACTAATTTTACTAGCTGTGGTCTGTTTTGGCCAGATTCTTCTTTTAATATTTTATTTATTATTATGAGAGAGAGAGAGCGAGCGAGCGAGAGAGAGAGCATGAATATGCCACAGTGGACATGTTGAGATCAGAAAACAACTTTTAGAAGTCAATTCTCACATGACCATCAACAGAGGACTGGGTAATGAAAATGTGTGTAGATACACAATGGAATACTATTCAGACATCAGGAAGGATGAGATTGTAGAATTTGCTGGTAAATGGATGGAACTGGAAAATTTAAAATTGGACGTGGTATCTCAGACACAGAAAGTCAAACGTCACTTGTTCTCTTTTATGTGTGGGCGCTTGCATTGATCTCCTTGTTGAAGTATTTGGCTTGGAATTACTGTAAGAATCAGAAAATTAGAAAGGGATCAATCAGGGGGAAGGTGGGAAAGGAAGGGGAGATATGGGATACCATGACAAGTTGGATGAGGGAAAAAAATACCCACGGGGACATGAGGGGATAGGATATAGAAGAGGTGGAAGGACCTGTAGAAAAACTCTAAGATTGTGGGATGCAACCCTATAGGTTATTAATGTTATTAATATGTAAAAAACTATTCTTTTTTTAAAAAAAGGAGCAAAAATGGACACTCCCTATGCAGAGGAACCTGGAGTGAGGAAAACAAGGCAAAACAAACAAACAAAATGCCCTGAGCTGGTCCACTTAGAACCCAGTGACAATTAAAACTGTACTAGAAGTAACAGGAATGTGACATTTTCTGATAAGTTGCTGATCAGAGGTGTCAAAGGCCCCCAAACATTCCAGGCTTTTTCCATTGCTCTTGGTTGCCCTCCAAAAAACTAACAGTAAGTACTATTACTGTACACCAACTGGAGCTAGTTTGGGAACTTAATCCTTACACAGTACCAGGGAATACTATAGAAGTTACAGAGGGACAAAAATGATCAAAGGCCTCATCGACCTGTGAAATTTGCAAGTTGTAATAAAAATTCTCCATGGCAACAGGTGACCACCAATGTAATAGTAGCATGAATATCAAGGGGTCAATCAACAGCTTTCTGATTGGATTCAAGACCCCTTTGTCAAAATGGAACATGTCCCTACTACTGTTAACTAGAACAAGAACCTATAAAAGGGAAGGAAATAGATCACTAGAGAAAAACCGACTATGAGCAGGAAAATAGTACACTGAACTACTCTATAAATACCTGTTATTATACTCAGAGATTGGAAGAGCACTTAGCACTCAACCTAGAAAACTTCTTCTACAACAGAAATAGAGGATCTCAGTACCCAAACAGGATGTAACTTAGTATAATGGAAAATCAGTGAAATAGCCATCAGTCAACCGGAATACAGAGTACTGGCAACCCTGCATTGCTCACCGAGAATCATGTTAATCAAATCTCTCCACATCCTAAGACTCAGGAAACATTGTGGAAGGGAGGATGGTAAAATTGTAAGAGGTTAAAGATGGGAAGATCCACCAGTAGACATGACATTCCACGCGAGGCAGGACTGTGCATCTAGGAACTCACTGCACTGAGATTTGTCTTTACCAGACCTGCATAATGGCTGACATACCAGCATGCCCCAACAGACTAGTGAGGATCTAAAGATAAATCATTACATACAGTGGAAACCTTAGGAGACAGAGCTAGACAGATGAAAGGGAGGGTCCCTATCAGTGGGTCTGCCCAAGGAAGGGCCACTTGGTCTGCCACAGAGGTTTAACCCTCACTAGAGCAGATGATGCAAAGGAAACTCTGGAACCCATAGAAGCAGACTGACAGGACGGTGGGAAGGAGTGGGATGTAGTGATGAAGAGAAAGGAGGAAAAAAGAAAGGAAGGGAGAAAAGAAGAAAGGAAGTAAGAAAGGAAGGGAAAGAAGGAAAGAGGAAGGGGGAGAGAGGGAGAGGGACAGAGGGAAGGAGAGAGGGAGAGAGGAAGAGAGGGAGGGAGAGAGGGAGGGAGGGAGGGAAAAATATTCAGTATGCTTGTAAAACTAGGAAAAAATAAAAAAAATTAAAAAGTTGATTCTCTCCCTTCACCCTGTGAGATCCCGGGATCAAACTCAGTTCTCCAAGTCAAACAAGTACCATTTTCTACTTATAGACTCTATAGACTACTATATAGACTATAAACTATATCCATCTTTCTGACCCTGCTGGGTTGTTTTCAATCCATTATTTATATTTATAGTTACCTACATGAGTCAGCATTGAAGAGAATCCAGCTTATCACCACCATCGTCAGTATCACTATCATCAAAATTAACACCATACCACAGTAGTACCATTTCTTGAAAAATCAAGACTCACATATTTAGGGGAGTTTATTTCAAGTGAATGACATTTTTATTTCATTTGAAGCATTTACTAATACAACATTATATTTTATGTCACCACCAGAGGGAGCCTCCAAATCTATGGATTTGGAAAAGAAATGTACTGAAACAAATGAACAACAATTTTGCATATCTTATGAAACAAATGAACAACAATTTTGCATATCTTATGTTCAAGAATCATCCTGTTGGGCTCACATCAGCTCTTTCATACAGAAAGTGCCTACAGTCTTCTACTACACATGCCATATCATTTTGATTAATAGTCCTAGATAATAGCTTGGATTTTCATATCTCTTTTAAGAAATCTTTTAGCTTAAGCTTCTCTGTACTGCAAATCAACATTGTAAATTTGAATGCTCATGTTTTGACATTTCCTTATCTCCTTTAGATCCCACTGCTTCTTATGTATTTACATGATCAAATAAATAAATAATATTTTGAAATATATTTTGAAATAAAAAATTCAGACCTTACCACAGCTCTACCTTTCCTTATTTGTTTATGTTAATTCATAGTCAGAAGGGCTAGATCCTACTGAGAAATATTTAAACAGTCCCTGGGATCTAGTTTCTTTGATATCTTCATATCTAGAAATGACTGCCCTATGCATGTAAGACAAATAGGGTGAGCATAATATTGTCAGTTATGCACCCTTCCACAAATCTGTGATTTCTTTTTCTTGCAGGGAAAATCAAATGTTTTCACAATTTTCTACAAATATCATGCGCATGTGGAATGGGGAAGAAAATTATCCAACTGTTTCCTGCAAGTAGCACTAGCTGTTTCCCATCTAGGAAAGTCCTGAAACTACCAGAAAAATCCTCCTTCTGAATGCCAAGAACCTGATGTGAGCTGTAGTCATGATCCTATAGCTTGCTGGGTCTCTTTTATGACTTCATTGATATGTAATTGAATTATTTGTTTTTTAAAAAACGCTTTTTGAGGTTTGGACTTCTACATGAATGCATCATCCCTGCAGTAATGACGATTAGCATACCATTCATTTCCAGAATTTTCCATTTGCTCTTCAATTTATTGTGATAAGAACACTTGCCTTAGTGACATAGGTCCAAGGAGAAAAAGGTACTGAAAGAATTCTCTATTTATCTACTGCTTCTGCATCCTACTTTAAAAATTTCCAAAGTGTTCTCACATAGTAATTTAATTGACTCTGTTTAGTGGCTGTGGACATTGTTTTGTGCAGAAGTGAAGCAAATTGCTCAAGTTCATGGAGCAAATGAGTGAGAGTTGGGAGTAAATCCAGGACTGTGAACTGTAGGGCTGATGTACTATCCTCCATGGCATCATTCCTTCCCATCACACTTAGTTAAAGTCAGCTATTAAAGTCGAATTTCTGAGTTGAAGTCAGTGGGATTTTACTTCCATTACTAGAATGTTGTCCCAGCAGAAAAATGAATTATGAATAATGAACAGAGGTGAAATGAATTCATTCAAAATCAGTAGTTATATACTTACCCATTTCCTCCTTCTTTAACCTCTTTTAATCTCTCAAAGTTAAAACAAAAGTTTAAATAAAGATACTGCCCAAACATGAGCAATTTGGACAAAAAATAAGTACTCTATTTAATGTCTTTATAGTTCTGAATTTTAGTTATTTATCTCTCTATTTGTAAATAGAGTAAATGATTAAACTTACAAAGCCAACATTTTTGAATTTTTTTCCCAGAAAACACAGCCATTCTCCAACACAGGTGCAATTTAATTAAAGATGTAGATCTTTGAGAAATCACATGGGTTCACTTACCTTCCAACCAAGAATCCAAGTCACAATATGGTCTATGTGGCCCTGATACCTCCCTGGGGTTGTCCCCTGAATCACTGCTTTCCCACTGGCCATCACAGATGCCCCAGAACATGCCACAGTCAGGCTTTTCGATGAGTGACTCCTTCTCAGCATGGAACAACCAAGTGCCTGCCATCTCCTGCCCCAACTCCTTCATTGTCTCTACCTCAGCTTCTGTTATGCCTTAAAGGACAGTTTCAGCTCTGATTCTATGCACTCATTGTCCCTCAACACACACACACACACACACACACATACACACATACTTTGCTCTAATAAAGACACAGAGCTGCCTCTCTTCAGTTTACCATAGGGGGCAGCCACTGACTGATAAAGTGTTTATAGAAACAAATTCCTAAGAAAAAGCAGAGAACTAAAATAGAATAAATGTTAAAACATATTTTCAATGTCATCTTTAATAGCACGTTGCATGAAATTGGATTTATTTCACTGTTTAAAAATAAACAGCTCTTCATAAATGCCAAAGATCTATAAACTTGAGCATTAATAAAGTGAGAGTGATTTAAAATTTTTCTGCAGAAAACAATTTCTGGATGTTTAGGTTTTAAAACTTTATTTTAAACTTAATAATGCTGAGTATTTTTCATTCAAATCCCAGATTTGTCACAATCCTAAAAAATGAATAACTCAACCCTTAGAAAATGTCTTTCCCAAAGGAGCAAACAATATAAGCATTCATTTTTACATCCTTTGCAGTTCACGGTTTCCATCCTTTGCAATACATTTTTTAAAACCTGAGCAATATCTCATAAAGCACTTTTATTCTTAATGAGCTGATTACATGCAAAATTCAAAACTTTCGAAACTGTGAAAGCTTATGAAGAAATATCACTTCTGGTGAATGCTGAGTATTTGCCTATGTTATTCTAATTTTATTTTTAGCAATGTGATAGCAAGCATGGATCCTGGCACTTACTTAGTGGGATTAGAAATTTAGTCTCCCTACTTATCAAATTATATTGAGGATGCTTCTTAATTTTTTCTGTACGTTTGCTTTCTTATTTGAAAAATGGAGATGATAGTGCTTGCCAGGTTGTGATGAGTGATTGCATTGGCTAATACTTACCAGTTGTACATATTATTTAAAAATATTTATTGATTTAAGGAAAACTTTTTGTCATAGCATCACTATACTCCAGTTCAGAATGTACACACTAATAATAACTGAATTTTTCTCTCAACAATACAGAATGTTTACCTTAGAAGCATTAGTGAAGTAATATAACATGCAGTAGTAAGCTGTCTGCCTCCCAGTGTTCCCATCTACAGAAAATGGATCATGGCCTGGTCTTGGATTTCTCATCTGGAATGCAATAAGGTTCTTAGGGAAAGCTCCAACTGTAAATAATAGATAAATGCTCACTAACAATGACTCTATTCAAGTCTCCATATAAACTCAAGAAACCATGGAAAGATTCGAGAAGATAAAGTAACTATCACATAAACAAAAAAAGTTGCTTATAGGAAGTCAAGTTGTTTTGACCAGATTCAAAGTACAATTTTTTTTTCAATTCATACTTTTGAAATCTCAGGAAGTAATGAGATATAATTTCTTGAAGAAACTTACCCCTCTTGTGTGTTTTATAGTTACACTACAGTTAGACTAAAAATACTATATTCTAATTGATAAATTTGTATTTACTGGAAAATGTTGTAGAAACATCTATGCTTTACTTGAATGCATATAAAGTAAATGGGATACTTGAATGTTTCTTGCTTCTTTATATAACTCAGTTGTAGAAGAATCACTACTTTTATGGTTTTCTTCACGAGTATGATTAGCAGAAAATCTGAAATATAAACCTAATTGCAAGACAGTTATTTCAGCTAAGAATAATTCTGAACATCTGGCATCTCAGTAGTAAGGAAACTGAGAACCCAGCAGATGACACATAGCTAAACCTGGTATCAAAACGAACAGCAAAGTCCACTATTAACGTGTAAAAAGGAATGAATACTGTTCAATGTGAAGTAGACATCTTCCTAATTTTAGCCAAAATAATTAGTCAGATAATGGAATAAAAAATCCTCTCTGATGCTATGGCATAATTAATAACTTTCCAAGAATTTTCTTGTGACTTTATAAAACTTTAATCACCCATAAGCAATTCAGTTTTTTTGGTGAAAAATACATGAAAGATAACAGATAGTATATGGTAGGTAGAAGTTGGCCTTAGGAATATAAGTTCTTATGATCTTAGAGGCCAGGTGAAGTGTGTTAGGCAACTAGATGAAAATGTGAAGGCTTTTCCTGATGTTGGATGAAGTCATTAAGCATGTGCTACATGGAGAGTAGAGACTGGGTGTCCTGAGTGGGAATTATAAGCACAAGTCCTACAACACCAAATGGATGTCAGGCTATCGTAGAAGCTGAGTTGTAAGAATGCACCCAAATGCCTAGGGGAAAAGGTGAGTACAGAGAGCTGGGAAAGACCATAGCTGTATTTGAACAGAATTGGGTTACTGATTCTAGCTTACAAAAGATTATTTTATTTTGGGGTCTAAGAGAAACCATATAACATTTTTTGGCTTAGGGAAAAGAGATCTTGAAATCATATGAAGGCCATAACTGTAGGAGATAGTTTTACTGTGTATTTCCTGAGGAGGCTTTTTAAAATTTTCTTCTCAAAGACCATATGGTCTTGAAAACTACAATGTGGTTCAGTTTAGGCAGAGCCATGCAGTAGGTAACGCACGGGTTTATAGGAGCAACTTACATGTTATGGAGTGTTTGTTAGATGATAGTGGTACAAAACCTTAGAGCTTGAGTCCCACGACCTTTTTATGAAGACAAAACTGGAGCTCATGAATATTCACATACACATGAATATGAAAATCTAGGGACAAAGATTAATTTTCATTACCTAACTCAGGGGTGAATGATGAAGCCAAGAACACATGCCCATCTGGCTGCTCTTCTCTTTTTGGAACATACTGTTTTGGATACCACTGGTAGAATTAGATGGTTGCTGAATTAGCGTCTGGAGTGGACAATCCAAACCAAGTAGAGAGGAGACACAATGGAACTGGCTTCTGACATGGGAAGGACTCCATTGGAGTCTTTCCAATCTTCTTTTCTGTGGGTACTGAGGCAACATGAGCCACATCCTTTGAAGGCTTGATTCTTCCACAGATAGTGTCATGGGAGAAGTGCAAGGCAGGGAAGATTGTTTGAGTTATGTGAATTTCTGCAATCCCACTCAGTACCCAATGACAATTAGATGTCTTACCTAATATTTTTAACCTAATAGCTATAGTTATTTAAATGTTGACAATATAATTGTTTTTTCATGACAAAATATCTGGGAGTAAATAGGCTTTGTTTGTTTTGCTTTAGAGAAAATATTTTAACCACTGAAAAACCCTTTACTCGGCCAAAGTTTTGGTCATGTGCTTTGGCAGCAGGAGAATCTTTCCTCACAGTGCAAACTGTCTGACAGTGCACTGTCTGTATTTAAGGCAGCAATTCATCAGTCAAATGAGAGGTTAATTCAAATGCAGATTATAAAAATGAAGTTATGGAATAAAGTGAGACTGTAAGAAGAGCAAGTGAAGTATTTGATTTATTCAGTAGTACAAAAATTTCATGTAAACATAAAAGCATAATTCTTTAAAGGATGCACACAATATGTACTATGCCAAATTGTATCTAAGAATTCATATTACTATATGCTGTTATTTATTTCTTCATTTTACTGTGCTAGCTTTTATGAAGCAGAGACTGACTCTGCAGCTTAGTTTGGCTTAGAGCTCACTATATATCCCAGGATGAAAAATCTCCTGTCTTGGCCTCCCAATCAGATTATTTTTTATTAAAATTAAGAAGTAGAGTGGGACTTACAGCCAGTGGAGGGGGGCAATAAAGTCTGATCATTCCTTGTGTTTGGAAGCAGTCAATGAAAGATGTTTCTGCTATGATGCAGAATATTTTAGATAAGGAGCACACTGTAGTAATATTTTTAAATGTTAAATTTGAAGTAGTCTGTGGACACATACAAGCAGTAGAGTTTCCTCAATTACTACAGAAATGAAGCAGGAAAATACCTATGTAAAGAAATAAAAATAAGAGGAAAGAAAATGTGTAAACAGAGCACGAAATACAATGACGTTTCTGTGATTATATATTTCATGTAAAACCAGAAATGTAAAGAAACCTCAATCTAGCATAAAATCCAAAATTTAAAATAACAGCCCTCCAAAATAGCTAAACATTCACCACATGCAAGCAAAATAATGAAAAAGTATTAAAGTAAAAGAAGGTACTTAGCAAATGAACAACAAAAATAAAAGTAGAAGACTGTCAATGTTTTTTGAACTACAACTCCAAGATGAAACTTTTAAGAAAGATGAAGTGTTCAGGCAATATATGGAATGAAGTTCTAAGGGGTAAATACTATGGTATTATCACACATAAAGTAAAAGCAGATAGAGAAATTGGGAAGGAAAATGATGACATTATTTGTAGACATTGCCACTGCTTTTAATTTTCAAAGATGACTATATACAAAATGAATAAAACATAAAATATTCTAATGGATTTAATTATTGAGAATATAATTCTTCCTTTAAAAGTATTTCATCCTTTTTGTTTTTCTTAAAGCATTTTACCACATGGATAATACAAAGGCTACATAAGAAATACCAGTAAATTCTCCAATTAGGGAAATGTGTAGCTTATAATAAAACAACATGAACAGCATCATTTGCAACATTTTGCAAATCAAAAAAATATCCTCTAAGGAACTTTTATATCAAATATTAAGTCATAGTTAAAATGTCGGTGCTTCTCTTTGTACAATAATGCAGAGTGTAGGCTCTGAACACCCACTGCGCAGCATACGCTTCCATGAAGATAAAATGTAATGAAGCATTTCAAATGTGTTTCCTATGATGCAACGTTTTCCTGGAGGGTAAAAACCAAAGAGTTAGAAAACCGATCGGGAAATTAGAACTGAAATCCATATCTCCCCTGCAGATAAATTCCATCAAAACAGGAAGCTTTCCCAGGAGACTAGCCTCAGGCTCAGGCAAGAGGAGGGAAGGTAGAAAAGAAGTTTCCAAACAAAGTTGAAATTCACAAAGGATTGAAAAAAAAAAAAAGTTAAAACTAACAGACATTATAAAAAGATGTTTCACGAATAAAAGCAGAAGACAAGAATTCATGCTTGTTTTGGCTAGTTCTCTCAATGAAGAAACATCTCCCCTAAGAATGGGTAACCACATTGGTTAGGAGATCAGATTTATTCTACTCCTGTGGTTTAGGCAATCACACACTGATTGCCTAGATAGAAAATAACTTTAAGTTGTTTTAGCAAACAAGTATAACACATATAGCAAACATCTAAAGAAATGAAAGAGAAAGAATTTGTACTAACAGCAATGTGAAATAGGATGCTGAATTACATGGTTAGAAAAAAATGTAAATCCTCTAATGAGTGATATATGTATCATTACCACAAGTCAGGTGAAAATTCTGCTGAAATTGTCTCTTACTATGAATTCACCATCAAAATTAAAATATACAAAAAGACTAGCCAGTGCAAATCAGGAAAACAGCAAGATAGAAAATTTGAGACATTGCATAGCCCATAAAAATAACAAATATTTAATAAGGAAGCCAAAGGAACACTTTATGAAAAATATATCAGATGTACATGTAAAAATAGCTTCAAAAGAGACTAAGACAATGAAAGAACTACTCAAAGAGATAAAACCTCAAAATTTCCATAATTGATTAAAAGCATGAATTCTTGTCTCAAAGGAACATAAATGAATCTTAAATAGATAAAAATGAAGAAGGAATCAATTCTTCAATACATCATGGTTGACAGAAAACCTAAAGCAAAGAGATCTTTAAAAAGCCAAAGAAAAATGAAACTGCACAAGTGTGGAATCAATAGCAGCTATCTTAAACACAGTCTAAGAAGGAGTAGAGGACTAATTCCAAAGTTCTGAATAAAAATTAAGTCCAGTTTTTCATGGACAAAGTCAAAAACCCAGAGCATGACCAGAGCATCCCACAGTCACTCGAGAGCTTGGAAAACACTGGTATAATTAGAATAAAAGAATTTATCTTAGTATAACATGCAAGGTAAAAATAGAGAAAAAAATCTTTGTAGGTAAGCATGTAAGTAAATATAAGCATTAATATGGAATATTTATAATGAACATAACAATGGTGCCTACATTTGGACTAATTAAACTATAGAGACATAAAATCCTGCACAACAATGGTGTGAAAGGTGGGATGGGGATCATCAGAAAGAGTATCTTAAGATCTCTTTTGTTGTTAGAAAGGAAGGTAATGGAAACAAATTTTAACTTGTAATTTCAATATTTAAGCTTTTAGGTTAACAATTGATAGGAAAAACATATATAAATTTTTGAAATAGCAAGAGAAAGAAAGAAAACAAAACAAAGCAATTCAGGCACTCACCAAATAGTCTTATGACCTGAGTTGTATCGCTGGAACCTGCAAGATGGAAGGAGATAATCAACTCAGGAAACAGTCCTCTGACCACTACATATAGACTGTGACATTTGGATGGACAGAGGCTCATTTACCACAGTGCGGCATGCACTGGCATATGATCGGCACGCATGTGCTCTATGGTCAGATGTGATGAAGTGTCCAGTGAAGAAAATATTTCAAGGACCAAGTGCTGTGCTTTGCTGTTGTGACTGTAATAAAGACAGAAATCACTGAGGTTAATCCTCAGTACCATGAAACATAGCAGAAAGAAAATGGCATCTCCAGTCTTTAAACTTCTGGGATAGCTACTGTATAGTTAGGTACAGCTCTGGGCACATTTGTAGATAATTAGAGCAGGAATGAAAGTGAAACTGCCTAGTTGATGGGGAAGGCCCATCCCATGGTGGGTGGAACTAGGCCCTGGACAGGTGAATAAAATTCAGAGAGCTGGTTAAGGAAGTTCATATCCTTCTGTATGCTTGTCCAGACACTGGTGTTGGTGTGAGTTCTTCTGCCAAGCTGGACAGACAACTGGAACCAGGAAATTTAAGAGAAAATAAATCCATTGTTCCCTTAAATCATTTGATGGTGATTTTATTAGCAGCCCTGCAGGTGAACTGCTATAGTTAGATATATATGTGCCAATTTGGCAATTGTAGCCTAAGCTTTGGGCACATCCACGAAGAACTGATAGTTAAGGTAAGACCTAAGCAAACCTGCAGGAGATTGTCTGGTTGATATGGAAAGATCCAGCCCAAAGAAGGTGGGATTATTCATTGGCAGTAAATTGGCCTTCTTCAGCATTTTGGGGCAGACTTGCTGTCTGGCAAGTGAAATTTGTCCCTCTCTCATCAATGGATATAGTATTTTCAGTTCTCTTGGTTCCTGGTATTGGCTTGAGCTTTTCTACCAACATGGATTAAGAAATATAACTGAACAATCATATGCTAGAGTAAAACCCCTTATTCTAAATCATCTGGTCTGACAAACTATGACAGCTAATAAGATTCTTGGAATAATCAATGTCAATTGTCAATTCTGGGCATCTTCCAGGAAAATATATGAAAATGACTAAGGAAATAAGCTGCAATCAAAATTAATGTCAAATTACACATGAATTCATAGACCAGAATGTACTGATATGAGTACACAACCAGAGAACAGTGAATTAGATGTATTAGGTTGTCAAATGCAAATGGGTCTAATATTTACCTCACTGGTTGGATAAAACTTAGATTCAATAGAAACTCAACCTACTTTAGAGGTGATAAATTCATTGACGTAACATAGAGAAATACTCCATATGCATACTAAGCAAGTTTGAGTGGCTTTATGATGTGCAATCAAACCTTACCATATTACATCTTCTGGAAAGGTTCAAAGGCATCTTCTACATCGAGTCAGTGGAAAATTAAATAACTGAAGGGCATCCACATTCTTGAAATATGGGCATGTCCTTTGGTTACATAAAGTGTTAGATGAACTCATCTTGGAGTTAATCTTCCCATGAAGATAATGCACCATTTACTTGTGAGGGACTGTAACACTTTGGTATAATGGTGTGAACTTGACAATTGAGTACTGTGCTTTTGGGGACATTTGTGAAGATGGTAGTTGGGGTGAGCACTGAGCACGTGTTTGAAAGAGTTTCTAATTGATAATGGATAAGTGAGAATTTTCCCTGGGCAGTTAGCTATGATGGAAAGAATCAGTTCAGTACTTTGTAATACTTTGGCTGATTAGCAAGTGAGGGGATTTCTCTTTTCTCAGAAATTCCTGTGATATGTTGTGACCAGTTCCCTTATCTCCTAACAATGAAATCTCCTGCCATGCTGATGAAGTAGAGCAAGACTAAGCCCCTTGCTGCCCTAAGTTGCTTGGTAATATATATTTAGAATATTATACATATTTGGATGTATATATATACATACATGGATATATATTCAGTACCAGGGAAGTGGAACGGTGTTGTAAATAAGGCTATGTGGTCTTTGTTGATTTTGAATGCTGCTATCAGAGGAATGTGGAAATATTTGACAATTTTTGAGGCTGTGGGTGACAAAAGCTGTTGGGCAGAACTTAATGGACCCCATGGAAAACGGTGTTATTGAAAGGAGACGTGGATCTTTGGACCCAGCTTACAAGGCAGGGAACAAGGCTTTGGTGCATGACTGGTTTACATAGTAGAGGAGAGTTGTTACACTGATGATGTGTAGCCAAGAATCATAAAAAAGAATAAACCTCTTGTTCCTTAGGTTGTTTAGTCAAGTATTTATAACATGAAGAGAAATTGCAACAGAAACAAGTGGACATTTAGTGTGCTGTGCACTGGGATTTAAGTTTCTCTCATGGGGATCTTCACTGATCTAATCAATCTCATGTTACTGAACATAAAACAAATGTACAGTCTAGAAAGCACATTACTTGATCCATACAAAAGTAAAAAATAAAATCTAACCAAAAAATAAGTAAAAACTCAAGCTGAGGGCCAAATTCATGATTTCAGTTGCCATAACTGAAAATTACATCCTCTCCTCTAATTTAAGAACCAAGTGTGTGCACAGCTTAACGCCTCTTGATTAAAGGAATAAATAGACTCCTTTAAATAGTGACATAGCTATTTACTATTTGTATTCTTTCATTCCTGGCAAAAGACAACTAGGACCATTTAACAAGGTAAGGTACATTGGAGAAAAAGACATGTTTAAGCTGTTGAAAATTGACAAAATTTCCCAAGGACTTAAAACATTAGTGAGCAGTTTATGATAGGCAGATAACAAATTGAGTTGTCTATGAGGTATGAGCAACTTAATGGAAAATATCTCCACATATGCAGTTGATTTTTTCTATCTAGATCTAAACTGTATAGCTGCAATGAACTTACATGCATATATCTGTAATGACTCTGTACTCCATGATGTTAGAATTCAAATGGAAGGGCAGAATAGTATAAGCTTCTGTAATGACCACTCTTTACCTTAGCATATGTGTGTGATATCATCAAAACCTCAAAAGTGTAGAGATAAAATATCACTCACTAACCTCTTAGATTGGCTTATACAGAACATCATGAATCTTTGAAGATTGCATAATTTTAAACTTCATCGGGAAGTAATTTTATTTCCAGCTTGTGGTCCATATTCTTATTTTTTTCTATCACTTTTTTTAAATTGAACCAGCGATATGGTTCACTGGGAAATAACACTTGCCTCACAAACCTGGTCTCGTGAGTTCTTGTCTTGGAACTCACATAGATGATAGAGAGATATCGATTCCAGGAAGTTGTCCTATGACCTTTACATATAGCCTATGGCATTTGGAATGCATCCTTCCACAGCTCATACACACACAATAATGAGGAATAAAATTAAATTGAAACAAAGAAACCTTAATTGTCATCACACCTAATAATCTGACAGAATGGGATGAAATCAATATAGTATTAGAATGAGTTTGTGAAGTATAAGATGAGGAATAAAGTTAGCAAAGACTGCCTTGGAGCTCTTCAAATCCTCCTTTTAACTTTCATCTTAATGTTTTATTGTTCTTATATGCCAGGGCTTTAGTGTGACTTTCTTCATAATCACCAGCATTTCTGGCACTTGTTTTCATGCGATTGCTTTCAGACTATTGGTGCTTCTTTTGCCTGAATGAACGTTGAAAAATGCCAGGTACTATATGTATTTCCTGGGTTTCTCCACTTAGAACTAACAAAAAAAATAGAGATGTATGATGTCCTTACTTCCTTAGCTGTAGTTCGTTGTGTGTGTGTGTGTGTGTGTGTGTGTGTGTGTGTGTGTGTGTGTGTATCAGTTACCAGGTATAAGGCCCAGTATGTGTCACTGCTCTTTCTTGACTTGAAACCTTTACCTACCTCTTTCCCACACCCCCTTTTTTTATTTCCTTTGGAAACATTCCCTCAATAAACTGCTTGTACAGGGGAGGGCATATAGTCTAGCAGATAAAAAGTAATCATTTTGCAAATGGGTGATGGACCCCTCCCTCAGGGGGGTTTCCTACTCTTATTACATCTACCCTTGAATGTGCTATTACAACAAGACTCCAGTTTAACAGCTTTTTGTCTCTGGCCAGGGGGTGACATACAGTGCCCAGTAGAATGGAGTGAAGGGAATTGCAGGAGCAGCAAAACTGCAAAAGAAAATCAACAAACCACAATCCAGAACTTCAGAGACTATATCAATCACATAGAACTAGGACAGCCTAATCTCTCCCCATCCTGGAGCTCAGGGACATTTGCGGAAGAGGGGGCGGTAAGATTGTAAGAGCAAAAGGATGGGAGGAGCAACGATTTGCAAGATTCTCAACAATAGTTGGGGCCAAAGCAATCGTAATGGGACTTTGCATGCCCTGCGCAATGTCCAGCGCACTGTTGCCCTCATAAAGTCTAGCATCTGTTAAGGGCACCGAGACCAGAATCCCTGTTTCAGAATCTGATTAGGAGGAAATCAATTTGAGATGTCAGCAATGCTTTGTTAGAAAATATAAGTGAACAAGATGATTCCACTCATAGTACATGATAGCAAACCTTTTGAAATTCCCATTAATAGCAATACAATGGAATATGTAATGAAATATTAATGAACACAAAAGTAGCCTTGAAAATCGAGGGATAGACCATTCACTTATGTGGGAATATTAAATGTCATAAATGGGCTTTCTTAAATTTCTAACACAATTTAGAGGTCCTTTCAATATAAATCAAGAAGTTTTAGCAGGCAATAATGAATACTAAAATTATTATGTCAAAATTTCATTGACATTGTCGCAGTAACTTTCCTAATAAGAAGTTTCCTGTATTTCAAAATGCATGCTTAGGATTAGAATAATTTATCACAGGTTGAATGTAAAATGTCCCTAGTACTTGCGTTAGGTCTGTTGCTAGCTGATGGACTTTTTAGAGGCAGTAGGATCATGAAAGCTCAAACAATCATCAGTGGGTTGATGTAATCTACTGCTGAATTCACACTGGACTGGAAGGTTTAAAACCTTTTTGATGAAATGAGTTCACTGGGGACATTCTCAGAAAGAGTATGTCTTGTGCTTGGCTTCCTTTACTTCTTTCTCTGTTTCCTGGATTCAGTTACATAACCGGCTCTGATATGTCAGTATTTTGTACTGTGAGGATCTGCCTTGCCTCAGACCCAGAGCATTGGAGCCTGTTCACCAGGGAATAAAGATTTGAAGCCATAAATCAAAATAAGTATTTATACCTGTAAACTTTTTATCTTAGCATTTTATAATAGTGGTTAAAAAAACTTATACCATATTATAGACAAAGCATAAGTAAAATAATTTAGAAAAGCTCTTAACCAAAACTGACAAAGACATTCTACTAACAGCATGATTTATTCAGCACATCATATGTAAGCTCTAAGATCTATATATGAATTTCCCTAATCTGGTTGAGAGCTATTCCCACAGTTATGAAGAGGAAAATTTAAATGTAGATGGTGTTTTAGTTTCTCTACATTGCAGTAACAAAACAACCTAATTAAGCAACTTACTGGAAAAAGGGGTTTAATTAGCTAAAAATTTCAGGTTACAGTACATCATTGTTCAAAGTTATCATGTCTGGAGCTTTGATGTGATTGGCTACATCATATTCACAGCAAGAACAGAAAGAATTCGAACACACGCTTGCTTGCTGATCTTTTGATCCTTATGTAGGCCCTCCTATTCCACCTGTGTGGGGAATGGTCCCTTTGATTAAGAGCTGCGTTTTCCCACATCAGTCAAAATAATTCTTCACAGGCATGTCCAGAAGCCAATTTTAATCTAGGGAATACTCAGGTGGGTGCAGAGACCTGTCTCCTAGGTTTAAGGGTGGAAATTAATACTCAGAGATGGGTTAAAACTATATTCAAGACTAAGTTAGAATTAGAATTGGGATTGAAATTAAGTATTTTTCATTTTGATTCTGCATTCTTAGATAACTTTGACATTTATACCTATAAACTAACAATAGGAGTCATCACAAGCAAGTCACCTTAAGCTATGGAAAATATAAAGCTCTATTGAATGAGAGATTTGAAATTGGTTTGAACAATGATCTTTTTTTAAGTTTTTAAAATTATTATTTATTCAATTGTGTGTGTGTGTGTGTGTGTGTGTGTGTATGTGTGTGTGTGTGTGTGTGTGTGTGTATGTGTGTGTGTGTGTGTGTGTGTATGTGTGTGTGTGTGTGTGTGTGTGTGTGTGTGTGTATGTGTGTGTGTGTGTAGAACCACTGCTGAATTCGGGAACCACCATGAACGCCTCCACCTCCTCCTTGTTTACTCTGCCCCGGGATTCACAAGCTCCGCCCACCAGGACCAGAAGAGCAGGCCACCCCTGCTCTCGGCGTCTATACGTGGGATCTAGAATCCGAACCCAGGACCCTCCGCCTGCAAGGCAGAGGCTAACCCCTGAGCCATCTCTCCAGCCCCTGAACAATAATCATTTTTATAAGCTACTTTGTTCCTATTCAAAATGAGTGTCCTGAGGACTATACTAGCATGCCATTGTATGCCATTGATGTTGGATGTGCAGCTCTTGGTTTATTAAAACCATCTACCTCAGGATCATGTGCCATGCCAACTCTCTCTTTATCTGTAGCTACTAATCTTGTGATCAGTCTTCAGCATATGTTTCAAAAACTCCAGTGGGTTATTCTTTTTCTCTCCTGCATCTTATATTTTATCTTGTACATGATTAGGGAATATGTATTGGTTTATGGATGTTTAGATCAAATATTATATTGTAGATATTTTATTGTAGATATTTTATGGAAAAATTTCTCTGCTATAAATACTGGGATGAAAAAAGAAAAATCCCATGGAATCATGCTATTATTGTGAGAAAATGACATACAGAATTATCATGAACTTACAATCATGGTTTGCTATGATAAAATGGAAACTGGTGTGAAAAATTAGATTCAGTTATTAAATTTTAGTTCATTTAAAGGTAAGTGAGAGCTCAGGGGTTAAAGCCTTTGCCTCAGAAGCAAAAGGACCTGAGTTCTTTCCCCAAGATCCCAGGTAAAAATGCTGGCAGGAATAGAAGTGGCTTGAACTTCCAGCTCAAGAAAAGTAGCCTGGGAAATGCCAAAACAAAGCAACAAGGATGCAAAGCAGTCCAGAATGATTCTCGATGTACTCTTAAGCCTCCACAAGCACACCACTCAAGGTGCCCTACTATAAACATGCACACATATGCATGTGCATATATGCACACAAAATTAAAATTTAAAAATATTTGAGTTCACTTAAGAATTTTTTCTATTACATTTTCCCCATGGTATATTTTTATTTAAGGTATCTACTAACTATGAAAATATTTTTAATCAGATATCACTTATATGTTGATGACTACTTTTTCATTATTACTTGTTTTATCTTAACTGTTAAAAGTTAAGTATCTTTGAACTATGTATTCTTGCCAAAAGTAGTGAAAACAACTTATCTTAATCTACCATGAAATTGTACTTCTTTATATATATACCATTTTCCTTATAGTTATAAAGTCCTTATAGTTATAAAAGGTCATTGAAATAAAATATTTTTCAGTATCAATGTTTTTCTTCCATTTGATCCATGAAAAATACATTGCCAATAATTACTCTCCACTTTAGCATATTGATTTTATTATATCTGTGAGTAGGAAGAACAGAGACTAACCAATTTATTTGAAGTGCATTTATCTGATCATCATAATTTCAAAGCCATTGGTGAATTTCAGTGAAAAGCAAATGTATCTTTAACACACCAGCAGAAATAGATCTGTTTTTCATTTGGTATGTTGGGAAGATTGCCAGTGAGCATGAGGATTGTATATCTCCTGTGATGAAAAATGACTGACTGGCGAGAAGTGAACATTCTGGAAGGAACAGGAAAGCAGACACATAATTCACAAACTAGACACTAAGAGAGTGTCTCCTGAATAAAAATAAGATATGGATATGTGTATGGATGGCATAGGGCTGTGTTGCCGTGCAAGAAGGGCAACACAGAAAATTTGCAGATACTGAAGAAGAGATAAACTTATTCCTTGCTCCTCATGGATTCCATACCTAGGCACCGTGAATTCTCCAGGGCGTCCTAGCCCATCATGGCACTCCACATCTGGAGTCCATGAGTTCCAACCTTTCTCTCCTCTAACAAACTCTACCTTAATCCTAAAAAAAACTTTATAAATGATAAAACACATTTTCAAAGAATAATTAAAGCACTTTAAAATGAGAAATATAACTTCATTTTCTCTTGCAAATACTTATTAAATTTAGATCTATCCTGACATTCAGCATGAATAAATATTAGAGAACTCATCTTATTATTGTGTATACCATTGAAAATATAAGGAAAGGAGAGGCCAGATGATCCTAGCAGTTTAGCTAAGACCATGTAAACCACTTTTAAATGTTAGCATATATTCTCTTGTTTATATTTCAGAAAATAATATTCCACCTCCACCACTGAATACAGGCTAGAAATGTTAGATTTATAATATTTGCTGTTCTTTTATATTTCTTAATATGGTTCAACTCCAGTTACTTTTCAAATGCCTGTTACGTACAATAAGTATATTAGAAAATATAAAGTTGAAAAATACTTTGTCCCTGGACTGCAAAAGAGCTTGTGCTGGGTGATTTTCTTTCACTGTGAAAAATGCCTTTAGTAAACAGCTAAATTTATGTTTTCAGAGGTTTCAGTCTATGCATGCTGTTTCTGTAGTGAGGCAGACATGATGGAGGAAGCATGTTGGAAGAAAAGAAGGAGCATGCTTATATGTTTGCAGCCAAGAGATAAAATGGAAGAAGAACAAGGGCCCTCATGTCCCCTTCCAGGGATGGTCTAACTTCTTCCCACTAGGTCTTACTTCTTCTTTTTTTATTATTTATTCAAGTGTATGTGTGTGTGTGTGTGTGTGTGTGTGTGTGTGTGTGTGTGTGTGTGTGTAGAACCACCATGGACCACCTCCACCTCCTTGTTTACTCTGCCCTGGGATTCACAGGCTTCGCCCTACCAGAACCAGAAATGCAGGCTGCCCCCGCTTCCGCCCTGTGTCTATATGTGGGGTCTAGGATCTGAACTCAGGACTTTCTGCCTGCAAAGCAGAGGCTTAACCCCTAAGCCACCTCTCCAGCCCCCTAGGTCTTACTTCTTAAAGGTCCAGCAGCTCCCAATAGTGCTATGGACTGATGATAAAATCTTTAGCACAAGAACTTTTCATGGAGAGTTAACCAAACAATAGAAAAGATCATATGGTATTGAGAGAATTTAACATGAACACATACCACGTGTCTAAAATAGTCTAACGTAAGATTTAATATGTCACATAAAATACAAATCCATGTGTTTCTATCTTGGAAGTACAGATTTGTAGATCTGTGGAAGAGATGTCTTTAATTATTTAAGAACTATTACTGGTGATTTCATGATCTAGTTATTTAGATAGACATTATGCCACAATCTCCAAATTTGTCTGCACATTGTACCTCACCTATATGAATTATTAATTACAAATGATGATCGGGGGTGATCGTCTACTGGCAAATGCTCGCAGCACACAAATAAGAGAACCAGAATTTTGATCCCCAGTACTCACATCAATTATAGGTGTTTATCATGTTTCTCCTATAATTCCAGCCTCAGAAGAGGGAGACAGGAACTCATCAGAGAGCTGGTGGCTAATGTGACACTGACACAGAGAAAAAGAGAAAGATTAATTAAGGAAAACTCCTGACATCTGCATGCACATGCACCCAAGCATATACATGTGCACACATACCAAAAACACATGCAAATGAAAGTAAATGCATTGATTATTATTATAAATTATAAATGCCTTGATCCAATCTCTACCACAGATACTAGTATTTACTGTTCTTAGTGTGATTTCGGATTTAGATTTTTGAAAAGCTATGTTATTCAAAGATATTAGCAAGATTAAAAGTTGTTTCTCTCTGCCATGATACATGGTATTCAAATGTATATCATGAAGCAACTACCACCTAAGAAAAATTACACTACTGTATATTTGAAAATCCACACACGTTTGAATCTCCAGAATAAGTCTATTGGGTTATTAAGCTTACTGTTTGCATTTTACAGAAGAAAATTTTAAAGTTTACAAGAGGGCTTTGAAAGTGATTGAAAGTGATTTGAAAGTGATTTGAAAGTAGATTGACTTGAATCTGAAATTTGAGCCTTTGCCATTTTGAAAGACTTGCTTTATAAATATCAGTTATGGGTCTATATTTGCCATAGGTACCATCACTAAAATGAGTCAAACAAGAAAATGACTTTACAGAATTATATTGTTGGTTAAGTTGTCAAGTAAGGGAATGAAATGAAGATTGGAGAGGTAACAGAATTTGGACTAGAGGTATTTAAGAAGAGATAAAACATGTACATCCATTTTTCATTGCAGTACTATTCACAATACCAAAGTCATAGAATCCACCTAAATATCTGAAAGTTGAGAAATGGATAATGAAAATGTGGCATGTATACACAATAAAATACTACTTACCCATCAAAAATTAATTAATGAATCTTGTTGGTAAATTGACGGAGTTGGAAGAAGCTATACCGAGCAAAGTATCCTAAGTCAGACGTCATATATTCTCCTTTATAAGTGAAACCTAGTTCCAAGCCCTCATAATGACATTCTCAAGGGAAAATCTCTACAATATACATTATGACTGCAAAGGATTATAACTAAGAGGGTAGAGAAAGAAGACCCCAAGAGAAAAGAGGACTAAGGAATATAGTTTAACAGAGATATAAGGCCACTGTCTAGAAAAGCCCATAATTAGCCATACATCTGATCCTATCCTCTATCAATTTCCTTCCTGTTCGATGTTTGGACTGGTTTGAAGAGCTGGGCCTATGTCTCCTGCCATGGAGGAGGGGAGGGAGTTGGAGGTTAGTAGGTGGCCATTTGGTTGCCTGGAGGCTGACCTTACTCAATACAATGTCCTGTTTCTGTTCTTCCCTCTCCTTTAAGCTTTTTCTTATATAAAGCCCTTTAAAAAACACACACATCAGTTTTCTTATTTATTTTTCATACAAACTTGATAGGTACCCCATTTCCCTCCCTCCCTCCATCCCTCCCTAGATCCCCTTTTCCCTCCCCCCTTTTCCCTTTCCTTTCCCCACCTCCCTCCCTTTCTCCCAGTGCCCCCCCATTCCTGGAGCATACTTTAGTGTGCATGTCAAACTTCCTTATGGGTCCTCCACACACATCAGTTTTTTTTATCTTTGCATAGGAGAGGATTTCAACACCCAGACAGGACGCAGACTTGTGCAGTACAAAAACAGCAAAATAGACAAAAACCAACCAGAATGCAGAATACTGGTGACCCTACATTGTCCACCAGGAACCAGGTCAGCCAAATCTCCCCTATCCTAAGACTCAAGGAACTTTGTGGAAGAGGGAGAAAGACTGTAAGATCCTAAAGATGGGGAGGCCTACCACTGGACAAGACACTCCACTCAAGATACGGCTGTTGCATCCAGAAACTCTCTGCAATGAGACTTGACCTTACCAGACCTGCAGAATGGCCGACATGTCAACAGACCCCCATAGATTAGCCAAGATCTGAAGAGACAAGATTTTAAGCAGTAGAAACCTTAGGGGTGACGGGGTTGGTTAGACAGGTGAAGGGAAGCCCCATCAGTGGTCAGTGCAAGGAAGGATCTCTTGGTCTGTCACAGAAGCCTGAAGCCCCACTAGAGCAGATGATGCAGAAGGAATCCTGGGACCCATACAAGCTGATGGGCAGAAGGGAGTAGATTAGATCCATAAAGGGAAATGAGGAGAGACAGGGAAGGGGGAGAAATAAAAGGAAAGAAGGGAAAAAGGAAGGGAGGAAGAAGGTAATAAGGATATCTACTCATAGAGCTTGTAATAACTAGGAAAAATAATAGTAAAAAAAAAGAAAACACTACACTGGTAATAAAGGAAGAAGTGTAGGAGACAAGTTGTGAAGTTTGACTCCAATTCAGCTGCTCTGCTAATCATGAGAGAATTGGTTTATTCATCACAGGTGTTTAATAATGGCTTTTATTACATATGAAAAATGACCCACCTTTGATTTGAAAAATCACAGGTTAAATATTTACCAGGACTTTAAAGGCAAAACTTGTTTCCATTTTTATTTTGCTAGTTTCTGTTAATATATTACTCTAAATTATATAGGACACAATGAGGCCCATGCCATAATCCTCAGAGAGTTCGGGAAAATGCTGAACAATCATGTTGCTACAATTTAAAAATACACAGAGAATGTTTGTCTTTCCCAGCAAGTAGGACTCCAGAGACAGCCTAGACAAACTGTGCAAGCATTTATTCCCAAAGAAAATGTTTTCAATTGATAATTACATTACATCTAGAAACCTCCTTTATCAGCACAATTTCTTCTTTTAGTGTCTAGAAAATGCAGTTGGGTGTTGGCTACCTAAAAGAATAGAGAATCTCCTTTTGCACAAGAGTGAGTTATTACAGGTCTATTGACACAACAGCAGTTATTCAAAAATGGAGATCCTTTGTATAAGAAGAAAGGCAAGAGCTCCGAATTTTGAAGCTGATTGAGAAGAGTTACCTTAACAGAGTCATATATTCTTCTCTTTCAATAGTGAGGCTGTGACTTTATAATGTCATTTAAATCAGTCATGTGCCTAACGGGTCTGTATTTTATCATACCCACGATCACTAGAATGTGTGAAACAAGAAAGCAGCCCTATAGAATTGTTTTTCAAATTACATTTCAGTGGGAAGGATTGAAAAGATTGATGTTTGTTTCTATATCCCAGATTTAGGAATTTCTTGGTGTAGTCAATCATTGTTTGCATCACACATGTTTTGGGTGCTGATCATATTCCAGGAAGTATGTTGCATAGTGATGGCAAAGCAAGTTGAGATAAACAACTCCTATCCTCAGTGATCTGATAATCTAAAGGCGAAAGCAAGTGAAAAATCACAGGAAAACATAGTTGGCACATGCTAAATATTATCTGTGACATGATCTGATAAATGCATCTATGTGCCTGTTTAAGAGCTCTCAATTTAGATAGAATTGCCTTTTAATTTAACAAGTTTTCTGTCATTTCAGTTTTGGGATATAATGTGGATAGATAAATAATTAAATGCATAAGTCCACAGTCAAATTCAAATCTATATGGGGAGCTTCATTTATACTAGGGATGGAACCATAAGATGGTAGAGAGATCAACATTCATTTCTAGACAACAATAAAGTGTCTGAGGCAGTAGGGTAACAGCAAGTTTGAATTACACTTGTAGCCCCTACATATATGGGACAGTGGCCTGAACTTAAAAGCCATAGAATACAGGGCCAAGAATATTGTAATTGATTGCTTTAAAACTGGCAACCCAAGCAAACATATTTTCATTCTGGAAACCTCCACTCTGGTGGAGATTGGTGGGAAATCAGGCAGATGATTTCATTATGAAGAGGCACTGGGGACAAAAAGGAACAGAATTTAAAGGTCCTAAAGACAGGAGTTACAGTGTGTTTGAATAGAGAAGGGATGAAGAGATGGGAATCACCAAAGCTGACTCTAATATAAGGAACCAAGAAAGAGTTTATCACTTTTATAAATAGTCTGGAAACAGCTCTTGGGAGAAGCTCTGATGTATAATGCTCGTTGGTGGAAAGAATGGATAAAGTCAGACTGATGCCTATATTCTAAATGATGCATTAATTCTAAGAAATTTGTCAAAATTTGACAGGTAATATTAGGAAACCTAATGTATATGGGGATTAGCCAAACACCTGGCTAATTCGGCAAAATGTTATCACTTTAGCACACTGCCTAACATTCATTGAGTAGCTTTTTGGATAAGCTCCGAGTATGAGAACGATGGCAAAGCTACTGCTTAGTCAAGATTTTCTGTCAGCACAGCCATTAGATAGACAATTTAATAATTTAGCAGAGAGGAGTAATGAGGAGAAAAATGTAGAAGCCATTTCCTATAATGGTAAATATGTATCAATTGTTGAAAAGAACCAACAAAGTCAGTCAACACTAAAGGGAATTATTTGCAAATTATTGGAAATATTTTGATTATTCTAAGAACATATGTGAGAATTACAGTGTTTTTTTAAATATAAAATTTACAAAATCCATCTACCTTTTTAAGCACTATAAATATAACCCTAATAAAAAATCTCCTTGGAAATTGCATTTGAATACATTTAAGACCTAAGTAAATTCAACTTAGTAACCTATGAAGTTACATTATGTCTACCTGAGGTTTTAAAAAGACATAGAAAGCCACACCAGGATTAACTTTCACTTGGATTTCAAGGGAGTTTTTGCAAAACAATCTCTCCCCAAAATTCCTCAGGCAAGTGGTACAATGTATTATACCAGCAAGATCATTTTACAGGTCAATAGGAGCAGCGAAATTTGATCAATTTCATACTGAATGCATATGTCTCTGTGTATCTATGTTCACTCATAATAGCTTTATGATGCTGAAATCCAATCTATAGTATTCACTAAGTTCTCATACATAGCCACAAGCTAGTTAATGGGCAGGTGATATTTCTATTTCAAAAGTGTCATAGTATACTTGATCATGGTATAATAATTTTCAAGTTCTTTAGTTGTCAAAAAGATTCTAGTTAATCACTGGTTTATTAAACTCTCACTAGGAAACATGGAAAGATTTAAGAAATAGAAAAATAATCCCAACAAAGCTCATGAAAATAATTGAGGTGTAAAGCAAGTAGTACTATGATTTAAGTTGTCTTGACACTGTAAATTAAAGGTGTCCCATTTCTTTCCACCCCTTTAATAGCACCGTGAAAGTAATAATGCTTAAAATCGATCAAAATTTTCACACAATGAAATTAATATGATGTCATTAAGGGCTAGAAATAAAATAGACACAATGTTGTCAATTTTTCGTGACAGAACTTAAAGGTGTTCTGTGATCACACCATCTTTGTTAGGGAGCTCTTAGCAGCTCCCTGTTAGGGAGGTCTGAATTCATTCTCAAAAAATAATGTCAGGACTATAGATAGGCACAGTTGAACATTTCTGTATTCTCAACAGTAGAGAGGCTAAATAAAGCAGGAGGATCTTGAGTTTGAAGACAATGTTGGCTATGTAATGAGGTCAAGGCTACCCTGAAATGTACAAGAATATATCCTATGTAAAGAAAAAAACAAGTGAACAAATGAATGGAAAAGATTAAAAACAAAAACAAAGCATAAACCTCTTAATTTGGTAGGTAGTTGAGATTGGGCTTCTGAACTGAAAGATCAGTAGCTCAGTAGCTCAGGAATAATTCTATAAGAATTTTGCTTCATCTCTCAAGAGTTTCATATATGTATGCAATGAACGCTAATCATTTTCACCCTATATTACATGATCCCATTACCCCTTCTCTCATTGAAAAATCTTCCTAACTAATCTCATTCCCACATTCTTGTCTTTTGCTGTGTGTGGCTCCTAGAGTATCATAAAGATTGTCTGCAGTAAGCATAGAAAACATTTTTCTTATTGATAAAATCTTGTCCCTTCCCTTTCTTCTTTTGTTGCTTTTCTTTATGCAGATTGAATTTAAAGTCATTCATTGTTCTCACAATAAGAATACAAGTGTATGTGTGTGTGTGTGTGTGTGTGTGTGTGTGTGTGAATCAACACAGTACTCACATGGAAGAAGCTGAGTGCCCTAGAAATCCTTTTTTTCCCTCCATTTCCAACAGGCATCCTGTCACTGAGGTATTCATGTGGAAACTTAGGTCTTTATAAACCCCCAATACAAAAAAATCATACCTCTAACTCTCCTTACCCAAAATTATGAGGCATGTATTTTTAAAAAAAATTTTATTATTATTTATTCATTTGTGTGTGTGTGTGTGTGTGTGTGTGTGTGTGTGTTCGATATACGGGCAAATTCAGGAACCACCATGGACCTCCTCCATTTCCTCCTTGTTTACTCTGCCCTGGGATTCACAGGCTCTGCCCTACCAAGACCAGAAACGCAGGCCGCTCCCGCTTCTGCCCGGCATCTATATGTGGGGTCTAGGATTCAAACTCAGGACCTTCCACCTGCAAGGCAGAGGCTTAACCCCTGGTCCACCTCTCCAACCCCATGAGGTCTGTATTTTTGTACTCCTATCTCTGTAACAAGAAGCATACTTTGTTTTCATTAGAAAGTTATTGCGTTTGAGAAAATGATTTGCTATATGAATATGTATTCTCATAAATATAGCTGCCAAGGTTGGAGTACATTTTAGATGCACGTTGTGTGATAAGGACATGTGAGGTCCTGGATTCAACTCTGCACATATTCATACCCATAAGGAATGAATAGTGGCCAACAAGGGGCTTATATACACACACCAGGCAATAAAACTCAATCCCTGGAACCTACAGATGAATGGAGAAAACAGACCTCCCAACTTGTCTTCTGATCACCATCACACATGCCTGTGGCATGTCCATGACTGTTCTCTTTCTCATCTTTATGTCCTTTTGTTTCCATCTACCCCATTCAAATAACTATATAAAATATGTATTAAATAAAGAATGAATGGAAGGAAGGAAAGAGAGATGATGAATTTCTAAGTAGATAAGAACTTGCCATAAAATAAGCAGTTATTAGAAACTAAAACTTTCTCAAATTCCTAAAGGGATTGGGACTTTCATATTTCTTACTGTTTTCTGGTTGCTTGCATTGTCATTTTTAGTAATGTAAAGTTTGATAAATGAAAGTAAACTCTCAATATGTATTATTGATCACTGTTGCAAAAGAACAGATTTTGAAATATGTTAATGCTAATATTATAAATTGTATAAGATATATCAAAATTATTAATAACTCTATTTTTGTAAAGAGTAAATTAATGTAACTATGCTGATTACATAATCTACAATATAGCTGGTGATATAACTGTAATAGGATTTAGGAAATTTAGGGGAAATGCAAAAAAGACTAATATTAGATATTTTAGTTTTAACTCTAAAATTTCAAACAATTATAATAAACAAGAGTCAGGTCCTTGGTTAAAGGATGCACATGAGGGCAGGTACAGAAGTAGTACCAAGGTCTGTATGTAGCACAAGGAAGGTACCATGGGGTGTGATACAGTCAGAATTTCAGGAGGATCTCAGAATCCTGAACATGAGCCTGTTCTTATTTTGAATAAGAATGTGCCATGAATTTAATCTTTAAGTAGCAATTCCTTCTTAGATATAAAATAGTAACTAGGAGAGACTCAGAAGACTTTTGAAATACTTTTAAAACCTACACAACCCTACTTAGTTTCCTTATGAATAAAAAGGTTCTAAATCATAATAAGGTATAGTTGTACTGACTTTAGAAAGTTCATATTGCAAGTCAGTTTTGTATCAGGGATGCCATATCGCGGGACTTCAGGTGGCACACCTCATGAGGCATACATGGCAGCCCAGATCTAATGAATCAATTAAATCAATTAATGAGTGATTGTTCTTCTTACAATTAATTAGCATCACAGATAGATTTCACTAAGCATACCGAGTTTATTTATTTATAGACACATAAATCACTGACACGCCCTTTGGCATTTCAATGAGAGAGTCATTAAGTTTTCTCAGTGGAGCTTTTGGATATCATTTCTGTTTTGAAAAAAAACTTACCATGAGGCAAGAAAAATATACTTTTTAAAAAATGTATAAAGAGCAAGAAAATATTATGACAATGCATTTCCTGAGGCAAAGTGTAGGATTTTTTATTTGACTGCTTGGTGAGTTTGGTGAGTCTCTTTTCAGTTGAGGGTGCATAGTGAAGAGCAATGGCACCCCAAGTGAAAGCGTCTTCCATGAGCTCTCCTAGACAGGACCATTGCAGAGCATGCTTTCAGCAGCCTTCCTTAATTAGCATTTAATAGCTGCCTTTAATCCTGTGTTCTTGCATTTTAAATTTTGCTTTTTTGTCAGATCCACAGTATTTTGTGTGCCTTGGGAGTACATTGAGATGTTTTAGTACATGTGCATAATGTGCAATAATCAAGTCAGAATGTTTAGCACATCCATCAACTTGTACAAACATCAGTTCCATGTAATTAAACATGTAGAATACCCTCTTCCAAGTATTTTGAAGAATTCGATTCTGCAGTATTCACTTTTCCCCATAGAATTTGCCACAATCCTTCCTTTCTGCATTATATATTTATTTTCTCCACTTTTACTAATATAAGCTTCATGATTAATCTTAATTGTCCACTTTAATTGGATGCTCAGAATTCAAATCTGTGCTTACCACATAGCCGAGATGTAATTGTTTGTTGAATGAATGATGATACTCTACAGTTTGTCTTAAGAGAAAAGTGATTAAAAGTAAATTCATAAGAGGCAGTCAACCCAGCTTTAAATCTAGACAAGATCCACTATATAATTAGGAGGACCAAATATAAAATAAAAATGTAGGGAATCATGCTTAAAATTTATTATAAGTTTTGGGGCTGGAGAGGTGGCTCAGGGGTTAAGCCTCTGTCTTGCAGGCAGAAGGTCCTGAGTTCAGATCCTAGACCCCACGTACAGACGCCAGGCAGAAGTGGGGGCGGCCTGCGTTTCTGGTCCTGGTAGGTCGGAGCCTGTGAATCCCGGGGCAGAGTAAACAAGGAGGAGGTAGAGGCGGTCCATGGTGGTTCCCGAATTCGCCCGTGGTTCTACACGCACACACACATACACACACGCGTGCACATGCACAAATGAATAAATAATAAAAAAAATTAAAAAATTTTATCATGCGTTTTATGATAGTAGCAGGTAAGTACGAGATCAATGTGGGTCTGCCAAAGTTTAGGGTCTTGTTATATAATGGCACAGCTTGTTAGTCCATTAAGCTGGCTTTGAGTGATTTTGGACAAATGCTTAGCTTTTCTGCACCTTTCAAAATATTTTATTTGAGAGAGAGAGAAAGAGAGAGACAGAGAGACAGAGAGAGAGAGAGAGAGAGAGAATAGTAACATGGGTGGAGGAATGGAGGACATTTCTCTCCTATAATATGGGCTTCTGTGGATTAAACTCAAGTTGCCAGGTTTGTGAGCAGGTATCTTACCCATCTAACTGTCTCTCCCTTTCTGCACCTCTTGATGCATACCCATTCCATTCATTCCTTTCTTTTACAGGCTATTAAATGAATTAAATGTATAACTCTTAAAACAGCAACTGGTTCACAAAAGTTATTGTGTGTTAGATTGTTTTAACAATATTATATAATTACTCTTTTTTGCTGAATTCCTAGAGTACCTACCAGATACCAGAATAAGAAGAATGAAATAAGGGAGAAGAAAGAAGAAAAATCCCAACATATTGAGACATCGGCATGCACAAAACAGACAAGGCATACTGAGGTGTAAAAGAAGCTTGCCAAGTACTTTTCACAGCATTACCATTGAGCTTGATTCAGTTATTAATAAATATGAATGTTGGCAACATATCTTTAAATCTGTAACACAGAATCATAAATTAGTTGAACTAAATTCATAATTTTTCAATAATATTTTATTTGCTTAATATAATTTATTTAGTATGAAAATACATGCATCTGAACATTTGAATAAATATCATGAGATAATGTGTAATAAGATACCAGCACCAGCTTCTCAGCAATCCAGAAAATGTGATAGATTCACTTTGTCAAATAAAATAAAGAGAAATACTTATTTTGTCTAGTCACTTTTTGCTATTGTTTTATAATCTCACTTTTTCTATTACCAATCTAGTTTTGGGAAAGGATTATTTGTTGTATAAGAAACCTTCCTTGTTTTTAATTGCACAGAAAAGCTCCAAACTTAAAATTTTGTGACTTTTTTGTTGAAAAAAATATCCATTTGCATCCTTGCATTTAATAATTTGGGAACTTTCATGCTATTTTAGTTATTGTGCCTTGTTACAAAAGGGATAATATTGCTCCAGCAGTTTCCATTCTAGTGGAAGAGTAAGCAGTAGACATAAAAGCACAATACAAAGCAACTATATGTGAAGTCAGGAAAGCAACATGGTGCTGTGTAGAAGTTGGTAGATGGTAAGGTAACAGACAGGGAAGATGATTTTTTTTTTTACATTTTTTATTATTATGTCAGCTCATACAAACTTAATAGGTACACCAGTTCCCTCCCTCCCTCCTCCTCCCCCCCGAACCCCATGCTCCCACTTCCCTCACCCCTCCCTCCCCATCCCCCAATGCCTCCCACACCAATTCCCAGAGAGTCCTTTCTTGTGCATGTCTGATTTTCCTCTGAGCCCTCCTCTCCGATGACTACAAGGATCCAGTGGCCATTCCCTGAACCCTTTCCCGTGTTCCCCTTAAGTATAGGAACACTGCTGTGGCTGCCAATCCCTTGCCTCCAAGGATCTTGGTGCCTTTAGCAGCTGCTAGACTTTGTGAGGTCAATAGTGTGTTGGACATTGCTCAGGGCATGCAAAGTCCAATTATGATTGCTTCAGCCCTAACTTGTGTGGAGTATCTTGCAAATCATTGCTCCTCCCATCCTTTTGCTCTTACAATCTTACCGCCCCCTCTTCCGCAAATGTCCCTGAGCTTCAGGATGGGGAGAGATTAAGCTGGCCTAGTTCTAGGTGGTTGATGTAGAGTCTCTGAAGTTCTGGATTGTGGTTTGTTGATTGTCTTTTGAAGTTTTGCTGCTCCTGCAATGCCCTTCACTCCATCCTGATGGGCATTGTATGTCACCCCCTGGCCAGAGACAAAAAGCTGTTAATCTAGAATCTTGTTATAAGAGCACATTCAAAGGTAGATGTATTAAAAGTAGGAAACCACAGTGAGGGACGGGTCTATCACCCATTTGCAAAATGGTTACTTTTTATCTGCCAGACTATATTCCCTCCTCTTCTAGTGAGATCATACCCCCTCAGTAGTAAGTGATCAGGAACGAAAGTCTGTGAACTTAATCAGATGTCTCATTACTTATTTGAGTCCTTGATGGAGGCCTGTTTTCTCTGCTGTAACATGGTCCCCTCTCTCCTTGTTTCTGGTGTGGCCCTCCTACCCCATCTCTCCTGTTCATAATCCTTGCAATTACTGTAGGTATTACAGAGATTTTTCTTTGAGTGTTTCTAGGTGGGCTGGGTGGGTTTGGTACTAGGAGCCACCTATTAGGGAGTACATACAGCGCTTAATTTTCTGGGTCTGGGATACTTCACTTAATATAATTGTTTCTTTTTTTATCTGCATTCTTTATTAATTGTAGTCATAGATCTCTCTTAATCATTTCTTTTTTTTTATTTCAGCTCATACAAACTTATTAGGTACACCAGTTCCCTCCCTCCCTCCTCCTCCCCCGTACCCCCTGCTTCCCCTCACCACCTCCCTCCCTCCCCTTCCCCCAGTGCCTCCCGCCCCAATTCCCAGAGAGTCCTTTCTTGTGCATGCCTGATTTTCCTCTGGGCCCTCCTCTCCGATGACGTACAAGGACCCAGTGGCCTTTCCCTGAACCCTTTTCCATGTTTCCCTTAGGTATAGGAACACTGCTGTGGCTGCCAATCCCTTGCCTCCAAGGATCTTGGTGCCTTTAGCAGATGCTAGACTTTGTGAGGTCAACAGTGTGTTGGCCAATGCGCAGGGCATGCAAAGTCCAATTATGATTACTTCAGCCCTAACTAGTATAGAGTATCTTACATATCATTGCTCCTCCCATCCTTTTGCTCTTACACTCTTACCGCCCCCTCTTCCGCAAATTTCCCTGAGCTTCAGAATGGGGAGAGATTAGGCTGGCCTAGTTCTAGGTGGTTGATATAGAGTCTCTGAAGTTCTGGATTTTTGGTTTGTTGATTTTCTTTTGCAGTTTTGCTGGTCCTGCAATGCCCTTCACTCCATCCTGGTGGGCATTGTATGTTACCCCCTGGCCAGAGACAAAAAGCTGTTAGAGTCTTGTGATAAAAGCACATTCAAAGGTAGATGTAATAAAAGTGGGAAACCACAGTGAGGGAGGGGTCTATCACCCATTTGCAAAATGGTTACTTTTTATCTGCCAAACTATATGCCCTCCTCTTCTGGTGAGATCACACCCCCTCAGTAGTAAATGATCAGGAACAAAAGTCTGTGAACTTAATCAGATGTCTCATTACTTATTTGGGTCCTTGGTGGAGGCCTATTTTCCCTGCTGTAACATGGTCCCTTCTCTCCTTGTTTCTGGTGTGGCCCTCCTACCCCATCCCTCCTGTTCATAATCCTTGGAATTACTGTCTCTAGGTGGGCTGGGTGGGTTTGGTACTAGGAGCCACCTACTAGGGAGTACATACGGTGCTTAATTTTCTGGGTCTGGGATACTTCACCTAATATAATTGTTTCTAATGACATCCATTTCCCGGCAAATTCCAGTAATTCATCATTTTTGATGGCTGAGTAGTACTCCATTGTACAGATGTACCACCGTTTCCTTATCCACTCGTCAACTGTTGGACATTTGGGCTGATTCCATGACTTTGCTATTGTAAACAGTGCTGCTATGAATATGGTCGAGCTTGTACTATTGAGGTGAACCTCTGCTGCATGGGGGGTTAGTCCCAAAAGTGGAATCGCAGGGTCATATGGAATTTCAATCTTTAATTTCTTTAAGAATCTCCAGATGGCTCACCAGAGTGGCTGTATGAGCCTGCATTCCCACCAGCAATGTAGAAGAGGTCCCCTCTCTCCACATCCTCTCCAGCATTTGGTGTTGTTTGTATTGTGGATTTTTGCCATCCTGACCGGGGTGAAATGATATCTCAGGGAAGTTTTTTCTTTTTTTAATCCTTTTTTTAATTATTATTTCAGCTCATACAAACTTAATAGGTACACCAGTTCCCTCCCTCCCTCCTCCTTCCCCCGTACCCCCTGCTCCCCCTCCCCACCTTTCTCCCTCCCCATCCCCCAGTGCCTCCCACCCCAATTCCCAGAGAGTCCTTTCTTGTGCATGCCTGATTTTCCTCTGGGCCCTCCTCTCCGATAACGTACAAGGACCCAATGGCCTTTCCCTGAACCCTTTCCCGTGTTCCCCTTAGGTATAGGAACACTGCTGTGTCTGCCAATCCCTTGCCTCCTAGGATCTTGGTGCCTTTAGCAGATGCTAGACTTTGTGAGGTCAATAGTGTGTTGGACAATGCGCAGGGCATGTAAAGTCTAATTATGATTGCTTCAGCCCTAACTTGTGTGGAGTACCTTACATATCATTGCTCCTCCCATCCTTTTGCTCTTACACTCTTACTGCCCCCTCTTCCACAAATTTCCCTGAGCTTCAGGATGGGGAGAGATTAAGCTGGCCTAGTTCTAGGTAGCTGATATAGAGTCTCTCAGGGAAGTTTTGATTTGCATTTCCCTGATGGCTAAGGAAGTGGAGCATTTTTTAAGATATTTGGATTTTTTTAAATAACGATGATCAGAGAAATCCCATTTAATGAGAATATTAGAGTAGTGCTCAAACTAAAGAAAAATTCTTATTTTCCTAATTCTCCGTTTTCCTAAAATGAAGTAATGAATGCAATGATGTGAATAGAATGTTTGAAGGAACATCCAAGAGCAGAGGAAGTGTTCTGAAAGACATAGAAAGTCAGTAGAATGTCTAGAATACAGACAGTATGTTAACAAGAAAATATTTTACATGTTGCCAGTATATTTTCATTTTTGTGGTTTGATTGTCAGTAAATTGAGCAAAAAGTCATTGAGAATTAATTTAATTCATTTGTTTATTTTTTTAAATCCAAAGTTTATCATGTACACAAAAACTTTTATGGATTGCTGTGAAAGTTTACAAAAATGAAAATTTTCCTCGTAACATTTTCAGATTTTTTTTTCAGCAGAAGTAAAACTTTGTCATTTACTTTCATTGTACAACCCAAAACACAAAAATAAAAATCATCAGCTATAATTATGAAATATTTAAAACAGAAACATATTTATCAGATTTTATCAGTGGCATCCAATAGTATTTAAATAGTATTTAAATAGTATCTCACATTGTGTGAAGGAATCAGAAGTAAATGGATTATCTTGAGAACAGAGACCTTTTAGGATTCAAATATGCCACTCCATTTTATTGTAACCCACTGCCTCTGTCTGGAAATCTAAAGACCTCTGAAATTTAATCATTATCTATTTTTAGTTTTAATTCATTTTTATTCATTTAGTTCTCTATACAAGAATACAGTAAATTAACTATATTTTCACTCCTTAATCCTTCTCCCTCCAATTCCCATTACAACCCTTCTTCTTTCCTGCTAGTCTCTCACCTATTTTCAAGTATTTTCACATGTGGGCCTTTGATGGCACATGCCTGAGCACTTGCTGGAGCATGAATTGTAACCAGTAATTGTAACTGAGGGAATCATCTTTTCTTTCTTCCCCATTAGGAGTAACCCACATTAATCTCTCAGGAAGTTATAAGGTCTCTTCATTTCTTTGCCCTTTCATAATGAAATGTTGATAAGACAAATCCCATGCAGAAGAAAAACAATCAGGTTAGCTATAACATCACCATGTCAAACTGTCTGTTAAATATTTGTCATTATAGCCATAGATTGGAGGTGAGAGCATTCTGCTCTCAACCTAGAAGCCTCCTTCTACAATGGAAGATGTTTATTATAGAGCATCGCAACTTCCAAAGGTGCAGAAAAAAAGGGTTGACCTACTGTTTATCTTTAAACAAGACATTTAACCCACTTAACCATTCCAAGGCTCAGAGAAGATCACTGAAGAAGGAGTGGTAAGATTCTAAGAGTCTGAAGAGCAGAAGGAGTATGGCTAGACATTATCATCTAGACATAAAAGGGCTGCCACATCCATAAATTCACAGCTTCATATATTTGAACAAATATTTTGAAAGATGTGTTTCTCATAGTTTGCTGTGAAGCAGCCCCTAAGGGGCAAGAACAGAGACAAGAGGATGAACTAGAAAAGTGTTACAGTGTCCAGGAAAGAGGTGGTGGTAACTATATTCAAGCTGACAATAAAGTTTGTCATGATTAGTTTACATACCTGCTCTATATTGATATCAGAATCCAACATGTGCTGAAGGATTGCATGGAATTTGTGAGAGCTGAGGAGGAGTGTAGCATTTAAATGCTTTTCAGCACCTAAAGAATTGATTTTCTTTAGTGATAAGGAATTCTGATTAATTCAGAGAAAAAAGGGGCTCTTCTCTTGTGTTTGCTGTGTATGTACATTCCATGTCTTTTTCAGAAATCCAGCCTTGCTGCATAGGTATGTAGAAATCTATGGTCGATGAATGCAGCCCAGAACAAAAATATAAACTTCTTTAATTCATTATTGCCGTAGAGCAGTGTCACAGCCTTGAGACCAGAACACACACAACTCTCTAGGCTGAGTGAATTCTGAACCCTTTTACTGAAACTTTTGTGACAGCTTTTATACAGAAAATTTAGGGATAAATATGTTGCACTTACAATTAGACATATAATTTCTTAGTCAGCAATCACCTTCAGGAAGGACTTTTTTTTTTCAAGAACCTAACCCATTGCTTGAGGGCAAAGGCACTTAACAGAAACATTCTCCCAGTATTTCCAAACCTAGCTAATCTATAATGCTTCACCGGATAGCCATGGGGCTGAGCCCAAATAGTTGTCAGAGACTGCATTTTTAAAATACACAGAGGAGGATTGAGCTCCTTTTGGTTTCAACAATTAACTCTAGGAGTGCCCAACATCCCATAAGTCCCAGCGTGAGCTTTTGCTGTTGTCCTGTCCAGGTTGATCCTCTCAGTTAGGCGGGTTGACATGGGCACCAGGGATGGCAGCAGGTTCTAGCTTGGGAAGGTGCATGCAGCTCATGCAGTCTCTGCAGTCCAAGCTTGAACCACGTCTCTAGAGGGACCATGGCTTGGATATTCAAGGGCCATAAGTGCCTATAGGGTGGTCCTGTTGATGGAACACTATTGAGATATATGCTGAAGGAAACACTTAAGCCATATAATTATTAAAAGAATAATTCCTTCTATGATAGCATCCTTCCATTCCTTTAATAGTAAGGTTGCTAATGTCTTCCTATGAGGAATTCCAGAAGTATAATGCCATCAGTTGTGGATGACCCATCTGTGAACCTTGCATTCTCCAAACCTGGGTTCCATACTGTCGGGCCCCATATCGCCAAGGGTGTCTCTTTCGGGGTGGAGGGAATCATTGGTGGGAGCTCACCCCCGAATGTCTATCTCAGTGATTTCTCATAAGAGTGGTATTTGGGAAAGGGAAGAAACAGCCCCCTTGCTACCGACATGGATTCTCCTGGTTTGGATTACAAATACCATCTCCAGGGGCAGTCTTGGTGTCTAGACTTTCTGGCATGATGGTCTCTTCCTTGGCCTTCAGCCAGGGTAAGAGGGTTTCACAGTTTAAAGTTCTAGTGAACTGATAGCAAGTCTTATACTTCTGGAATTTCTGAGTTAGTACATAGGTGGGAAGTTTACCCACCTATGTTTTAAGACTCTAGAAGTTATTCTCTAATTTATTTAAAATCAGTGCACACATTCTGGCTAACATGTCTACTTATTGTGAGTAACTAGACATGAAATCTCTATTTAGAATTTGACTTAAAGTTAAAAAAGCAGGTTTCTTCTCTAGATCAGAGAGCAGGAAGCTATTCCTTAAAAAACCTAAGAGCAGGTAAAAGGGACTCATAATTTCCAGGAGAATTCCTCCGGCAGAGGAATTCTTAGCACCTGTCCATGGGCATTATTGTGACATTCCGAGAAATTCCTAGCATCTGCCCATGGGGTTACTGTGACCTTCCCCAGGGAACAGGCTTTAGGCCTGAACTGGGAAGAAACACCAAGGCCTGACAATTCCCATATTTTTCCTTATTTCTCTTAAATAAAGCCATGTCCTTTTCCCACAAGATGTTTCTTTGAATCCATCTTTTCCAAACTGAAACATATTCTACCAGATTGGTTGGATAAGGACGCAGCACATTATGACACCTTTTTGTAACTCAATTGTATGATTCCTGATCTTTAATTTTGTAGAAGACAATACTGTGGCACAATGTACAAAAAATTGAACACCCTTTAAGTTTCAAACATGTCAGCTTATTTGATGGTGAATTTAAAAGTTGAAAATTTTCAAAATTTTAAAGTACTTGGAGCATTCTAAAGAAGCCCTTTCGGATCGGGTCCCCCGGCATCTCTGAGGCTTGGCTGAGCTCCCAACCGTGTCCAACAGGAGGAAGAGGGGGGCTCTGACATCCCTGAGCTGCCTGGAGTGCCTGCTGGGGGTCTACTTCCTCTCCCACATCCCCATCACCCTCTTCGTGGATCTGCACTCTGTGCTGCCCCCTAAACTCTGCGCTGTCGAGAAACCTGGTAAAGTGGTATTCTAAGGAGTTCAAAGACCCTCTTCTACTGGATCCCCCTCCGTGGCTCAAGTCCTTCTTGCTTTGGGAACTTGTGTTTCAGCTGCCTTTCTTTCCCATTGCAGCATATGCTTTCTTTAGTGGAAGCTGCCAGTGGATCCGCACCCCTGCAATCATCTACTCAGTTCACACCATGACAACCCTAGTTCCAATTCTCTACACATTTCTATATGATGATTTCTCTAAAGCCAGTGCTTTCAAAGGGCAAAGACCAGAGACTACCCGTGACCGACTAACCCTCATATATGTCTATGCTCCCAACTTCATCATCCCTCTCATACTTCTGCTTTTCATGTTGCGGAACCCCTACTACAAATATGAAGAAAAAAGAAAGAAAAAGTAAGGGGCAGTAGTTGGGTGGAAGCAATGCCAACAGCACAGTTGCCTTTTTGGATAATCTAAGAAAACTGCTCTGAACCCATGTTCTCAGTAACATTTGAAACACACCAACAGCAGTGCACAAGAACAAAGTGACAAGAGTCATGTCAAACCCTCACTTTCCAGGGCACTGGAAGAAACAGAAATTGGGATAGTCAGCAGGGGTTTGGGTTAGGGTATAAGAACACAGTGCCAAATACCTGACATGTGTCTAAGCTCCTTTATAGATGCTAAAAACGAGCAAACTAAGTGGACTTCCATTAGGTCTGTTTCACATATTGGTGAGTCATGTGACCCAGAACACATACACTGAATTAACTTGACTCATGACTTTAGTGAGTTTCAGGCCATTTAAAAGTCAGGAATTAGCCTCTTGAACATTCATGAAAAAATGTATCATGCTTTCTTGTCTGTGCCTATGGAGGGTAAAAATACTAATGCAAAAGAGGTTTGAATATTTTCTCCTTAAGACTTAGCCCTCATATGACTTTGAGCCAGAAACAGGTTAAAGTAGATGTCTTTATTTCTATCTTGAATAGATCAGCTTAAGAAACGTTTTAAAGTTAACTTCATGTTATTTTTGAAGTGCTTGTCTTCTACAGACCATCTGAAATGATTCCCTCTACTCTCAAATCTAACATCTTAAGACCACCATCTTCCTTAAGGATGATCTCAGCCTGATCATTCCTTCTCGTCAGGTGGGAGTGGGACGTGCCAGCATGTGCCTAGGCTCTTCTCAGCATTGCTTGCTATTCCACTAGCTCTCTAAAACAAAAGGCCAATCCCTGACAACAGGTGCTGCTCAGTTCTGATTTTGTTCATAAGCCATATTGATGTGGTTGGTATTACTGTCTGACTTGTGTTTCTGGTCCAAATAAAGGTAGCTCCAGACCCCAAAAAATAAATAAATAAATAAAGAAGCCCTTTCCCTTACCTTAGGGCTTGCCATTTCCATGTATCCTTTGATATCATGAATTCATAATTAGGTAAAACAACAGTTTTGCATAATTTCATATATAGAAATCATACTATAAAGACACTGCTGCATTTGTTCTAACATTATATTATATAAATATCTATGTAGCTTGCATATCCTCTGATTTCATTCATTACAGTGCTAGCATTACAATGCTAAGAAAATTTTTAAATTCCATGTTATTCTAACAGTTTTTCCCATTATGAAAAGTACTGTAGATATTACACGTAAAATCTAATATACATGTGCTACAGTTTCTTTGGGAATCATGTCTAGAAGATTAATTTCATGAAGAGAAAAATATGAGGATCTCTAATCAGGCACAGTCCAATTGCTTTTGAGTATGCACCAATTCATTCTCTCAGTGACCTCTGTAAGTATTCATAATTACTCCACTACCACTGATGTGGCTATAATGCTGTCAGGCATTATTCTGTTTTTCCATTCTGCTGAATTGGAAATGAGACACATTGGTTTTACTATTCATCTCTTTGCTTTGTCATGCATTTTGTATTATTTTGCATTCTTTTCATGAATTTTCCATTGTTCTTTACTATAAATTACCTGCTCATATAATTGGCTGAAACTTATTAATTTATAAGACCTGAGACTCTCATACTGTCTTCCACTCTGTTTTTCTTTTCTTCTTAATGTTAATTCTTGATTGGCTGGGTATAATACAAATAATATCCCTGAGATAATTACCTCATTTATTTGTTTTGGAGAGCCTTTATAGGTAGCTAAAAACCTCATTTAAGTGACTTAAATACATGTGGTGTGCAAACCTTATAGATAACAGTATTCTTGCTGTGTTGAGGATTGGTAAATTCTGTGGCTTCGGTAAGCGGTGTGGACCAGAATCCTTCAGCTTTCCAGCTCTATCATGCTGAATATTCCTTTTTTGTCTTTTGGCCTCTTATCATGTGACTCTCACTTTGGAATCATATATAGGCATGGGGAAGCTAGCAGGAGAGCTGCTGAGATGATGTTTGAAGTGCAATAAATCTTACTGGTAAATACTATGGCATTTTCAGAGTGTATCCACAGCTTCCTAGAAACCAATGACAAGCAAAAGGAGTGGCAGCAGTGATGATTGTTCCTTGAATTTGTGTCCTATCTGGTGATGGTGCTGTTTTTTGGGCCATGGAAGCTGACCACGGTCAGATATCTCTTTGCAAGAACAATAGACAGTAGGATTCTATTTATTTGTGTTTTTTGTAAACATATGCTACTCAACTTTACCTTTTAAGCATCTGATATTATTTTATATTAATATTGATAGCTTTGTTCTCTTTTATGAACTTCATTGAATTTCACTTTTAACTTAATAGTGTAAGAGTTATATGTGATTTTTATGTTGTCATATTTGAAGCACAATTTTGTATCTTTTTATTATTTATTCTCTCTTGCTGATATTACCCTACTGACTAGGACTTATGACATGGTATTACAAAAACAGGAATGACATCTTAGTCTTTTATTATTTCAAAAGGAATTAATATCACATACCAGAACAATTCTAAATGTGCGGGTATGGCCAAGTGATATACATCAGGTAAACATATATCAAATGTTATGTGGCTGCACATAAAAGAAATGAACTACTTTGTAAGGTCTTCAGATTCCTATTATTAAAAGTTGCTAACTAATGGACTGACATCTTGATATGTGTATTTGCAATAATACTTTGATATCATTTTGACTATGTAATCACAGTCCCAGATTGTGCTCTTGAAATTTTATATTATTTTGATTTTCATTACCAAAGATCGAGGGTACATTTGATGGCAAATTCATTCACTTATTTTCTTCACTCATTTTTTTAACCTTACCCTGAAATGAAATATAGAAACACTCATATTCTTTGTGTGGAGATGATATGTATATCAATTAATGGTAAAATTAAGTGCTATCAGGAGACATACAAAATGCCAGAGGAAAACTATATAAAAAATACAATTACACATAAACATTAAGGAGGCAATGGAAGTTACTGTTAGATTAAAAATACTGTAGGGAGGACAGAATGACTATCAGCTGCAAGGAAAAGGTTACAAACTCAAGTAATGTGGGAAAAGACACTAACATTTGAATGAAAGAAATTTTATAGTTGTCCCAAGTTCCAGGAAAGGGAAACTCTTGTTTGTCTTATCATGTTCGGTTATTGTTCTGCCAAATGCTGTCCTTTAGATAGCTGTAGTTGCTTTGCTAAAATCAGGCTTCTCGACTGCTTGAGAGTGTAGAGTGAAGAAGGAGAAGGGTTTGGAGAACAAGAAAAAGAACAAAAACCTGCTCCTTTCCCTCCAGGATTAGAGAATTTGTCACACACATTTTTTTTTGTCTTGGGACCCAATGTTTCTTAGATAGATAACTTCTTAATTAATGGCATTCTAACTGACTTTAAAGCATTAAAATTCCAGGTAAAAATCCTTTAGTTTTACAACCCATACAGAAATATGAATCCTGTTGAGGTAAATTGCAGCCTCCAGTGTTCTACACATTCTTTTATAAAGTATGTGTTCTCCGCAATATGCCTTATTCACAAAATGGGAGGACGATTCAAATGTAACCTTGTACTTATAATTGAAACCCAGCAAGGGTTGCTTCCTGAAGGGTTTTATCTTGTGAGTCCAGGCCCATATGGATAAGGAGATAAAGCTTTTTTTGGATCATATAAATGACATACATAAGTTCCATTCCAGGATTGCTATTAAGACTTTTAAAAAGGCGATGATACCCAGTGTCACGCAAAGATTGTCACTATCCTGTGGCTCCTTGGAGAATTAAATTACAATCTGAGAAGCACAATAAGCCAATGCTAAATTAGCACCTTTGTTTGTTTTCCTTAGGCTTGTCAAAGGAAGATTAATGTGCCCCTTTTTTGTACTCAACATAGCTTTTCTTAGAAGAATGTGGTATCTACATCAAAATCCCATTTAGATGCATAGAAACTCACTGATGTGCAATGAAGATCTTTTCGCCTTTCTCCCAGTTTCCCTGGCCATATTTATTTTCCTAGTAAGCAAACATTTACTCCTGTTTAAACCTCCTTCAGGAGCCTTCCCAAACCTGTGATGCCAAGTATTATTGTCAGAGTCTCACTGCATAAGTTGGTAACAATTAAAGAATTCTACAAAGGTGAAAGCTAACAGAAAACACCTGTGGGGTCATTTTACAAATGGAATCGCTAAAGAGAAGTGCTTCTTGCTGGGTAATAGCACAGAACCTGTAAATGACAGAAGCTAGAGACAGGAGTCCCACCAGGTGACCTCTTTCAGCTCTGATAGCAGCTGTATGTAGTTCATGTGAAATGACATGAGCACTGAAGCGTTGCAGGCAGCCCTGGAGAGGCTGACTCCTGGGTAATGCATCTCCCTGTGGAGAAAATGTCCCAGGGAGTGGTCCAGCTTTTCTTTTTGCCTAATTTCACATCGCTGAGATTCCCTGCAGCCTTTGAAAAAGCAACCACACTTTCTATGGCTCCTCTATCTTTAAAACCTACAATATAAATCAATGTCTTCTTCTCTAATTATTTGAGCCAAACTATACAATTTTACATCTGAAAATGTTACCTTATACATTAGACCTTATTTCTAAATCTAATGCTTTCCAGCAGGTTTATTTATTGAGTCCCATGTATTCTTATCAGGAGACGTATTTTTTGTATTTCATTTTCTATATATGTTGACATATGCATATGTGTGAGTGTGTGCATGTATGTGTGTGTGTGTGTGTTCAATTTCTGAAGAAAATGAGTTGGAGCTCAAGCTAGTGATTAGATGTCACAATTTCATTAAGTTTTAGATCATTCCTACAACTATGATTTATTTTGCTGAAACCACAATTACTTGAGACATCCTTAATAAGTACAATGTCCCACAATTCAAAATGCCTCCTCACATGCCTAGTTGTCCATCTATACGTCTGAGGAAAAGCTGATATTTAGGAGTTCTTGCTCTGGGAGTAGTCAGAGCATTGTTAAAGCCAGGTGACTGTTTCCTTTCTTTTTTTTATTTTTTTATTTATCATTTATTCAATTGTGCGTGTATGCATGTGTGTGTGTGTGCATGTATGTGTGTGTAGAACCATGGGTGAATTAGTGAACAACCATGGACCGCCTCCACCTCTTCCTTGTTTACTCTGCCCTGGGATTCACAGGCTCCGCCCTACCACGACCAGAAATGCAGGCTGCCCTCGCTTCTGCCAGGTGTCTGTACGTGGGTCTAGGATCTGAACTCAGGACCTTCTGCCTGCAAGACAGAGGTTTAACCCCTGAGCCACCTCTCCAGCCCGACTGTTTCCTTTCTGAGTAAGTTGTTTAATGTGTTTCAGAGTGTCATGCATCACAGTGCTGGCTAGAAGATAAAACTCTTGATTTCAAGGTCGCAAAGCACCCATTTTTCCCTAGATTTCAAATAAAAGGATTTGTTCTCACTCAAATTCAACTTAATATTAAAGACCTGACTTAACTTCAGTATATTCTGCCTTTGAAAGTGAAAACAAGAGGAGAGTTGGGCATGCACATTTAAGGATGCTCCGGGGATGGGAGGGGGAGGCACTGGGGGATGGGGAGAGAGGGGGAGGGGAGGGGGGCACAGGGTGGTGGAAGGTCAGAGGGAGGGAGGGGGCAGGTGTACCTGTTAAGTCTGTATGAGTGGAAATAAAAAAAAAAAGAAAGTGAAAACATTAGCAGTGGTTGTAAAATCTGGGTTTTAGGTTTTTCTGGGTTTTAGGTGTTTCTAGGTTTTTCTCATCTTATTCAAGATTAAATAAAAGTTCATCTAAATTGCAAAATAATGAGGAAAATATTCAAAACAAAGTGATAAAGCAGATCAGAAAGAGATACACCATCAATACTGACAATAGACCATATGAATGAAGATACTCAATGGCCTGGTGATTGCTTGAGGTTTCCTTTCATGTGTTCTAAAGGGAGAAGGACTTTGGTTACTAGGAGGTTAGTTTGGGTGGTTCTCTGTTTAGATTGATAGTCTTGTATTGAAATTTTTGTTTACTGTATCTGCCCCTTCCCATAATATATCTGATTTCAATTATAGGGAAGTCTGTTTATGGACAAGCATAAGATAATAAGTAAAAGACTCTCCCAAATATTTCATTTGAAAATATCGTTTTGCCTTATTGCACACATACACAAAAATTTTTAAAATTATCTATCTATCTATCTATCTATCTATCTATCTATCTATCTATCTATTTTTATTTTTTTCCCAATCATACAAATTTAATAGGTACCCCGGTCCCCACCCTCCTCCACCCCTCCCAGTCCCCTTTGCTCCCTCCCCCCTTTTCCCCTTTCTTTCATCTCACTCCCTTTCTCCTAGTGCCTCCCCCCCCAATCCCTGGAACATCCTTTAGTGTGCATGTCAAACTTCCCTCTGTGTTCTCCACTCTAATGAGGTGTAAGGACTCAGTAGCATTGCCTAAAGCTCTTTCTTGTGCTCCCCTTTAGTACTGAATACTATTGTGACTGTTAATCCCTTGCCTCTAAGGATCCTAATGCTTGTGATCCATGCTAGACTTTGGGGGGTCATTGATATGTCAGTCATAGTTTAGACTGGATCATCCTTTCTACTCTTATACCTGGATGCTAATAATGGTACAATTAAATTGACTGTATGTTTGATGATCATTAAGGACAGGAGAAACTTACTACATTATTCAAAAAGGTGAAGTTGCAACTCAGTGCAGGTGAAGTCATTTGTGCCTAGCAGGTTAGTGGGTACATTGGAGAGGGATGTGTGCACATAGCACGTACAGGCTGCTGAGTGTATTATTAGAAGTGTGTGCATAAGACTATGCACACACTCCTAATCAAGTAGAGTTCTAGGTTGCTAGACTAATCCCTATTCTTTCATGTCTCAAAAAACTTCTGGTGGTCATTTCTCCTACATACACCACCAGCAGCATTGGTCCCATCATATTGGTCTCTGGTGGTATGATGTTCACTTAACATTTCAACTAAGAGTGGTCTTTCAGAACCTGGAGAGATGGCTCAGGGGTTAAGACTGTGCCTCTCGCAAAGACAAGGTCCTAAGTTTGGATCTCAGGTCCCACGTAAAAATGTCAGACGGAAATGGCAAAAGCCTACACTTCTTTTCCTGGTAGTTGGGGGCTGGGAAATCCCAGAAAAAGGGTGTAGAAGCAATCCAGGATGATTCCTGAAGTCATACTTGGCCCTTCACAGGGATATGCAGTGCCCTCTGATGCACACACACAAAATAAATGAAGTTTTTTTTTTTTTTAAGAGTGGTCTTTCTGTCTTTCCCACAATGTCCCAGAGCAAGACTACAATTTAGATAGCACTGTTGTTAAGGCTTTTGGATATCAACAGGAGCATGTATACAGAGTTTATCATACAAATTAGTTCTTTAATTTTAAGAATTCAAAGACTCATCCATATTAGTTATGTATATGAGTAAGAGAGAGAGAGAGAGAGAAAGTGTGTGTGTGTATGTGTGTGTGTGCGTGCATCTGTGTGAGGGTTTTCACACTTGTGGAGGTCAGAAGGACAACCTAAATTATCATCTTCTGAAATGACACCCATCGACTTTAAGAAAGAACTTCTTACTGACCTGAAGCAGCCTGAGTAGGCTAAACTGGCTAACTAACTCAGGGAACCTCCTGTCTCTGCATCCCCAACCCTGAAATGATCATATTGTCACACCTGCTTTTATGTGGGTTCTAGGGAATAATTTAGACCTGCATGCCACTGACCCCTAAAGGCTCTAGTTTCTTGAGGTAGAAGCCAAAAGACACTCTGGTGACCAGTGGTAGCAGGTAGTCTCCTGTGGCTTAGTAACTGCTGGCCTCCCCAGAAACTAGTGGGAGGTCAGAGTGTTTCCTGTGTATCTCTTCCTGCTCTTTGAGGCCATCAAGGCATATTAACATGCTTAAAGATTGACAGGGCTGTATTGTTAGTAGTGGCACCACCTATTGTTCATCTTGTAAGTGCCTGTAGTCTGTCCATCCCAATGTATAGACGTCATTCCTGTTTCATGGTGTATAAGGAATTAGATTTAAAAATAAATTTGATTTGTTTTTGGCTTTTCCAAATCCCCTGTTGACTCGGCTTGGCTTCAATTCCCACTGAATCCACTCAGGAAACTGAGGTAAACGTGCTGATCGCAGGTGCTTACACATGCTCACAAGACAAATACTTTACTCCTACTTTTACTTGGCATGTTTTGTTTTTCCCACCCAGTAGTCCAAAATAGATCATTATACTGTCTTAAAGCCAAAACTCTTTTGCATTTAGCAAGAGTGATACTGAGGTTGAGTATTTACTTGTTCTAATCCCTGAAGACTTTGCTGATTTTAGGATCTACTCAAATTATCCCTGTTAAATAATGAGAGCAAACTTTTGGAAATTTATTTCTTAGAAAATTGAATCATTCAAGTCTCTACAAAGAAAAAGAAAATCAATGCTTTCAAGCTAATAAACTCTTTTCCTTGTGCTACTGTAGAAGGAGGGAGGAGGAACTGCAGGAGCAGCAGAAGTAGTAAACATCATCAGGAGTGGCTAGAGGGTAGATAGATTGCATTGCAGAAAGGAAATCATGTGTGTGGTGCTTACCATGCAGGAATAGGCTTTGCACATATTATCTCATTTCTTTGTTACCTTGTTTCCAGGTAGGTAAATGGAAATCAGATCTGTTTGAGTCTCCCTGGCTCACGCTCTTCTATCCACATTCACTGCTCTATTTTTCAAAGATATGAGGATTAATGAGACAATAATGTTGGTAAAGTGTTCTAATTTCCTTTGAGAAAAAAAGCTATAAAATTTTATTGTTATTGTTGCTGTTATTATTGGAACTCAATGAATGCTTTAGTGGTGCCATTGATGTAACTAATATTGCTCTCATTTATTTTATTTAGGGAAATAAAGTCTAAAAATAAGAACAAGCATATTTGTTGGGTTCTCGAATCAGCTGATTATCTAGTGCAGCTTAGCAAATGGAGATCTTGACAATGAAACCTACAGCTAAGATCTTGGTGAAAAAAGTGGGAACTGGGACCCAGAAGGTAGTCTCTAATGCTTGGTTCACCTTTGGGAAGGAAAATAGTAAGCGGCAGGTTAAGATGAAAGATTTGATGCAGAAGGTTTCTCTCTATAATTGCTGAAGAGAGAGTGAAGCAAAGATAACTCTGCTTATTTACAGAAACAATGGTCTCTGTTTTCTTCACTGGGAGGACAGACATTTCCTCCTTTCCAGACAGTCAATTATGAAAAACAAAATGATATGAAGGACAAGAAGACATTTCAAAAATGTGTGGAGTCAACAACAGATTCCAGTGCATACAAAAATCCTGTCACAAATAATTTTCATATTATCATTTTCAAAATCTTTATTAGTAAATTAATTTCCTCCCTGAAGCTTCATTTATGACTTATGTTCAAATAATCACCACTTTGAACACAAATGTCAGATTCAAAGAAAGGATTTCATTGTGTTTAGATTTTTCTTTCAATGTACTATGAATTATTTTCAGTTGGAGACATTGTGCACTTTATTCAGTCTGGACCTGTGATTGAAGTCGAAAAAAATGTTTGTAAGACATGTTCAGAGAAATCCCTGTAGTCTATTGAAAACACATACTCAACTGGGACCCCCTAAATGATTAGTCTTCCTGGGAACTTGATCTAGGTCTCATTATACTACAATGCTTTTCCATTTTGAAGACTAAAAATTTATATTTTATTTTACTGGGCAAATGAAATCTAAACAGAACAAACTGATTCATTTGATTTTAAAGTTCAGCTATGCATATGGGGACTTTGATAATGAAATTTATAACTAAATCTTTGAGACAAAAGTGCTTTTTCTAATGCTTGGTCACTTGAGGAATGGGAAAGAAAAAGATGATTAATGTTAAAGACTTGATACATCAGACTTCTAGGATTGCTTTACTTCAAATTTTACCTTGAGTTCCTCATTTTTTCCTTAAAAGCTTAATACAAGAAGGAGACAAGAAATTCTTTGTTGATACTGAGAAAGGGAAATGTGAGAAAGCATCAGTAGCCTTTGGGGTCTTTTCAGTGTCCTTGTGTGTAATGTTCCTATGTAACAGCAAAACTGCACCTATATACCCACTGAGATGCAAGCATATCTATGGTAAAATCCTCATTGGTTGATGCAAAATACGGAGCAGATCATTCCTTCATTGGGGGTAGGTAAGCACTTCCTTCTACCAGCACCCAAAACTTCTTTGTTTTGATTCTACCCTTACTTGCCTTCTGAATCTGTTGAGAGTTGGAGAAAAGGAGGAGGGAATCAGGAAGCAGGAAGTGGCCAGAAGTAAGGGAATGTAGATACTAGCAAATGGCTTTTCACATGTATGGGAACTGGATATCTCAGTCTGGAAACAATTTCATCTCGTTAACCTCAGTGCATCTGGCTTTCATTACTTTTACTATTATCATCATCAGTATTTTGGCAATCCTATTTTTTGGCAGTGATGATGAGAAGAAAAGACTCTTGAAGTAAACTCAGCAAACTGTGATGACTAATAAAATGAGAAGTTGATAGCAGAATGGAGATTCTTATAATGTGAGTACATTCAACAGAGAACCTACAAGATTCAGAGAAGATTTTTCATTTGTTCAGCATGCCGTCCATTAAGTGTCATCTGTGTATCGAAAACAATGTAGGAAAGGTGAATTGAGTAAGAAATATATACCACTCTAAGCTAATTTTCTCATGGGTCAAGAAAAACTTTTGACTTAGAAGTTGAAAAATAGATCAAAGGTACTAATGTAATCAGGAATATGTCCCCAAACAAGTATATTCTGTCTGAAATTATTTGAAAGTCTTGGGTCTGGGATCTTCAACACACAGAGAAGGTTAAAAGGATACAGTAGAGCAAGAATGGGCACAGAACATTACAATAGTGGAGGATGAACTACAGGTAAGCAGAGTATGGTTTCTAAAAAGAAGAGATGCTGAGTAGTCATGCCAAGCATTGCATGCAAGTCACATAGTACTGAATATAAATGGCTGAATTTTACAATTGGAAGACTATTTCTAGTTTTTTTTATTAAAAATGTAATTATACATTTTAAAATTTTTTTACCAGTTCCCTCCCTCCCCGCTCCTCCCCCCGAACCTCCTCCTCCCCCCAAACCTCCTCCTCCCCCTTCTCTCCTCCCCATCCCCCAGTGCCTCCCCCCCAATTCCCAGAGAGTCCTTTATTGTGTACACCTGACTCTCCACTGGGTCCTCCTCTCCGATGACATATAAGGACCCAGTGGCATTTCCATAAGCCCTTTCTCTTGTTCCCCTTAAGCATAGGAGCACTACTATGGCTGTCAATCCCTTGCCTCCAGGGATCTCGGTGCCCTTAACAGATGCTAGACTTTATGAGGGCAACAGTGCACTGGACATTGCGCAGGGCATGGAAAGTCCCATTATGATTGCTTTGGCCCCAACTATTGTTGAGAATCTTGCAAATCGTTGTTCCTCCCATCCTTTTGCTCTTACAATCTTATCGCTCCCTCTTCCGCAAATGTCCCTGAGCTCCAGGGTGGGGAGAGATTAGGCTGGCCTAGTTCTATATGATTGATATAGAGTCTCTGAAGTTCTGGATAGTGGTTTGTTGATTTTCTTTTGCAGTTTTGCTGCTCCTGCAATTCCCTTCACTCCATCCTGCTGGGCACTGTATGTCACCCCCTGGCCAGAGACAAAAAGCTGTTAAACTGGAGTCTTGTTATAATAGCACATTCAAGGGTAGATATAATAAAAGTAGGAAACCTCAGTGAGGGAGGGGTCCATCACCCATTTGCAAAATGATTACTTTTTATCTGCTAGACTATATGCCCTCCCCTTCTGGTGAGATCGGGAAAAAACGTCTGTGGACTTAACCAGGTTTCTCATTACTTACTTGCAGACCTTGATGGAAGCCTATTTTCTCTGCTGTAACATGGTCCCCTCTCTCCTTGTTTCTGGTGTGGCCCTCCTACCCCATCTCTCTTGTTCATAATCCTTGCAATTACTGTGTTACATAGGTTTACTTTTGAGTGTCTCAATGTGGGCTGGGTGAGCTTGATACTAGGAGCCACCTATTAGGGAGTACATACAGTGCTTAATTTTCTGGGTTTGGGATACTTCACTTAATATAATTGTTTCTAATGACATCCATTTCCCAGCAAATTCCAGTAATTCATCATTTTTGATGGCTGAGTAGTACTCCATTGTATAGATGTACCACCGTTTCCTTATCCACTCATCAACTGTTGGACATTTAGGTTGATTCCATGACTTTGCTATTGTAAACAGTGCTGCTATGAGCATGGTCGAGCTTGTGCTATTGAGGCGAACCTCTGCTGCATGGGGGGTTAGTCCCAAAAGTGGGATAGCAGGGTCATATGGCATTTCAATCTTTAATTTCTTTAAGAATCTCCAGACGGCTCGCCAGAGTGGCTGTATGAGCCTGCATTCCCACCAGCAATGTAGAAGAGTTCCCCTCTCTCCACATCCTCTCCAGCATTTGTTGTTGTTTGTATTGTGGATTTTTGCCATCCTGACCAGGGTGAGATGATATCTCAGGGAAGTTTTGATTTGCATTTCCCTGATGGCTAAGGAAGTGGAACATTTTTTCAGATATTTGTTAGACATTTTAATTTCATCCCTGGTACAGTTTCTTTGAAGTTCCAGGGCCCATTTTTTAATTGGGCCATTGTTTTCCTTTGAGTTTAGTTTTTTAAGTTCTTTGTGCACTCTGGACAGTAGAGCTCTGTCAGATATGTGGTTAGTGAAGATTTTCTCCCATTCTGTGGGTTGCCTTTGAGCTTGTGTTACAATCTCTTTATCTGAACAGAAGCTCTTTAATTTCACAAGATCCCAACTGTTGAGAGTTGGTAGCAGTGACTGTGCCATTGGATGTCTGTTTAGGAACTGTTGGCCTAGCCCAATCAGCTCCAGGGAGTTCTCTATCCTTTCAACTATGGTTTTTAAAGTCTCTGGCCTTAAATCAAGATCCTTGATCCATTTGGAATTAAGTCTTGTACATGGTGACAAGTATGGGTCCAGCTTTAATCTTCTGCATGTGGAGATCCAGTTTTGCCAGCACTATTTGTTGAAGATGCTGTTCTTTTTCCATTGGATTCTTTGGGCCCCTTTGTCAAAGACCAAATGGCTGTATTTTTGTGGGCTTATATCTGGGTCTTCAGCCCTTATCCATTGATCTGTGTGTCTATTTTGGAGCCAGTACCAGGCAGTTTGTATAACTATGGATTTGTAGTATAGACTAAAGTTTGGTATGGTAATACCTCCAGCAGTGTTTTTGTTACTCAGGATTGTCTTTGCTATCCTGGGTCTTTTGTGCCTCCATATGAATTTTGAGATTATTTGGTCAACTTCTTTAAAGAATTGCTTTGGGATTTTAATTGGTATAGCATTGAATTTCTATATTGCCTTTGGTACGATGGTCATTTTTACAATGTTGATTCTACCAATCCAGGAACATGGGAGGTCTTTCCACCTACTGGTGTCTTCTGCTATTTCTTTCTTTAGGGTTTTAAAGTTTTCATTGTAAAGGTCTTTTACCTCCTTGGTTAGATTTATACCAAGGTATTTCATTTTTTTAGGGGCTATAGTAAATGGTATTGTTTCTCTCAAGGCTTTTTCACTTCTTTCATTCTGGGCATATAGGAAGGCCTCTGATTTTTGCACATTTATTTTGTATCCTGCCACCCTGCTGAACTTCTCAATTAGTTCCAGGAGCTTCCTGGTGGAGTTTTTGGGATCACTCAGGTAAAAGATCATGTCATCTGCAAATAGGGATAGCTTGACTTCTTCCTTGCTGATTTGAATCCCTCTTATGTCCCTTTCTTGTCTTATGGCTTCGGCTAAGACTTCAAGGACAATATTGAATAGAAGTGGTAAGAGTGGACAGCCTTGTCTAGTTCCTGATCAAAGTGGGAATGCTTCCAGTTGTTCCCCATTGAGCATAATCCTTGCTGTGGGCTTGTTGTATACAGCTTTTATTATATTGATAAAGGTTCCTTTCATTCCTACAGTCTCTAGCGTTTTGATCATAAAAGCTGTTGGATTTTGTCAAAGGCTTTTTCTGCATCTATCGAGAGTATCATGGGGTCTTGGACTTTGGACTGGTTTACATGATGAATTACATTTATTGATTTGCGTATGTTGAACCAATCTTGTGTGCCGGGGATGAAGCCTACTTGGTCCCCGTGAATGATCTTTTTGATATGTTTTTGAATCCGATTTGCTAAGACTTTGTTGAGAATCTTTGCATCTGTGTTCATCAGAGAGATCGGCCTATAGTTTTCTTTTTTAAGTGAATCTTTATTAGGTTTTGGGATTAAGACGATATTAGCTTCATAGAAGGAATTTGGTAGTGTTCCTTCCTTTGCTATTTGATGTAACAGTTTAAGGAGTATTGGTGTTATTAACTCCTTAAATGTCTGGTAGAATTCTGTGCTGAATCCATCTGGCCCAGGACATTTTTTGTTGGGAAGATTCGAGATTACTTCTTCAATTTCCTTGTATGTTATAGGACTATTTAAATAATTCACAACTTCCTGATTCAATTTAGGTAAGTTGTATTTACTTAGAAATTCATCCATCTCTTTTGTGTTGTCAAACTTCACAGAGTACAAGTTTTTGAAATATGATGTTATAATTCTCTGGATTTCTTGGGTATCCGTAGTGATAACTCCATGTTCATTTCTAATTTTGTTAATTTGGGTTTTCTCTCTCTTGCTTTTGGTTAATTTAGCGTCCCGACCGGCAGAGCGGGGTGGGGTGAAAGGGAGGATCTATTTCTAGTTTTCATGACATTAATAATTGTGTAGTAAGGATAGCTACATTCAAGGGGCTAGAATTGAATGAGCATCACATTTGAAGATGGTAGTGTACAGAACAAAACATGTTACAAACTGTTAATTCCAGGTCACCAAGTGAAATTTGAGAAGCCCTAAAGGGGAAGGTAGAGAAAGAACAGACCCTGCAACTACCGTTCTGCCCAAACAACTATAGGATATTGGTGGATCCTCATGAACGTGGTCAGATGCAGTGCTGGTTATCTGTACTCCAGTTGCAAGGTATAGCAGTTTAACATTCAATATATGGCAAATTTTGACTTAACTCTAATTTTTGTTGTTTTCTGTCACTAAGCATCTGAAGTACTATGATGAGAGTTATGGTGAGGAAAAAATGTCATAGGAGAGAAGTGCATTGAATGCAAGACAGGTGAAGCTGGAGAAGGAGAGAGAGAGAGAGAGAGAGCAAATGGGAAACAGTGGCAAGAAGTACATAATGGAATCCCCTTTGTGAGAGCTAGTTTTAGGACTACACTTTGGACCCATCTGGTGTTTATTTTCTTTCTGATTTTCCTACTGTGATTCTGTGCAGAATTTAAAAAACTGAACACCATGCACTGTGCTATCTTTCTATGACATCCCTTGCTGCATAAAGATGGAAAACCATACTTATACTTTGTTTTAGAACAATCGATATACAGCATCAGAAAAGTCACACAAAGTTATATGTTTTATGTGGTTGTAGAATGAGTTTCTAAGAAGAAAGGAAACTGTCATTCATTTTTAATAAGGATTAACTTGGAAGCCATCAACCAAAACCTCTGGATCTCTTGGGATATGGGAAGGACAGTGACCCAAGCTATACCCAAACTTCGCAAGAACTTACGGAGTGTGACATACGTCCTCATGATGTGGAACACATGGGAACAGGCTCCTAACTTCTTGGCTGGTTTGTTTGTTGGTAACTCTGGCTACCACTTTAAACATCATGAGTTAGTCTCTACTCCTCCAATAAAGTGATGGACAGTAAAACTACCTTGAGATAGTCTTCTGTAAAAGACTGTCTGTCAAAAGTCAGAGGAAAATGGCAGGATAGTCAGGGAACAGACTTCTAGTTTTAGGAACTGCTACCCAATCAGAAGCAAACATTTCCAACTCCAGGGAGCTATTATTATCTATTGCAATTCTAGTGCTAAGGAGGCAGAGGAGAAACCCATGAAAGAATGAGACAGAAGATCTGATTAATTCCAAACTAGAATCTTAGAACTTCTGTTGCCTCTAACTTTTCTGTGCTGCCCCAATTTGCTCATTCTGACAGAGTCAGAAAAGAGAAAATGTAGTAGAGAAATAATCCAATACCTTTCACTATGACAGGCCCTAACCAAAGTGAGAAGACACTTTTAATTGACAGGAAATGGAATATTTCTGTTGAATTTTGATGGTCAGTATGATGAAATATAAATTCCTTCTGTTAGTAATAGGAAATTAAGCCACTTTCTATAAACATCTTGTCAATCACACCTTGTATGATATTAAGGCAGGATTCTCATATGGAATCCTAATGTCTTCAATTCACTATCACTTCCAATCTATAAATACATTATCTTAAAATGTGGCTCAATGGAAAAATCTCTCAAATTCTATACATCTAAAATTAAACTGGAATGTAAGTGTTAGATCTCCTTTTATCAGATAAAATTCTCAGAGAATATTTCATGTGTAAAACATTTACATTTTGTGATGAAATGTTTATCTTCATTGTATTATGTTGTGAATCCACCATCTTTGATTTCTTTGATAATTCATTTTGGTTTTTATGTGTTTTGGAACATGTACAAATGTGTGTGCATATATGTATATGTCAATTTCTAGTATTTCCTCAATTAATTCCCACCTTATTTTTGAGTCAGATTCTTTCAACTAGCTTAGAGTTGATTGATTCAGATAGACTAATTATTTAGAAGACCCCGAGATCCTCTTGCCTCTGCCTCCTTAGCACTAGAATTGCAGGTCTATGCTGCTATAGATGCTTTTTGTAGGAGGGTTGGGGAATCTAAAGTGAGGGCCTCATGCTTGTCTGGCAAGAACTGTATAGAATGAGTCTATCTATCTCTAGCCACACATTCTGGATTTTTGATTGTTTAAAGTTAGCCACTTACTAAGACATTTTCAAAATAATGGCAGTGTCATCTTAGTTAATCAATTTTCTATTTCCCTATCATTGATATATATTTATCTATTGTTTCTATATTAGTGCAAATATTAGGACATATTAAAATCAAGACCAGTGGCATCCATTTTTCCATCTACAGACTAACCTCTCTCCATCTTCTTTCTCTCTAGATCTTTCTCTCTGTGTCATTCTGGAATCCTAATGTCTTCAATTCACTATCACTTCCAAAAGCATAATTAATGGATCATTTTGAAAGAACTGGCTCCCTTAGTTTCTTTTTTACTTACTCCTTTTCACCGAATTCTCCTTGCTCTTCAGTAACCATCCTTCCTCCTCACTATGCAGATTCTTTATTTATTACTCGGATATTACCATCAATCCCAGTGTTCATTCTCATCTCCAAATGTTCAATGTGAAATTTCTGTACATACACATCTGATTTTGTTATTTCCTGTTTAAAAATTTTCATATTTTTCTACAGTGTAGAGAGAATGCTTTTCACTTACCAATTTAGATTTGCATTTGAGACAATTCACAATGTACCTTGCTTACCCATGTCATCTGTCATTCTACATATTCGGGTAAGAATGTTGCATTATAATTGTTTTTATTTTCTGTGGAAACCAGTTAGTTTCACAGTCTGGCTCACATTAACAATGTGCTTTATGTTCCAATCAACAGGAAGAAAAGACAATACTACCATAAAAGTGACGCCTTTTTAAATTAAAATTTAAGCATGCCAAGGATTTTTCTAGTACTTTAATGCATGTAGAAATGCAAAATTATAAGAGTGAGTGGGATTTCACATATACACCTCATTACCAATGATTGCATTTTAAAACCGCAACACGTGAGCAAGTTTGGATCAGAAGAAGACTAGTCTTCATCATGGAAGCAGTTTTTCTTTGTCATGCAATGAAATTTTAATTCATTATACTCCAAATGTACACAATAAGTATATAAAATATTTTTTGTTATCATCTCCCTCACATAGAAAGATGTCTAACAGGCAAAAAAATGTCTGAAGTATTACGTTTCATATGGATGGATACAAAAAGCAGACTCTGTCTTGCATCATTATATATATTTTAACAGTGCTATACAGTAAGGCTCATTTTAAAATTGTAAAAAAAACTGTTAAAATCTGATAAAGTACTTTGAGTTAAAAGCTGTGCAAATAAACAGAGTCACCCACTTAATTACTAAAATGGCTGAAAGAGTCTTTGAGAAGGCCAGTTTTGCCACTTCTTTAAATTCACCTGTGCTTTCAATAGAATAAGGGGTGATTAAGAACCCAGCTCCAGACCTAGCCACTTTGGTTCAAATTTTGGCTCAGCAGCTTAATAATTTTACAAGTATCTTGACAAAGTCACATTATCCTGTGAGTTTATGTTTATTCATTTATGTAGGGGTATAAATATAGCCTCATGGGGTTATGAGGAAACAACCTGTTAGAAAGTCAAGCACTCAGAACGGTGCCTATCCATGAAGTCAGCAAAAAGGCCAGCTATTTTGGGAAAGGGGTAAATCATAATGGACCTATAATTATACAAATTTCAACATTTGTTTAAATATTAGCAAGAGAGATAATTCTATGAGCACAGTGTGATGGAATGCAAGGGATATGCAAAAAATGAATAAGAAGCAGGTCTTCTCCTCAAATTACAAGCCATACAGACATGCTATACCTGTGATATGTTAGCATTCAAAGCAAGTGGGCTTGTAACTACTCATAAAAATCCCCATCCAATTCTATCTGCTGACATGCAATACCAGTCCATTAATCTTGATAGATTTTCATTGTCCTTTGCCATGCCCAGCAGGCATCATGGGGAAAGAGCATGTACGTTGGCGTTCATTGTTCCTTACCAAATTCATGACTCCAGAAAGAGCACTTATTCAACCGATTGAATAACAGTTCTAAAGGCACTTAAGAACTCCTCCTAAGCTAAAATCAGAACTTTATCAACTCAGAAAATTTCCAGGAAAGCAGGGTGGTAAACAATCACATATTGTACCCAGTGCTATCAATCATGACATTTAACTTCAGAAAAATTGATGTGTGTCACATACTGTACTTGGGAACTCTGTAGTTTGCTGCTTTATGATGTAAGAAAATCCCAGCATGGTAAAAGCCCAACCATGAAGACTTCCACAAGACTGAGTGACACTGAGCTTCTTGTTAGAGACTTTGGAGTCCGTAATGGGGTAGAGTAGTTTTTTTATTACTTGGAAATACAAAAGGAGAGACTGGATCTTCAGGTTAAATCCATGGAGTGTTTTCTTGTATCCGAATATGAATGAGTAACTTAGAAATCCAATGTTGGTTCATAGTTATTTTTAAATTAAATTAACTATATTTTCCAAATATTTAAGATATTTTATATTAGCCTTGACTTTTGTGTAGATGTTTTCTAATTTACCTGAATTTTAATTGTTATAGAACATTGCATATTTTGATTTTATTTAAGATCATAATTCTTGTGCATTTCAGTAGATAGGCCATTTGGTTCCTTTTATGTACATGGCCACAAGGCACACTGAAGGAAATACACCAAGGACATGCTAAATTGTCCTTCAAATTCAAAATTAATATAATCATCCATCAGTTTTCCATAAAACTTCCTTCAGCAGAGTGGGGGGAATTCTCATATTCCGCATTTAGCTACTGCTGAGAAAATGCTAAAAGCTTTTTCTCAGACAGTCATTTCCACAAATGTCAGGCTTATAGACATGACATGCTCCAGAAACTTACTTTAATTTGGATAATAACTAAGAGGTTGCCATACACTAAGTGGCTGGCATTATTTCCTACTCAGTTCTGCAGTAAAGAAAACAGCAAGCTCTCCCCAAGTCTCTTTAATTTTCCTCCATATTTCCTACCAGAAGTGCACACTATTTTCTATCTTGCAGCTCACATCTCCTGTTACACGTTGTTGTGTGTTGCTTTATTCCTGGTATTAAAAGCTGCTTCTGTTTCCTTGTTCTTTATCAGCAGTTTCTTATTAGAAACATAATTCTCTGTATCCCTTTGAAAAAAACTTGTGTTATTATTTGTTTTGCAAAGGAAAATAAATATGTGAAGGGACCATATCAGCAGTACATGTGGATAGTGTGTAGAATCTCATCAGCTTGCATGAAGATTAGAGATTACTCATGATGAAGTCAGGAGAATATCACCAAGAGAAGGTGTCCCTTCTTTCTTCTTGGAGAGGAGAAGTAAATAAGAAACAATATTGATCCTGAGTTGTGTTCCTTAGAATGGTAAATTGTTGCCGGTCATAAAATATGGTCAATGTAATAACAGTTCTACCCCTGAGACATAGATAATTATTTAATATATGAAATGTTTAATTTGTGACTTTTGGAATATTGTTTTGACATTGGGTCTTCATGCATGATTCAAATCTCTTCAGTGCATTTACTGACTCCCAGGGAGCTTCTATTATCACGTTGTCTTTGTCTAAATTTTGGATTGTTATAAAGCTGAATGATTATAAATGGGCTGACATTGATGACAGAGGACATTCATCAATCCATAGAACTTTTTCAGAGAACACATCAAGGATAGATATGGGCTTGTGTAGAAAGTGGATATTCTAGCCCAGTAATGTGATTTTAGAATGAGCAATTTAAAGAATCAGACAGGGAAGACACTTACAGTGACAGTGGCCACAGCATGTTGCATCATGACAGTAATTACAAGGTTCCTCTTGTTACAATGCCAAAAGAAAGAAAAATAGGAGTATAAAAAGTAAAAAAAAAAATCAAAAGACAGAACATTAAGTCATGATTAAACAATTTGAAGACATAAACCAGACTAGAAAATACACTACCCTGAGTACTTAGACAAGAACTTTTACTGCTTACCCCAGTGAGACTGTAACATTGGAATTAATATGCATACTGGTATATAATTCTATCTAGAAACATCTTCCCACAACACTCATATATGGATTTTCTATCATGTGTGTCCATGGACAGCTGGACCTAGACAGTTCCAAACTCTTAAACAGCTTCTCAAGATTTTGTGAAGTATCCGGTTTTGTCTCACTTGTGCTCATGATCATAAATAAAAATTGTGGGATAGCTATGTGAGAAATATCTGCACAAACAGCAAAATATTCTCAGGATTCCCAACTCAAGTCCAATGAATCTCAGATGTGTGGAACAAATGAAGGAAAAAGCATCAGTATTGGTCATTTGCTAATCTTTCCTCTGGGCCTTTTCAATATAGTCTGGCAGATAAAAAGTAACCATTGTGCAAATGGGAGACTGACCCCTTCCCCTCACCATCTACCTTTGAATATACTCTTATAATAAGACTCTATTTTAACAGCTTTTTATCTCTGGCCAGGTGGTGACATCCAAAACCCATCAGGATGGAGCCAAGGGCATTGCAGGAGCAGCAAAACTGAAAAAAAAAATCAACAGACCATAATTCAGAACATCAGAGACTCTACATCAATCACCTGGAACCAGGCCAGCCTAATCTCTCCCCATCCTGAATGAAACTCAGGGAAATTTGCGGAAGAGGGGGTGGTAAGATTGTAAGAGCACAAGGATGGGGAGGAGTAGATACTCCGCACAAGTTAGGTCAGAAGCAACCATATTAGGCTTTGCATGACCTGCGTAATGAGCCAACACATTATTGACTCCTCAAAGTCTAGCATGGAGTAAAGGCACTAGGATCTTTAAAAGCTAGGGATTAACAGCCACAATAGTATTCCTATGCTTATGGAGAACACAAGAAAGAGTTCTAGGTAATGCCACTGAGTTATTACACCTCATCAGAGAGGAGGGCCTGGAGGAAAGTTTGACATACATAGGCACTGGGAGATAGGGAGGGAGGGGGGGAAAGGAAGGGGAAAAGGGAGGAGAAAGCTAGGGGATCCAGGGAGGGATGGAGGGAGGGAGGGGACCTGTGTACCTATTAAGTTTGTATGAGCAGAAATAAATAAATAAATGATTAAAAAAAAGAATGGAAGTTACAACTGCAAGTCAAAAGCTTTACTAGAGAGTCAGAGATACAAGAAATAATACAGATTTATTTCTGTGTTATTTTCCCTCAGTGACAACTTTAATGTTGATTGTCAACCTGACTATCTCTAGAAGCAACTAAGAGATAAGCTACTGGGCACACCTCTAAAGACTTGAGAGATTTTTCAAATTTTTTATTCTGTAGTGTTTGGTTTCAGTGCTTCAAAAAAAAGTACATATGTGTGTTTTCTTTAGAGTCTTGTATTAAAAGAACTGCAACTATTATCAAAGTCCTTGAATTTTATGGAGCCTCTTCATATTACTAAATGATATCATGTGCATGGGGCAGAAAGGTAGGAAAGTTATACTCTGGAACAAGCCAGACAGCTTAGCCAGGTATTTGCTTAGATTTTTTTATATGAATACATTTTCTTCAGATATTCTAGGAAATTGCAGTTGAACCTGGTTTACTGATTAAAACATGTAAGAGTCAAAGTGTACAGCAACCTGAACTAACAGCATGAACGAACTAGTGATAGTACTTCCAGGAGGCAAATTTTGTGAGTTTTTTTTTTTTTTTTTGTTCCTTTTGTCTCTGATAAGAGATAACATAGAGGGAAATGGCTAAGGATCTAGTGGAATCATGTAAGAAATTTCAAATAGTCATCCATTTTATCCCTATTTGGATATCTGGCAAAGAGCAAACCTGGAAAAACACAACAATTTCAAAGGATTAGCTCAGTGAATCAGTGTCTTACTTGGGAGAACTCTGGAGGTGCAAGTGCAGAGCAGCAGGAGTAAACTGGCTTTGGCATGGTGGTGCACTGCTCTAGGTACCAAACTGAATAGTAGCTTCATTTCTAAATTATCCCTTCTCTCTCTTTGTCTGTGTATAATCAAAGAAATTGGAAGCAACCTTAAAATGAAGCCACACTGATTGCTTTAGCAATACCTTGCAATCATTCCTCTCAGCCTGTTTTTCCATAGGCAGTTCTCTGTGTGCCTGACTAACAATGATGGAAGTTTATTTAGCACTTCTGAGTACCAAGATAAAGCTATTGATGAAAACTTTAATTTTTTTTCCTACTCTATAGCCAGTTGTCCTTATATATTACTTATATCTATGACATTTGAATATTTCTTAAAATGAATGACAGCTGATACTAATTGAACATTGAATATGCCAAGCCTTATACATGCTTTTTTCAGTATAGTGTCCTTCTAAACCCTAAAGTTAATCTTATATGTCACATACACACTTGACCAAACTAAACTTCCAAAGATTATCTAACTTGATGGAAACTGTAGAGTTACTGTCTCTGTCTGAATACAAGGACATCAGAGGTTAGACCTATAGAAAGGTCTTCCAGGTTTGCTCTTTGCCAAATATCCAAATAGGAATAAAATGGATGAATATTTGAAATTTCTTACATGGTTCCACTAGATCCTTAGCCATTTCCCTCTATGTTATCTCTTATCAGAGACAAAAGGAACAAGAAAGATACTTTCAAAGATATTTCATTATTAGTGGGAAGATCAGTTAGCTTTTCTGTTTCTGAAACAAAATATGTCTGGCTAGTTATTTTATTAAAAATGGCACTTTAAGATTATAACTTTAGAGATAGTTCAGAAAAATGGAGCTGCAGCTCTGAACAGGACATCTAAATCCCTCAGCCTGAGGGTAAAGAGAGGTACTGACAGACAATAGCTTCTGTTCACCTTAGAACTTATCTGCCATATCCAATAGCTCAATGCAAGGATGTCTACTTCCATGAGACCTCCACAACAACTGGCAGGTCAATGTATTTCCATGCAAGAGGGAAGATCTCAAGAGATGCTTGCCACTCTGAGACACAGTTTTATGACGACTCTCATTCAAGAAGTAACCACAAAGTCATGAGAGCTACATAGAAACCTGCAGGAACAGAGCTCCCAATGACATAATCACCTTCCATTAGGCACATATTGTAAAGGTTCTATACTACCTTAATAAATTGCTACATTGAAGACTAGTTTGCCATCATATGCACCTTTGAAAGACAAACATGGACCAAAGAGGAGAGACCAATAAAGTCTGGTCAAAAGAACTAGAGCATCCATTTCAAATGCCCTTACACACAAGCCTTGGTCAGAATAAATATGTTTTCCTATAGGTTGGGTCTTCTCTGCTGTCTGGGATTTGGGAAAAAAATAGAGCAGTTGGGTTAAATCATTGGGATTAATCTCTTGATTAAGTCAATGGTCAGTGTTCAAATTGCTTTGTTTTTGCTGTTTACATCTAAGAAAAGGATCGAGATAATGATAAATTTTGTGAGAAAGTATATGAAAGCATCACAACTTGGAGGCCTAAGCACAAAATCTGAGACTTAAATGAAATGTTAAAAAGTTCTTTCCCTTCACATTTTCCCACGATAACAAGTCTACTCATGTAAAAGTGAATTATAGCTGGAGAAGATGCAGTATATTATCTTGAAAGAAAACTTTGAGAACCATGAAGAACAGAAGGAACACATCTCACTTATGATGAAGGCACGTGAGAAGTACAGAGTAGCAACTTTCATGAGCATAAGTTCCCATGATGTAGTCCATCCCGCTGGCCTGACAAAGTCACCATGGGAAGAAAATGGCTTCAAGGAAGTCCATTTTCCTGGATAAGTCATGGCATGTTTTCTCTTTCTATGAAATGCTGTTTGGCTGTTGCGTGTATCTGTTGCTTAATATTTAGTGAAATCATTAACAGCTTTGGGATATCCCTCAGCTTTGATTAAATTAAACAGAGATGAAAAATTTAATATAGAAACTCCTGAATGGCCAGGATTTCTTAAGTTGTCTACAAAACATGTGTGATTATTATGAAGCTTTAAAAAACAAAATCTATGCCAAATCTCGTAAAGCCCTTAAAAGGCACTTGTATGAGGAGCCTGACCCTTTTAATAAAGAGAATGTTTCTCAATCTACAATTTTAGCTATGTATGCGTAAGAATTTTTAGAAATATGTCAACCATTGTCTACTGAACTTCTAGTCAGCGGTTAATAGTTAACTTGTCCTAGGACATGATATTTTAGTTATTGTTTAAGGAAGCTTGATTTTTTCCAGAAGAGAAAAACACTGTCTATGTCCAATTATTGTCTTTCACTCTTACGGTTGATTTGCTTTGTTTCTTATGAAACCGCAAGATGCTTTTGCTTGCCAAAACATTTGTTCTTAAACTATAGCGTTGTGCCTCAATAAACAGACTCAGATTCACCTTCCAGTAGAGTTGTGTGTCTCTGTTTCCCATCGCTGACTCCTTCGCCCATCTGGTTCAGGATCCCTGGATCCCCTGTCCTGGTCCCGGCTTAGTCAGTCCGTGGCAATAAGTGACACATCTATAATAAAATATTGTTCTATCAAATTGATTAATGCATGGAAATTTAGTGGTCAGCTTAAATTGGGATTTTATTCCCAGGCATGTAAGGATATTTGTAAACTACCATGTATAATCCACCACTACAAGAGTCAAAAGAATAAAAGATTAATGATTACAGCTGATGATGCTCGGTGGTACAGAATTTTCTTGGAATGTGTAAAGCTAAAGAGAGAGGGGGAAAGAGAGAGAGAGAGAGAGGAATAAGAACAGAGGAGAGAGAAAGAGAAATTTGAAAAATTCTTTTGCCCAATCATGTTGCTAAAAAAATGCAACAAGCTAAGAGAAAGTTCCTTAATTTGACAAGGTACATATCTGTAAATACCAGTATCTATACCATACTAAATAAATTTGCTAATATGAAATTATGGCATCTGTAAACCAGAAGCCATAAAGAGATTGATTATGCAGAGCATGAGAGTATACATTATAATTCTACAGCAGAGGATATCTCATTCTCTGAATTTTCTGAAACTCATAGAACATTATTAGCACAATAGGTGAAGCTTAATAATGAAAATTAAAAATCCTTTGTGAGGTCAAGACAACCCATTATAGGATAAAACATTTGACCAAAGAATTGAACTGTGGTACAAATTTATGAATTGCATGAAAGAAATGGCCTCATCACCATAATTACAGAAATGAGTGGAAACTGTGAGTAAAGTGAGAGAAGGTGTACATATGCTCTGTGCAGAGATCTCTTATGAAAATGTAAGGTTACCATCTTGAAAGCACTTCATGTATAGGAAAATGGAATGCATTTCAATCATTAAATGGATGGTGAACCATAAGGTTTCTCACTGCAGAAAAGGAGGAGAGATTAGAAGGTCCATGAGGTAATGAATTGGAAGGTATCAGTAAGAATTCATTTGGATTAAAATAGATACCTATTTTAGTATCTTAGTTTGTGCCATAAACTGTACCACCAAAACTTACTTCTTATGGTTCCAAAGAGTGGGAAGTTCAAGTACCATGCACAAGCTCATATCTTTCTGGCAAAGACTGTTCAAATATCACATGAAAAAGGAGCAGTATGGCTTCCCAGGACCTTTCTGAAAAGGTACTAATCTTATGCAAGCAACCTCTGCTCCTGAGCTAACCACAACCAAGTTTCCACTGTCTCCTATCAGCGCTTGGTGCTAGGCTGCAACTCATTAAAAAACACATATATTCATGATCTAAAAGTTACATGCATAGAGAGAATCAGCATATGCACACATATATCCTAGGGGAAACAAATCCCCAAAGCAGTGGGAGTGCCTAATATCTAATGCCTAATATCTAATTTTTGTTTCCTTCAATAAAAAGATACAGAGCACACTGGGGAAAAAAAAAACTAATTCCAGGACAGAGAAGGGACCATAACAGGCAGCTGTCAGGCAGCTATTAACTATAGCTGAAACTGTTTGAATAAAAGAGAAACATTGGCTTATAAACAAAATGTAAGACATGTTACCTCTAATACAGAAGTAATAGAAAACAGTAAATCATACGGAATAGAGAAATCTCTGTACACAACTACTTCAAATTTATATGAGTTCCATGATGTTGAATATAATGAGTGTGAATCGGTTCAAATGATTCACTGTAAATAATACAGATTGGCAAAGTGAGTGGATTGCAAAGCTGCACTCTGTGAAAGCTTGAAGGCACGGTTTCAGACATGTCAAGGCAAACATCAAGAGATGGGTCACATGGACAGTACACTTCCAACATAGAAGATGAGCACAATTCTTAACTTCTGTGCTCTCCCTTCTTCTAAACTTATTTCCTCTTACTATCCAGAAATCTAGGAGAGTCCAATTTCCTGAATAAGCTGAAGAATTCCAACACTACCACCTAAGAGGAATACATTGGACAGGGAAAGTAGAAGGAGATGTGTTGTATTCAAGAGGAACCAAGGGAGACAGGGCAATCAAAGGCAGTGTGATATCTTGGAAATAAAATTCAGGAAAAACTAAGCAAACACAGATTAAACGTTCACTTCAGTGGATTATACTATAACAATATTGGTTCATTAATTGCGAACAACAGTTTAAATTAGGGTTTGATATTGATCGTTGGGGAAAATGGGTTCAATATCTTTGTGGATGGTTTTAAAAATCTAAAAGTATTTATAAATATTCATAAGATATAAAATAATTTTATTTAATATTAAAATTAGCTCAGGCTGGATAGAACTTATAAACCTCCTGCCTTAGTCACTCGAGTACTGGGATATTATCCTAACCTTGTATGGCCATTTCTGCATTGTAATTAAGAAACTATCACCTACTAGCCATGTCTCATTTCAAACCTATTAGGTGTATCTCTTTGTATATGTGTATATATGCATCACATTACCTTTATAAATTTCTTATTACATTTTCAGCCTTTCTATGGGTGTATCTGTGTGTGTGTGTGTGTGTGTGTGTGTGTGTGTGTGTGTGTATGCATATCATATTATTAAAAACTGGGTTAAGATTTCCACCAATAATTATGGATCTAAGGTTTTGTGAGAATCATATAAGAGGAAATCTACATGTCAGACATCCCCAGGACACTCCAAGACTTAGCACTTAATATGGTACAATGATTTTCTTTTTTTTTTTTATTAAAAATTTAATTATACATTTTAAAATTTTTTACCAGTTCCCTCCCTCCCCCCTCCTCCCCCTCCCCTTCCCCCAGTGCCTCCCCCCCAATTCCCAGAGAGTCCTTTATTGTGTACGCCTAACTCTCCACTGGGTCCTCCTCTCCGATGACATATAAGGACCCAGTGGCATTTCCATAAGCCCTTTCTCTTGTTCCCCTTAAGCATAAGATCACTACTATGGCTGTCAATCCCTTGCCTCCAGGGGTCTCGGTGCCCTTAACAGATGCTAGACTTTATGAGGGCAACAGTGCTCTGGACATTGTGCAGGGCATGCAAAGTCCCATTATGATTGCTTTGGCCTCAACTATTGTTGAGAATCTTGCAAATCGTTGCTCCTCCCATCCTTTTGCTCTTACAATCTTATCGCTCCCTCTTCCGCAAATGTCCCTGAGCTCCAGGATGGGGAGAGATTAGGCTGTCCTAGTTCTATGTGATTGATATAGTCTCTGAAGTTCTGGATTGTGGTTTGTTGATTTTCTTTTGCAGTTTTGCTGCTCCTGCAATGCCCTTCACTCCATTCTGCTGGGCACTGTATGTCACCCCCTGGCCAGGGACAAAAAGCTGTTAAACTGGAGTCTTGTTGTAATAGCACATTCAAGGGTAGATGTAATAAGAGTAGGAAACCTCACTGAGGGAGGGGTCCATCACCCATTTGCAAAATGATTACTTTTTATCTGCTAGACTATATGCCCTCCCCTTCTGGTGAGATCAGGAAAGAATGTCTGTGAACTTAACCAGGTTTCTCATTACTTACTTGCAGACCTTGATGGAGGCCTATTTTCTCTGCTGTAACATGGTCTCCTCTCTCCTTGTTTCTGGTGTGGCCCTCCTAATCCATCTCTCTGGTACAATGATTTTCTAACATATGAAATAAGTAAAATTTCCTCTGTCAGGTATATAATTCTAAGATATTTCAGTCACTTATATAAGCTGAAGGAATTTCAGCACTATAAAGGAAAAAACGTTTTCACAGTGAGTACTCATACCTCTGCTACATAAAGCTTAGTTACACTGTTATTACAGAGATGCTGGCTTGTATTCAAGTTTTCAGTCTATTGATTGATCTCTGTAAGAATGTGATTGATTACACTGAGCTGAACTGAAAGATACCCGGATTGTGCAGCTGACTTCCTACCCCACAAATTGTACTTACTTCATGAACAGACTAAACATGCTTCAATTCATATGCATCCCTGTCAATGATGTATTATGCATGTCACCAGGGTCTTTCTGCTCTTTGTTCTTAATGATACAATTGTAAATTTGCATTGCATTTTTTCCTTTTCCATAAATGTAAGGGGCATAGAAAGAGGAATAAATCTAGTTCCCAACCATCACCTTGCTCTGAGGTGTTCCACATGTTAACAGATTTATTTTCCTGTGTAGATAAGCAAACATAGTGCAGATATCTACAGTGTCCTTTTTTGTCACAACCTGATACAGATGCTTCCTTTTCTTCCTGTTTGTAAGCCTGGGGGGGTCATGAGGGCTTGGTGGTGACCCAGCACCCTCAACTATGGTTCACTTTCCAGGAGTGACCTGGCGAGGGAGCTTATTTTCCATATGTATCTTTTTAATTGAGATTGGCTGTCCATGCTTCTTCCTGCCCTACAAACAAAATTCTTTGTTCTGATTTTTCTTCCTTCGTGTCTCTTGCCTTTTCATTAGTTTCAATTGTTTTGGCTACTTTTCTCTTGCCATTTAGTTTTACTTTGACTGCTGTTTTTTTTTTTTAATTTGGGAGGGGGCCAAAGTTCTCTCTAAATCCAGCCCTGGCCACACTGTTTAATTAGAGATATTCCCTGCCTTTTGTGAGCCTCAAAATATTGTCAAAAAAATCTAACTCTAGAATTAAAAAAACTTCTGTAAACTATATGATAAATTAAACTGAATGCTTTAAAAAATTTGAAATTTTGTAGTGAAGGACAGATTGCTTAACAGGAAGAGAAAATTTGGCCAATGCAGTAGAGAGGTCCCATGAGTATCTGAGGGGAAGCCAAGCATCTGTTCAGTTTGTTAATTTTTCTTTTTAAGATCTTTTTCAGATCTTAAAAAATGCCTGTTTCGTTTAAGTGAAAGCTGTAGGGTAACTCTCTGCCTGTATGTCCAATGAATATGCCTATGTTAAAAAGTTGCTTTTTAAAGTTATTAATAAAATGGCAGCTGCATTTTATTGGAAATGTTGCTAAATTTAAAGCAGGATTCAAAATGGTCTAAAAAAATCATTACCACCAACAAAGAACAACCAAATAAATAGCTCCAGTGATTAGGAAAGTGGAGACTCCAGTATTGTCCACTCTGCTGCCATCTGTTGTTCTTCCAAAGGAAATATTCACATGTTGAAATTTTCCTTTTATTATAAATTAATAGTAAAAATTTTCACACTGTTATTTCGAGCATTATAATAATAGTCACATAATCCCTATGATACTGTTTGTACATGGAATTTTTTTTGTCTCCAACAGTTGGAGAAACAGGTTTTCAAGTATTCACACATGACTATGCAGATTTGGATTTTTACCCTGTCATATGCAACGAAGAAGATTGAACAGACAAAAGAAAGCAGATGAGTCCTAACTAACTCCCTCTAGCCAACAGAACTTGCACACTAATCCTTATGAAGTATAAAGCAAAGGTACTTAATTTAATTATAGAACTCTTAGACATGAGAACAATCTCTAAATTCAGAGGCCCTTCTATTCCTATCCCCTCATTCCAGCAACTGTGTATCAGACACATTACTAAACACAGGGACTTGAATGCAGTATGATTCTTACAATTTACAAGAGTAGTCAAATTGTGAGTAGGAAGCCTTTGCTTCATCTGACACAGGATAGATTAAAGATGAATTAGGAAATATCACATAGAAGATTATGATAGTACTGTGGCTCACATAGGAAAAAAAAAACACAGAATGAGATAAGGATGACTAGAAAATTGAGAGCAAGATCTTTCCAGGTTCAGTGTGAGGGAGGCCGGCAGGAAATAGCAGTTCTTTAACCATGATTCATCTAAGAGAGGTTTAGGTATTGCAACTATCTGAAACATACACAGCCACTACCCAGATTACAAGCAATAAGTAAACAAACAGGAACCATATGGACAGTTGACTGATTTTAAAGCAAATACAACAAAGGAATCTTGAATTGATCTTGTGTTCTGTCATCTTAGATTTTTTTCCCGCTTATGAATGTTTTAGTATTCATTTTAGAACTAATTTATTCTGTGTTTTTTATTGCTCAGGGCATTAGAAAAATCAGTTTTCTAATTTTCTTCTTTACTGACTGTAAAGTTTAACTTTTTTATTACTTTCCAGTTTTTAACAGTCACAATTAAGCTTGTATGTTTAAAAATATCTAGTAATACTAATACCTATAGTCTGTTCTTAAACTTGTTCTCTCCCCATCTATACTTTACACACAGGGATGACCTTAGAAAATAATTTGTTTTTTGTTTCATTCTCCAAAATCTGAGGTAAATTAATTTAGAATGTTTAGTCTCGTGGTAAGATGAAATCATCTTTTTTTCTTATTGTTTCCTTTTATAGTAATGTTGATTTATTAAAACAAATCAAAAGCATCTTGATTTCATCAATTTAGACATACTCCTATAAAACATGATGTGTGAAAGTTGTTACCTTTTGCTGTTTCCTTCTCGAATGTTGCAAGACTGCTCTCTTTACCCTTGCATTTCAGGAATGTTATCATCATATGTCTAGGGCTGTGTGTGTGTGTGTGTGTGTGTGTGTGTGTGTGTGTGTGTGTGTTCATTATTAATGCCTGTGGTTCTGTTTTTCTAAATGCAGGAGTTATCAAAAATGGCAACAATAGAAGATTCCCATTTACAATGACAAAAGATAATTTAAAATCAATATGTAACGAATCGGAGGCATTTCTGGCAGTGCTCACCCGTGTTGCATCCTTTAGCTCCCTTGCAACCGTTTGTCTGAACACACATCAAGCACACTTTGCACTACGCTGAGTCATGCCAAGAAATGCTGCCTGAGACATATGGGCTCAGATTCAATTACATTATGAATGGCAGTGTTTATATCTTACCTGCACCTTTTTTGCTCTTGCAGCGGTGGTTAACAGAGGATGACTTTCAATATTTTCCTACTGTCATTCTTCAGCATGTATGAAAATAATATATCTTCAAATTTGATTAAAATGTTTGATTTGAAAAATATAGTTTGATTTGCTGGCTTGGGATTTCATAAAAATTGTTCAATGTGATTTGATTTGTGATTAAGACAGAACTTTCAATAATTCGTGAAAAGACTCTAAACATAGTTCTCAGGGTTCTCAACATTAATAAGTATAAAACAAAACTGTATCAACTCTGAAATACATTGAAGTTGCTCTACATTCTGCAGTATCAAGGATTCATCTGAGATTTCATTTTATGTAAAATAAACAAGCACATCTATCTCATTAATATGCAGGACTTCATTTGCTTTAAAAATAATAAAAGTGCTTGCTACTGATGAATTATCTTAAAATAACTTTTCTGAAATATTATGGAAGCCTACATTTTCTAAGCCAATATATCCAGCATCATGTAAAACTTTCCCAAATAAAAAAATATAGCATGCTTGCTATTTTTAAAAAGCCTTATCCTGGCAATATGTTCCTTGACCAGAAGACTGCAATTTCGAATAGCTACATTAAAAATCCTTCATTTAATAATTAATTTCCCACACAAATTTGTAGCAATTGTCAACTTGAAAGTTGAGAATTAAACCTTCAGGTTCAATTATTTAGTTAAGGCAAACTCTCAATAAGCTTATGGTAGATTTTCTAACTGATGCAATGCAACCCAGTCCATAGTTGGTGGAACCATTCCTCTAGGTAGGTGAATGAGATAGAGAACTGGTTCAGAACTTAGACTTGCTGGCAAGTAAATCACATGTAACATTTCATGTTTTCAATTTAAATTTAATGTTGTGGAATATAGAAACCATAATTATTAATTCCAGAAAGTCTTTTTGGAATTCCAATTCTGGTCTCAATATTTTTGCCATAGATTTTATTTTTCTCTTCTACAGATTTAATTTCAGTGAATCCCACTGAAATCTTTTATTTAGTTTCTTTCTTTTAGAGTTTCATAATACAACAAGTTTGTTACTTTCGACCACTATTACATAATCAGATGCCTCTTCCTTTTCACGCTAAATACCTTTTTTCCCTACCTGTCTTCCTCCTACTTTCATATATTTTTTTGCATGTGTGGCCCACTGAGTTTCATCTGGGTTGGCTTTTTTTTAAAATTTTTTTATTATTTATTCAATTGTGCGTGTATGCATTTGTTCGCGCGCGCTTGTGTATGTGTGTGTGTATCTGCGTGTGTGTGTGTAGAACCACGGACGAATTCGGGAACCACCATGGACGCCTCCACCTCCTCCTTGTTTACTCTGCCCCGGGATTCACAGGCTCCGACCTACCAGGACCAGAAACGCAGGCCGCCCCCGCTTCTGCCCAGCGTCTATATTGTGGGGTCTAGGATCGGAACTCAGGACCTTCCGCCTGCAAGGCAGAGGCTTAACCCCTGAGCCACCTCTCCAGCCCCTGGGTTGGCTTTGATAGCAAGTGCCTGAGCACTTGCTGGATCATTTTAGTCTTCTGTCAATGGAATTACTATCTGACTTGCTTTTCCAAATCGACTCCCCTCCCACTTCTGTATTTCTTTCACAATTCTTAAACACAATATAGTTTCTTGGAGATTTATTTGGCTCCAGTTAAAAAAATCAAAACAGAACTGAAAACAAATTTGTTTAGGATCTATAAGGCACATACTTCAAATTTCTGAATGAATGCCATTATATTTCTTAAGACCAGCATTTAATAGTAAATGTTTTATTGTCAGTAAATATTTCATTTCCCTTTATTTACAGCAGTAAAGGCAAGACTTTTTCCTGTTCACCTTTGGACTTGTGTTATCCAATCTGTTGCTTCAAAAAAAGCCTTACTATATCTATACATTTTAACTTGTTCAAGTTTGTTGTACAAATAAAAATTAAGTGTAAAACATATAATGATTAAAAATCATGTGCAATTTAGTCTTGATAACTATGGTCACTGGCAATGGAATAGTGTAAGGGTCTGGGGATCACCTACTGATTTTAATATTTTTAAGTGATTTTTTAATCTTACTCATTTCTTCAAAACTGCTTATGTGTGATATAAAATAAAGAGATTTGCTGGGATATGAGCAAATTCCAGAGGGAAAGTCAGAAGTTTGGAGAAGAGAGCAACTTAGATATAATGAAATAGATACAGAGCTAATGTATGTGGCCTGATTTCCTCATCCACATATAACACAAGCCAGGGCAGGACAAGGGCTTTAGGTTTTAGATATAGATGCTTATATATAACAAAAGAAGGGAAACAAGGAGCATAAATATAGAAGAAAGTATTATTCTGCCATAAAGAAGATGAAATAGAGTTTATCAGGATAAGCAAAATATGACAAATTTGGAAAAATGAATATCATATGTTTTCTCTTACATGTGGAACATAGATTAAAATTTTAAAAAATATAAAGACATGACAGTAGAAGGTGAGACTATCTGGGAAGAGAAGAAGACCCATGAGAGAAGAGGGTTCAGCCAATTTAGGGAAGGGTGATTATTCTCTAGGTATATTATAATTTTGTAAGGAAATATCATAATGAGGACTTCTGAGATCAGTAGACAAAGATCCGTATTGCATACATAGTCACCTGAGTCCAACCCTTGAGACCACATGGTGAATTGACTTCTGAAAGTTGTCTTCTGACCTTCATATGAGGCCTATGACATGTAAATTCTCTCTCTCTCTAGTAAATAAGTAAAATATTTTAAAAGGAAAAGAAGACCTAAAGTTCTCCATTTATTGGCTTAGAATGTGAACGAAAGGATTCAATAACCTAACTGAGCAAGAAGCAGGCTTGAAATTAACAAGTCCTCAAGAGTGAATTGCAGTAGGAGTGAATTTCACCTGTTCTCTGCACATTGCAGCACTGTGTGTCTTCAGGTAAGAACTCAAAGAGCCAATGCTGGGTGATAATTATCTGTAGGAACTGAACACAAAGAACCAACATAACTTCCAGTTTTCTTACGTCTCACCAGGATGACTGCATCTTTCTGAGGGCAAGCTTTTCAGAAACTAAAACTACCAGTATTTTAAATGATAATTGGAAGAGCATAAGAGGGCATTCTAAATTCTAAATATAATGTATGAGAAAAAAATAAAATATCACAAAACAGTTTTTAAAACATAACAGAATTAAGAAGTCCTTGCTATACTCAAATAAATAGCTCAAATGACATAGATAAAAATGACCCTTTTAAGTTATGGAAATAGATGAGATATTGTATATATTGTTATTATCTCTGTTGAGTTCAGTAAAACAAAACAGAAACAACACCATATCACATCTGTCCTTGTCAGGTAACTGTACTTTCCTAAATCTGAAGTAAAGCAAGATACCACTGTATTTGACTTTCTTTCCTTAGATGAATTAATACCTTGTATAAGTACCATTCCTTGTTCCTATTGTTGTTTTGAATATGTACATAGAGATAATTTCAGCATTGTATGCCAGGTAGTTGATTACTTGGCATCAGTAAGGGGAAACTGCATCTGTTACCTTATGTATTTCGTTTATTAGAAAGAAAAGAGAGAGAAGGAACACAGGCATGCAGGTCATGGCATACCTGTGGAGGGCAGACTGGATCAAGCTTGCATACACCCTTTTTGGATGAGCCATCACAATGGGACACAACTGTTTCTTTTTTTCGTGCCTGATTAGAAGAAAATGGTTGGCTCTCCACCTAGAGTGGTCTGCCTGAACCCCCTTGCTTGTTAGTGCTGCAGTCCTTTCCCTTCCAAGTGTCAGATCAGGGACTATTATCTTCCAGCACATAGCCCGCCCTTTTGCCCTGAACTGTGTGTGTCTCAAAAATACATAGAAAGTAAGAGGGTCAGAAAAATCTTCTGAGAGTTCAAAGTTTTCTCTAAGCATATCAATGAGATAGAAATGGTAGTAAACAAGTATTTTCATATCTGGATTCCATCTTAAATAGTATCAACTATTTAACAAGATATTTAATATAAAATTTGAGAGCTCCAAGCTATACAGATTTCAAAATTTATAAAATATATGAAAGTTTTCATTTATTCTTTATTGAAAAGTTAGGATATTCAATTTGCAAATTTTAATTTCTTGATGTTGAAAATAAATCTGGAAAATAAGAAGGAGGATTTAGCCTTAAGTTTGAAGTAATCATGTAAGAATATTAATAACCTTAAATATTTTAGACATTGAGATATATTGATAGATTGACTGTGCTACATCTATTAACTCAAAAAAAGCTTTTCATTAGCATCTAAAATAGTTTATTATTTCTCTTTTAAAGCACATTATATACATGTGTTAAAATGTGACACTAAAGTCCACTAATATGAAAATTGGCATGTTTTAATGAAAGTTAAGATTAAAACGTAGGTACATACTGATTTTTTTAATTTTTAAAATTTTTTTTATTAAAAATGTAATTATACATTTAAAAAATTTTTTACCAGTTCCCTCCCTCCCCCCTCCTTCCCCCGGAACCCCCTCCTCCCCGTCCTCTCCCTCCCCATCCCCCAGTGCCTCCCCCCCAATTCCCAGAGAGACCTTTATTGTGTACGCCTGACTCTCCACTGGGTCCTCCTCTCCGATGACATATAAGGACACAGTGGCATTTCCATAAGCCCTTTCTCTTGTTCCCCTTAAGCATAGGAGCACTACTATGGCTGTCAATCCCTTGCCTTCAGGGATCTCGGTGCCCTTAACAGATGCTAGACTTTATGAGGGCAACAGTGCACTGGACATTGCGCAGGGCATGCAAAGTCCCATTATGATTGCTTTGGCCCCAACTATTGTTGAGAATCTTGCAAATCGTTGTTCCTCCCATCCTTTTGCTCTTACAATCTTATCGCTCCCTCTTCCGCAAATGTCCCTGAGCTCCAGGGTGGGGAGAGATTAGGCTGGCCTAGTTCTATATGATTGATATAGAGTCTCTGAAGTTCTGGATTGTGGTTTGTTGATTTTCTTTTGCAGTTTTGCTGCTCCTGCAATGCCCTTCACTCCATCCTGCTGGGCACTGTATGTCACCCCCTGGCCAGAGACAAAAAGCTGTTAAACTGGAGTCTTGTTATAATAGCACATTCAAGGGTAGATGTAATAAAAGTAGGAAACCTCAGTGAGGGAGGGGTCCATCACCCATTTGCAAAACGATTACTTTTTATCTGCTAGACTATATGCCCTCCCCTTCTGGTGAGATCGGGAAAGAACGTCTGTGGACTTAACCAGGTTTCTCATTACTTTCTTGCAGACCTTGATGGAGGCCTATTTTCTCTGCTGTAACATGGTCCCCTCTCTCCTTGTTTCTGGTGTGGCCCTCCTACTCCATCTCTCTTGTTCATAATCCTTGCAATTACTGTGTTACATAGGTTTATTTTGAGTGTCTCAATGTGGGCTGGGTGAGCTTAGTACTAGGAGCCACCTATTAGGGAGTACATACGGCGCTTAATTTTCTGGGTTTGGGATACTTAATATAATTGTTTCTAATGACATCCATTTCTCGGCAAATTCCAGTAATTCATCATTTTTGATGGCTGAGTAGTACTCCATTGTATAGATGTACCACCGTTTCCTTATCCACTCGTAAACTGTTGGACATTTAGGATGATTCCATGACTTTGTTATTGTAAACAGTGCTGCTATGAACATGGTCGTGCTTGTGCTATCGAGGTGAACCTCTGCTGCATGGGGGGTTAGTCCCAAAAGTGGGATAGCAATTCTTTAAGAATCTCCACACAGCTCGCCAGAGTGGCTGTATGAGCCTGCATTCCCACCAGCAATGTAGGAGAGTTCCCCTCTCTCCACATCCTCTCCAGCATTTGTTGTTGTTTGTATTGTGGATTTTTGCCATCCTGACCGGGGTGAGATGATATCTCAGGGAAGTTTTGATTTGCATTTCCCTGATGGCTAAGGAAGTGGAACATTTTTTCAGATATTTGTTAGACATTTTAATTTCATCCCTAGTAAAGTTTCTTTTAAGTTCCAGGGCCCATTTTTTAATTGGGCCATTGTTTCCCTTGGAGTTTAATTTTCTAAGTTCTTTGTTCACTCTGGACAGTACAGCTCTGTCAGATATGTGGTTAGTGAAGATTTTCTCTCATTCTGTGGGTTGACTTTGAGCTCGTGTTACAATCTCTTTATCTGAACAGAAGCTCTTTAATTTCACAAGATCCCAACTGTTGAGAGTTGGTAGCAATGACTGTGCCATTGGATGTCTGTTTAGGAAATGTTGGCCTAGCCCAATCAGCTCGAGGGTGTTCCCTATCCTTTCAACTATGGTTTTTAAAGTCTCTGGCCTTAAATTAAGATCCTTGATCCATTTGGAATTAAGTCTTGTACATGGTGACAAGTATGGGTCCAGCTTTAATCTTCTGCATGTGGAGATCCAGTTTTGCCAGCACCATTTGTTGAAGATACTGTTCTTTTTCCATTGGATTTTTTGGGCCCCTTTGTCAAAGACCAAATGGCTGTATTTTTGTGGGCTTATATCTGGGTCTTCAGCCCTTATCCATTGATCTGTGTGTCTATTTTGGAGCCAGTACCAGGCAGTTTTTATAACTATGGAGTTTAGTATAGACTAAGGTTTGCTATGGTAATATCTCCAGCAGTGTTTTTGTTACTCAGGATTGTCTTTGCTATCCTGGGTCTTTTGTGCCTCCATATGAACTTTGAGATTGTTTGGTCAACTTCTTTAAAGAATTGCTTTGGGATTTTAATTGGAATAGCATTGAATCTGTATATTGCCTTTGGTAGGATGGTCATTTTCATAATGTTGATTCTACCAATCCAGGAACATGGGAGGTCGTTCCACTTTCTGGTGTCTTCTGCTATTTCTTTCTTTAGGGTTTTAAAGTTTTCATTATAAAGGTCTTTTACCTCCTTGTTTAAGTTTATACTAAGGTATTTCATTTTTTTAGGGGCTATAGTAAATGGGACTGTTTCTCTCAAGGCTTTTTCACTTCTTTCATTCTGGGCATATAGGAAGGCCTCTGATTTTTGCACATTTATTTTGTATCCTGCCACCCTGCTGAACTTCTCAATTAGTTCCAGGAGCTTCCTGGTGGAGTTTTTGGGATCACTCAGGTATAAGATCATGTCATCTGCAAATAGGGATAGCTTGACTTCTTCCTTGCCGATTTGAATCCCTCTTATGTCCCTTTCTTGTCTTATAGCTTCAGCTAAGACTTCAAGTACAATATTGAATAGAAGTGGTGAGAGTGGACAGCATTGTCTAGTTCCTGATCGAAGTGGGAATGCTTCCAATTGTTTCCCATTGAGCATAATCCTTGCTGTGGGCTTGTTGTATACAGCTTTTATTATATTGATAAAGGTTCCTTTCATTCCTACAGCCTCTAGCGTTTTGATCATAAAAGCTGTTGGATTTTGTCAAAGGCTTTTTCTGCATCTATCAAGAGTATCATGTGGTCTTGGACTTTGGACTGGTTTACATGATGAATTACATTTATTGATTTGCGTATGTTGAACCAACCTTGTGTGCCGGGGATGAAGCCTACTTGTTCCCCGTGAATGATCTTTTTGATATGTTTTTGAATACGATTTGCTAAGACTTGTTGAGAATCTTTGCATCTGTGTTCATCAGAGAGATCGGCCTATAGTTTTCTTTTTTAAGTGAATCTTTATTAGGTTTTGGGATTAAGACGATATTAGCTTCATAGAAGGAATTTGGTAGTGTTCCTTCCTTTGCTATTTGATGGAACAGTTTAAGGAGTATTGGTGTTATTAACTCCTTAAATGTCTGGTAGAATTCTGTGCTGAATCCACCTGGTCCAGGACATTTTTTGGTGGGAAGATTCGAGATTACTTCTTCAATTTCCTGATATGTTATAGGACTATTTAAATAATTCACAACTTCCTGATTCAATTTAGGTAGGTTGTGTTTACTTAGAAATTCATCCATCTCTTTTGTGTTGTCAAACTTCACAGAGTGCAAGTTTTTGAAATATGATGTAATAATTCTCTGGATTTCTTAGGTATCCGTAGTGATAACTCCAGGTTCATTTCTAATTTTCTTAATTTGGGTTTTCTCTCTCTTGCTTTTGGTTAATTTAGCTAGGGGTGTATCAATCTTATTGATTTTTTCAAAGAACCAGCTTTTTGATTGGTTGATTTTTTCTATCATTTTCTTAATCTCGATTTCAGATATTTCTCCCCTTAGTTGCTAATCTCCTCTCTTCTACTACTTTTGGGATCAGATTGCTCTAGTTTCTCTAAAGCTTTAAGCTGCATTGTTAAGTTGTTTATTTCTGATGTTTCCTTTTTTTGATGTAGGCATTAAGAGTTTTGTACTTACCTCTTAGAACAGCTTTCATTGTGTCCCAGAGATTTTGGTAAGTTGTATTTTCATTATCGTTCACTTTCAGGAAATCTTGAATTTCCTTTGTAATTTCTTCCTGAATCCAGTTCTCATTCAGCATCATATTGTTAAGTTTCCAGGAGTTAGTGTATTTTCTCTTGTTTGATGTGTTGTGGATGTCCAGCTTTAGGCCGTGGTGGTCTGATAGGGCACAGGTTAGAATTTCAATTTTTTTGTACATGTGTAGATTCGTTTTGTGGCCCAATATGTGATCTTTTCTGGAGAAAGTTCCGTGTGCTGCTGAGAAAAAGGTGTATTCTTTGGTACGTGGGTGAAAAATTTGATAGAGATCTGTAAGGTCCATTTCTTTAAGGGTTTGATTAAGTTCCAAAGTGTCTCTGTTAAGCTTTTGACCTGTGGATCTATCCCATGTTGAGAGGTCAGTGTTGAAGTCCCCAAGAATTATCGTTTGGGGGTTGATTTCTTGCTTTAGATGCTGTAGGGTTTTCTTAATGAATGTGGAGGGGCCCGTATTGGGTGCATATATGTTCAGTATTGTGAAGTCTTCCTGGTGAATTGTACCTGTGACTAAAATGTAGTATCCATCCGTGTCTCTTATAATTTTCTTTGGTTTGAATGCCACTTTGTCTGATAACATAATGTCTACCCCGGCCTGTTTTCTGCTTCCATTAGCTTGTAGAATTGTTGACCAGCCTTTTATTTTTAGAGCATGCCTATCTTTTGTGGTGAGATGGGTTTCCTGCAGGCAGCATATTGATGGATTGTGATTTTTAATCCAAGTTTGTAATCTGTGTCTCTTGATCGGTGAATTAATTCCATTCACATTTAGTGTTTTAATGGAGAAACTATTTTTAATTCTAGACATTTATTATGTTTAGTAGTTTTTATAAGTATATTGCTTCGCTTTTAATGGTGTTATATTTGCCTTCTGTTCTCCTGGATATGCCTGTTTTTTTCTTCATGCTTGAGTATCATTTCTAGCATTTTTTGGAGGCCTGGTTTGGTGGACATGTATCCCTTCAAGTTGTCTTTGTGCTGGAAAGTTTTTCTTTCTCCCTGGATCATGACTGATAGTTTTTCAGGGTAAATCAGCCTGGGTTGACATTTTTGCTCATTCAATACTTGAAGTATCTCTCCAAGCTCTTCTTGCTTTTACTGTTTCAACTGAGAAGTCATTTGTTATTTTAATAGGTTTACCTTTAAAAGTGACTTGTTTTTTCTCCCTTGAAGCTCTCAGCACCAGTTCTTTATCTTGAAGGTGGAGTGTTTTAACTATTATTTGCCATGGGGTGCTTCTGTTTTGGTCGTATCTGTTTGGGGTGCGGAATGCCTCTTATATATGGATGGGCCTCTCTTTTTTTAGAGGAGGAAAGTTTTCCTTGATGATTGTTTGAAAAATTTCCTCAGGGGTGGTATTTTGAGATTCTTGCTCTGGTATTCCATGAATACACATGTTGGGCTTCTTCAGGGTGTCCCATATCTCCTGGATATTTCTCTCAAGTATCTTTTTGGCTTTAACAACCTCTTTCATTGAGCTGGTTAATACTCCCACTTTATCTTCAAGGTCTGAAATTCTGTTTTCTACTTCGTTAGTTCTGTTGATAAGACTCTCTGTAGAGTTCTGGGTTGAAGATAACTTGTCTTGTAGCTCAGTTTTAAACTCTTCTTGAGTCTGTTTTAAGTACTCTATGCCAGTTTTTGTTTCTTGCACTGTTTTTCTCAACTCCTCCAAATGTTTGTTGTGTTCCTCTTCAAAGAGATTGATTCGATTATGTAATTCCTCCCTGATTTCCTCTTTCATAGTATTGAACATGGTAATGATCATATTTTGAAAGTCGTTATCCTGGGTCAGGCTTTCTTGGCCTTTTTCCACGGGTTTGTCTGGTTGGAGTCTAACATTATGGGATTAATTTCTTCAGTGGGAGATTTGTTTACTTGAGTGTTGCTTCTCATGGATTTGCACTTTGACTTTGGCATTGTCCTTTTAACTCTTAAGATCTTTCAATTTCACTAAACTGAATTATTTGGCCTGGGGTTCTGGGGGTGGGCAGGGACGGAGCTTACCTAGGTCAAGGGTGAGTTCCGGCTAGACCTATGCGTGCGTCCAGACCAGCGGAGCGGGGTGGGGAATGGGAGGATGGGGGCATTGGTGTGGAGCTATTTAACCCGAGGGCAGCTGGGATGGGGCCCGCGCGCGGGGGGGAGGTCCTCCTCGTCCTGGCCCTGCACGGGCGGCTCCGGCTGGATGGCAGGAGTCAGAGCCGGGTCCCTTTGGGCTGACCTGGGGTTCTAGTGGTCGGGCGCGGCCGGGGCTTACCTAGAGTCGCGGGGTGAGGCCCGGCTGGACTGCGCCCGCATTCCGACAGGCGGAGCAGGGTGGGGTGAACTGGAGGATGGGGGCATTCGCGTGGAGCTATTTAACCGGAGGGCAGCTGGTGCAGGGCCCGGGCGCAGGGGTGGTCCTCCTTGTCCCTTGGCCCTGTGCAGGTGGCTCTGGCTGGATCGGTACATCCTGTTTTAAGAATAGACTTAACTTCCTTCCCCTTCACTTCGTTGCCCAGGACGCGTGCTCGCCCGGTCCAGCCAGGCCTCACCGCGACCTAGGTAAGCTCGGTCCCCGCCCACCCCCAGAACCCCAGGCCAAATAATTCAGTTTAGTGAAAAACACACAGAAATTAAAAGAAGATCTTAAGAGTTGAAACGACAATGCCAAAGTCAAAGTGCAAATCCATGAGAAAAAACACTCAAGTAAACAAATCTCCCACTGAAGGAATTAATCCCATAATGTTAAACTCCAACCAGAACAAACCCATGGAAAATGGCCAAGAAAGCCTGACCCAGGATAACGACCTTCAAAATATGAGCATTACCATGTTCAATACTATGAAAGAGGAAATCCGGGAGGAATTAAATAATCAAATCAATCGCTTTGAGGAGGAAAACAACAGACACTTGGAGGAGTTGAGAAAAACAGTGCAAGAAACAAAAACTGGCATAGAGCAGTTAAAGCAGACTCAAGCAGAGTTTAAAACTGAGCTAAAAGACAAGTTATCAAGTTCCTTGGATGTGGCATGGCATTTCTAGGCTTGGAGATGAACCGAAGATAACTGGTGCTGGATAGAGGAGCTTTATTTTTTATTATGGCAGCTTACTATTTTTGTAACACGGTGATTGGGTTGAACACAATCAAAGTACAGTAGTAACTGATCTCCCCTTCCTGGATGAGTGAGCAGATGATTAAATATTGTTGTCAGCATTCTTGAACATATTCAAATGAGCAGTGTTTGGCTATTGCTTCTGTTTAGAATGATGTGGTGTTTCGATGGTGGTCCAAAGCATCGGAGCACTGCTTGGCATCTCCTTTCTTCCTTGGAGCTCTTACCTTTCAAACATGGCAGATATGGTTCAGTGTTAGTTAGGCTGAGTCTTGCTTGCCTCCACTACTTGGTCATCTTCATATGAATGCAGTGGTTATGAAGTTTTATTTTAGGATTTGTTTTCTTTTTTTTTTTTTTACAACTGGTTTTTAGCTAATGTTCATGAAGAGATTAAATCCTTAGAACTGTGCCACTAATGAAAGGAAATCCTATCTAAGAGTATGTTCTCTACAGAGCTGTGTCATATCATCCTTAGGCACTCTGCAGGAAAAGTAGAATCAAGTCTCAAATAATGCCTTTTAAGTTGTATCTCTAGTATTATGGATGTAGGACAGTACTGTATCATACCTCTGTGAATGTAAAATACCTTGTACCTGCTTTATAATACGTAGTAGTGACCGTGCTTTATCAGAGCTGTTTTTAATGATGTTACTCTAGAATGTTCTCTTTCCAGATGATGACTTAGAAGCTAATAAGAAAAAAAAAAATGGTGCCAGGTACCACAACAGTAACAGAACATTGCTGTTTTCTGGGATTTTGTTTTTTACTTATTTTTTTTAAATGGAGCATGCTGGATGTCTCTATAATTTTGTTCAGATGACTGCAGAACCTGGAAAAGCTGTTGCTGCTATTGATGCATAACATACTGCTATTATTTGTCTTTTTATATAAATATAAATATATATACATATATAATTTGAATTTTTGGAAACTTTAGCTGTGCTGTCAACTTTGAAAAAAACAAAGTATCCCAGTTTACTGTTGAGTTGGCATTGTATAGAGATAAACAGACATATTGGTCTAGAAACATTAAACTTAATTTTTTTCCATTTGTACAGGGGTAATGCACTGTATTAAATATGTAAGGTCTTATCTACATGGGTTTCATTACAGAAACTAATAAAGTATTCTCTAAATAATGAAAAAAAAAGAAAAGTTATCTTCAACCCAGAACTACACAGAAAGTTTTATCAGCAGAACTAAGGAAGCAGAAAACAGAATTTCAGATCTTGAAGATAAAGTGGGAGTATTAACCAGCTCAATGGAAGAGGTTGTTAAAGCCAAAAAGATACTTGAGAGAAATATCCAGGAGATATGGGACACCCTGAAGAAGCCCAACATGCATATTCATGGAATACCAGAGCAAGAATCTCAAAATACCACCCGTGAGGAAATTTTTCAAATGATCATCAAGGAAAACTTTCCTCATCTAAAAAAAGAGAGGCCCATCCATATACAAGAGGCATTCCGCACCCAAAACAGATATGACCAAAACAGAAGCTCACCACAGCAAATAATAGTCAAAACACTCCACATTCAAGATAAAGATCTGGTGCTGAGAGCTTCAAGGGAGAAAAAACAAGTCATTTTAAAGGTAAACCTATTAAAATAACAAATGACTTCTCAGTTGAAACAGTAAAAGCAAGAAGAGCTTGGAGAGACATACTTCAAGTATTGAATGAGCAAAAATGTCAACCCAGGCTGATTTACCCTGCAAAACTATCAGTCATGATCCAGGGAGAAAGAAAAACTTTCCAGCACAAAGACAACTTGAAGGGATACATGTCCACCAAACCAGGCCTTCAAAAATTGCTAGAAATGATACTCAAGCATGAAGAAAAAAACAGGCATATCCAGGAGAACAGAAGGCAAGTATAACACCATTAAAAGCGAAGCAATATACTTATAAAACTACTAAACATAATAAATGTCTGGAATCAAAAATACTTTATCCATTATAACACTAAATGTTAATGGAATTAATTCACCAATCAAGAGACACAGATTACAAATTTGGATTAAAAATCAAAATCCATCAATCTGCTGCCTGCAGAAACCCATCTCACCACAAAAGACAGGCATGCCCTAAAAATAAAAGGCTAGACAACAATTCTACAAGCTAATGGAAGCAGAAAACAGACATGGGTAGCCATTATGCTATCAGACAAAGTAGACTTCAAACCAAAGAAAATTATAAGAGACACGGATGGATACTACATTTTAGTCACAGGTACAATTCACCAGGAAGACTTCACAATACTGAACATATATGCACCCAATACGGGCCCCTCCACATTCATTAAGAAAACCCTACAGTGTCTAAAGCAAGAAATCAACCCCCAAACGATAATTCTTGGGGACTTCAACACCGACCTCTCAACATGGGATAGATCCACAGGTCAAAAGCTTAACAGAGACACTTTGGAACTTAATCAAACCCTTAAAGAAATGGACCTTACAGATCTCTATCGAATTTTTCACCCACATACCAAAGAATACACCTTTTTCTCAGCAGCACACGCAACTTTCTCTGGAAAAGATCACATATTGGGCCACAAAACGAATCTATACATGTACAAAAAAGTTGAAATTCTAACCTGTGCCCTATCAGACCACCACAGCCTAAAGCTGGACATCCACAACACATCAAACAAGAGAAAATACACTAACTCCTGGAAACTTAACAATATGATGCTGAATGAGAACTGGATTCAGGAAGAAATTACAAAGGAAATTCAAGATTTCCTGAAAGTGAACGATAATGAAAATACAACTTACCAAAATCTCTGGGACACAATGAAAGCTGTTCTAAGAGGTAAGTTCATACCTCTTAATGCCTACATCAAAAAAATGGAAACATCAGAAATAAACAACTTAACAATGCAGCTTAAAGCTTTAGAGAAACTAGAGCAATCTGATCCCAAAAGTAGTAGAAGAGAGGAGATTAGCAAAATAAGGGAAGAAATATCTGAAATTGAGATTAAGAAAACGATAGAAAAAATCAACCAGTCAAAAAGCTGGTTCTTTGAAAAAATCAGTAAGATTGATACACCCCTAGCTAAATTAACCAAAAGCAAGCGAGAGAAAACCCAAATTAACAAAATTAGAAATGAACCTGGAGTTATCACTACGGATACCCAAGAAATCCAGAGAATTATTACATCATATTTCAAAAACTTGTACTCTGTGAAGTTTGACAACACAAAAGAGATGGATGAATTTCTAAGTAAACACAACCTACCTAAATTGAATCAGGAAGTTGTGAATTATTTAAATAGTCCTATAACATATCAGGAAATTGAAGAAGTAATCTCGAATCTTCCCACCAAAAAATGTCCTGGACCAGGTGGATTCAGCACAGAGTTCTACCAGACATTTAAGGAGTTAATAACACCAATACTCCTTAAATTGTTCCATCAAATAGCAAAGGAAGGAACACTACCAAATTTCTTCTATGAAGCTTATATCGTTTTAATCCCAAAACCTAATAAAGATTCACTTAAAAAAGAAAACTATAGGCCGATCTCTCTGATGAACATAGACGCAAAGATTCTCAACAAAGTCTTAGCAAATCGGATTCAAAAACATATCAAAAAGATCATTCACGGGGACGAAGTAGGCTTCATCCCCGGCACACAAGGTTGGTTCAACATACGCAAATCAATAAATGTAATTCATCATGTAAACCAGTCCAAAGTCCAAGACCACATGATACTCTCAATAGATGCAGAAAAAGCCTGTGACAAGATCCAACAGCCTTTTATGATCAAAATGCTAGAGACAGTAGGAATGGAAGGAACCTTTACCAATATAATAAAAGCTGTATAAAACAAGCCCGCAGCAAGGATTATGCTCAATGGGAAACAATTGGAAGCATTCCCACTTCGATCAGGAACTAGACAAGGCTGTCCACTCTCACCACTTCTATTCAATATTGTACTTGAAGTCTTAGCTGAAGCCATAAGACAAGAAAGGGACATAAGAGGGATGCAAATCGGCAAGGAAGAAGTCAAGCTATCCCTATTTGCAGATGACATGATCTTATACCTGAGTGATCCCAGAAACTCCACCAGGAAGCTCCTGGAACTAATTGAGAAGTTCAGCAGGGTGGCAGGATAAAAAATAAATGTGCAAAAATCAGAGGCCTTCCTATATGCCCAGAATGAAAGAAGTGAAAAAGCCTTGAGAGAAACAGTCCCATTTACTATAGCCCCTAAAAAAATGAAATACCTTAGTATAAACCTAACCAAGGAGGTAAAAGACCTTCACAATGAAAACTTTAAAACCCTAAAGAAAGAAATAGTAGAAGACACCAGAAGGTGGAAAGACCCCCTTGTTCCTGGATTGGCAGAATCAACATCGTAAAAATGACCATCGTACCAAAGGCAATATACACATTCAGTGCTATACCAATTAAAATCCCAAGGCAATTCTTCAAAGAAGTTGACCAAACAATCTCAAAGTTCATATGGAGGCACAAAAGACCCATGATAGCAAAGACAATCCTGAGTAACAAAAACACTGCTGGAGGTATTACCATACCAAACCTAAGTCTATACTACAAATCCTAGTTATAAAGACAGTCTGGTACAGGCTCGAAAATAGACACACAGATCAATGGATAAGGATTGAAGACCCAGATATAAACCCACAAAATTACAGCCATTTGGTCTTTGACAAAGGGGCCCAGAAAATCCAATGGAAAAAGAACAGCATCTTCAACAAATGGTGCTGGCAAAACTGGATCTCCACATGCAGAAAATTAAAGCTGGACCCGTACTTGTCACCATATACATGACTTAATTCCAAATGGTTCAAGGACCTTGATATCAGGCCAGAGACTTTAAAAACCATAGTTGAAAGGATAGGGAACTCCCTCGAGCTGATTGGGCTAGGCCAACATTTCTAAACAGACATCCAATGGCACAGTCACTGCTACCAACTCTCAACATTTGGATTCTTGTGAAATTAAAGAGCTTCTGTTCAGATAAAGAGATTGTAACGCGAGCTCAAAGGCAACCCACAGAATGGGAGAAAATCTTCACTAACCATCTATCTAATAGAGCTCTATTATCGAGAGTGCACAAAGAACTTAGAAAACTAAACACCAAGGAAACCAATGGCCCAATTAAAAAATGAGCCCTGTTACTCAAAAGAAATTTTACCAGGGATGAAATTAAAATGTCTAACAAATATCTTAATAAATGCTCCACTTCTTTAGCCATCAGGGAAATGCAAATCAAAACTTCCCTGAGATATCATCTCACCCCAGTCAGGATGGCAAAAATCCACAATACAAACAACAACAAATGCTGGAGAGGAAATGGAGAGAGGGGAACTCTCCTACATTGCTGGTGGGAATGCAGGCTCATACAGCCACTCTGGCTAGCCGTCTGGAGATTCTTAAAGAAATTAAAGATTGAAATGCCATATAACCCTGCTATCCCACTTTTGGGAATAACCCTCCCATACAGCAGAGGTTCGCCTCGATAGCACAAGCACGACCATGTTCATAGCAGCACTGTTTACAATAGCAAAGTCATGGAATCAACCCAAATGTCCAACAGTTGATGAGTAGATAAGGAAACCGTGGTACATCTATACAATGGAGTACTACTCAGCCATCAAAATGATGAATTACTGGAATTTGCCGGGAAATGGATGTCATTAGAAACAATTATATTAAGTGAAGTATCCCAGACCCAGAAAATTAAGCACCATATGTATATGTACTCCCTAATAGGTGGCTCCTAGTACCAAACCCACCCAGCCCACCTAGAGACACTCATAGAAAAATCTCTGCAATACAGTAATTGCAAGGATTATGAACAGGAGGGATGGGGTAGGAGGGCCACACCAGAAACAAGGAGAGAGGGGATCATGTTACAGCAGAGAAAATAGGCCTCCATCAAGGACTCAAATAAGTAATGAGACATCTGATTAAGTTCACAGCTTTTGTTCCTTATCATTTACTATGAGGGGGTATGATCTCACCAGAAGAGGAGGGCATATAGTCTGGCAGATAAAAAGTAACCATTTTGCAAATGGGTGATAGACCCCTCCCTCACTGTGGTTTCCCACTTTTATTACATCTACCTTTGAATGTGCTTTTATCACAAAACTCTAGTTTAACAGCTTTTTGTCTCTGGGCAGGGGGTGACATACAATGCCCACCAGGATGGACTGAAGGGCATTGCAGGAGCAGCAAAACTGCAAAAGAAAATCAACAAACAATCCAGAACTTCAGAGATTCTATATCAACCACCTAGAACTAGGCCAGCTTAATCTCTCCCTATCTTGAAGCTCAGGGAAGTTTGCGGAAGAGGGGGCGGTAAGAGTGTAAGAGCACAAGGATGGGAGGAGCAATGATATGCAAGATAGTCCATACAAGTTAGGGCTGAAGCAATCATAATTGGACTTTACATGCCCTGCGCATTGTCCAACACACTATTGACCTCACAAAGTCTAGCATCTGCTAAAGGCACCAAGATCCTTGGAGGCAAGGGATTGGCAGCCACAGCAGTGTTCCTATACCTAAGGGGAACACGGGAAAGGGTTCAGGGAAAGGCCACTGGGTCCTTGTACGTCATCGGAGAGGAGGGCCCAGAGGAAAATCAGGCATGCACAAGAAAGGACTCTCTGGGAATTGGGGCGGGAGGCACTGGGGAATGGGGAGGGAGAGGGTTGGGGAAGGGGAGCAGCGGATACGGGGAGAGGAGGAGGGAGGGAGGGAACTGGTGTACATATTAATTTTGTATGAGCTGAAATAATAATAAAAATGTATTAATAATACAAAAAGAATTGACTTAACTTCAGTAATGCTAGAATCCATTTCATCATGATAGAGCCCATTGTTCAAAATACACGATGCTCTCGTTAGAGTTCATTTAAACTCGACACATGAAAGATTTGGTCCCCAGGCTGAGGTGTTACTGGGAGATAGTGGCATAGTGGGAGAAAGGTAGATCACTGGAGTCCTTATATGGACTATTGGTACTCCATCCCTTTCTTTTCATTCTTGTTGCCTCCTGGCTTTCACAGTGTAAGAAAGCTTCTTCTGCCAGTCACTCTGCCTGATACAACACCTTGCCACAGGCCAAAACAGAGTAGCACCAATTCACCATGTCCTTAACTATCCCAAAGTTGGAATTCAGAATACATCTCTCCTCTTTATCATTATCTAATATATATATACATATATCTATATATATAGACAGAGATATATATAGCAATTGAAAACTACTAATCCACAAGAGCACAAAAAATCTAACTCACTGAGAAACAAATTGTATCATTTCTATAAAAAATCAAATATATACAATAGAAGGAGAATATTGTATTATTAATTAAGCTCACCCATGAGATACATTACATATTGTTTAAACAGCTTCAACAAATTCTAAATAATTACATGTTATGATTCTTTAGAGTAACAGAAACCTAGGTTGTCAAGTATATGAATACCAAGAGTTTATACTGTATAGTTGTGATTTTATTTACATTTATTTATTTACATTTTATTTACATCCCTTGTAAGTACATCCCTTGTATATGTGTATGTGTGTATATGAACCAATTCATACAAAGGGCTTGTAAGAATCAGTGTGCATTTGTGCATACTGGGGGTCCTTGAGAATGATTGACACTGAGCAAAGAATCTTACAGATAGAAATGACCACAAACTCAGTACTGAGCTCAGAAAACAGTAAGTAAAGCCTACAGAATAAAAGTTTAGATTTAGGAAAATCCAGTCATGCTTGCTCTTTTATGAGAATGATGCTCTCGCAGGTAAGAAGTAGGGAGGAATAAAATTTAGGGAATGGTTTACAAAACCATATATTGATATGTCTTATGATGTAATTTTTTCCCAGAAGATGCTTCCTTTGTCCTGAAATTCTTTTTCTGTTCATCATTTCTAAGTGTCTTTAGGTAATTTATTGAAACTACTTAAATGTCCCAATAGCTGTCACAGCTGAGTAGACTAATAGCTTCTGGGATGCTAACTATGTTCCATTATTACATTTATTGCTTTTGTACACAATTTGAATTCTAGGTCTGGCATAGATTGAAATAGGTGGAAACCATGAGTCTAGAAAGATGTGTGTGTGGGTGCGTGTGTGTGTGTGTTGTTGTTGTCGTTGTTGTTGTTCATAAATGAATGGAATCTATTGAAAGTTTCAACTCGTGTAGAGATCTACAAAAAATATATTTTCACTGTCAGTAACTTTTATTGCTAAATATTTTTATCACATTGTCCGTGGTGCATAAATGCTACTATTGGACATTTTAAAGCTCTAGCAAGAGTATACATTACCTATTCAGCAGTACCATGAGAAAATACACATCTCGGCTTTTCCATCTGATGATATACCACAAGAAACACAGGAATATATAATTAGAACTTTGAACCTTTGCAGTTGTCATGAATTGCTTTTTTCATCTTCACATTTCTGTTTTTGAAAGAAAGAAGATTGGATTTGTGAAAATGAGCAATTCAAGAAATCAATTTTATTAACACATTTGCATTATTGTATTTTCCAGCAAAAGCCAATTGACAGCATCTAATCATTTAGAGTAGTGGGGCTTTTTACTTCTCCTCCTCAAACATCTGCCCACATACATTCTTATTCCCAAGCAATTAAATGTTTTCCTGACAACTTCCTTTTATTCTGAAAATATATCAAGTAATTGGATCAAGATATTTCTCAACTAGACTGCATTCATGTTTCAATTCTTGTGTATTCACTGCCAATTTTTCCATAGACAGCTGGGCCATCTATACAAGAAACAAAGAGGGATATGTTATTTTCTTGGCCATATCGTTTGACTTTTTTTCTCACCTTCAGATGCTGTCAGATCACATCTATGAGCAATTAATCAGAACTGGTGTCTGCAGAGGATTTTTAATACCTCCTAATACTATGTGACACATGTAAATAACTTGGTTAGTGAAGAAACACTGTGTTATGTGTTGATCCCAGGCCACAGTGATTGGTATGGAATTTCTGACTCTCTTTTACTTTATAAATTATGTTTTCCTTGGAATGTCAGCACATCACGACAATCAGTTGAAAAAATGAACTCTTGTCTTGCTTGTTAATTACTTTGTCTCTACACAGCTAAAACATTAGCTTGTCTAACTGCTTTGTCATAGTTAAATAGTGCATGTCTTAGTAAGAACTTGATTTCGAAGCAGTCACAGTTAACTATCAAGTTACCTATCATGTTAAGAATAAAAAATTTTTAAAAGAAAGTAACAGGTATGTCTAGCTTATTACAGTGATTGAAAAGAGAGATGGCAGCATGTTTTTGAAACTTACAAAAGATAAAATAATCTTCCATTCAAGAACATAGCGAAAAATTTGTGGGATTACAGTGAAAGGTCCAGTTGTAGTTAAACATCAATCTATTCATTTGATAACTAGAGAAATCTGTGAGATCAGAAAAAAAACTCCTCATTAATGGAGATGACCTCACTAAATTTTTTAGAAACATCATATATATCTCAATAATTAAATCCCTTTAATTATTGTTCACATTTAATTGGCTTCATCTCTTTAGATTAATATTATGAAATCAAATAGGTTGTATCTGGAGAGGAGATAAACTTAATTATAAATCACAAAATGGGTTAAATATGCGGTGGGAGGTTGGAGGGAGGGAGGGGACCAGGGTACCTGTTAAGTTTGTATGAGTGGAAATAAAAAAAAAAAGGGAAAATAGTGTCAAGCAAATATAAAAAAAGAAATGGGTTAAATGTGACTCATTGATTTAAGACATCTGGAGATAATGTTCATAGTTTACTTTGCAGTGCCTGGACAATAGGCTTACCTGGGAAAAACTGGAGAGTTGGTGGGTCAGCTTCTATAGGCTTGTATCTGTGCTCAATCCCCAAGCAAGATGAGAAACAGACTCTTTTTCCCTTGATTTTCTAAGTCATCCATGGCTACACATGCAGTTCTGCAAGCATTCAATTTGATATTAGTGGGAGTTCAATTCTCTGTTTATTCATAAGGTTAAGCGATGAGCAGGGTAGGGAAGACATCCAAGAAGGTGGGGTTCTTTCACTGAATATCAGTACCTGGGCCCCACCTGATGGACTGAAGGGGAGGCTGAGACCTTCCCTTGCTCACTCTGATTTACACATTTTCCTAGAAAAGTTATTGCTTAACTCAATACTTAAGATACAGCAGAATTTACCTACTTGTCCTACAGTGGGTTTTACCAATGCATTTCTCTCCTTCTTGCTTTATTCTATTCATCTTGTAGAAAGATGGACTAGATACACCCTCCCTTAAAATATCATGAAGATAGCTTTCAAATTTAAAAAATCTAAATAAACCAAACAGAAAATTGTGGAAACTGGAGAGATAAATGCCCAAACATTAATAACAGCATAATGATGGGTGGTGTGGGTTTTCTTCTGTCTGCATCTGTTACAAATTGAGTGCTGGAAGATCCAGAAATCCCAAAATAGCAACAGAAATAAGACTATCAAAGATGAAAACCTTGTTCTCTATGTCTCAAATAATAGGCAAAAATAAAAAATAGGTTGCCACTTCATCAATCATATTGAACACCCACAGTAATTCAAAGCCCACCTCACCCACTCCAGCACAGCTGAGCAAAAGCCTTAGACTGCCATCTTTTGCCTGGGAGCAAAGCACCTTTCTTGTTTGATTATATCAGACCAAATGGAGACCAAATGGAGTGAAATCCACTTCTCCTCAGCATCCCACCATAAGTTTTCCTTAACCACTATGCCATGCAGAACATATGGAGAGCTGTACTAACCAAATTCAAGTAGCAAAGGGACACTGTCCATGTGCCTGCTGGGGTAGAATGGAAGAAGACTTCACGCAGAGTCAGTATTTCATTAATTTCCAGCATTGATGAAAAACTACTCCACATACTGTAATGAAGGCCAAGCACACTGCCCTTCCTATTGTGGCACAAATAAAGACTAGAAGGCAGTCAGCACCATTCTAGCCCAAACAATAGCAAGATGCTGAACAATTTCCTTCTTCTACAGCCTTTTTCTTAACTATATTTTCCACTTACACCCCAAATCACAACCCTTTTTAATTCAGCTTACAAAGTAGGGTGAGGAAATATTCAGCATACTATAAATTATGAAAGACCTAAAAAGAAAAAGGGAAAGAAGATTTTTTTAAATGTATTCATGCCATGCTGGCAAATGTCAGATTGTGTGTACCGTGACAAATGTTGGCAGTAATGCTGAGATACAAAAATCACTCATTTATTTCTGGTTGGAATGTAAAAATGGTAGGGAGATTCTGGAATACAGTTTGGCAGTTTCACTCCTGAACATTTAGTCCAAAACTGTAAAAATTTGTCTTCATGAAGCTTGCAAGCCAAATGTCCAGTTCACATTCACTTGAAATTCTCCCATCATGGAAACCATCCAGATGTCTGTCATTCAATGGGGAAATGGTTAAGCAGCTGTGGGACTCTAATACCATTCAATATGATTCAGAATTAAAATAGAACAAATTATTCCTATTTGTGACAATTTAGATGTCTCTGTAGGGCATTAGTAAAATGAAAACCAGTTTGGAAAAGTTATATTTGATTATGTTTTTGTAGCACCATAAAAAGACTAAATTGTAGAAATAGTAGTGATCAGAGCCCAGACAAAAGGATTAGACAATGGGAGTGATAACAAACAGATAAAACGAAGGCAATGTTTATAGTGATTGTTATGCCTGGAGTATCATAGCACAAACTAATGTCCTGTGTTGAAAAGTGTTGGAAGCTGAGGCTAGATAGTGGGATCTCCTTGAAGGAAATGGGTCACCGATGCTCTTTCTCTACTTCTTGCTTCCATGGAATGAAGAAACTCTTTTTACAAATGCTCTGCTGTAACATGATCCCCTCTCTCCTTGTTTCTGGCGGGGCCCTCCTTCCCCTTCTCTCCTGTTAATAATCTTTGCAATTGCTGTAGGTATTACAGAGATTTATCTTGAGTGTGTCTCTAAGGGGGTTTGGTACTAGGATCCAACTATTAGGGAGTACATATGGCACTTAATTTTCTGTATCTGAGATACCTCACTCAATATAATTGATTCTAATTCCATCCATTTCCTGGTAAATTGCATTAATTCATCATTTTTGATGGCTGAGTAGTATTCCATTGTATATATGTACCACAGTTTCCTTATCCACTCGTCAACTGTTGGACATTGGGGTTGATTCCATGACTTTGCTATTGTAAACAGTGCTGCTATGAACATGGTCGTGCTTGTGCTATCGAGGTGAATTTTTGCTGTATGGGGGGTTATTTCCAAAAGTGGAATAGCTGGGTCATATGGCATTTCAATTTTTAACTTCTTTAAGAATCTCCAGACGGCTAGCCAGAGTGTCTGTATGAGCCTGCATTCCCACCAGCAATGTAGGAGAGTTCCCCTCTCTCCATATCCTCTCCAGCATTTGTTGTTGTTTGTATTGTGGATTTTTGCCATCCTGACTGGGGTGAGATGCTATCTCAGGGAGGTTTTGTTTTGAATTTTCCTGATGGCTAAGGATGTGGAGCATTTTTTAAAGAATTTTGTTAGAGATTTTAATTTTGTCCTTGGTAAAGTTTCTTTTAAGTTCCAAGGCCCATTTTTTTAATTGGGCCATTTGTTTCTATGGTGTTTAGTTTTCTAAGTTCTTTGTGCACTCTAGATAATAGAGCTCTATTAGATAGATGGTTAGTGAAGATTTTCTCCCTTTCTGTGTGTTGCCTTCGTTCTTGAGTTACAATCTCTTTATCTGAACAGAAGCTCTTTAATTTCATAAGATCCCATCTGTTGAGTGTTGGTTGTATTGACTGTGCTTTTGGATTTCAGATTAGGAACTGCTGGCCTAGTCCAGTCAGCTCCAGGGAGTTCGCTACCCTTTCAACTAAGGTTTTTATAATGTCTGACCTTATATTGAAGTCCTTGATCCATTTGGAAGTAAGTGACAAGTATGGGTCCAGTTTTAATCTTCTGCATGTGGAGATCCAGCTTTGCCAGCACCATTTGTTGAAGATGTTTCCATTGGATTTTCTGGGCCCCTTTGTCAAAGATCAAATGGCTGTAATTTTGTGGGTTTATATCTGGGTCTTCAACCCTTATCCATTGATCTGTGTGTCTATTTTGGAGCCAGTATCAGGCTGTTTTTACAAGTATGGATGTGTAGTATGGACTAAGGTTTGGTATGGTGATACCTCCAGCAGTGTTTTTGTTACTCAGCATTGTTTTTGCTATCCTGGGTCTTTTGTGCCTTCATATGAACGTTGAGATTGTTTGGTCAACTTCTTTAAAGAATTGCTTTGGGATTTTAATTGGTATAGCATTAAATCTATATATTGCCTTTGGTAGCATGGTCATTTTTATGATATTGATTCTGCCAATCCAGGAACATGGTAGGTCTTTCCACCTTCTAGTGTCTTTGGCAATTTCTTTCTTTAGGGTTTTAAAGTTTTCATTGTAAAGGTGTCTTACGTCCTTGGTTAGGTTTATACCAGGGTATTTCATTTTTTTAGGGGCTATAGTAAATGGGATTGTTTTTCTCAGGGCTTTTTCACTTCTTTCATTCTGTGCATTCTGTGCCACTGAGTTTTGTATGTTTACTTTTTATCCTGCTACCCTGCTGAACTTCATCAATTTCCTCATATGTTATAGGACTATTTAAATAATTCACAACTTCCTGATTCAACTTTGGTAAGTTGTGCTTACTTAGGAATTCATCCATTTCTTTTATGTTGTCAAATTTCACAGAGTATAAGTTTTTGAAATACTTTTTTTATAATACTCTGAAGTTTTTATAATACTCTGAATTTCTTGGGTATCTGTAGTGATAACTCCAATTTCATTTCTAATTTTGTTAATTTGTGTTTTTTCTCTCTTGCTTTTGCTAATTTAGCTAGGGGTGTATCAATCTTATTGATTTTTTCAAAGATCCAGCTTTTTGACTGGTTGATTCTTTGTAGCATTTTCCTAATCTTAATTTCGGATATTTCTCCCCTTATTTTGCTAATCTCCTTCCTTCTACTGCTTTTTGGATCAGATTGCTGTAGTTTCTCTAAAGCTTTAAGCTGCATTGTTAAGTTATTTAATTCTTATGTTTCCATTTTTTTAAAAGATTTTTTTTATTTATTCAATTGTGAGTGTGTGTGCATGTGTATGTATGTATGTGTGTGTCTGTGTATGTAGAACCACGGACGAATTTGGGAACCACCTTGGATGCCTCCACCTCCTCGTTACTCTGCCCTAGGATTCACAGGCTCCGCCCTACCAGGACGGAAATGCAGGCCGCCCCCGCTTCTGCCTGGCATCTATATGTGGTGTCTAGGATCCAAACTCAGGACCTTCTGCCTGCAAGGCAGAGGCTTAACCCCTGAGCCACCTCTCCAGCCCATGTTTCCAATTTTTTGATGTAGGCATTAAGAACTATGAACTTACCTCTTAGGACAGCTTTCATTGTGTCCCAAAGATTTTGATAAGTTTATTTTCATTATCGTTCACTTTCAGGAAATCTTGAATTTCCTTTTTAATTTCTTCCTGAATCCAATTGTCATTCAGCATCATAGTGTTAAGTTTCCAAGAGTTAGAGTATTTTCTGTTGTTTGTTGTGTTGTGGATGTCAAGCTTTAGGCCGTAGTGGTCTGATAAGGTACAGGCTAGAATTTCAACTTTCCTGCATATGTGGAGATTTGTTTTGTGGCCCAATATGTGATCTATTTTGGAGAAAGTTCTGTGTGCTGCTGAGAAAAATGTGTATTCTTTGGTGCATGGATGAAGAGTTCGATAAAGATCTGTAAGGTCCATTTCTTTAAGGGTTTGGTTGAGTTCTACAGTACCTCTGTTAAGCTGTTGGCCTGTTGATCTATCCCATGTTGAGAGAGCGGTATTGAAGTCCCCAAGAATTATTGTTTGGGGGTTGATTTCTCACTTTAGATGTTGTAGGGTTTGCTTAATGAATGTGGAGGGGTCATATTAGGTGCATATATGTTCAGTATTGTGAAGTCTTCCTGGTGAATTGTACCTGTGACTAAAATGTAGTATCCATCTGTGTCTCTTATGATTTTTTTTGGTTTGAAGTCCACTTTGTCTGAAAGCATAATGGCTACCCCTGCCTGTTTCCTGATTCCATAGCTTGCAGAATTTTTGACCAGCCTTTTATTTTTAGTATGTGCCTGTCTTCTGTGGCGAGAAGGGTTTCCTGAAGGCAGCAGATTGATGGGTTGTGGTTTTTAATCCAAGTTTTTAATCTGTGTCTCTTGATCGGTGAGTTAATACCATTGACATTTAATGTTATAATGGAGAAATTATTTGTAATTCTGGACATTTTTTATGCTTAGTGGCTTTTGTAAGTGTATTGTTTCACTTTTAGGTTTTGGTGGTGTTATACTTCCCTTCTGTTCTCCTGGATATTCTTGTTTTTTTCTTCAAGCTTAAGTATCATTTCTAGCATTTTTTGAAGGCCTGGTTTGGTAGACATGTAAGCCTTCAAGTTGTCTTTGTGCTGGAAAACATTTCTTTCTCCCGTGATCATGACGAATAGTTTTGCCAGGTATATCAGTCTGAGTTGACATTTTTGCTCATTTAATACTTGAAGTACCTCTCTCCAAGCTCTTCTTGCTTTTACTGTTTCCATTCAGAAGTCATTTGTTATTTTAATAGGTTTACCTTTAAAAGTGACTTTTTTTTCCCTTGAGCTCTCAGCACCTTTTCTTTGTCTTGAATGTGGAGTGTTTTGATTATTATTTGCCGTGGTGATTTTCTATTTTAGTCATATCTGTTTGGGGTGCAGAATGTCTCTTGTATTAGGATGGGCTTCTCATTCTTTAGTTGAGGGAAGTTTTCATTTATGATAATTTGAAAATGTTCCTCAGGTGTGGTATTTTGGGATTCTGGTACTCTGGTATTCTATGAATGCACATGTTAGGCTTCTTCAGGGTGTCCCATATCTCTTGAATATTCCTCTCAAGTATCTTTTTGGCTTTAAGAACCTCTTCCATTGAATTGGTTAATTCTCTCACTTTGTCTTCAAGATCTGAAATTCTATTTTCTGCTTCATTAGTTCTGCTGACAAGACTCTCTCTGTTGAGTTTTGGGTTGAAGATAACTTGTCTTTTAGTTTGATTTTAAACTCTGCTTGAGTCTGTTTTAACTGCTCTATGCCAGTTTTTGTTTCTTGCACTGTTTTTCTCAACTCCTCCAAGTGTCTGTTGTGTTCCTGTTCAAAGTGGTTGAAGCAGTTGTTGAACTCCTCCCGGATTTTCTCTTTCATACTATTAATCATGGTAATGATCATACTTTGAAAGTCGTTTTCTTGGGTCAGGGTTTCTTGGCTATTATCTGTGAATGTGTTCTGGTTGGAGTCCATCATTATGGGGTTAATTCTTTCGGTGGGAGATTTATCTTCCTCGGTTTTGTTTCTCATGGATCTGCACTTTGACTTGGGCATTGTTGTTTTGTCTCTTAAGACCTTTCAGTTTCTGTGTGTTTTTGACTGAACTGATTTAGTTGATATTACTACTCTCTGGCAGTTATTACTAGTGCTTGCCTTGTAGTTGGGTTCGTTTGTCTGTTGTTAGTATTATTTCCTAGATGAGCTATTAGGCTGTTAGTACATCAGTTAAGTCAGGTTAAGTAGACGGGGTGAATATTAGTATGGTAGTACACTTTTACGATTTAGTATTTTAGTGATATGTGAGGGTGAGTGGTATAATCCCTGGAATTGTATATATTTTTGGGGTGGCTATACAGAAAAGTTAATCTACAGTGATTAATACTAAAAAGGAGCAGTATGGTAAATAAAAAAAAAGAGAGAGGTTTACTTATCTTTAGGCTGGATGTGAAAAATCTCTCCCATGTGATAGGATGATTTTAGAGGACTTCAGATGTATGGCATTTGTCCCTTATAGCTTTGCTTGGGTTTTCTTTGGATTCTGTTGAATTCTGAATAGCAGTGTGTCCTCCGTGGACCATGAGCGAGGGTCCTGGTTAGTCGGAGGGGTAGAGGGGCTGATGTTGATGGCAGAGCTCTTCACCTGGAACCTGGGACTTGGCTTAGTGGCCCACCCAGGCTCCAGAGATGGAGGACCCAGAGCAAGTCCTGTCCCGGTCGGGTGGGCAGGCGGGCGGGAGGAAAAAGGGGCTGGGTCAAACTGGGAGCAGCTTGGGTGTTGCCCGGGCTGGCTCGTGGGAGGAGCTGATTCAAGGGGCGACCTGGGGGCTGGTTAACTTACCTGGGATGGAGGACTGACCAGAGGACTGACCGAGAGGAGTCCCGTCTAGGGCGGGAAGGCAGGAGCGAGGAACAAAGGGGCTCATATTTGGTTAATTCTTATAATTTACCCCCAGAAGCAAAATGACATAAAAAACAGTAAATCCTACTGATAGTTTTATTTTATTTTTTGTTATACATTTTTTATTATTATTTCCGCTCATACAAACTTAATAGGTACACCAGTTCCCTCTCTCCCTCCTCCTCCCCCTGAACCCTCTGTTCCCCCTTCCCTTCCTCCCCATCCCCCAGTGCCTCTGCACTGATAGTTTTTTTAATACATTTTTTATTATTTCTGCTCATACAAACTTAATAGGTAGACCAGTTATCTCTCTCCCTCCTCCTCTTCCTGAACCCCCTGCTCCCCCTCCCCTCCCTCCCCATGCCCCAGTGCTTCCCCCCCCCAATTTCCAGAGAGTCCTTTATTGTGTATGCCTAACTCTTCTCTGGGTCCTCCTCTTCGACGACATACAAGGACCCAGTCATGCTTACATGTGTATGTAGGCTACAGTTTTATGAATTTCTTCTTTAGTTGCTTTCCATACTGTATGTTAAAGGCAAACTTTTGAGAACCCATTTTGTTGTTCTAACAAGTAGTTTTCTCTTATATCCCCTGTTTCTACCTCCTCAGTGCTGGGATTGTAGGCTGAATGGTCCACCCAGCATTTACATGGGTGCTGGGAATCCAAACTGCAGGTCTCATGCTTGCAGAGCATGCACTTTCAACCTCTGAGCTATCTCTCAGCCCAATTACTTTTTAAGCATTTACAAAGGGATAGATTAAAACACAAAGATACTCATGAATCCATCACAAGTAATAATCATATCTTTCAGCTCCTAAATTTTACTTGCATTCCCTTTTTATTTAATATGTATTGTTTCATTAAAAGATAAGTAAATGTAACATTGACTCACTTCATAATAATCTGTTGTTCCCACATGGTATGATCTAGCAGTCTTTCATCAAATATAGTTAATTAAAGGAATTGAATTGGGATCATTAAAAGATGTCTGCTTTACACTCAGATGTGAAAATATTACTTCCAATTATTGACAAATATATGGATAAGGAAGTTATGACATGAACAAAATATTATTTAGATATAGAAAAGGAAAACAAACCCTGATATTTGAGGCAACATGGATAAATCTGAAGGTCTTTATGCTAAGTTACTCTGATAGTTAATCCTGGGTGTCAACTTGACCACACCTGGCATTTAACTAAGATCAACTGTCAGACTACTTGAAGATATTATCCAGATCTATACAGCCTTCCACTGTCACCAACTGGCCTATTGGACTGAGCAGCTACTGGCAGCCATTATTGGATTACCTTGGACATATCTAGGAAGCCAATTCAACAAATTCCCATTTTATATATTCATTCTGTTGATTCTGTGGCTCTAGAGAACCCTGACTAATACAGTTACACAATCCAGAACAAATCAGAAATCCTGAAATTTCTGAAAAAATCAAATCCTGAATGACTGTGCTTAGGTGATGTTTTCCATGAAGTCAAGATGAAAAATAGACTTCGTGAATAGATGACAAGGGCTAGGAGTGTGGGGAATGTGAAGTAGGTTTCTTATTGGAATGAAGCTTCAGTTATTGAAATGATAAATTTTAGAGATGTGCTGTGTATCATTCAGTCCACAGACAAAAATGTAGTAGACTGCTCATCATTATTATTTTAAAGGAAACAGAATGGTGCCTTATGATCATCTTTAAAAATACCAAAGCAACTAAAATGACAAAAAATACAATTTGTAAGAATGTCAGGAATGTTGATATGTCAGCCAGTGTGAAGACCTGGTGGAAGGAGATCTTGCTACAGTGAGCTCCTGGATGCAGGATTATCATGATAAACAGTGTACCTCCCCATCTATATAGCTTCTTACAATCTTACTGTCCCCTCTTCCACAAGGGTTCCTAATCCTTGGGCATTCCAAAGGAGGTCCCGAGGTCCACACATGCAGAAGGACATGAAGTAGGGGGAGATGGCTAGAAGGGAAAACAGGAGAAGAACAAGTGTGGGGGGCAAGACCATTAATTCATTTTTCCTATGAAGATGAATTTCAAAGAAATTCAAAATTTCAAAGAATAAAGAGAAAAACATCAAGGGAAAATAGAAGCTTTTCCAGAAGAATTTGTGTGTTCCTTCCTATATGTGAAAATGTCACATTTTAACTTAAAAGTTTAATGAAATGATGATTAAATCAAGCAGTGAACTTTGGTTGTTCTCCATGATTGACCAAATAAAATGTTTCCTAAACTTTGCCAGGTAGAAAATAAATTTAAGTTCAACTTTATCCTCCATTTGATAAATTATTTTAGAAATGTTTTTACAGATTTTAAGTTTAATAATGGATTTAGTTAATCATTTATAATTTATATCTCTGGCATGAAATTGCTAAATTTCCAGCTAACATTTTAGAAGGAATTATTTCATATTTACAAAGATAAATCCACATTAGGTCAAAGTACTTATGAATAATGAATTGCTTTTGTTTTATGTTATTCTACTGAGATACATTTTACATATAAAACTGGATGTATCCCATACACATATGTCAATGATTTGGGGACTTTATTCTGTGAAATCATGACCAGCATCAAGACCATGATACCATCCACCACTTTCAAATTTCCTTCCACATTGTTAAAGCCATTATTTGTACATATACATCTTCTGGCAAATTCAAGTATGTAATTGCAGTCTCAGTTGCAGACCTTTATCATACGGACTTCTAGAGTGGATTTATATTGGATAACAAAATCTTTGAGCCTTTCAACTAGCACATTCTCATCTTCTTCAGCAATCTTCCACTTACTTCTTTTGGATGAATTTATTTGTAGTTTCTGTGAGCATGATTACTTTAAACTTCACCTATATATGAGATCATATATCATTTGTTTCTCTGTGTCTGATTGGTGTGTTTTAGCATGATACTATCAAAGTCCTCATTTTATTAAATGGTAACATTTCCTTTTTAAAACTTAATTTGTTCTAGCAAATACACATCACACACATATGTATATAACTCACATTTTCTCTATTTCTTTAATCAATATATCATCTGTTCTTGCCATGTCCTTCTATTTTCCCTATGACATGAACACTGGAATGAAGATGCCCCTCCCACATCCTAATTTTGAATCACTTGTGCATATACTATGAAGTTGAATTGCTGCATAATATGGATGTTAAGTTATTATTTTGTGATATGATCTCATACTATTTCCCATAATGAGTCTATTGTTACAGTTTCATGAACCATGTTTCAGGATTGCTTTTTTTTGTATAGACTCTTCAGAATTGTCCTTCTTTTAATAAAAATCTTAGCTGTACTAACAAGTGTAAAGTTTTCATTTGAATTTCTAATTAGGCCAATAAAAAGATTAAGAAAATTAAGTCAGTTTTCAAAAGAAGATAAAATATATGTAAGCCATTAGTTATATTAAGAACTTTCACATAAAATTATGAATGTAAATGAGAAATTATAATTGGTACTAGAGAAACAGAGAATAACAACAGAAAATTATACAACAAAACTTGAGAAACCTAGAAGAAATGGATAAATTCAAGAAATAGATTAATAACAGTGAGTCACATAGAAATGGAAAATATGACCAAAATGGATTAATAGACATAAATCAGTAAACAAAAAAAACTCTGGCCAAACGTCTTCACTGATAAATTTCACAAATAATTTCAAAATGCATATCTCATTAATAAATGTTAAATTTTATTTGAATTTTATTTGTTGCTACCATTGTAGAATCAATCTAATCCTTTGATTTTTCTCATGCTGGTTAATTATAAGAACAACTGCTTCTTATTCATGACAGTCCTGTTTGGTCATATAAACAGAATTACAAAGAGACATATATTGAAAATTATATTTAATATAAATTATATATTAATATAAATTAATTTAGCAGTGGCAACTAGTAATTTCTAAACTCTTACAGGGAGTCATCAGGATGGACTAACTGAATCTTGGACACAGGCATAAGAATACATTCATAGGCAGAATTTTTCCTTAAAAAGCTTTATTTGGCTATCAGGACTTTCAGCTGATTGAATCAGTTAAAGCCAGGTAATCTAGAATAATTCCCCTGGTAACATGTCAAATGATTATGGACTTTATAGCTTCAAAACATGTTGATCACATCTATTTTAGAATTTCTATGCTCAGTGTCTGAAGTCTAGCCAAGTTGACATATTATAAACACTATTACTGTCTGCCTGCCAATTTGGCACCAATCAGACATCTCTAGTCCATACTTGAACTCTAAGCATAGGAACAAAATTAAATTCCAGTTATTATGACCCAACTATTTACTACACTAAAAGAATACCATTTGAATAGAGGAAGAGTCAAAATCCTACAGTAATATTCACTTTCTATGCTATTTTGTGACATATAAGAGTATGTATTTTAAACTGAATAAAGAAAATAAAGGTGGATTATGAGGTGTCTTGTAAGGGTAGCTGTGAGCACAAGGAGAGCCAGCTCAAGAGAGAAGTACCAGTGCTGAAAAGATGGTCCAGGAGTTAAGCCTCTTCCTCCTAAGCAGAAAGACCTGAGTTTGCATTCCAGATTCCAGATTCCATGCCAGGTGGAAATGGTGGTGACCTGCACATCCAGCTTTGGAAGGCAGAGCCTGGGAAACTACAGAGCAAAGAAAGGAGGTAGAGCAATCCAGATGATTCCCCAAATCACCACTGGGCCTCCACAAGAACACACAATGCCCTCTGGTACACACAGACATATATAGATACACAAACTTGCATGCACAAATGCATACATGAACATACAGAGAGAGAGAGAGAGAGAGAGAGAGAGAGAGAGAGCATGATTTCTTTAGGTAGCAGAACCTATATGATGCTTACATGAACCCTAAATTCTGGCATTAAACCTCAAGGTTTGGAGTTTATGCTGCTACATTTCAGTTTTGTTTTGCTCCAACATGTCCTATCTATTCCCCCATTCCTTTATTTTGGAAGAGAATCATTTAATATTGTCCACTGTATTTTGGGAATATATAGTTTGTTTTTTAAATTAAAGAGCTCATAGTTAAAGGTCTACTTTAAGTTTCAGAAGAAACTTTGAACTTTTGAAAAGTATTAGGACTGCTAGCATTATGGAGACAAGTAAGGTTGGGTTAATAATTTTTCGTTATGAAATGGACATGAGTCTGTGAAGGCCATAGACAAAGTATTATGGTTTAAATGTGAAGTGTTCCCCAATAGGCTGGTGGCACAGTTTGGGAAAATGTAAACTGGAAGAACTAGGTGGAGGAACTGTGTCATGGGAGGTGGGCTTTAACCTAACCTTGCTTCCATTCTGAATTCTATTTCTTGGTCTTTGGAGATATGAGGCACACCATCTATAAGCTCCTGACACCATGATTCTTCATGCCTCTTTCACCATGATGACCTGTATACTCTCAAATTTTAAGTCATATCTTTCCTCCCTTAAGAAGCTTCTGTTGGACATTTTGTCACAACAATAATACAAGTAACTAACACATTCAGTGAAGATGAATGCAAAAAGTTTTTGAACAAAATAAAGAAGAAATGATTAGAGCTATTACAGTCTTTATTTTTGCAATAAATCACATGGTTATACCTGAAATACCTTTACCATTGGTTTCATATTTGTATATTCTATCAACTCTTAATCAAAAATAGTTGGAAAAATGGACAAGGACTCATTTTGTATATACATTTCTCTTTTCATTATTCTAGGACAATGCACTATAAGTATTTGTATGAAATTTATGTTTCATTGGGTATTTAAGTAATGTAGTGTGATAGAAACAGGTATTACCTGTAGGAAACATTTGCAAGAATTTGTAATTGACTGAAGCCCTTATCAAGCCTGCAAGTGATTGTCTAATTGATGGGTAAGACCTAATCCATGGTGGGTCAATCTATTCTCTAGGGAGGTGAATAAAATGAGAAGGCGAGTTTAGTAAAATTTGGCATTCTTCATCACCATACTGGGACTGTTGAGAAGTTTAGCCCCTGAACCAGTGAATTCCAAGAGCATGAGCCCACTGCCATACTCTTTTAGCTGGTTCAATGAGTTGGCATTCTTTGTCATACTTGGACAGACATGCTGTTTGGCAAATGAAGTTTTTTCCTCTTTCAGCAGTGCTGTGGATAACTGTGGATAACTGGTGTGGCCAGTTCCCTTGTCCCCTAGAGTTGGAACAAAATAATCTGGATTAAGAAATGTTAACTAGACAATAATAAAGTAGAAAAAAATTCTTTGTTCACTAAACTGGCTGCTTTGCCTTGAATCCATGTAACAGCAACACCTAGAGATGGATGGAAGGGTATGGAAGCTGCTGTTTTATATAGGAATATGAGTTTCTATGGATTTTCAGAAAGTCCTGGAATCAATTCTCCACAGATATAGGAAAATCAATATACTTTTTTCCACCACTCATTTTATATTCCCTTTGCTCTAAAGAAGCATTTAAACTGATCATTTTTTTTTTTTTTTGCTTTATAGATAGAATGATCCAAACCTTCAAGCATGGAGCACTGGACTACTAGTGTGGCCTGCACTGAGTTGTAGGGTTTTTTTTCTTTAAATTTTGGCTTTAATCACAATACAAGGACTATTTAGAGACACCGTAGAGGCAATTATTTTCTAAAACTTCCCTTCCTTCCACTCAAGGTTGAGGAGAAGAATCTGAAAATTCAAGCCTTTGCCACATGATATTTTAGATCACTCAGTATATGGACCTAGAACATGAACAATGTACTGCTTCCACAGTACATAAAAGTTCACTAGATATTGTGTTCTTTTCTGGTAATAAGAAAGACAGATGCAAAAACTCATTCTCCACTTTAGAACTGCCATTTACCATTAGTCTCCTGGAACATTGCCTGAGAAGGAAAGATTTCCAATTCCCGTGGGATATATTTTCCACACTCTGAAATACAAATGTCTAGAGACATTGCTTATTTTCTGCTCATGTTCAGTCAGCCTAATGTTGTAATATAATACAACAGAGCAATGGCCTGTGAAAGGAAAACAATGTGGATATGCTATGTAACCAAAGAACCCACCCCTTAGTCAAAAAGGCAGTGAAAAGTGTGTTGCTGACTTTTCTATCATAAATAAAACTACTTCTGAAAATGTAGACTAGCATATAGCAAAATAATGTTCTTCAGGTAAATAACTGACTATTAAATACAAGAAGGAATCTTAATTTGCTCAAGCAATGAAATCAGATCTGGAAAGTATCTACAATTGAAGTCACCACTCCATTGTTTACCTTCTCTGTTGATAGTCTCTAAGTTCTCTTTGTTTTATGCACAAAGCAAATCCATGAGCTGAACAGGTTGTGATGATACAAAGTTCATGTCCTCCACAGTTGGAGGATTTCTTTGCTGAAGAAGAAGCAGGGACAGTGGCTTCCACTGAATATCAGGGAATCAGTGAAGAAAGTATGAGAGTTTATGAATGCATTTACACTAAGTGTGAAGTCTAGAACTGGAGACATAATGACAGGATTGATTTGGAAACTTACTGCACCCTTTGTGAGACAGATTAGTTCAGAACTAATCTGAACTTTTATTACTCAGTTGATAGCCATAAGTCACTGTGTTGACTTGTGGACTATTATGACATTGTGAGTGTTCAGAAATTAGTATTAATTTAAAGCCAATATCCAGGAAGCTCTTAATATGAGACTGTTTATCTCTCCTACAAGCACAATTACATTGGTAAACATCTGTGTATCTCTTTAAGAAAAACTGGAAGAAAGATGAACCTTATGATTTATTGACATGGAGTGGGTTCTTCCTTCAAAGGACCTAGCCAACTTCCCTTTCATTAAAGAGATTTTACACTTTTAAATTATTTCCTGTTGGAACAAACTGTAATTCAGAACATCAGAGACCCTACATTAATCAACTGGAACCAGACCAACCTACTCTCTCCCCATCCTAAAGCTCAGGGAAATTTGCAGAAGAGGAGGTGGTAAGACTGTACGAGCCTAAAGATGGGGAGGAGCAACAATAAGCAAGATACTCCACACAAGTTAGGGCTGAAGTAACCATAACATGACTTTGCATGACCTGACCAATGACTGACATATCAATGATCCCACAAAGGTCTAGCATGGATCACAGGCACTAGGATCCTTAGAGGCAAAGGATTAACAGTCACAATAGTGTCCCCATACTAAAGGGGAGCACAAGAAAGGGCTCTAGGCAATGCTACTGAGTCCTTACACCTCATTAGAGTGAAGTTGCAGAGGGAAGTTTGACATTCACACTAAAGGATGCTCCAGGATTAAGGGGGGAGGAGAAGAAGGGTACTGGGAGAAAGAGAGGGAGGGATGTGAAAGGAAGGAGAAAAGGGGGGAAGGAGCAAGGGGGACTGGGAAGGAGTGGAGGGAGGGAGGGGGCTGTGGTACCTATTAAGTTTGTATGAGTGGGTAACAAAAATAAAAATAAATAAATAAATTTAAAGAAATTATTTCCTATTGGGAGTTGATCAAGATACTATCTATGCTTCTTTTTATTGGAGAAGCAGATTATTCTTTTATTTACTAGACCTAGAACTCTTACTCTTATACATATCAGTAAGAATGTAGTAGAGGTTTTTTCAGAAAACCATGAGATTAAACACTAAAACCATAGATCTCTGAAGATAAGAGTATTCTGATATTGCTTTTACACTTTTGTTTATGAAAATAACTCTATACAACAATTTGGATCCTGCTGCGACTTAATCCCAATGTACCTAGTCTATGTAGTATTCCCTTTCAATTGTGGCAGTTGTCATTGTAATCTCTGATCTATAGAGGACAACTACCAAGCACTTAATGATACTAGAACTTCCTTTGCAACTTACAAACAAATACCATTAATTTACTTCTCAAGTTGGGATGAAAAAAATTTTCTCTTTGCCCCTCACAATTGGATGAACAGAACTTAAATGGTAAATTCATTCTTTTTTTTAACATTTTTTATTATCTCCGCTCATACAAATGTAATAGGTACACCGGTTCCCTCCCTCCCTCCTCCCCTCCCACCCCTCTGCTCACCCTCCCCTCAACCCTCCCTCCTCACCCCCAGTGCCTCCCCTTCCCCAATGCCCGGAGAATCCTTTAATGTGTATGCCAAACTCTCCTCTGGGTCCTCCTCTCCGATGACGTACAAGGATCCGGCGGCATTTCCCTGAACCCTTTACTTTGTTCCCCTTAGGCAAAGGAACATTATTTTGGCCGTCAATCCCTTGCCTCCAAGGATCTTGGTCTTTTAGCAAATGCTAGACTTTGTGGGGTCAATAGTGTGTTGGACATTGCACAGGGCATGCAAAGTCCAATTATGATTGCTTCGGCCCTAAATTGTGTGGAGTATCTTGCATATCATTGCTCCTCCCATCCTTGTGCTCTTACAATCTTACAGCCCCCTCTTCGGCAAATTTCCTGAGCTTCAGGATGGGGAGAGATTAGGCTGGCCTAGTTCTAGGTGGTTGATATAGAGTCTCTGATTATGAGTTTGGATTATGGTTTGTTGATTTTCTTTTGCGGTTTTGCTGCTCCTGCAATGCCCTTCACTCCATCCTGATGGGTATTGGATGTCACCCCTTGCAGTCCTTGATGGAGGCCTATTTTCTCTGCTGTAATATGGTCCCCTCTCTCCTTGTTTCTGGTGCGGCTCTCCTACCCCATCCGTCCTGTTCATACTCCTTGCAATTACTGTATTGCAGAGATTTATCATCGAGTGTCTCTAGGTGGGCTGGGTGGGTTTGGTACTAGGAGCCACCTATTAGGGAATACATACAGCGCTTAATTTTCTGGGTCTGGGATACTTCACTCAATATAATTGTTTCTAATGACATCCATTTCCCGGCAAATTCCAGTAATTCATCATTTTTGATGGCTGAGTAGTACTCCATTGTATAGATGTACCACAGTTTCCTTATCCACTCGTCAACTGTTGGACATTTGGGTTGATTCCATGACTTTGCTATTGTAAACAGTGCTGCTATGAGCATGGTCGAGCTTGTGCTATCGAGGTGAACCTCTGCTGTATGGGGGGTTATTCCCAAAGGGAAATCGCAGGGTCATATGGCATTTCAATCTTTAACTTCTTTAAGAATCTCCAGACGGCTCGCCAGAGTGGCTGTATGAGCCTGCATTCCCACCAGCAATGTAGGAGAGTTCCCCTCTCTCCATATCCTCTCCAGCATTTGTTGTTGTTTGTATTGTGGATTTTTGCCATCCTAAATGGTAAATTCATTCTAACTTTATCACCTTGCCTATTTTTCATACATTTTCTTTTAGAGTGGCAAGGAAGTCCTAGCATTCTGAATTGATAATAAGCTACCACTGAGCCCTCATTTCAGTCAATAAAACAAATACATTTCCAGAGTCTTTTCTAGTTCATCATTCTTAATGAGATTACATTGAAAAATTCAGCATTAATTTTATATTTCTCCCACCATGTTGCCATACATCTAAAGTCCATTCCTACACAAATTCCCATAGTTTTTATGTATCATTTGGAAAAAACACGTTTTTTTATTTTTGTGAGTTACATTTTATATTCTACCTTTCTATTGAAGTTTGCTGGGACTTGAATCTAGCTAAAGACCCAGAGACAGAGAGGGACATAAATCTTATTATATATCTAGAAGCAGAAAGGAATTGGAACTACATTCTTCAAAGGGGAATCAGCAGTGTGTTGCAAGGCAATTATCCTCAGGATGTCAAGGACAGCTTCCTTAGGCAGAGATGTAATGGTTATTTCTATCATGAAGGTAATTAGTGAAATATAAAAATTTAATATTTTGATAATCATTGAGTCCTACTTTTTCATTCTTCTTCCAGTTTTCAGTACCTATTCCTTCCCAGTAACTTTAAGAAAAGCTAGCTTGAAGCAAGGAAAACTCAGTCTTTATAGTAATTCAGTCACTCAGTATGGGAGTCTAGCCTTATTTATCAGAAATATTCACTGTGCTTCCACAGAAGAAAAGAGTTTCCTTTGGGATGTGAAGATAGGGATTTCAAGTCATGTATGTGGAACCCAAGCTAGAATTTGGAACCTTCAGCTTAGTCCTTTCCTCTGCTTTCCCAAGTTCATTTACAAACAGCTATCCAATTCTACTTTATAGTTTAGTGTGACAAAACTACCATAAGGTAGCAAACTTATGGTGACCCATAATCTCATTTTCTCTGGGCATCTGAATAAGAGTATCCAGTATTGATCACTACCATATCTCTTTTGCCAACTTTTTCCTAAGCATTTCTAATGTTATTTTTATCACTGTAAATAATCATTCATACCTTCAAATCCAATAAATTTAGAACAATCACACACATACATTCTCTCTCTCTCTCTCTCTCTCTCTCTCTCTCTCTCTCTCTCTCTCTCTGTCTCTCTCTCTCCAGAAACAGTACAGGAAATTTGTTCTACTAATTATTGTCTTTTAGAACAATTCCAGTAACCAAATATCTGTGTCTGTGTTCATCTAGAGAAAGAAAAAATATAGTCACATATATAAAAAAGGAGTCACTGTGGATACTGACTTTATGCAGTAGGCAATCATAAGGGGTACGTTGGAGCCCTTCAATGTAAGCCAAAAATATCAACTATAAGCAGACTTCTCCATTTCAGTCTCAGTTTTGTGTTCCAAGTCTAATCAGCAGACTGTATAAGACCCTGACAGACCATCTTGATTAACACCCCTTACTTAAAGGCAACTAATTATTCACTGCTATAGTTTTGAGTGTAAAATGTCCCCCCAATAGCTCATGTATCTGAACATTAGGCTCTCAGCTGATATCTCTGTTCTGGGAATTTGTGAAACTTTCTGTATTGGAGTAATGGCTGTTGGAAGTGATCAGGAATACTTTTGAACATGAGAGTACAAGTACTTCACTTTCTGATTCTCCAAGTTGTGAACAAGTCATGCCTTGTTCATCCCAGCATGTATGGAGGTGCTTCAATCACCGTGTATGACTTACCATGATAAACAGATAATATCAGAAATTATGAGTTAAAATAAATTCTTCTTCTTATAAACTGTTTCTGCTATGTATTTTCGTCATAGTATTACTTCACACAAAGCAAAATTAACACATTGACATGACTTATTACAAAATAACTTCGTGGAAAATACATGCATTAGTATTTGTTTAAATAATGATGGACTGTAGCTTGTTCAAAAATATATTTATCAAAAAATCTGTTATGGCATTGGGCTTACATTTGCGTAGAATGTGAGAGGCCTTAAGTTCATTGTTAGCATTACAAAACAAACAAACAAACAAACAAACAAGCATGCAAAGTCTATCTGAATTTTATATCACAAAACTTCTTTATTGAAAGTGAATATCTCTAAAGGGGGTAGGTGGTGCATCTGAGAGGGATATAAGAGAAATTGGGAGGTGGTTCGTGTGATTGGAGCAAAACTATGAAATTATTATAGAAAATATAATTTCTAGAAAAGAAAATCAGAATCTCAAAAGTTGGCACCATCTCTTCCATTTCACAAAATTTTCTTTCAGATTTTAAGTTGTCTCAAAATGTCAATGCTTTTAATTAAAGGAACAAAAACACAACATGAGAAAGTTAAAATTTCATGAGCAGAATTACCATTCTAACATGATAATAATTTCTGTTGGATAATTAATTGTTAAATGTAACTATACAGTAATTTATATATTACAGACCCATTTAGGTTACTGTACTGTGAAAAATAGTTAAAAATGTTTTTATAATATATTGTTAGAACCAAGATGATAGATAGCTTAAATACAATTAAGTACATTTTAAAGAAATAGTTGCTTAAAGAAGACAATTTTAAGGTATTTAAGATATGTATACCTTCTCTTTGTTAGTAGAACTGTGAATCACCATAGGGCTTATTTTCAAGATTTTTCATTAACTCACTTGAATGTCTTTATTTATTTATAAAATATAAGCCATTCTGGCACGTGTTGCTCACAAAGAGGTTGAAATGAGATATTTTCCAGCCTGAAAAGATGGTGATGCCATTTTATATGAGATGATAAGGAAAAAAAAGAAAATTCTCACATATAACAACAATGTGATGACATTTCACTGTCATTTCCCTTATCTCCTAGATCTTGCATTCTTTTATTCCATTCTTTTATTTTTTAATGTTGCATGAATACAGTGAATTTATAATAGTTTCAATTTTCATCCCTTAGTTCCAAGTCCTATCCCCCATCCTTTTTCCTATATAATCAATCCTTCATCTCCCTTACCAGATTCTCTCTTATTTTCAAGCCTTTTCACCTGTGTGGCCCACTGTATTTCATTCAATTTGTCTTTGACTACATATGCCTGACATGCTTCATGCTTCATGACTAGCAGATAATATCTGGCCCACCTGTCTCACTTCAGGCTCTTGCAATCTTACCTCTTTTCCATAATATTCCCTGAGCTTTGGGGTGAGGGAGGGTGAAGTATGTATATATTGTTTAGGGGCAAGCAGTCTGTAGTCACTTATTTTTTGCATTTTGATGAGCTGTACTTTTAAGCAATAAACTCCTTCTGCTGTAGAAGGAGGCTTCTAAGTTAAGTACTGAGTGTTTTTCTAATTTATGTTTATAAGAGAGATTTATAAAGCAGTTTGGTGTACTGTTTTCCTCAATAAGGATTCATAGTCTGTTCTTTCCCTGCAATTTATATCTTTCCCTTTGATAAGTTCTTGTTCTAGTTTACAGCAATAGGAATATGTTCCATTCTAACAAGCAGACCTTAAATACAATCAGAAAGCTGTTGGTTGTCTCCTTTGTATTCATGCCATTACTATACTGATGGTTTCCTATTTCCCTGGTCATTAAGTTTGTGCTTTTGTTTTACCAAGTTCTCCTACCATAAGGTATTGCCATTCAAAACAGCATACTCCTGGAATTTCACTGCCAAAATTTGAGCTCTGAAATGAAACTTTATTTCTCACATGTTGATTATTTCAACATTCTTGATACTGACACAAAACTGACTCTTTCAGGAGGGCACTAGCAGATCAGCAAGATGGAAAGTAAACTGATACTGATATGTTTTTTCCTGTTATTTCATTGTTGACATTCCCAATAATTTTATACAAATTTCTGAGGTTTTTTGTATATGAACAATATTTCATTATAATAATTTTATAGGTACAGAGACACATTTTTATAAAAGGTGATTTATTAGTTTTAATAATTTCTCTTCCCTTGACCATTAAGTGTGTTTGTAGTAATTGACCCTAGAGTTTTGTAGTCTTAACTCGTGGAGTCACTAAAATCTACTCATATTTTTTGCAAAGACAATCTATAAAATGGTAGCTTATTTTAGGAACTATATTGGACAATGTTTTTAGTTTTTAACATAAATAGTCATTGATAATATTTATGAATCTAGTAAAATGTGAAAGAAAGATTATGAATTGTACTGAGCCATCCATGGATAGGCTTCCTACTAGAAGCAAGAATAGTATTCGGTGTCACATGCTATCTTCATAAATATTCTGATTATAAATAGTGACAGTAATGGAATAATGAAGATAGAAAGCAAGCCATTGAGGCATTGAGTAAGCGAATCATTAAGTTATTATAAAAACAACTTTAGGCATGTTAAAGTTCTTGTAAATACCATATAGAGCTTGCTTACACACACACAAGAAGAGGAACTATGGCTGTGACAGTCCAAGTTAAAGAACGAATGAAAAACAAAACTTTGGTAACCCAGATCTCCAATGAGTTTGGGACCAGTATAAGAACTTAGGTGAGATAATATGGCTGTTATGTCAATGTGATGCACAATTCATTTAGGCCACATGGTAAGAAAAGGTCATTGCTATTGAAGGCATATGTTAGCAAATGAAGGCAAACTCTTCACTGGTCAGACAACAAGCCTTCCAAAGGATGCTAAAATATGACAAAGTTACAAACCAGCTCCCTCCCTCTTATCTTCTTGCTCAGGGAATAGTTCCACCCTCCACAGGACTATTCATCAATTAGATAATTTCCTACAGGTTTGCTTAGTGGTTTCCTTAAACATTAATTCTTGACAGATGTTCCTAGAGCTCACCTTTGTTTGTCAAATTGATGCCTTTATCTAACTGGAATAACATTTTATGATTCTAGAAAACAGTATGGAAAAACTGTGATAGATACAATTTTCGGTTTCCAGATTTAACTTAATCTCACTTGGTTTTTCTGATGGCTCTCAACTCCAGGGAGCAGTATAGCTTGTTCTTATTAAGTGGAACTGTTGCTTCCTGTTCATCTCAGATAAGCCATGCTTAATTACACAGATATTTCTTTAAGTGAAGAACTGGTATAGACTAGCACACAACAGATTAGCATCTTTATCTCTTTTTTGTCATCTTTTTGTTTTATTCTTTTTTTAAATTTTTTTCCACTCATTCAAACTTAATAGGTACCCCGTCCCCTCCTTCCCTCCACCGCTCCCTGGATCCCCTTACTCCTTCCCCCCCTTTTCCCCTTCCTTTCCTCCCCTCCCTTTCTCCCAGTGCCCCCTCCCCTCCCCATCCCTGGAGCACCCTTTAGTGTGCATGTTAAACTTCCCTCTGGGTCCTCTTCTGTGATGATGTGTAAGGACTCAGTAGCATTGCCTAGAGCTCTTTCTTGTGTTCCCCTTCAGTATAGGAACACTATTGTGGCTAACATCTTTATCTCTAGGGAATGTCTTAACTACCCAAATTTTTCCATGTGCCTGCAGGACATAGAATTCCAAGTTGCTCCCTGGGGATCTATCGCACAGTGTACACAGTATATGTTCTTTCCTTCAGTGTAAGTTCAGCCTGTGTATATGATGCTGTATCACTTGATGATGCTTTATTCTATTCAATGTAACTTTTATTAATGTAATTTCAGCCCCCAAATTGGAAAAATGCATCATTACAGAGATTGTCTAATGACTATATGAATGCTCAGGTAAACTCTGAAAAGGAATCCAGAGTTTAAAAATGTTGCACATCAAAATGGCTTTCTCCACATGGATTTTAAGAAGATAGCAAATAGTCAGTTTTGACTTGGTATGGAAGAGGGGTTATGCTTAGGATCTAAGGACCATAACTCTACAGCTGTAAGGAACTTAGTTTGACCAAGAGGGTAAATAAGTTGAAAGAAAATCTTGTGAGCCACATGAACCCCAGATCGGCTGCATAAATATCATTCTTGTAAGAATCTGAGAACCTGGTCAAGCCATCTAGACATCAAATCTAAGGAACTTTGAGATGATAAAGTAAATAGATGGCACTGTGTTCATGTTTTATTGTGATAGAATATAGTTTGTATGATGGAGTGAGAGAAAACTTCTAAACTGACACTGACAGCCTACCAGACATAATGGAAAATGAGACGGACATTTAGCAATATATTTGTGATTTGCAAACTCTATTTCTTTTTTAAATAAAGAAGGTTGAATATCACACGCACACTTTTATTTATGAATATTATCATTTGAAAGCATTTTATGTCTTATAAAATATAGACTCCTTTATATATTAAGAAATTGGGGATCAGTATGGTTAACAAGTTTGTTACCAACCACAGAGCCTGCTCTCAATACGGCAATAAGTCAGGTTTTCAGTTAACTAATGTTTCTGTGGGGCTGGAAAGATGGCTCAGGAGGTAAAGCTTTTACCTCACAAGCAAAAGGTCAAGAGTTCATATTCCAGATCCCACATAAAAATTCTAGGCAGATGTGGCAGTGGTCTGCAATCTTGGCCCTGGAAGACAGAGTCTGGGAAGCACCAGATCAAAGCAATTAGAAGACAGAGTAATCTAGGATGATCACAGTGTTGCCCTTGGGTCTCCACAGGCACACACACTCAGGTGCCCTCTGATACACACATACACACACACACACACACACACACACACACACACACACAAAACAAAAACTGCTTCTTTTAATTAAAATAAATATATCTTTTAAAAGAATATTTAATCTTTACCAAAAGCTAAGGAATTCACAGGCAACGACTTCAATAGTTGTTGTGATGTGTGGCCCAGATCCTATTGTATTAAAGGCTTGCTTCTCTGACTACTTCAAGTACTTCCAGCAGACAGTCTTCAGCTGTCAGCACCCTAGTCCTTTCCCAGCTTTGTCTGGGTTAAAGAGCATCTTCTTGGTCAGTGCCATGCTTCTTTCTTGGAGACCCTATATCCACTGACTGCTGGGCAGGAGGGGTGAGTAGGGTAGGGGGAGAATTTCTTCTCACAAGTTGAGGCAATTCTGAAAGCCTCTATTAGTTTTGGAATTCCCCTGAGGCCCGCTGTGTTTTTCATTGGGATTGCACAAAGCCCAGCTTGCTTGCTCTCTCTCTTTGCCCAGTTTTACTTCCTCCTTTTCCATGTGTTGATGCTCCAGGAGAATAAAGCATGACATCCCGAATATATTTCCTGGAATATTTTAAGTTGATTGTTCAGGGAAATGACAGACTTCAAAAGTCACAGGAATGACTGAAAAGAAAAGCCACTCTTTCAAAACCAGATGCTCACACCTATCTAGATTTGTGAATAGCAGATATGGGCAGAATCTTTTCTGCCTCATACTCCATATCAGGCCTTTTACAAGAAAAGGTTAGGAGACTGATATCTGCCTCGCAGACAGATGATCGAAAGTAGCTATTAATTTGCAGACATTATCTCTATAAAAAAATACTTGCTTCCTGAGTACATGTTCTGTCTCAACCTTCCATGCCCTGCACCACCTACTGCTCTGGTATAAGCCCCACACCTAACCCTTTCATTAGAACCTCCTAAGGCTCAGTCATGTTGCCACTCTTTGCCTCTGTTAATACTGCATTTCTGCAAATATGTAATAAAATTTGCCTTATATTTTTTATTTGTCCATTGTTAGTTTGTTTCTTATACTAAAATTATTGAAATATCAGGGAAGAAAGGAGTAAATTTAAGATTGCTGTGCAATCTCAGGGACTGGGGAGATAGTCTACTTGGTAAAGTGCTTCCCACGTATGCACAAAGACCTGAATTTGATCCCCAGCTTCCACATATAAAGTCCAGTAATCCTAATGCTGGAAGAGGGAGACAGAAGAGTCCCCTGGACTTGTTGACCAGCTGCGTAGTTTAATCTGGCTCAGTGAGAGACACTGTCTCAAAAAAAACTAGGCTGACACTTCTGAAAAGTGACAACCAAGGATGACCTCTTTCTGGTATACATATATATGCACATGGGCATATACATGCACACATGGGGAAGGGAGAGAGAAAGAGAGGGAGAGGATGAGGGAGAGGGAGAGGGACAGACAGCTGCAATCCTAACAATACTCTCAATACTCATCTCTATTCCACAGTCATCTTTCCAGGGATCTGACCCATGTCAGATGAATAGAATCACATCTCTGTGAAACTGGCAATCTTAGAGTTAAATAAAATAATGAATTGTAGACTTCATTTTCAATAGAAACAATGCCAAAAGTTAGGAACTGCTATATTAATTTACATGTGCTATAATATTACACTGTCCAAATTTTAATTCAAGAAAATAAATTTGGAGTTAACCTTTGCTTAAGGCATAAATTATGATTCTCGAGGATCGGCCTAATAGTTTCAGTGAATCATAATCCTTGAAAGACATGTTTCATAAGTCACTCAAAAATTTATACTGAGTCTGTTATTTGCAGGCATTATGCTAATATAGTAACCTCATAAAAATGAATTTTCTATTATGAGAAGTTGGCAACCATTATCTTCCCATGTCTTTTTATGTCTGTTGTCTTAGCATTTTTCATACACTAAGGAAAAATGGTTATTTCTTCTTTAACATAAATTAGGATTTTAAAAGAATGACCACAGATAAACTGTTTATTTATAATAAAACAATTTTGTTTCAACTCCCACCTGCACAAATACTCTTTGGCTGTCATTTTCTTTTTCTTTTTCTTTTCTTTTCTTTTCTCTCATCTCTTCTCTTCTCACCTGTTGTTTTCTCCTCTCTCTCTCTCTCTCTCTCTCTCTCTCTCTCTCTCTCTCTTGTGTGCATGTACTAAAGGACACAAGTATGATTACTTGTGGAGGTGAAGGGTTATATAGGGAATCATCCTGGATTGCTCTACCTTCTTGGTGCTTTGCTCTGTGGTTTCCCAAGATCAGCCTTCCAGGTGGGAAGTACAGGTTGCTGCCATTTCTGCCTGGCATTTTTACATGAGATTTGGGTTTTGAACTCAGGTCTTTTTCCTTGGAAGGCAAAGGATTTAACCCATGAACCATCTCCCCAACTCCTCATTTGTGTTTTCTGATTAACAAATAAGATTAATACAGAGTGTGTATACAATAAAGTATTATTCAGTAATAAAAAGCAATAAGTGCTTTTAAATACTGCAGTATAGATGAATCTTAGAACATAATATACAATAAGAAGCCAATCAATAAGAGTCATATATTTTTTATTGAATTCTTATGAAATTTATGCAATAGCTCAATCAATACAGAAAAAAATAGATTAGTAATTTCTCAGAACTGAGTTGGGGAAAGGATAGAGAATGATTTGTGATGACTATTAGAAGAAAATATTGTAAAAGTTGCATATAGATTGTGGGACTCTTTCTACAACTCTCAGGGCAAGCATTGGGTAAAGCACTCCAAACAGGCCCCTTCTGTAGTAAACATATTATATTCTAATAATTCTGTTATAAAACTAATTCTTGGCCTGGATTGATGGCTCAGAGGTTAAGACTCTACCTTGTAAGCAGAAGGTACTGAGTTCAGACCCTAAGTGTCATGTAAAAATGCCAGGCTGAAATGGCAGCGTCCTGTACTTCATGTCCTGATGAGCAGAGCCTAGGAAATCTCAGAGTGAAGCAAAAAGGAGGTAGAAGCAATTCAGGATGATTCCTGAAGTCACCCTTGGTCCTCCACAGGAACATATATTGTGCTTGCTTTCTCTCTCTTTCTCTCACATACACACACATACACACATACACAAACACACACACAATAAATGAATAAGATAATTTTTAAAAGACTGATTATTTATGTGACTGGCTTAGAGTCCAACTAGTTAACCTGTGCTTCATATGTGATGATATAAGTAAATGTTGGGAAGTCATGAATAATTGTCAACAGCAAAAAAAAAAAAAAAGTTTTGTGACTGTGGAGATTGAAAATCCATTCAAAGCAATGTGAAACTAATCTGAAGTGTTCCGGAAGTGCTGACACATGTAGTATACCACCACATCACTGCAGCCTTAATACTGAATGCCTATCATGTGTGCTGCATGTGCTGCCACACCATGAACACCAAGGAGAGCTGCTCACTACACAGCTATCATACGCTGTGTATTTCAGTGTGTATATGGTGTTTGCAATGCACGATGATTTAATTGTAGAAAACAAAGACCATAATTCCTCAGCATGTAAGCATCAGATTAGTCTATCTGTGGATTATTATGAGCTACAATGTTTAATTTTTCAAAACTTCTGTTTCAGTTTCTTATTTGAATTTTTTTTATTAAAAATTTAATTATACATTTTAAAATTTTTTACCAGTTCCCTCCCTCCCCCCTCCTCCCCCCGAACCCCCTCCTCCCCCTCCCCTTCCCCTAGTGCCTCCCCCCCAATTCCCAGAGAGACCTTTATTGTGTACGCCTAACTCTCCACTGGGTCCTCCTCTCCGATGACATATCAGGACCCAGTGGCATTTCCATAAGCCCTTTCTCTTGTTCCCCTTAAGCATAAGATCACTACTATGGCTGTCAATCCCTTGCCTCCAGGGGTCTCGGTGCCCTTAACAGATGCTAGACTTTATGAGGGCAACAGTGCGCTGGACATTGCGCAGGGCATGCAAAGTCCCATTATGATTGCTTTGGCCCCAACTATTGTTGAGAATCTTGCAAATCATTGCTCCTCCCATCCTTTTGCTCTTACAATCTTACCGCCCCGTCTTCCGCAAATGTCCCTGAGCTCCAGGATGGGGAGAGATTAGGCTGGCCTAGTTCTATGTGATTGATATAGAGTCTCTGAAGTTCTGGATTGTGGTTTGTTGATTTTCTTTTGCAGTTTTGCTGCTCCTGCAATTCCCTTCACTCCATTCTGCTGGGCACTGTATGTCACCCCCTGGCCAGAGACAAAAAGATGTTAAACTGGAGTCTTGTTGTAATAGCACATTCAAGGGTAGATGTAATAAGAGTAGGAAACCTCACTGAGGGAGGGGTCCATCACCCATTTGCAAAATGATTACTTTTTATCTGCTAGACTATATGCCCTCCCCCTCTGGTGAGATCAGGAAAGAACGTCTGTGAACTTAACCAGGTTTCTCATTACTTACTTGCAGACATCTATACAATGGAGTACTACTCAGCCATCAAAAATGATGAATTACTGGAATTTGCTGGGAAATGGATGTCATTAGAAAGAATTATATTAAGTGAAGTATCCCAAACCCAGAAAATTAAGCGCCGTATGTACTCCCTAATAGGTGGCTCCTAGTACCAAACTCACCCAGCCCACATTGAGACACTCAAAAGTAAACCTATGTAACACAGTAATTGCAAGGATTATGAACAAGAGAGATGGGTTAGGAGGGCCACACCAGAAACAAGGAGAGAGGGGACCATGTTACAGCAGAGAAAATAGGCCTCCATCTTATTTGAATTTTGCAAAATATCATTCAATAAATTTTGGCTTGAGATTTGGACAGAATATTCAACATTTTCTGAAATAGTTCTAAACTTATTTCTGTATTTTGTACTACGTATTTATCCAAAGCAACATTCTCAGTATTGATGATCAAAAAATTAAGCTAATGATCAGTTTTGAGTAACTTTGAAGATATTCAACTTGGATTCATTTCTTTACTTCAAGTAAATAAGTGCATCCATTTCATTTAGTATGAAAACATACTTTCTTCTTTAAAATGTTCAATTTTATGTATACCAAAGAATTGTTTAAAACTAAATTTCTTTATCTCTCTTTAGAAGATTTCTAGACTGATTGCTAAGTGCTCGTCAAATCTATGAGTATAAAAGTAGCTATTTACAGAGCAATAAGTGTCTTCCTACTTATAGGTTCATTGGCTGTTTTTCCCTATTGATCTATTTCTTTGCTTTTTTTAGGTTCTTGTTCTAGTTAGTGGAAACAAGTATGTGTTCCATTTTGATAAGTGGGTCTTGATACCCTGACAAGATGGAGCCTAAGCTAATAAATGAGCAGTGAAGTGAGCAACAACAGCCAGCTATAGTGTAGATTGCTGGGGACCCAGCAATGCTCACCCAGAATCAAGTCATCCTAATCTCACTCCATCTTAAGGCTTAGAGAACCTGGTGGAAGAGGTAAGTGGTAAGATTATAAGAACCTAAAGATGGGAAGGTCCAGCATTGGACAAAACAGTCCATCGAAGGCAGGACTGCTGCATCCGAGAACTCGCTGCAGTGAGACTTGCCCTTACCAGACCTGCAAAATCACTGAAATACCATCATGTCCTCATATACTATGAGGAACTGAAGAGAGATAAGAACATGCAGTGGAAGGGTAAAGGGTCACCTCTATCAGTGGGGTGGCCCAAGGAGGGGCAACTTGGTATGCCACCTAGACCTAAACCTCCACAAGAGTAGACAAGCCAGAGAAAACCTGGAGTTCACATAAATGGTCAGGCAGTAGGGTGGGAGGGAGGGGAACGGATTGATGAGAGGAAAAGAGAAGAATGAGAAGGAGGGGGATGGAAGGAAGCAGGGATTAATACTCAATATTCTTGAACGCTAAAAAATAAATTAATTAAAAATTAATTTAAAATTTATTATTAGTGTTTGAATAAATCGCCCTATTTTTACACAAAAATTTCTTAATTAAAAAGTGTTTTCTCATGGAAAATGTTTAATAACCATGGACTTAGAGGTTCTTGATCCTAATGTGGCAGCAGAAACATTGTGGATCACTTCAAACTGCTTGCCATTTAGCGAGCTAGTTAATTGTCATATGGCTGTGTGATTGTCACTTAGCTAAATAACTGGGAAAAGTGGAAAATTAATGACTTGGTTTGCAGGAAGTGTACCTGGGAAAACAGACTAAAAGAAGTAGCTCTAAAAATATTCTTGTATGTGATGTCATTTAGTTAAAAACTATTTGCCATTTTGGCAGTAAAATATTTTTGAAGTACATATAGAATGAAAATTCAGAGCAATTTCTCATTAGTCAAAAAATTGATAAATGTGCCAAATATTTATCAATATCTAATGTTGTAATGGAGTCTGTTGTTGTGTTATTTATTGACCATGTGGAATTTTAGAGAATGTATATCAGTCAAAAAAATCACTGGTATCTCCGTAGAACATCCATAGTGAATTCTAAAAGACTCTGATGGTGATTTATCATGTGTAGCTTGATAATAATATGTCTACGCATTTCATTTTGAAGTCTGAGTTTTCATTAAGATTAAATGATTGTTCTTCCAAAGTAATTTACTCTTTACTGGTGTCAAGGATTTTGTACCTCTGCAAGATAAGAAGCAAGAGCTCTTTATATGTTAGTTTCATCCATAGATGAAGCAGCAATTTAATGATACTATTCTCATTCGACATTTCAAACTGAAAATCAGTTAATTCTGACAACTAATTTAGTTTTATTTTAATCTATGGACACAGCATAAAACTTTTCTTATATCTGCAAATGATGTTGCAAATTAGTTTAAAAATTCAAAACTATAGATCATTTCGGTTAATATAGTGGTAATATAAAAACAAGGTTTAACTGACATAGTATGCACAAGAAAATGCAATGATCTCATTAAGAAGCATTTTTGAACTGGCATGTATTTGCAACTGGCTCTGATATACATCCTAATCATAATTACAAATCTACTAATTCACAGTAAGTAAGCTGCATTACTTTTGTGATGAGGTTGATTGTCAATACATAAATACTATAAATTACAGAAACTATGCTGTTCTTTCAGTGTGATCAGACTTACAATCAGACTTAGACATATTTCTACAATTTAAAGAACTATTCAGAAATTCAAAATAGTTACTATGATGTGACCTAGTTATGTCATTTCTGGATACATATTCAAAGGATTCTAAGTCAGCATACTACAAAGATATTTGTGGATCCATGTTTATTGCTGTACTATTCACAATAATGAAGATATGGAATAATCCAAGATGCTATGAACAAATTAATAGTTAAATAAATCATGCTGCAAACAACCCAATTAAAATTGGCTATTGAACTGAACAGAAAGTTCTCTAAATAAGAGGCATGTTAACATGTGCCTAGGTACTTGTAGCAGCATAGGTGATATTGGTGGAAGGAAATGAATTAGTTATACATATATATGAAATCATCAAAGAATAAAAAATAAACAGAATCAAAAGGAAAGTATGTTGTACACACATGTAGTTTTATTAGCTCTGAAGAACAATGGATTTACATTAGTTGCAGAAAAAAATGGATGAAATTTGGGATCATTGTATCAATTGAAATAAGAGACTTCACCACTTATAAAAATTGACATCGTGCTTTGTTTTTTGACTTTTCAGCTTCTTTAATTGAATGATCCTCCTCTGTCATCTTATCTTCCTGATCTCATATTCTATCTTCTACTTGATCTATTCTGTGTGCGATACAACCTATTGCTATGGAAGAGCAGTGAAATAGACAAAAACAACCAACCAGAGTACAGAATACTGGCAACCCTAAACGTTCAGTTAGAATCAGGCCAAACAAACTTCTCCCATTCCTAAGGTTTAGGAAATCTTACAAAAGAAGGGTGGTAAAATTGTAAGATTGGGGAGAGCCACACCTGACCAGGACATTCCACTCAAGATCCAAAAACTTACTGAAATGAGACTTATCCTCACCATACTTGCACTATGACTGATATGTCAACATTCCCCTATGGACTAGCAAGGAACTCAGTAGAAATAACTACATTCAGGTGGAACCTTAGGGGTAGACAAGTGAAAGAGAGTACCCTTATTGTGGATCTACCCCAGGAAGGGCCGCTTACTCTGCCACAGAGACCTGAGCCCATATCAATACAGACAACCCAAAAGGAACCCTGGGGTCCACACAAGCAGACAGGTAGGAGGGTGGGTGGGAGAGAGATGATTGATGAAGAGAGAGGAGAGTGGGAGAGGAGGGGAAAGGAGGGAGTGAGGATAGGGACAACCATCCATTATCTTCATTAAGAAGATTAAATATTAAAAATTTATCATTAAAGAATAGGATATGGACACTTAATAAAGAGATCATTTTAAAAAATCATGTCATATGGGGCTGGAGAGGTGACTCAGGGGTTAAGCCTCTGCCTTGCAGGCAGAAGGTCCAGAGTTCGGATCCTAGACTCCACGTATTAATGCCGGGAGGAAGTGGGGGTGGCCTGCATTTCTGGTCCTGGTAGAGCAGAGCCTGTGAATCTTGGGGCAGAGTAAAAAAAAAAAAAAAAAGGAGGAAGTGGAGGCTGTCCATGGTGGTTCCCGAATTCGCCCATGGTTCTACACACACACACACACACTCACACACACATACATACACACACATGCACACACGCACAATTGAATAAAAAATTTAAAAGATCACGTCATATACAGAATTCATACATATAGATATATGTATATGCATACATACTGCGAAAGAGAGATAAAAGACTCAAACAAGAACAGGTAACAGATGATGAATATAAGGGAAATATAACAATAAACATGTATTTAGGTGTCATAATGAAGTTCAATATTTTTTACACTCACTGAAAAGGAAACAAAGAAGATAACCAAAATTATGTATTCTTCAATTACCAATCAAATAAAATGTGAATAATTTAAATTTGTTTTGATAAAACACAACTTAGAAGATCATGGGCAGTTTAGCTTTTTTTTTTTAAATTGAGAATTCTCCTTTTATACAAACATAATGGGTGGTTGTTTCACCCACTCCCTTTCTCCCTTGCCTCCTTCCCCCTTCTTCTCCTTCCCTCCCTTCTCTTCACCAATCCTTCTCTTTTTGTCCCACTCTTGGCTCTGGCCTCTGTGGCAGTCTGAGTATTCTTTTATTGGGTAGATCACCAATAGGGATGCTCCCTTTCACTTGCTTAGCCTTTGCGCTTAAGTTTCCCACGCGTATTTCTCCTATGTTCCTCGCTGCTCCATGAGGAAATCTTGTTATGTCAGCCAATGTTCAGGTACGGAAACAGCAGGTCTCATTGCAGTGAATTCCCAGATGCAACTGCCCCGTAGTGTTTGGTGTGATCTAGTTGGCAGTGAATCTCCATACCTTTAGGCACTGACAATCTTTACTGCCTTCTCTTCTAAAAAATTCCCTGAGACTTAGGATGAGAGTAGATTTGGTTGGTTTTAATTGGACTGAGCATTTTAGGGTCAACAATACTCTGCACTCTGGTTAATTATTGCTGTCTGTTTCACTGTACTTCCATTGTTATAAACTGCATCTCCTCTGGGTTCTGAGATCTTTTATCTAAAGATATAATGGGAGGTGCTTAGATCATTTACTATCAGCTGTTTTTGATTAGAATTGCAGTATCTTACCCTGCCTAGTGTGACTTTTCTGCCCTTCCAGTGTTTCTTAGGTTGGTATATGTTACTAGTTGTGTGTTCTCTGTCTTTGTAGAGATGTTAGGGGTTGATAAGCAGGTGATTAATAACCTGGAAGTCAGCTCCACTTCTTACTGTGTCTTATTCATATTCTTCCTTCCCTTTTAAGACTTGTCTTACATAAAAGTCTTATTTGACCATTTGTCCACGTTCTTTTGTTTCTTCTCTTTTGGGAACTTCTTCCATCTCTCTGACTTGTGTCCCTTTTAGTTTGTGGGTTTCTATTTGATTGCATCAAACTGAAGGTTCAAAGCTAGGATTCACTTATAAGGGAAGACATACGACATCTGTCTTTTTGCGTGTGAGAGGTTTACTCAATATTAATTTTTCCAGCTCTATCCATTTACTGACAAATTTCATTACTTCATCTTTCCTGAGAGTTGAATAGTATTCCATCGTATATACATACCACATTTTTATTAAAGATTTATCAACTGGTCATCTAGATTTGTTCCATTTCCTTGCTATTGTGAACAGAGCTGCTATAAACATGGTTGTTGTATACATGACTCTTTTACATGTGCAATGACTTCTGGGAATATTTTCAAGAGTGGTATAGTTGGGTCATATAGTATTTCAATTTTTAGCTTTTATAGGAACCTCCAAATTGATCTCCAAAGGTTTTGCTTGAGTTTACATTCCTGTCAACAATGTATGTGGGTCCCCTTCTCTCCACATCCACACCAGCAATTGCTGTTTGTGTTTTGAATCTTAGCCATTCTGAATGTAGTGAGAAGATATCAAGGTAGTTTTAATTTACATTTCCATAATGGTTAGGTAGGAAGATCATTTTTTAACTTGAATTTACATTTGAATTTCATCTTATGAAAAGTTTCTTTTCAGTCCTACAGCCCATTTTTAATGGGTTTGTTTATTTCCTTGGAATTAAATTTTTTCAAGTTCTTTGTGTACTCTGGATATTAGTCCTCTATGGAATGTGTGGTTAGTGAAGATAGTCTCCCATTCTGTAAGATTGCCTTTTTGCTCAATTAACAATTTCTTTTGCTGAGCAAGAAAAACCTATTCAATTTTATGTAATCCTACTTATTTAGTGTTGGACTTTTATTCTCTGTGTTTTTGGGGACCTATTAAGGAAATGCTAGCCAAGACTAATCAATTCAAAGGTATTTCCATTTTTTTCTCTAGAAGTTTTGGAGTCTAGTCTAACATTGATGCCTTTGATTCATTTGGAGTTGCTTTTCATTTTAGAACTGAAGGGAGACAAATAAGGTTCCAGCTTCTTTCTTTTTCATGTAGAAACGCACCTTTGCCAGCACCATTTGTTGAATATAATGTACTTTTTCCATTTTTTGATGCTGTGTCAAAAAATCAGTTCACTGTCGATATATGCATTTATATTTGGGTCTTTTTTAAAATTTTTTTTATTCAATTGTGCACATGTATGTGTGTGTGTGCATGTATGTGTGTGTAGAACCACGGACGAATTCGGGAACCACCATGGACCGCCTCCTCCTTGTTTACTCTGCCCCGGGATTCACAGGCTCCACCCTACCAGGACCAGATTATTTTTTAACTAAAAAATTTTTTACGTGTGTGTGTGTGTGAAAGCACTGTATGTGCCTGTGTGTGTGTGTGTGTGTGTGTGTGTGTGTGTGTGTGTGTGTGTGAGAAAGCACTGTATGTGCCTGTGGAGGCCTAAAGGTGACTTTTGGAATTATCCTGGATTGCTGGACCTCCTCTTTGCTTTGGAGTTTCCCAGGTTTTGCCTTCCAGAGCCAGGAGTGCAGGTCCCTGCCATTTCTGCCTGGTGTTTTTACATGGGATCAAGCATGTGGATACAGGTCCTTCTATTTGTGAGGCAGAGGCTTAACCCTTGGGTCTTCAGTTCTAATCCATTGATCTACATCTCTTTTTTTTTTTTTTTTTTTTGCTATGGCTTTGTAGTATAGTTTGAGTTCTGGTATGGTAATACCTCCAGCACAGTTTTTATTACTTAGGATTGTTTTTCCTATTCTGGGCCTTTTACATATAAATTTTGAGATTGTTTTACCAATTTCTGTGAAGGTTTGGGTTGGAATTTTGACTGGTAGTTCACTGACTCTGTATATTGATTTTGGTAGAATGACCATTCTAACAATGATAATGGTGTCTTCTGTAATCTCTTTTTATAGGGCTTTAAAGTTTTCATTGTCTAGATTGTTCACATCCTTAGTTAGATTTATTCCAAAGTATTTCTTTTTTTTTTTTTGAGCTATAGTTATTTTTTCTCTTAGAGCTCTCTTATTTTGCTTATCCTTGGTGTATAGGAAAAACTGATTCTTGAACATTGGTTTTCTATACTGCCACTCTATTGAACTTACTTATTGATCCTGGAGTTCTCTGGTGTGGTCTTTGGGGGTCTTTGAGGTATAGAATCAGGTCACCTTCAAATATGCATAATTTAGCTTCTTCTTTTGCAAGTTGTATCTCTTTTATCTCTTTCTCTTACCTTATGGTTCTAGCTATGACTTAAAGTACTATGTTGACTAGAAGTGGTGAGGATAGACAGTCCTTGTCTAGTTCCTAATCAAGTGGGAATGCTTCCTGTTTTTCACCAGTAAGGATGATTTTTGATGTAAACTTGTAGTATATAGTCTTTTTGGTATTGATATTCCTAATATCCCCATTTTCTCCAGGGTCTTTATCAAAGAGGTGTTAGATTTTGTCAAAAGCTTTATTGTAGGAGGAATATGACCAGGCAGGCCTATATGGTCTGAAATGGGCTGTGCATATACAAATATAACTTCCCCAAACTAGAACTTGTCGCTGTGCCTGGTGCTGAGGTCAAACCGTCTGACTGAGAGGACCAACCTGGACAGGACAAAGGAGCAAAAGCTCCTGCTGGAACTTATGGGCTGTTGAGTGGAGGGTATATAGACAAGCCCAATATTGGCAATAAATGAGCCTGCTTTGCCACTTGTCTGACTCCTGGAGTCTGTGTCATTGACTCTGTACCTTCTTAGCCCTGCCCCCAGGGTCTCCACAGTACCCAGGACCACAACACTTTATCATCATCGATTGAGAGAATCATGTTATTTTTGTCCTTGGATTTGTTTATATGTTGAATTATATTTATAGATTTAAGTATGTTAAACTAAACTTGTGTTTCTAAAATAAACCCAACCTAGTGGATGATCTTTTTGAAGTGTTTTTGAATCAGGTTTGCCAAAATTCTGTTGAGAATCTTTGTATCTTTGTTCATCAATGAGATTTTAATGTTGGATTCATAGAAACAGTTTGGAAGTGTTCCTTCCTTTTCTGTTTTGTAGAATGATTTAAGGAGTATTGGTATTAATTGTTCTTTAAATATCTGACCAAATTCTGTGCTGAATTTGTTTGGTCCTGGGTTTTTTTTTTTCTTTCTTTCTTTCTTTTTTTTTTTTTGGTGGAGAGATTCCTAATTACTGCTTCAACTTCCTACCTTGCTGTATTACTATTTAGATAATTCAACTCATCATGACTTAACTTTAGTTTTGTATGTGTTTAGAAATTTGTCCATTTCTTTGTGATTGTAAAATTTGGTAGTGTATAAACTTCTTGAAGTTTTACATAATGAATCTCTTAATTTCTTTAACATCTGCAGTAATGACTCCATTTTCATCTCTAATTTTATTAATTTGAATTTTCACTCTTTTGGTTAATCTGTGTAAAGGTTTGTCAATCTTGCTGTTTTTCAAAGAGCCAGTTCTTTACTTGATTATTTGTATTGTTTCCTTTTTCTCAATTTTAGTTATTTCTCCCTTGGTTCTACTAATCTCTGCACATCTATTTCTTTGGAGTTGGTGTGTTCTTATTTCTCTAAAGCTTTATGCTTCACTATTAGGTTCTTTACTTGTGATATTTCCATTTCTTTGATGTAGGCATTAAGTGCCGTGAATTTTCCTCTTAGGACTGCCTTCATAAACTTTTTCATTTCTTCTCTGAATTCTTCGTTTTCCTTTTGTAGTTTGTCACACTCTATTTTGTAGTTTTTCTTGAAGCTTGTTGGTCATATTGATAACGTTTCTTTGGAAGACATTAATTATCCTGTGGGTTATTTTCCTGGCTGGTATCTGGGAGGTTATTCTGATTAGAGTCTATCATAGGTAAGTTAGTATTTTTTTGTAGAAGACATGTTTTCTTGATATTTAGTGTATTTTATGGTTTTATGATATGATTTTTGGCATCTTCTGTTAAGTCTGTCATTACTTTCTTTGGTAGTTGCTTTTTGGCTCTTTTTTCAGATGTGGTTGTCTGACTTTGGTTATTATTGATAAAGCTTCTGTGAATTTGGGTGGGATCTTTTGGTTTTGTGGTATGACTGTCCTGTTGAGTAATGTGTTTCTTACAGTCTTCTATTGACTGATTAGGTCTGCCACCCCTTTTGATGATTCCTGTGGTGTTTAGTCTGTTCTTGATTTTATTGGGGGAAGGTGTCGAGTAGTGGTTCATGGCTCTTATCTAGTAAGCAGGTCCCTCTGCTGGGCCTGTGGCAGATGAGAATGGCATCCCATGGCTCCATGTGGCTTTTAAACTGGTGTGGAGGTCTCTCTGTGGGACCTCTGGCAGGTGGACAATGAAGCCTTGAGACTCATAACTGCCCTTTCTTAGCATGGGGGTCCTTCACCTGTTCATAAGATTTTCTTTAAGCAACGTAGCTACTGGAGAGAATTTTCTGGGTGACATTTGACAGATTGCCTTTAAATCATTTTTTTTTATTCTGACCCACATATTTTTTTTACTCAATTCTCATGTCCAGTCTTGTGCTTCTTATTTTACATATGACTTTCCTAGGCTCGAAAATCCCAAAGCACAACCCAAATTGATATAGAAAGGTTATACTAAAACTGATATACCTTCCTTGTGATAAGCTGCAGATATAAATAAAGTAATACCTCTAAACATTTGCGAACTAGTTAACGTAGTTACCCAAGAATGAGCAAAATACATATCTTGAAATGGGAAGTCTGGGATTAGCAAGCCAGAAGGAGGCTTGGGAACATTTGGGGGGTTTATAGGCTTCAACTTGCCAGTTCTGAAAAATTAACATTAGCATCATTCTCTAACAAAGCCTAACAGGTGCTCAGTCAGTATGCACGAAGTATCCAGAAAAAAATAAAACCCAAAATTTTGAATCTATTTTAAAAGGAACAATTTCAAAGACTGTTTAGAAAACCATTGTCAACTTTGGTATTCTTCTTATTGTAATCGTTGTGTCTCATTTTGATCCTTGATGAAAATAATGACGTTGTTCATTAAGATTCTTAGAAAAAAGACTCCATGAATATGTAGCATGTTACTACTGAGTCAGATCAGCAGTTTTATAGACAGCAGTTAAAATATGATTTTGAGGGACAAAGGCATAATCACTGCTTTGTGTTCTTAGAATATCTCTTTTCACCATTGTGATTGGTTGTTATTGTTTGATGACCCCTGCCTCCATTAGAGTATCAACATTAACCAAAAAAAGAGATAGAGAAAAAGAAAGAAAGAAAGAAGGAAGGAAGGAAGGAGAGAGAGAGAGAGAGAGAGAGAGAGAGAGAAAGAAAGAAAGAAAGAAAGAAAGAAAGAAAGAAAGAAAGAAAGAAAGAAAGAAAGAAAGAGGAGGGAAGGAAGAAATAAGAAAGAAAGAGAAAAAAGAAAGAAAGAAAGAGGAAGGAAGGAAGAAAGGAAGAAGAAAGGAAGAAGAAAGGAAGGAAGGAAGGAAGGAAGGAAGGAAGGAAGGAAGGAAGGAAGAAAATGGTAAGTTAATGACTCTTTCAATCCCATGTAGCACTGGAAAGTCTTGGATAAATTCATGTAATTCAAATTACTCTCAACGAAACCTTAGAAACAGATTGTTAAAATAAACAAGCAAGAACTGTTCAATCCCATGGAAAAATTCAAATTAGAAAGATACAAATACAACATGGAAAAATATCAAAGAATAGAATTGTTAAATTTCTACTATGTCAAGACATCCATATCTAGGTATGATAATGCTGAAGACTAATCCACTATGTCTCTGACAAAAGCCAGAGACATAGAGTATGTAGTGTATGATTCTATTTTTAATACAAACTTCAGAAAACAGAGCCTTTAAAAAGAGATATGATATTAGTAGTGGTTATATATAATGATAGGCAAGGGATTGGGAAAAGACTAATTCATATATGACTTTTATGGGTGATGAGAATGTTCTCAAACTGACTAAAATGGTCTGTGGTTACATTAAAACCGCTTTGAGCTGTGTACTTCATTTAATTTAATTGTATGAAATATAAATTAGATCTAAATCAATATAGTTTAAAGGCATCAAACTACTGAACAATTTTTAATAACCAATAGGGCTTTTCTACAAAAAGCTTTGTGAAATTTTATCAGTGTGATTTTGAAATTACTTCAAATCAAAAGTGCTCCTAGCACTTGACATAGATCAATGTAAGCATTTTAAAAGTGTCCGCTGGTTCATTTGGGCTAACATTGATTGGAAAAAGTCAGGTGGGGTTCATAAGAGTTCAGATATGTTCCTCATAACACCTCCCACTTCTTTTTGTGTAGTAGTCATAACCTCATTGCTAGAGCTAGTATCGACCACTTTTGATTTGGTACGTATGTGCTGAATCTGTTTTAGAAGGTCTCCTTCTCCTTCTGACATTAATTGGAATTCAGTTTTCCCTGAGGACACTGTTTTTCACTTAGCTCATTCAAGCCATGACTTGTTTTCTTCCTGCAAAGAAATTAAGCTTAAATTTTCATTTGTCACTGTTCTAGAATTATTCTTCTATGCAATTTCTCTCTTTAGTTTCTGGAGGTACCATTTCACTAACAGTTGATTATGTTTTTCCTTTGTGAATAAGTCTTATGGATCAGCATATTACTATACTGTTCTTTTAAATCAGCGATTTACAAATTACAATGAGTTCTCTGTGACTCTTATTCCCTCCTTATGCCTCCTGGAAGCATTTAAATATGCCTCAAGTAGGCATAACAATACTCTTGCATTTTTTCACCTCCAAAGAAAGCACTATCATTAATAAATAGTAGCAGTAAACAAACATTGGGACAGGTAGTTATACCACTAGGAAAGAAATTCTGGAATGGTTTATGGTATGTTTTGAAATGTAATCCCATAGTCTTATGTCTTTGGAAAGTTTATGGCACCTTTGGAGGAAGGTGTCATAGGGGGTAGGCCTTGAGGTGGATTAGTCACAACAAAGAGGCTTGCAGCTCTCTGCTTCCAAGATGTCTGCAGTTACTTAACCTGCCTCCAGGTTGGGCCATCGATCATGCAGCCTCTGTCATGAAAGGTCTGTATCTTCCCTCTGGAATCATAAGATGAATAAATCTCCCTTTCTCTCAATAAGATGTTTGACTTTGGGTGTTCGCTCACAGCAATAGATAAGAGTAACCATTACAGTTTATTAGATTTAAAAATCATTCCACCAAAGTATAAAATCATGGAATTTCAATGAGTTGACTTCTAATCTGGCTTCTGAATTTTTTCTTACATGCTAATGGCTTCTCAAAGCTATTCTACCCTGCTCTTTTCCTTAATCATTGCTTCTGATATCCCTACTTACATTTCCTGTGTTTGAAAAAATTGAATTTTATTTCTACATTTGTCCTCACTGCTACCTTAGCTTAATTCAGGGTCTATTTTTTTCCCTCCAGAAACATTCTAATATTCTTCTTGTTAATTTAGAATAGTCTTGTTTTAATGAATTCTTCAGTGGCTCTCAAAATAACTTTCTCCCTTTCTGAACTCTTCCAGTAAAGTTTATAGTTTTTTATAAATATCCAAATCTCTTGCAGTGACACATAATTCTGAATTTATGTGAACTTACTTTTTCAAAATTACAAAACAAAATGGAAAGAAAGAGTCAAGCAAAACAGTTCAGTTATAAAAAAAATCACTCCTATTATTCGTAATTTCATCATGTCTTTTCTAACTTCTCCTTTTATTGCTTACCCATTTAAAACCTTTTTCCTCAACAGTCTGGTTTACAATAATATCTTGACACATAGAAGTTTTTTTACTTTCCATGCATTTAAATGTGCTATTTCTGCTGAATTGAATACTTCCATTTTCAATGTCCCTGTGGTGGAATTGAAATCATTCTCAATATTTCAGAGGAATTGCCACTTCCATGTTGGCCAGGTCTTCAGGTCAGATTTTCTCACTATTTTGAATTACAAGAAGAATGAGATTCATTAGGATGTACCATTTAACATCTTATCATAATTATATATTCCATGAACATTTTGTCTATAGAAAAATGAAGTTGATAATATTTTTTGGAAGGATTGAAAGCCTAATTTAAAGAACTTGAGCTTGATGTTTGAAGGCTGAGGACTATGCTTTTTGAAAAATAAGGAAGTAACGTAGGAGATAATATGCACAATTTCAATTGAGTGTCTCAGGAAAAGGGGGATATTAGCAACATATGGTTGCAGAGAAGAAAAGTAAAAAGCTGATTACTTGACACAGAAAATTAGTTGAAGACAAACCATAGCCAAGATTGGCTGATTCAAGGAGTGAGTGGATTCCTTCATGTTTGGATCAAAGTCTGGATGAAAACCCTGTTGAGAGATGCAATTGAGCTTTAGTTTTTAGGATGACTAGAGTACAGGTCAATGAAATCAATGTTTGATTTTGCTCCTCATTTTGAAATCTATAAGTGATTTTGCTCTTATTAATTCTTTTGACAAACAAACAATAGCATTTCTCTCTAATTGCTAGCAGCCAGTTGTAAGCAAGTTGTGATATGGAAGAATTATTATTAAGATGCTAAGACCAGAACATTGTATACATTGTTTTTCTCCTGGTTGATTTATATACATGTATGATGCACACCTACTTAGTTATATGATTATTCACTCATGGATACACATACATATATGCAATTTAATTGAATAACAAGTGCAATTTCAAGTGTCTAATTATATTCTGTTGATATGGAGTTACATGTACATTTGGTTCTAACATCTAAAAATGAGCTGTAAACTACATATCCTACATCCCTGAAACCATAAAGTCTAAGTTTGATAGGGACAAAGCTATTAAATTTCTTCTTTGATTAAATCTATTACTTTATGTGAAATAAATAAAAATTTTCTCTTATTCAAATATTTAAGTACCTGACTGTAGTGTAAATGGTTTTAAACTATCTTTCAAATTATTTTTATGAAATGACTCAGAAATTTTTAGCATTCAAAACGTCAGCCAGAAATACCCCCTCTTCTTCATTTAATCATTTGAATGGTTTTGCATTTTTAGTCTATTATCTTTTTAGATATAATATCTGACACAAGTAATAAACATATAGGGTATGAAGCATAAACATAAAATGAATATTTGTGAAGCCACCACACAGTAGCAGAAAAACAATTTTCAGAGATTCATTGTACCTGTAACTATTATCCTTCAGGAACACCATGATTGCCTGGGCTGCATGCACATGGTAGAACTACATTTTCCCTGAAGCTTTAAAGCGAAGCATGGTCATGCTACTTGTGGTGACTCAAGTAACGTGAACAAAAGTAAAAGTGGCAGGGGATATGACTCCACATTCTCTCTGCCTCCTGCCATTGTAATTGTGGAAACATCCTTTTTGAGATGGACCTGTATCATTCCAGGTTTACAACTGTCAACTATGAGTAGATTTACTGATTGTTTATTTTTGGTTTTAGATGTTTTTTGTTTCTGCTGTTGTTGTTTGGAGACAGGATCTGTTTTACTGCCCTGGCTGGATTGAAATTTGCTACATAGAAGAGGTTTGGCTTGAGTTTGTGGCAATCCTTATGCTTCTGATTTTTCACCTTAATTATATTGGAAATATTATGTCCTAAATATTTGTTAAGTATTTTGTAAAACCATCTATGGTTGCTTGTCGATCAGACATTACAAAAACAAATCACTTAACTGTGGGGCACTTACATTAAGGTACCGAAGCATCCCTCATTGAATTTATATCTATGCTTCTCCATTTGTGTGTGTGTGTGTGTGTGTGTGTGTGTGTGTGTGTGTGTGTGTGTGTGTGTGTTTTGACAGGGAGGGAACATTAAAGTTTATGGTGACAGGAGCAAATGGCTAAGATTCCTAATATTACAAAGTTCTAGAAAGCAGGGTGGGTCCAGAAATAAGGGAAGGTGTATAGCTGTTAAAATTCCACTAATAGTGGGGCTGGAGAGGTGGGTCAGGGGTTAAGCCTCTGCCTTGCAGGCAGAAGGTCCAGAGTTCGGATCCTAGACCACCCCCCCCCCCGTATAAATGCCGGGCAGAAGCGGGGGGCGGCCTCCTGCGTTTCTGGCCCTGGTAGGGCGGAGCCTGTGAATCCCTTGGCAGACTAAACAAACAGGAGGTGGAGGCGGCCCATGGTGGTTCCCGAATTTGCCCGTGGTTCTACGCACACATACATACATATACACACCCACAATTGAATAAAAAAAATTCCACTAATAGTGATGTACTTATGCCAGTAGATTATAAGTGATAAAGGCTCCACAGTCTTTCAGAATAATGCCACTAACTGGAGATAAGCATTCAAAATACAAGGCTTAGTTTGGGGTATAAATATATTTTTTTTCATAGTTTTACAAGCATATTGAGTAATTATCCCTGTCTTCCCTCCTTCCCTTTCCCTTCCTCACCCCTTCCTTCTCCTCTTTTCATCAATTCATCCTGCTCCCTCCCACCTCCTGTTTGTCTACTTTTATAGGTACCAGGGCTCCCTCTGGATCATCTGTTCTAGTGGGGTTTAGGTCTCTGTAGCAGACTAAGTGGCCCTTCCGTGGAAAGACCCACTGATAGGGGCATTCCCCTTCACCTCTCTAGCCCTAGTTCCTAAGGTTTGCACTGCATTTAGTTATTTCTCCCGAGATCCTAAATAGTCTCTAGGGACATGTTGGTATGTACGTCATTGTGCAGGTCTGGTAAGGACAGGTCTCAAAGCAGTGAATTTCTGGATGCAATAATTATGTATGCTTAACATGCACAAAGCCTTGGGATTAATTCAAAGCACAAAAATTATAAAAAATAATCCATGTACATATATAGCTCATTTTAAATGCATCTCACTAATATCAGGACTTCTAAACGTGTAAAAGTAGGATATAAGGCATTATTGTATGCTTTCTGATTTTAAAAGAATGTAATTGAGATAATTAGATAAAGTTGTCAATTTGATAGTTCGAGGCTTGGAGTTCTGGACACACTTGTAAAGAATTGATAGTTGTGTTAAATTCTAAACAAGACTGCAGGAAATTGTCTGATTGAAATTCTTTGCTATACTTTGCAAGACATACTGGCCTGGCAAGTAATGTTTGTTCCTCTTTTAGCAGTCCTGTGGATATAAAGTTTTCGTTTCGTTGTCCCCTGATGTTGTTGTGTGCTCTTTTGCCACACTTGGCAAGGTGTTGTAACCAAGAATTGTAAGCCAGAATAAAACTCCTTGTTCCCTTAAGCTATTTGGTCATGAATTTGTCAGCAACAATACAGAGTAGCCGCAACAATAAATTATTCACATTTCTGAGAGCCAAGAATGTTTTTGGACTTCCAGATGAATTAGTAAATTTCCTCTCTCTGGGGAGTTTAACTTCCAATTAGTGGGAGATGTAAAACAAAATAGCAGATAATGAAATGAACAAGATGATTATAAATGATGATAAAAGTTTTGAAGAGAAAATGCTTGGGTAGTGAGATAGAGAGTGATTGATCAAGCAGTCTTACAATTTCAATGGTTAAAAAAAGATCTTGAAGTCTCACCTTAGGGAGAATGACATACACATAAAAGGAGAGTGCTGGGTACTATTAATCAGGGAAAATGGGGAAAACAAGTAGATGGAACATTTAGAAGTCTTTGGACTCTTAGTTTGGGAAAACAAGCGGATGGTTGCCATGCCTGCAGTCTAGTGACTAAGGGATTAAAAGAGGAGAACCAGAGGAGAAGAAAGTGGAAAACTCGATGGAGTGAGGTTGTATAAGTTTAACAGGCCAAAATGAGGATTTGGGATCTTGTTTAGACTACAAATCAAGTTATTTAATATGGTTCAGTTTTTTTGGGAAGATTCACTATATTTTGTCAGGAACGAATATAGAAAGATAAGAGGGAAATGGAGAGAATTCGCTAGAACATGCAAAGTATCAATGGGCAGTGATTAAAGTGGATAGATTCTTGATATATATTTTGAAGGAAGAGTTGTTATGGATGTCTCATGATGACGTGGAAATTATGATAAAGGAAAAAGAAAGAATTTTGTACAATTGCCATGGCTGAGCTTTTAGATAGATAAAGGAATATTATATTTGGATGATGAATAGTTAAAGATAAGAAGGTATGATGGAGGCCATGGGAAGAGTGAAGAATTTGAGATCACTTTGGAATGCATGACATAAATTTGATATAACAATTAACTCTGAAGTGTATGTTAGTCAGGGTTTTCTAGAAGAATAGAGCCCATAGTAGTGTGTGTGTGTGTATGTGTGTGTGTGTGTGTGTGTGTGTGTAAAGAAATCAAATTAACTTACAAATAAAATCAGTTTCCTCTGACAGTTGCTACCTATAGCTGCTCAATTCATAAGCTGAATATATCATAAGACTAAAGAATACCGGGAAAGTTTCAAGACTCAATCATGCTGGAAGACTGAATAGACTAGGTTCTCATGTTGATGGTTAAAAAAAAAAGTCAGGTTGAAAACATTGGGTTCCAACATCAATGAGGAAGCAGTAAATCAAAAGATGTCAGGCTCTGACATCAGTGATAACAGCAACAAGGCCCATGAGACTAGGATCTGAAGGCAGTAAGAATAGCAGAGAAGCCTAAAAGACTGAGCTCTTATGTCAGTCAAGAATAATGGCAGTAGCAGTGGCACAGCAGTGGAGAGGACAGCAACATACCAGCAGTGGACTCACAGAACTAATCCATACAGGACAAGGGATAAGCAAGTTCCTTTTCCTTTCACTTCCTTTTATCTGGTACACCCCTGGAAAATGCCACCCATATAAATTAAACAATCACTTGCAGGCTTGTTCAAGGGTTAAACCTACCATCAATTTTTCACAGTTGTGCTCCAAGCAGGCGGCAACTATCAAGTTGACACCTGAATCTAATTATCACAGATACATGTGCTCCTAAAAGTCAGGAGAGAAAAGTTTAAAACTGTACTAGAAATATTTCTATGGTTTCTTGTGTTTCTCCATTAAGAATGAGGCTGGTTAGTGACTGCTATTTGTTTATATTACATTGTTAAAATGAAATATTCATGAACATTAAGTTATAATATTTGCAAAAGTTTTATCTTCTACTTCTTTCTTTTCCTCCTCTATATTGTTAAAGATGAACATAAAATTATTTTAACTCAAGTAGTTTTCTCTCTCTCCTTCCCTGACTCTCTCCTTCTCCCCCTCATTTCTTCCTTTACTTCCTTTCTTCCCCTCTGTCTTCCTCCCTTCCACTCTTCATGCATACTTTCCTTTTTTCATTCTCAGTGAACAGTCTCCTGATGTAGCTCATGTTGACCTGACATTCCTACTCCTTCTGTCTCAAGTGCTAATGCTAAATTCAAGGGTGCACAATCATACTCAATGTCTAGATTTTTCTGGGGCATTTGCATTGCTTTAATTACAAGTACAAAATGGTGGCATTTCTGAGCCCAAAGATGGAAGTTAAATGACAAAGACTCAGAACAGTTAGGAAACAGGTGAAAGTATATAAAAAATCTGAGTTTCTCTTCTTACACAAAATTTAGCATTAATCAAATCAATGAAATAAGTTTTGCCCTTCACTTTTGTTCATGTACCGAATTTCTCTTTGAGCCTAAATTCTTTAGTCATTAAAAACAGTATTTTTCTGACTATTTTTAACATGCTATAAGAAATTTGTTACTAACAGTTGTTCCTTTTTCTTACCAATGCTAGTAAAAATGCAGTGAAATAATTTGTAAGTGAAAATTGCTTGCACAAGTGATGGCTTCATGATATTTTTATTCAAGTAAATAATATGCTTTGACCAAATTGCCATCCCCAATCCCCCCTCATCTCCTCCTGTTAGTTCCATAATTCTTCCAAATAATTTACCATTTATTTTCATGGTATATGTGCATGTGTGTGTATAAAATCTGTGTTCTACATAAGAGTAAAATATAAACATTTGTCTTTCTGGATCTGACTTATTTTGCTTAATATTTGATCTCATGTCCACTCACTTCCCTTCAAATGACATATTTTCTTTTTGTTTTGTTTGTTTTGATTTTCCATATCCACCCGCCAACTGATAGATATCTTGTCTAATTCCATAACTTGCTTGTATGAGTAGTGTCATGATAAACATGAATGTTCAGGGGTCACCACAATATGTTTATTTAAAATCCTTTGTATATAATCCCTGGAACAAAGTAGGATCATTATGGTATTTCAATTTTCATTTTTTTGAGGAATTCTATATTGATTCCCATGATGTGTACATTAGTCTTCATTATCGTCAGCAGAAAATAGCAGAGGCTTTCCCCAACATTTTTGTTTTCAGCATTTGTTATTTGCTTATTAAATGGGCCACTCAGACAGAAGGAAGATGAAATCTCAATGTAGCTCTGATTTGCAATTGCTTGATGCCTAAGGAAGTTGAATATTTTTAATGCATCTATTGCCCATCTGTACTTTGTCTTTTGAGTATTGGCTGTTTATTTGCCCAGTTGTTGCTTTGTGGACTTTTTTTATGCTTTCTTCATATTAATTCCTATTATATGTATTGCTGGAAATGATATTCTTCCATATTTTAGGCTGTCTTTCCTCTTGTGTAAAGAAGCTTTTCAATCTCATGAAATTTCATTTGTCATGTCTTGATATTATTTCTGAAGCTACTATAGTACTTTCCAAAAAGCTTTGCCTATGCTTTTATTTAAAGTGTTTTCTCTTTGTTTTTCTCCAGTACTTTCAGAGGTTTAGGTCTTGCAATAAAGGCCTTAGATTCACTTTGACTTCTTTTTTTGTACACTGAGACATTCAGTGCTTAAATGTCCATACTCAAATTGAAGTTTTGCTAAAAATCTCATCTTTCCATGATTGTTTCAGGTAAAATGAAGATGGATAGTTCTTCCTCCAGCTTGGAAAATGAGTCCATACCACACCAGGCATGTGGGGACTAGGGGTGTGGGGACTAACCACACCATAGTCATAGGACAGCAAAGAGAGGAGCAAACTTCCCTGTCAGACAGTCTGTCACAGTACACTAAAGAATGCCAACTTTCTCAGTGAGCTTCCATTATTTCATTTATCTGCCTTAGGACCAGTCACACTCATCATGGACTGGGACTTCCCCATCAATTAGACAATATCATGCAGGTTTGGTTGAGACTTAACAATTCTTTACAACTGTGTTCAGAGCTCAAACCTTCAATTATCAGGTTGACACCTATGACAAATGGTGAAGGTGATATCAGAATTCAGGACAAGGTTATCCCTGACCCCACCCTCCACATATACAAGGAAAAGATTTCTTCCAAATCTTGGAATTGGAGATTCCATAAAAATCATAAATGATGAGAAGACTTGAGGAATTTGAAGGGTCAGGTGTGAGCATTAGAACTAATGTGTAACAGAAAGATTCTTACAAGATCATTCATCATAGATTCAAAGAGAGCTGGAGAGCATACCCAATACAGAGCTTGCCTTATAAGCATGGGACCTGAAATTAATTTCCAGAATGTATGCTATAAAAAAACTAAAGTCATAATTGTAGTATGGAGGAAACAGGGATATGTAGAAGGTATAGATTTCTGAGGCATAACCTACCTGGTGCACTCCAAGTAAGACAGTTAAAAGGTGTGTCTCAGAAATTAGTGTAGATAACACATGAGGAACAACATGGGTTGTATTCTGGGGCATGCATGTATGAACACACACACACACACACCTACACACTCTTTCTTTGTCACCATCTGTAGCCTAGCCCAAGAGACACTACAATAAGTGGCTAGATATTTCAGAAATATCATTTTGTTCCACTATGTCTCCAGGACCCACTGAACACAGAAAGATGCCAAAATTAAAGAGATTTTAGAGCAAAATGTAAAACCCCAGGGGAACTGACATTGAAATCAATGGAAGCTATCACAGGAAAGGACAAACATATTAGGAAATACATTTTCTATTTATAAATATTGAAAAACCAATGATCTCAAAAGACTTAAATGAAAGCAAACTCCAGAACAAAATCACTCCATCCGCAACAAAAATCTTTCAGGCAGATTGAATCTCACAGTGACCAGTCAAATGTCTGGAGGAAATGGTGAAAATGGGTCAGCCTTGGACATTTAACGACAACATTTATTGGTTTCACTTCATGTGCCTGTTGCCTTCTAGAGAATTCTCACTTCCCAACTATCTCCCCAAGTTCCCAACAACTAAAGGTTAATCAGGACATGTTCCTGAGTTTAGGAATGCATGAACTTATAAGGGTTTTACAGTGGGTTAAAATATGGTTCTTCCAAGACATCATCCAAGGATCAAAAAGGAAGCAGCATTAGGTTACCCAAAGAGTGAGGTGAGGTAGAACAGAATCATTCTTCTGTATGAAATTATGGTAGAATGTGGGTATTTAGATCAGAGTGAGTGCAAAACTCAGAATGTGTAGCATGCATGAAGAAAGCTGAGCATTGCAGGCACTAGCTAAGGACTCAGAAGCCATTTCCTTAAAATGATGATGTTAGAAAAAGAACATATTGGCCTATAACTGTGCCCAGAGACTTGACAGCAGATCTCTCTACTGAAAGCTGAGGCAGGAAAGGCAATGATGAATATACGGTGGTACTGCAATGTATGCTGCATTTGGAGTCACAGGTATAGTAGAAGTCAGTGAGAGGATAGTGAAATCTGTGAAGTGACTGGGAATAGAAGGAGAATGATGATGTTTGGGTTTTTATTTAACTCCATGTAGAAAGTTGTGTCTTAGGGAAGTGTAGTTGCATTTCAACAGAGAGGGATCTTGAAGGGTTGGTTTGTTTCAATGAGAATTATAAAGTAGGCAGCTTTTTTTTTATTAGTGAGGGGTAAATCATGGAACTAATGTTGTCTAAGAGACAAGTGCAGTATTTGAAGCAGATCTTTCTTTGAGAATCTAGCTTGTTGGCTAAATCACAAATTGAAAAGAAAGGAAGGGTCTTTTATTGTTTAATATTCTGTGTAGATAGGATGAAAGTTTAATTTTCTTAAAAGAATTCTAATAATGTCTCTTGCAAGAACTACAATAATGTAAATGAGAAAAATACATTTAAAAGGGGTTTAGTCATTGTACCAATTCAATAATATATATTAAGAATATTGTTGAAATTGATACTGTCAGATTTTAAAAGTAAGATTTATATGGCCAAATGCAAAGGCATCAAATACTGAACTAACCATTATTTAAGACTGGGATTTATGATACTAGAAAGATGGCTAAGGAGTTAAAGCCTTTGCCTTGCAAGCAAACGAATCTGAGTTTGTATCCCAGGATAACTCCCACAGAACCCTTGGGCCTGCATAGGCACTTGCACTCAAATGTCTTATTCTGCACACTTTCTGCAACATACATACCACCCATACACGTGTGCATGCATGCACATTCATACACACAAGCACACTAAGGAGTGCATGTGATTAGATGTAAAGGACATGAAGAACCCATCAATATTGTTTCACTGCCTTATTCTTTCATGGCCAATGCATTCTCAATTTGGAATTTATTTACACTGATATTCCAATAGAAATCTTGGAAATATATTAAACAGCATATCCTAGACTCTAAAAGAACTTCAATAAAGTACATAGTTTGTCATGCATATCTGGGAGTTACAATGCAATAAGAGAAATGCTTTGGTAATATGTTCTCACCAGTCACTCCATCAGCTATTCTTGACTGCCCAGCAAAGTTTTAATGAGTTACAGCCACATTCAAATAGTCTCAAATGTTCTATGGTCAGAACAGATTTTTAAGAAAAAGCATGGAAATCTTTAAGCAACCCATGTATTTGACGTCATTGAAAGCCATGGATGCACTGACAAAAGCAGTTTGAGAGATACTATCAAACTGAAGACAATGTAGATTTTTGCATCATTTTGAAAATGTTTACTTTGAAGAATAGCCTAGGAACACCAGTCACAATTAAGGAAAGTAGAATTAAGATATTTTAAAATAGAAACATATCTGATATTTTGACAGAAATGATCCAACAGGGAAAGGATAATTAAGGCAATATAAGACAAAAAGGAGTCTTTCTAGAGCTTATTTAACTGCCAGATGAAGAAAAAAGAGCACTTATTTTATGAGCATTTACTCCCATATAATCATCAGCATTGTTTGAGCTTTGATATTTTAGGTATAATTATATCACAATAAAATTTGCTCCAAAGTATAGCTATAGACTTTGAAGCAAATGTCATGGAATTTCTTTTTGAGCCTATAGAGTCATCCTCCCTTGAGAAAACAAAAAATATTAAATAACAATATTAATACTTGGTTCTGTCATTAATGACCAGATTCATTGGAAATGTATTTCCAAATCAGTTTTGCTCTATAGATGGAGTTTGGGTTAGTTGCCCTTATGCAGAAATGCTTATATAAAATGAATTGATTGAAACACAACAATGTGTTTGCTGTTGTCAATGCAAAAAAGGCAGAGTCCGTGATAACAAAGATCTTAATTTTGCAAAGCTAAATAAGTATGTGGTATTTTATGAAAAGCTTTTAGATTCTCTCTTAAAAACTGTTGGCTCATTTGAGTTTGGCCAATAAAATTTTAAACAAAAGTGATTCTTCTAAAATTACGACTTTTATTAAAAATAATTCATGCTAATTTTTAAAAACAAAACATTTTATTTTGTTTTGTGGACAAGTGTTATTGTGTCCTCTTCCCTTTTAATTTGATTGCAGTTGTCTACATTCTTGTGTATTTAAAAATTCCCTGGCATTTTTTCAGATTCCTTAGTTATAATTGGTAACTTTAATTTTGGTGCTAGCAAAAATGGTAGTGGTTATGTATATGTGGTCTTGTTTCATTATTTGTATGTATTTGCTTTAAATTTTTTTATTTAACTTTGTTTTTATTGTTTTGGTGACCTTGCACTGGGATAAATTTGTTAGAATAAAATAAATGTCTTGGACACTAATTAAAAATAATATCCAGATGGTGTTGTGGCACTGAATAATGTCACATTATCCTTTCTCTAGTTTTATTATTTTCACTTCAATAGCCTGTTTTTCAGAATAACATTATGTTCAGAAAGAAGGAGAGTGGGAAAATGAAAATAATTCTGATAGAGCTCTATTCCATACACCTACAAACTCTGTATTCAACATGCTCTGTATATTCAAATGTCACAATCAATGATTCAGAATCTAGCATCATTCAAAGTTCACAGTTATTTTGGGGTTTACTGTTGCACATTCTGGTGATTAGACGTGTCTAGGAGCTTGTGCCTTTTGATTTATTTGGATTTTTCTATATAACTGATCATTTTATCCACCAAACTAACAAAGGAGAGCTATAGCTTTCCTTCCCATTTTATATGCCATTTCTTTTTTTTTTTTTACTTTGTCTTGAATTAGCTATGATTTCCAATATGATTGCCTTCTTTTTACTATAATTTAGTTAGCCTACAAAACAAGGTCCACTATGTTACTTTTACACACACGCACACATACACACACGTACATACATATCACTGCACTTTACTACCTCCCCTTGTTTCCCTTGTTCAGCCTTCCCAAAGTTGAAAGAAGTAATGAAAAAGAACATCATAATTTTGTTCCTTATCTTATTTAGATGAGCTTCAAGTTCATTATTGTTTAGTATGGTAAAAGGGCTAAGACTTCTGTTATTGATTAGCAAAGAAGTTACAATCTGTTCTTGGTTCATTGAGAATTTTTACGATAAATAAATGTTTAATTTTGTCAAATACCTTTACTGCGTCTGTTGTCATGATCATGCAATTTTTTCCTTAAGTTTTTAATATGGTGGATCACATAAGTTGACTTTCATTTTGTTGGTGCCCTAAATTTCTCAGAAGCAACCTACTTTAGTGAGGAAAGTCCCTTTGTATTATATTGAAAAGAAATTGGCAATATCTATTAAGTCATTCTTAACATCTATATTCTTGAGGAAATTTTTTTACATATTATTATTTCTTATAATATCATTTTATATGGAAAAATTAATATTTGACGTCAATGAGGGTATATTCTCTCTTCTGCTTGCTAGAAGAGATTATAGAAGAGTGGCATAAATTTTTCTCTAAATTATATAATATCCTAATGAATCCATTGTAGTCTAGTATTTTCTGCTTTGGATAGTTATCAGTTATTGCTTTAATTTCCCTTCTTTAATCCATTCATATTTTTTCACGTATGAAAGATTATATGTTTAAGGAATTTGTCTGTTTATTTCACCCAGATTACAAAATTCATATTGACAGTTTAGAGTATCCTTTCTTAGTCTCTCTCTCTCTTTGCTGCCGAACACATGTGCTGGGTCCAATGAAGGTAGGTCAGAGGACAACCTTGATTTTCTCCTTTTATCTGGTTTGATACAGGGTCTTTTGTTATTGACCATTGAACATACTAGGCTAGGAATCTGGCAAGCCTGCCGGAATTTTCCTGTCTTCATAGCTATGCAAAAACTTTGGATGCAGAAAAAGCTTTTGACAAGATCCAACATCCTTTTATGATCAAAACGCTAGAGACAGTAGGAATGGAAGGAACCTTTATCAATATAATAAAAGCTGTATACAACAAGCCCACAGCAAGGATTATGCTCAATGGGGAACAATTGGAAGCATTCCCACTTTGATCAGGAACTAGACAAGGCTGTCCACTCTCACCACTTCTATTCAATATTGTACTTGAAGTCTTAGCTGAAGCCATAAGACAAGAAAGGGACATAAGAGGGATTCAAATTGGCAAGGAAGAAGTCAAGCTATCCCTATTTGCAGATGACATGATCTTATACCTGAGTGATCCCAAAAACTCCAGCAGGAAGCTCCTGGAACTAATTGAGAAGTTCAGCAGGGTGGCAGGATACAAAATAAATGTGCAAAAATCAGAGGCCTTCCTATATGCCCAGAATGAAAGAAGTGAAAAAGCCTTGAGAGAAACAATACCATTTACTATAGCCCCTAAAAAATGAAATACCTTGGTATAAACCTAACTAAGGAGGTAAAAGACCTTTACAATGAAAACTTTAAAACCCTAAAGAAAGAAATTGCAGAAGATACCAGAAGGTGGAAAGACCTCCCTTGTTCCTGGATTGGCAGAATCAACATTGTAAAAATGACCATCCTACCAAAGGCAATATACAGATTCAATGCTATACCAATCAAAATCCCAAAGCAATTCTTCAAAGAAGTTGACCAAATAATCTCAAAGTTCATATGGAGACACAAAAGACCCAGGATAGCAAAAACAATCCTGAGTAACAAAAACACAGCTGGAGGTATTACCATACCAAACCTAAGTCTATACTACAAATCCATAGTTATAAAGACAGCCTGGTACTGGCTCCAAAACAGACACACAGACCAATTGATAAGGATTGAAGACCCAGATATAAGCCCACAAAGTTACAGCCATTTGGTCTTTGACAAAGGGTCCCAAAGAATCCAATGGAAAAAGAACAGCATCTTCAACAAATGGTGCTGGCAAAACTGGATCTCCACATGCAGAAGATTAAAGCTGGACCCGTACTTGTCACCATGTACAAGACTTAATTCCAAATGGATCAAGGACCTTGATATCAGGCCAGAGACTTTAAAAACCATAGTTGAAAGGATAGGGAACTCCCTCGAGCTGATTGGGCTAGGCCAACACTTCCTAAACAGACATCCAATGGCACAGTCACTGCTACCAACTCTCAACAGTTGGAATCTTGTGAAATTAAAGAGCTTCTGTTCAGATAAAGAGATTGTCACACGAGCTCAAAGGCAACCCACAGAATGGGAGAAAATCTTCACTAACCACATATCTGACAGAGCTCTACTGTCCAGAGTGCACAAAGAACTTAGAAAATTAAACTCCAAGGAAAACACTGGCCCAATTAAAAAATGGGCCCTGGAACTTCAAAGAAACTTTACCAGGGATGAAATTAAAATGTCTAACAATTATCTTAAAAAATGCTCCACTTCCTTCGCCATCAGGGAAATGCAAATCAAAACTTCCCTGAGATATCATCTCACCTCGGTCAGGATGGCAAAAATCCACAATACAAACAACGACAAATGCTGGAGAGGATGTGGAGAGAGGGGAACTCTCCTACATTGTTGGTGGGAATGCAGGCTCATACAGCCACTCTGGCGAGCCGTCTGGAGATTCTTAAAGAAATTAAAGATTGAAATGCCATATGACCCTGCTATCCCACTTTTGGGAATAACCCCCCATGCAGCACGCCTCGATAGCACAAGCTCGACCATGTTCATAGCAGCACTGTTTACAATAGCAAAGTCATGGAATCAACCTAAATGTCCAACAGTTGACGAGTGGATAAGGAAACGGTGGTACATCTATACAATGGAGTACTACTCAGCCATCAAAAATGATGAATTACTGGAATTTGCTGGGAAATGGATGTCATTAGAAAGAATTATATTAAGTGAAGTATCCCAAACCCAGAAAATTAAGCGCCGTATGTACTCCCTAATAGGTGGCTCCTAGTACCAAACTCACCCAGCCCACATTGAGACACTCAAAAGTAAACCTATGAAACACAGTAATTGCAAGGATTATGAACAAGAGAGATGGGTTAGGAGGGCCACACCAGAAACAAGGAGAGAGGAGACCATGTTACAGCAGAGAAAATAGGCCTCCATCAAGGTCTGCAAGTAAGTAATGAGAAACCTGGTTAAGTTCACAGACGTTCTTTCCTGATCTCACCAGAAGGGGAGGGCATATAGTCTAGCAGATAAAAAGTAATCATTTTGCAAATGGGTGATGGACCCCTCCCTCAGTGAGGTTTCCTACTCTTATTACATCTACCCTTGAATGTGCTATTACAAGACTCCAGTTTAACAGCTTTTTGTCTCTGGCCAGGGGGTGACATACAGTGCCCAGCAGAATGGAGTGAAGGAAATTGCAGGAGCAGCAAAACTGCAAAAGAAAATCAACAAACCACGATCCAGAACTTCAGAGACTATATCAATCACATAGAACTAGGCCAGCCTAATCTCTCCCCATCCTGGAGCTCAGGGACATTTGCGGAAGAGGGGGCGGTAAGATTGTAAGAGCAAAAGGATGGGAGGAGCAACGATTTGCAAGATTCTCAACAATAGTTGGGGCCAAAGCAATCGTAATGGGACTTTGCATGCCCTGCGCAATGTCCAGCGCACTGTTGCCCTCATAAAGTCTAGTATCTGTTAAGGGCACCGAGACCCCTGGAGGCAAGGGATTGACAGCCATAGTAGTGATCTTATGCTTAAGGGGAACAAGAGAAAGGGCTTATGGAAATGCCACTGGGTCCTGATATGTCATCGGAGAGGAGGACCCAATGGAGAGTTAGGTGTATACAATAAAGGACTCTCTGGGAATTGGGGGGGAGGCACTGGGGGAAGGGGAGGGGGAGGAGGGGAGAGGGAGGGAACTGGTAAAAAATTTTAAAATGTATAATTAAATTTTTAATAAAAAAAAAAACTTTGGGATTAGATACTCAGTACTATATCAGGCTTTACCTGGTTTCTAGAGATTCAACCTAAGACTTGCATGGCAAATGTCTCCCTGCTGAGTCATCTCCATAACCCCTATTGTTTTTTAAATGTATTAAAATGGCCTCTTCTCTTTTATTTATAACAAGACTGATTTGTTTCTCTTTTTTTCTTATTCTTAAGTCTACCTGAACAATTTTCTATTCAATTTATCTTTTGAAATAATCAGAGCCTTTGGGCTGATTTTCACTATTGATTTTCTGTGCTCAATCTCATTGATTTGTGTTCTTATTTTTATTATCACATTTATTCTTATGCTTTTCATGAAATATACTGTATGTTTTCTAAGGTAGAACAGTAAATTACTTATTTTATACTTTTCTTTGGACATTTGCATTAAATATACCCTTTAAGCATACCCTTGGCTGAGTATTCATATTGTGATAAGTTGTGGTTTATTTCCATTTATTTCAGATCTTTAAAATTTCTCTCTACCATCCTTTTAATGCACATGGTATTTAGAAATGTTTTCGTCCTCCAAGTATTTGGGGATTTCCAGCTATCTCTTTGTTACTGATTTCTCCCCTAAATCCATGGTAGTCAGAGATCAGACTTGTATAATTTCTATCATTTAAAATTTATTACGATGTGTCTTCTGGCCAAGGAGTTGTCTATTTTAAATTGAGAAAACTGTGTGCACTCTGTTTCACAGATGCTGATTATATCTATTTGATTAATGATGATGCTGAGTTGAACTATGTTCCTCCTGATTTTTATTCTGCTGCTGAATCTGTATATTTCTGACGATGAGTTTTTGATTTTTGGACAATAATTTAATATTTTTTATTGGGGAACTATTATATGCTTAGCTTTTTTCCATGTAACTAAAAGATATCGAGGGCTTGTTATGTGGAAACATCAGGGAATAACTTTGTGAACAAAAGAGAAAAATTCCTTCTTTTGGTAACCTCATGTGTTAGAACAAACAAGGTTTATGTGTACTTACATATGTGTTGTATCTAGAATTAGAGTCTATCTCTCTTTACATGAACACAAAATTTTTAAAAATCCCTTCTTCATAAAATTTAGCCAATTTCTTGAAAGGCATATAATTTGCTGGTATTGAAATAAAAAATTATTAATAAGACAAGATATTTTCCTAATGAACCATTTTTTTATAAAGTATATCTTTCTGGTAAGAAATTTATATTTTTGAAAGTATCATTTTCCGCCCACCTAGAGACAGTAATTCCAAGGATTATGAACAGGAGGGATGGGGTAGGAGGGCCACACCAGAAAGAAGGAGAGAAGGGACCATGTTACAGCAGGGAAAATAGGCCTCCACCAAGGACCCAAATAAGTAATGAGACATCTGATTAAGTTCACAGACTTTTGTTCCTGATCATTTACTACTGAGGGGGAGTGATCTCACCAGAAGGGGAGGGCATATAGTCTGGCAGATAAAAAGTAACAATTTTGCAAATGGGTGATAGACCCCTCTCTCACTGTGGTTTCCCACTTTTATTACATCTACCTTTGAATGTGCTTTTATCACAAGACTCTAACAGCTTTTTGTCTCTGGCCAGGGGGTAACATACAATGCCCACCAGGATGGAGTGAAGGGCATTGCAGGAGCAGCAAAACTGCAAAAGAAAATGAACAAACCAGAATCCAGAACTTCAGAGACTCTATATTAACCACCTAGAACTAGGCCAGCTTAGTCTCTCCCCATCTTGAAGCTCAGGAAAATTTGCGGAAGAGGGGGCGGTAAGAGTATAAGAGCATAAGGATGGGAGGAGCAATGATATGTAAGATACTCTATACTAGTTAGGGCTGAAGCAATCATAATTGGACTTTGCATGCCCTGCGCATTGTCCAACACACTGTTGACCTCACAAAGTCTAGCATCTGCTAAAGGCACCAAGATCCTTGGAGGCAAAGGATTGGCAGCCACAGCAGTGTTCCTATACCTAAGGGGAACATGGGAAAGGGTTCAGGGAAAGGCCACTGGGTCCTTGTACGTCATCGGAGAGGAGGGCCCAGAGGAAAATCAGACATGCACAAGAAAGGACTCTCTGGGAATTGGGGTGGGAGGCACTGGGGGATGGGGAGGGTGAGGGATGGGGAGGGGGAGCCGGGGGTACGGGGGGAGGAGGAGGGAGGGAGGGAACTGGTGTACCTAATAAGTTTGTATGAGCTGAAATAATAAAAAAAAAAAGAAAGTATCATTTTCCCCCACTTAGACTCACTCTAATGATGTATTTCATCATGGAAGTTTCTGGGATGTAAATTCAATAGTAATTAATTAATTGTATGTGTGTGTAGAAGAGGGCACTTGTGTATAAGTGCTGTGAAGGCCCAAGAAAGAATCATTCTGGATTGCTCTACTTCTTTATTGTTTTGTCCAGGCTATACTCTTCATGGCTAGAATTGCAGATCCATTATAGCAACCTGACATTTTCATATGGGATCTGAGGACCCAAACTCAGATCTTTCTGCTTGTAAGGTAAAGGTTTTAACCCCTGAGCCATCTCTCTTTCCCGCCATAGCATTTTTTTACATTTTTATTACATTTTTTTGCCTAATTATAGTAGCGCAATAGGTAAGTACCTCACCGTCTTCTCTCTCCCTCTCCCTTCCCCCGTTGTCCTCCATTACATTCTGCCACCCCTCCCCACTCTCCCTCCTTCCTTTCACCGCTTTTCCTTCCCTCCTCCTCCCTTGGTGCTTCTTAGTTTCTCCTTCCCATCCTCCAGAGCATCTGTTAGGTGAGCCACTGAATTTCCCTTGAGTCCTCTACACTAGTGAGGGTTCAGGACTCAGTGGCATAGTTTGGAGCCCCTTCTTGGGCTGCTCGCTAGTAGTATGGAAACGTTTTATGACTGTTTAACCTCTTGCCTTTTAAGGATCATATTGCCTGAAGCCTTCTCCTCTGTGAGCCATGCTAGATTTTGAGGGGTTGTTGACATATCAGCCATTGTGCAGGTCAGGCAAGGTCCAATCACATTTGCAGCCCTGACTTATGTATAGCATCTTGCATATCGTTAGTCCTCCCCATGTTGAGGTTCTTACAATCTTGCCGCCCCCTCTTCCTTGAGGTTCCCTGAGCTTTAGATTTGCCTGGTCTAGTTTGGAGTGAATATTGTAAGGTCTTTGGTATTCTGAATTACCATCGTAGTATTTTCTAGTGAACAAGACATAGTATGATGAACAAGTTCACTCTTTTTCCTCTAAGATTACAAGGACAGTTTTACAACAAACAGAACTTGATCCTTTTGTATATATGTTCATTTGTGTAATGGAAAATCAATTTGCTATGTAGCTGACTGCTGGTTATAAAATGAAAAAAGAGTATGCATCATATGTTCCTTTTAAGAAAGTAAATCAGAACCTACAAGTGCTGGCAAGCCACTCCTTTCATCTCTTGAATATTCAGGCATTGTAAGGTCAGGATGAATAGAGCTGCCTTCTGCTAATTAGTACTCAACATCCTAGTCTTAGTGAAACAATGATTGGTTATGCTTTTGAATATGTAATTATCAAATACAACAGGGTGAAAGGTGCTTAAAAATCTGGGTTTGAATAGACACTGTTTATTACAACAGGTTATAGTAATTGCATCCTTCCAAATCAAGAAACATCAACAACAAAATAAAATGGTTTTCTGAGATTTCAGGGAAAAATCTGGAAGGCAATGTTCAATCATCAGCTATGGAAAGTAGAGTTTCTGGTAACGGAAACTTCTGGTACCAGGTTTTCTAGAGTGGAGGAACTGAGGGAAGAGGCAACAAAACCAGAGTTAGGACTTGGGCAATGCAAGACTCAGAAAATGCTGCAGAGAGATTTTCCATTTACCAAGGATGTCAACAGTGGAAATCCAGAGTTATGTTTTATTACACTGTATACATTTTGGAAAACCAAGTTACTTAAATTTTAACATTTTGGCTTGTGAATAACATAATTAACGACTCAGGATGTCAAAGTTCTGAATAATGAGTCTGACATGTAGTATAATATGCTTTTCCCTTCACAAACCTGACAAATTACTATTTCCATAAGGATTATCACAATCATTTTTCAAGAATCCATTCTTAAACACTGATTGGGGCACAATTTCTCTCACACCATTTGAAAGTATTATTTATATATTTACCAAATTTAATTTATAAACCTTGGCAGTGCTGCATTTAGAAAATAAGACAACATCTCTAAATTGTGCTACACTTTATGTGTAGCAAATATATGTATTCAGTGCCTCAAATCATTGTCACTTGGATGAGTAAGCTGCTACTCAGTTAATTATGGAATGGGTTCTGTGTGCATTGTAAGTAAGTTTCTCTGAAAGGTCTGTACTTAGATGGTTTCCACTTTTTGGTGGTTTCACTTCAAGGCTTTCAAGGATATAAAGAAGATCGTGTTCCTAACAGTGAATAAAACATGAACTAACTCACTTTTTTTTATAGGGATTCATTTTAGCAGTATCTATGAAACATCCCTAGGGGAGGAGAGATTATATGGTGGAGTAATGGGGGATAGAGAATGTTTCATTGTTATTCTGTCCTGTTACCCTACTTTACTATTCCTCCTCCTCCTAGGAGACTTCTTCCCAACAAACTTCCTTCCCACCCCAGTGTCCCTTCTTGTGTGTGTGTCCCACTGAATATACAATAAGAGATGTGTCTGTTCTTGCAAGTGTCAAGGTGCTCACTCTAGCAGAGGCAGTATTTCATCGAGGGTACACTGAGGCTGATGACCAGAGGAAGCTCTAATTTTGACAATCAATGACTACTCTGTGAGGAGTAGGGCCATCCAAATTCCTCCCTTGTACATTGTGTCATGTTATTGAGCCCACTTTTACACAGGTCATATACAGGTGGACTTGGTTGTAGTTTGCTTGTGGTTATGTTTGTTTTATGATTGGAGGTTTTGTTGGTGGGTATTCTTCTCCCTAATCTAGCTATCACATTCTTTCTGTCCCTCCTCCATGATGTAGCCCAAACTTTACTATGAGTAGATGAGGTAGCATTGAAAGTCCTGTTTATGGCTAAATATTCCTTAGCATATTATGTTATACCTCAGGACAGTTATTGAAAAACAGCTTTGAGGAGGTTATTGAATATAATAGCTAGCCTTCACCTGTTTGTATTTTGTAAGTACTAGCATTTACATAACCCGCAAAGACCACTTTCATCTACTATGTTACCTTGACCTTGAATTTCATAGGTCCTTTTGCTTAGTGCTCAATTCTATACACTTCTTTATTGCTTCATCCAATTACAGGGACTTATCACCTCTGCCCCTGTGTACTTGTGACACTATTTTCTCTTTTCCTCAGGAAATCTGAAGTTCAAGATTAGCAAACTAAGTGGCACTGGCTGACTTCATTTTGTATGGAGCTCTCTACATTTTGCAACTTTTGTCAACATAACTTAATTACTAAGTCCATCTGTGTTTTTCTTCTCTCCTCTCTTGCATCTGTGCACCATCCTTGTTTGATGAGCTTTGTTGTTTATTCCTACTCAATTGGATTGCCTTTTGTGCTACAATAGAATTGTAGTCTGGTTCTCAGTGCACCCAAGAGGATTTTTATGACAGTGCCATGATTTGAAGGAAAAAACAAAATCATTTTAAAGAAAAAAAGAGTAGATAAGCCAGAGATAACCATGGGGTCCATAGAAGCAGACAGGCAGGAGAGTGGGAGGGAGTAGGATGGATTGATAAAGGGAAAGGAAGGAATGGGAGGGAAAGGGGATGGAGGGAAGTGGAGATGAATACTCAATGGGCTTGTAAAAGCAGAAAAAAAAGAACATTATAATCCAATTTTCTTTCTATTAAAAAAAGAAAACAGTTTTCTTTCTATTTTTATCCTGGATCACTTTGTAGCTCTTACTATAAAGAAAACTATAAAGAAATAAAGGCAGGAATGGTTGTTTGGAACACTATTTCTAAATATTTCAGTGTGTTTTCTGATTATTAGAATAAGCAGTATATTAAACTTATTAAATGGCTTAATTTAAAAAGAAAAATAATCATATCTTGTGATTCATACTTTCTTGTATCTCCTTCCAACTTTTTCATTGTTTACAAGTGTGTTTGTTCTACTTATTACCATAGTGCTAACACTGATCAAAAGTCTTTTTTCTAGGAAGATACAGACTAGACCTGGAAATAGAATATTTTCCAAGTTAAAATCTCCTTTACAATTAATTTAGGAGGAAAAGAAAGTATTTTCATATTGTGGTTGTCATCCTTTTCCATGCAGAAAGCCATCAGCTCAGGGGTGCATAGATAAAACATTTGAAGAAAAAGAAAGAAAACTCAAAGATAGTGTTAACCCATTCAGCATCAACTACCTCTGGCCACCAGGGTGGTAAAGCAAGAGAGGAAAGTAGCTCCTATGTGTCAATGCACCTGGATCCAAGATCTGAGGTCTGCAGTTGGTACATTTTCTGTGGTTTAGGAAGACACACACTGTAACAATATTTTATGTGAAGAAAATAAAGACTTTGACATTATTTGAAACCTTGCAACAGAGACATGGTGTCTTTCTTGTCCACTCATTTCAATTTTCAAAAAAAAACTGAAATACAGATTTTTATTTTATATTACTATATACTAATAGTATATATATTACATATATACTATTAGAAGAGTTACAGAAAATCCATAGATAGTGCATATACATACGTGTGTGTGTGTGTGTGTGTGTGTGTGTGTGTGTGTGTATTTATATTACTTTTTTCAGACAAGAGTCTTCAGCAACCAATTCTGTCCTCTTTGTTAAAAGGAAAGTAGAAACATCTGGTTTAAATTTTGGAAGTCCAAATATGGGCAATAATTCTCTTAATTTGTGCATATAGCACTTTGAAGTTTTCTACAGCTTAATGTACAGATTGGACATCAGGAAGCTTGTCTCCTTCCTCATTATATTTGTTAATAAATGTGTGGATAAAAAAGACTTTTCTCTCTCTTATTCTCCTCAAAAAATGTAAGAAATAAATTTGATCATTTGTAACTTCATAGGTTTTTCCCCTAGTATTTTTTCTCCTTTAATGTTATTTTTTTCATTTAGCAATACTTTTGGATGATAAGACCTCAGAATTTCTTCCTACAATTTAAAAAGCCTTCAGATGAGTAGCATTTATTCTACTGAATTACTGTAATTTATTTTTAATTCAGCTTAGAAAACTACAAATACTAACTGATAGTTTATTTAGAGGCTTTAATATTTCAGGAAATGATGAGGAATAAGTGAACTCATATTAATCTAATCCCTGATGCGTTTTGAGCTATTTGTATGCAAGTTCGCTTTAGTTCTATGGCATCTCTGACACTGGTAATAGTCATCTTTGCTATCTCTTTATGAAGCCTGTGACTCTGAAGAGCCTTGTCTTTGCTATAAAATTACCAAATCTGATTCAAACCTGAAGCTAGCTTGACTCTGGAGTTCAGGTGCCTCTTATGTCATAGTGCTTCTATCCTTCCTCTCTCCATAGTACACAGTGAATCATAACGATGTCATTCTCCACAAGACCTGTAGTTACATTACAACATCAGCTGCATTGAGTATCGTTCTGTTTCTAATTTCATACGTCAAGAGATAAAGACATGTCAAGAGACAAAGAGATACTTAGATTGCAAACAGTTCTCTTATTATATTGCATTAGTCACTTGTCTCACCACAACAAAATACCTACAAAAACAACTTAAAGAAGGTTTAATTTTGGATTGCAGTTGTAGTAGATATAGTCCATCATGGAAAGGAAGATATAATGGAATGCACAAGAAGTAGCTACCTACATCATAGCCGTATTCAGAAAGCAGAGTAATGAATGCTTGTGTTCAGCACACATTCTCTTACATTTACTCACTCCAGGACTCCAGCTAATGGAATGATTCCAGTCATATTTAGGATAGTTCTTCTCACCACAATCTAGTCTATACATAGTTATTTTCATATTTTCATGGTGATTCTGAGTCCAGATTGTTAATCAAGATTAACCATCTCATGAATTAGGAAATTTAAATGTTCATTGAATTGTTCTTGTCAGTTTGAGCAGTTCATAAAAATGTTTTCATTGTAGGTGCATACCCATTGATGAGCCCACCACACTTCAAAAGATAGTTACAAAGCCACCATCACAGATAGCTGTGGTTAACTCATTGAGACACAAACAATGCAAAATGTTATAAATATGAGAAATAAGTTTGCAAATAAGAGAGGATACTCACAAGGGTGGGAGAAAGTAAGATAGATTGGGGAGAATATTTAGAATACATTATACACTTGTATGAAATTGTCAAAAAAAGCACAATGTCCAACACACTATTGACCTCACAAAGTCTAGCATCAACTAAAGGCACCAAGATCCTTGGAGGCAAGGGATTGACAGCCACAGTAGTGTTCCTGTGCTTAAGGGGAACACGAGAAAGGGTTCAGGGAAATGGCACTGGGTCCTTGTACGTCATCGGAGAGGAGGACCAAGAGGAGAGTTAGGCATACACAATAAAGGACTCTCTGGGAATTGGGGGGGAGGCACTGGGGGATGGAGAGGGAGGGAAGGGGAGCAGGGGGTTTGGGGGGGAGGAGGAGGGAGGGAGGGAACTGGTCTACCTATTAAGTTTGTATGAGTGGAAATAAAAAATGTATTAAAAAAACAAAAAAAAAAACAAAAAAAGCACAGCAAAATCAGAAATTTGAAAGAAATACAAAACTATCCTGTAAAATCTTCCCATCCTGTGGTTTTGAACTTCCATCTTCCTTTGCTCTACATACCAGTTTATTTCAGAAGAAGCTGATGTCTTAGAAAAACATGATAATTCACTCGTCAGTACATGGTCAGAGTCAAGGAGAAGACAAAATCCTCTAGACTTATGCACACAGTTATGAAAACAACCAAATCAAATCAATCCTTCAAGGACTTGTCAATGGTGTTTTGTAGTGCCTACTATAAAAGTTGAAAGCTTAATAAATAAATCATAGTGAAAGTTAAATAAATATTGTAACAGCTAAAAGCTGCAACTTTCAATTACCTGGAAGTACTTTTAATAACAAATCAGAACCTGCCTTTGTTTCACCATCTTTAATGGCAAAAAGTAGAAGAGTAATTAAATAAACTATTGAAATTAAATTAAATATTCAAGTGAATCCATAATTGTTTTAAATTGAGTAAGAACAGCATTATACCTCTTTAGTCTTATAGAACACATTCTAAAAATTTCAGTAGTTGCTCAAGAACATGTAGAATACTGAACACTACAAATATACTTTATTTTGATATAGTATACATTAATATTCTATATGTATGATAATGTTAAATTTGTGAAGCAGGAATACTAGCAGATGAATAGCAGTAACTACACTGCATAACTCAGCCACCTCAACATAGGATTTTCTCCTCTTTTATAATAAATTCCCCCTTTCACTGGAGGCATCATGGTGCCTCTGCTTACTGTACCAACTTCACTACTTTTGGGCCACTATTATATAAAATGGCATTTCTTAAATATTAGGATTGCTTAATGTGTAATACCATAACTGAACATCTGATCATTGGATTATTTCTAAATGTCAAAGAAGTGTGATGCATGCATGAAAGCCAGACATAGGAAAAATATTCAGGCTATACAGATGATGACCTATATCCTAGACAAAACAGAGTATTTTAGAGTGAGATTTTAGTGCAATCAGAACACTTCTCTAGAACTTGTCAGATTATTTCTGGAAATTGCAATTAAATGTTTTTCCAGTACATTTTAATTCTAGTTATTCAAATCTTACAAAGTGAAAGGATGGACAAAGAAGACTCCCATAATCCAATGATTTCATTTTGTTAATATATGAGAATATTTGTCTAAAGTCATGAACCAGTGAAATAACCATTATAAACTTGATGGAATGCTTTTTGATGTAGAAGTAAAAGTAATCTAGTTAAGAAGAACAAAAATGTTACTATTATTTTTACTTTACATAAACATCATATTGTATAATAGAGGACATTCTAATCACCAATTCCTTATCTTTCAAATATAACTCTTTCAAAATGTCAAATTAATGAGTTAACATGCTTCATATTGAACCTAGCTATTTTCTCTTAGCAGAATACAGTACATCTGCACTGTGCATGTGTCCATAGTTCATTAATATTTGATTACAAATAATAATTCACTGCATAAAGGTGGAACTTTTTTATCTATTCCCCTTCTGTAGGACATTTCAATTGATCCTGGTATTAGAGATCATGAAGTAAATTTTTACATTTATATAAGGCTTTGTTGCAAAATTATGTCATCATTAGCCTTGATTATATGATTGCTAAGTCACAATACTGTAGGTCTGATTTTTCAAGAAACTGCCAAAATATTTTCAAAAATATTATGTCATTTGGTGCTCCTCCAAAGTAATATCTGAGGCTTTTATGCATTCTGCATCATAGCTAACATGTATCACTAGAAAAAAAAGTGAGTGATTTAAAGGTTCACCTGGACTACCTAACAAGACTTGTTTCAACCAGTAAGGAAGAGAGGGGTTGAGGGGAAAGAAAGAGAGAAAGAGAGAATGAGAGAGAGAGCGAGAAAGAGAAAGAGAGAAAGAGAGAGAGAGAAAGAGAAAGAGAGAGAGAGAGAGAGAAAGAGAAAGAAATAGAGAAAGAAAGAAAGAAAGAAAGAGAGAGAGAAAGAAAGAAAGAAAGAAGAAAGGAAAGAGAGAAAGAGAGAAAGAACGAAAGAAAGAGAAAAGAAGAAAAAAGAAAGAGAAAGAAAGAAAAAAGAAAGAGAAAGAAAGAAAGAAGAAAGAAAGAAAGAAAGAAGAAGAAAGAAAGAAAGAAAGAAAGAAAGAAAGAGAGAGAAAGAGGGAGGAAGGGAGAGAGGGAAGGAGAGAGAGAGGGAGGGAGGGAGGTAGAGGAAGAGAAGAAGAGAGGGAGGGAGGGAGAGGAAGAAAGAAAGAAAAAGAAAAGAAAAAGAAAAAGAAGAAAGAAAGAAAGAAAGAAAGAAAGAAAGAAAGAAAGAAAGAAAGAAAGAAAGAAAGAAAGAAAGAAAGACATAACATAAACAAAACAGTGAATGAGCCAGTATGCTAGGAAGATAGACCATAAGTGATAGATTTGCCACAAAAGCAAGAAAACTTGAGTTTAATCCTCAGCATCTGCATGAAAACTAGGTGTGGTGGGACACATTTGCAATTCAAGTTCTGGGAAATTGAGATAGAAAGATACTTGGAGTTCAGGACTCCACTAGGAGACTCCGTCTCAAAAATGGGTTCTGTAGAATTATGACTTACATTAACCTCTGGACTCTACAATGCATTGCACACACATGCATGTGCAACTGGGAAAGCCATCACAAAATATTTAAAGAAAAAAATCTGGAAAAATCCAGTATATTCATAATGCCATCTTATTATAGTTCTGATCTGCATGTAAGTAGTTTCTAGTGATATTGAGCATATTTTTTAAATGTTATTTCTTATTTGGTAAGTTTTGTTTTGTTTTATCATGAATTAATTGTGAACGTTCACATTCTTTTTCCATGCAGATGATTATTTTGTGTGTGAGTATGTAAATGTGTGTGTTTTGCTTCTGATGATGAATTATAATAAATTTTTCATACTGTAACACTCCTTTATCATTAATTAAATCATCCTGGTTGTAATATATAATCCTTTTCATGTATTGTGAATTATGATTTTCTAATATTTAATGGGTAATATTTTGTTATGTCCCTCTCACGACTGACATTTATCTACAGTCGTCTTGTGTATGTGTGATGTGATGAATGTGGTTGCATGTGTGACACATGTATGTGAGTGTGTAGGTGTATATGTCCATGCTCATGCATACTGAAGTCAGAGGAAGACAAAGGTATCTTTTTCTATGACTTTCTGTCTTATTTTCTTGAAACAGAGTCCTGACTGAACCAAGAATTCACTGCTCAGTTCACTGGAACACGAGGCCCTACTATTTTCTTATCTTAATAGTCCAGTGCTGGGGTTAAGGAGGTGTGTAATTCTTTTGCATGTGTTCTGGGGATTCAAACTCAGGTCTTCATGCTTATACATAAAACCTTAGCCACGACACCATCTTCTTAGATGTGTTACTAGTGTTACTAGAGTGTTACTTTTACCACAAGGATGTTTAGTTTCATTACCTTAATGATGATATCTTCTTTCATAGAATCAGGAAGTATCTTTGATAGTTAAATATAGGTGTCAACTTAAAAATTAAAGTCTCAAGTTTTAGGCACATTTGCAATGAATGTTGAATAGACTGTAGTGGATCATTTGGAAAAGAGTAATGCTGAGAGAACCATCAATTGTTTGGGTCCACATTGTAATGAAAGAAGCAAGGATTTTGGCAATTAACTTAAAGATGATAGACTGGTTTGCTTGGTAGAGGAGAGATGTGTTGGCAGCCTTGAAGTTATGGATAAGGAAATAGCAGACAGCAGAGATGTGACTACTGGAGAAATATACATCATTTAAAAAAAAACCTAATGCTTTGTCCATAAATAGCAGGAGAGATGAATATTACCCCATAGCGATAACATATTGTGAGAACCCAGACTCCTTCAGGGGACTTTAACTTAGAATCACACAAATGGAAGCCTTTTTTAAAACAGAGCTTTGATTTAGTCAACATAGCCTACACAACCATCACCCTCACATCTAATTTTTATATGACATGACCTGAAATTGACACAGACTACTTCTGCTTATGGCTCATTAATCAGAGCCAATCATGGGACAACATCTAGCTGGTGGGAGCTACTGATTGTGCATACATTCATGGATTTTCATTCATTGACAATTTAAGTGTCCCTGGAAGTATAGATTTACATGCATAGTGTGTGGGTTTGTTTCAATGCAATTTTAAAGTTTTGTATTAGAACTTTTGTCACTCTATTCCAGGCAAGATAACAGGTTTTCTTTACCAACTCCACAGTAAGACTGCTAAGCTCATTTGATTTATCCCATTTACCTACCCAATTTACAATGGTTTAATCCTTATGTTTAGATCTTGAGGCTTAATTTGTCTGTTTTGTCTCTTCCAGATTAATATCCATAAAGCTTCATAAAGGGACCTCTAGACCATCCCAGCATATTGTCGATGAGGCCACCAGGCTGCTCACACTTCCTTTGTCACAACTCATCAGAAAGTAGCCACAGTAGTTGTGGCCCCTCAACCCCTGAGCAGTCTGGGTCTTTATAAAGTTAAGGGGGAAATTAAGCAGTTTTAGAACAGCCATGCTCTGATGGTCTCTGAAGGTCTTGGAAGGTCATCTAGGATTACCTAGAAGAACATGCCCTGTAGATAGGGAGGAACCGACTTCAATCCTACACAGAGATAAAGTGGTCAACTCCCCCCAACCCTATACTTATGAAAGGATATGGAGATTAGTTTGTATCTAAGCCCTACAGTGAGGTGGGCACAAGATCAACTGTGTTGGGCCTCAATATGAGCTAACCAATGAGGGAAAGGCATTTTTCCCAGGCTTACCTAAAGGCATAAATATACCTGACTTTGGCAGCCATCTTTGGCACCTGCCACTCATGTCGCTCCACATGTGGAGTCCATAAGTGCTTTTCCAACTGCCTGCCTCTAATGGATTCCATGCCTGGAGTTCATGAGTTCTCCAGGGCTCCTGCGTTTCATGGCACTTCACATCTGGAATCTGTGAGTTCCATTCTTTTTCTCCTCTAATAAACTGTATCTTAATCCTCAAAAAAAAAAAAACCTCTTGTCACTATAGAATTTTGTCTGAAAATTCTGATCATTCTAAGACCTTTTTTTAAAAAAAATCATGGAAGCCCACTTTATAGAGAAACTTTCAACTTCTGTTCCACCTCATTGTTTCACAGCTATTACTAATCCAAGCACCATGCAGTCATTTACAACACCGAGCTTTCTTAATTGCAGAATTCAATAGCCCTTAGAATTTCAACCTTTTTTTTTTTTTTTTTTTTTTTTTTTGGTGCCTAGAGATCAGGAAAGAGAATAAAAGGAAGAAAAAATTATCCTTGGAGATTAGTAAAACAATAGCGTTTCTATATGTTTCTTATGGTAAATTCGTTGTCAACTGGAGTGGGAATACAAACATTTAAAGGATGTGTATTTTACTGGAAAAGTGGGTTATTTCAAATTGAGGACACAGGTCGTTTCTGGGTATTCTGAGGAGCACAGTATAGTTGCGGTTCTGCAGCTCTTATTTAAAGCTGTTATGCAATAGCAGAAATAGGTCAACACACAGCAATTGCTATCACGCTATCAGTGAAAAAAGAATCAAACTAGAGAGAAAGAGAGAGAGAAAAAAAGAGAGGGAAGAGAGAGAAAGAGAGAGAGGAGACTTGCTACAATCAACAAGAAAAGTTTTTAAAAATTGATCCAAATCCATTTGAAAGGAAAACTCTCCAAAACTGCATCGCTTAGCTGTTCCCTTCAAGAATCACATTTTTTTTTTTAATTTAAAAAGCTAGAGCAACAATAGCAAGATTTCTGCTGCAACCTATTCTTTGTAGCTATTTATCGTCACATGAATTTTCAGGCCATTGAGGCATTTCTAGGAGGCCGGAACTACGACTCAGAAGTTTTAAAACTTAGCAAAACTTGGTATTTACTCTGACCATGTCTAGTTAATCACAATGAAACATTTACACCTTAGGTTACCTAGTTTGTAATAACTGTCAACTTGACATTTCTGTGGCTTGAGTAAGCATCCCCACGGATCCATGTGTTGAGATTTGGACTGTAGACTGAGACACTATTGGGAGATGATAGAACTTTTGTCCATAGAAATTTTTTCCTTTACTGGAAGGAAAATATATTATTGGAAATGTACCCTGAAAGGGGTTTTAAAGCGTCTGATTTTCTTTCATCTCTTTTTCTGATTTTTCACGGTATCCTAACTTCTTTGAATTATGCCTTTGTTAAGTGAAATGACCTATTTATTCTCAAGCTTCATGCATGAAAGAAATATACTATAAACTATGTAAATAATTTTACAGCTTAAGCATGGAATTAATTCGTTAATGTTAAACTTAAATAGTAAATTCAAAAGAGTATTATTTCAGTGTAATCAATGTTAAGAATCTAGTAATAACATGTTTTATATTCTTCAGTCTAATATATTTATTACCCTATAGCACATTTGATGTTGGAGGTCAAAACAAAATGTATGAATTGGAGAACTAAAACTACATACCGAAGTTATTTGAAATATACTATTTACCTATAATTGAATAAAATGGACCTTTTTATATTTAATTTAATGAAATTAGAAGCAGAGGGTTTTTTTTCAGTCATCTTAATTGCAACCAGAGTGACCAGCACTACTAACTTGATTATCTGAAATGTGCAAGTTGTTGGGTTGCTCCTTTCATTGAATTCTATGTTTGGTTTCCTCACAAATTCTATGTGAGGTTTCCTCACAAACAAGGAAGTCTGCACAGAAAGACTCTTTCTCTTTCCTCTGTCTTCTCAGTCTATTAGAGGATGAACCTCATAGGTATGGCAGGGTGAGGATGGGAAGAGGTATTAGGATCACAGTTAGGGATTTGAGAGTTAGTAATATATACTTGGAAACCATAAGAGAAGAGCAGTACCCAGTTGGCTTTATAATCTAGAATCCGTAATATATCAGTTTTCTTAACTTTGTGACCTGTCTTCATTCATTTTCAGAAAACTATGGTAAAATACTTAGATAAAGTGATTTATAGACAATAATTTTAAGGAGCTTATGGTTCTTGAGACTGGGAAATAGAGATTTCTTGTGGCATCATAATTTGTCTTAGGATCTTTTAGGTATCCTTCCACTTTTTATATCAGAGAGGGTCCCACCTTTATAACCTTATTTAATTCTAACTGATTTCCAAAGCCCCACCTAAAATGTCCGCCAACACATAAAGTTGGAGATCAAGTTTACGATACAAGCACTTTTGTGTTTACATTTAAACCATATCAGGTCAGTCATTGATTTTTGTGCAAGAGACAATAAGTCCATCTATATACTATTACAACAAATCCCCAATGTATGCACAGTCACTTTCTGTTTTCAAGGAAGAGTCTACCCACCTTAACTAATTCCAGTCTTAGTGATTATGACTCCAAGCCAGTTTTCCAGAACCAGTATCTGCACAAGAACCATAAGAATATTATTCCTTCTTAATTTTAGCCAGACCTCACTTCAATATACTGGAAGTAATTAAACACATGGAAATTTAATATTATCAGCCTTGAGTAAATAGTTGAACTGAGTAAAGAACAAACTATTTATCCATTCAGGACACGAGGGCAGATGAAGAAATGGATGGAGGAGAAGGGGTTTGGTTTTTCTCACTAGTTAACTCTATTACCAGGGAACTCATATTCTTTATGCTCTTCTTCATTTTGGTACTGCATTGATTTTTTTTTTAAGTGAGCAGCTTGATAGATTAAGGTGCTTCATTTTGTGAGGCAATTCATTTTTTCATTCCTGAGAAATCTATGAACTCTAACTATTCATGAATAAAATTGCATTTATCTTTGTTCAATCTGTTTCATTAATTGTAGCAGTACAAAAAATATCCATGGGCCCAAAGTTTCTCATGTAAGTTTCTGTTCTATCCCTAAAGATCAGGTTATTCCAGCCCATACTGTTCTTAACAATATGCTAAGACAAAGGTAAGGGGTAGCTCAGGTTTCATTTCACTGCAAGGTAAATAAAGTCAGACTTCCTGTTAGAATTGCTTCTTTCCTGCTCTCTGAAGCAAACAAACTACTTCAACATAACAAGGACTGTATGAAAAGCTACAATAAATGACATGATGGTGCATATTTGTATCTATTGAACGTTGAGTTCTTATTTCCGTCTTATCCCTTGTCTCTACAATTGTCTTTCCACATTCTGTTTCTATTAGGTTGACAATTTCATAGTTCTCATCTAATGTGCCATCATGTACTTTTCCTTTTATTATTAGTTCATTTAGCACAATGTCTTCTAAGTTTATTTATATTGTTATATGTATTACAATATTAGCTTCTTTTATAAAATCTAATGACATTCCAGTTCATTTACATAGCACTGTTTCTTTATCCATTCACCCAGTGGTAGTCATTTAGATTGTTTATACATTTTGGCAATAAAGAAAATATGGCCAACAAATAATACATTCTGGGATAATAAATATTAACAAATGAAACATTTATATTCCCAGGAGCATGATTGCTTGGTCATAGTAATAGCTATAGTCTAATTTTTTTTTTTACAGAACCATAATACACTTGAGGTGTAATTGTTTTCATCAAAACCTAATAGATACAGGGTAAAGTTCATTATGTATTCTCTTTTATAAATTTGATAGTGAATATGACATGTAATAATAGAAAACTCAGAGCTTTCCTTGTCAGGCAAGAATACCCTACTTACACTTCTATTAAATATAATGCTAAAAGTTCAATCAAAACAGGTAAGTAAAAGCTCAAAAAGCCATTCAAAAACAGAAAAAGTAAAAGCAAAATTATCTGTATTTTCATATGGTGTGATCTTTTATCTAGAACAATTTAGGCTCCACAAGAAATTAAAACTATTTGGTTAATTTGATAATTTTTAGTACACAGGATTAACATAGAAATTCAGTTGGCATTAGTAAATAGCAGCAATGAATAATTGAAAAGGAAATTAATAGTCACCTTTAGTACATAATAAAAGCAGTAAAATATGTCAAAATAATCTTAAATAAGAAATGAAAAGATAACATCTTCTGCTACTTCACATCTTTTGATATGAAGTTTATAGCAATAATATTAAATGCAGAAAGAATAATGTTGACTTCAGGAAAGATGGTATTCCTGTATGAGTCAATATATGATTCCTGTCATATATTGTATGATTCAACATATGTTCCTGATGAGAAAAAGTTGTTAAAGTTTTATGCTAGCAAACACATAATGGTGCCCATTCCTCATCATTAAATGCTTAATTTAACATATTTACACCAGTGAGCAGCATGTTCTCTGAAGGCAGGTGCACCTTGCAAGCATGACAAGTTGGCTATAGTAGTACATTCAACCATTAGCAAGTAGTGAGCAAAACTTAGGAAGGGCGGGTTGATTAATCTTTATTGTCACTGTCATAGTTAGGCATAGGTGTCAACTTGATGGTTGAGGGTTTGAGTTCTGAGCACATTTGTGGAGAATTAGTAGCTGGGTTAACCCCAGGGCAAACCTGCAGGAGATTGTCTAGCTGATGGGGAAGGTCCAGCTATGATGAGTGGGACTATGCCCTGAACAGGTGAATAAAATACTGAGAGCTGGTTGAGGAAGGTAGCGTCCTTTCTGTGTACTTGGCTACACATGGTGGTCTGGCAAGTAAGGATCGTCCCTCTCTCAGCTGTTATGTAGAGATGGCCAATTATGTAGAGATGGCCAGTTCCTTCGGTCTTGATGTTGATGCATGCTCTGCCATCAAGCTAGACCGAGAACTGTAACCAGTAATCGTAAGAGAAAATAAATCCCTTGTTCCCTTAAGCCATTTGATTGTCATTTATCAGTAGCCATGCAGGCAAGCTACAACAGTTACTTTGACTGGACCTGGAATCAGCAAGTGGACCAGCCATTGGCCACACCTATTATGGATTATCTTCTTAAATATTTTACATGGAAAACCCATCCTGAGGGTTGGAAGCAACTTCCTGGGACAGCTTGGAAAAAATCAAGTCCAAAAAGGAAAGCTTGTGTTTGCTGCTTGTCCTCTCAGTGTGCGGGAAAGTTCATCTTCCTTTCTGGCTGCCCCTGCTGGAGCTACTTTATTTGCTGACAGTAGAAACCAGTTATTCAGCCTTCCAGAGTGGACTGAAGACCAGTGTCTCTTCAGGAATCTCCCTGGCCTTCTACTCTTCACTGGGACTGCTGATGCTTTCAGAACCATGGACTAAGCAGCTCTTGCAGTCATTATTGGACCACTTAGGCATTACCATGTAAGTCAACTGAATAAGTCTCATTGCATTACTTGGGATGTGTGGCACTATCGATTCCCAGAGGCCCTAGCCTGGGCTCCCAGCTACTGACAAGTCTGGACACATACAGACATGCCCCAGACATGTCCCAATAGAGAACCATTCAGGCGGAGGGATGAACAACCAATAGGAAGCATCCATCTAATCTGCCCCCCCCCAATAGACACCTAGTAAACAGTAAAATCCCGGAGCGGAGGGATGGCAACACCTGATTGGATCCCTTGACTCTATATAAGCCCAAATACCTCCTTAATAAGTTGAGTCTACAGCAAACTCGTTCATTGCCAGCTGCTTCTCACCTGACTCCCCGGGTCTGGGTGATGACCTGAGATCGCCCCCTCGCCTGGAGCTCCTAGGCTTTGCTGTTTCCCCCTCCTTTCCCCACATGGCCCTGCTCTCTTAGACTCTCCTTCAGTAACATTTCTTAAAACAAAGCAAACATTTCCTATTACCTACTCTGGGAATTCCTGACCCTTCCTATTTGACCTTTCGCTCAGAACTCTAGGTCAGTTTTCTTATGGTTAGCAGTCTGATTTATAAGTAAATTGGTTATGACCATATCATTATTACTCCAAGGAAAACAATAGTGGTTTAGAGATCCACTCTATCTACATGTCTAATAGGGGAAAATAGAGAATCTCTTTCTTTACCGACACTTTCTACTGCTTCATAAAAGGATAAAATCATGATTCTCACATATTTTTAACCATAATACCTGCCACATTTGTATTATTTCTCTTTTTTTTTCCCCTTCCTGGCCCTTAACATCCCAGGTAACACAGAGTAACATCATTGCCATTTGTATTTCCACTCACACCCTGGGATATCTGAATCACTGGCTGAGGGCAGGGTCTTAGAAAACTTAATTGGAGAAATTTCAAAAATTAATTACCTCCAATTAGCAAGACCTGAATGAGGTCAGGGCAGAAGGAGAGTCCAGGTATTACCAAGATGCACAGGTCTTTCGGTATCCTTTTTGATTCTTGGACAATTACACTGTAGCTTCCTAGAGATGATAATAGAATTTTAATTAAAGTTATATTTCCATGGGAACGAAGAACGTGGTGTTCCTTCATGTTCACAGATATCTGCAAAAGGAATCCAGTTAGCTCATGCCAAACTGCTGCAATGCAGTGAACACTATTGAAGCTAATTCCCTGTTTCACATTGTCTATAATAGAATACATTCATTTTCCATCTTGAGAGATTATCATTAAGACAAAGAATTTTAGGGCTGATGTCTACATCTCTGATTTTACAAATAAAGTATTGAAACTATCCTGAATAATGACTTTGACTGAGATCTCACAGCTGGGTGTTTTTTTTTTTTTCCTTTTTCTTTCAGTATGTAATTAGCTTCCATATTTCTTGAAGGCAGAGAAATGAATTCATTTTACCAAAAGTAGTAAAAGGAAAAAATAATTGTTAAAGCATAATAGAGCTGTCTGCAAACTTGACAGAATCCTGGAAATCTGAAATACCCCAAAGTTCAGGATAGTTATCTCATTCCTGTGCTTTGGGAACAATCTTTAGCAACTGCATAGTGTAAGACACACATTGCTTTTGCTCAGTTTCCCATCAATACTCTTCAACATCTTATTTTGGTTACAATAAATTTAATCTTGCTTTAGGCATATAAAAACTTTACATGTTTTTAATAAGAATGACAAAACTAATGTTGCAGTATTATTTATGATGTATATGTCAATTATTATCTTTAACTTTGACTTCCTCCTAAACTTAAAAGGAACAGAGATTATTCTTTAATGGCTACTACAGCTTCTCACAAAGTGAGTTCATACCTCCTCTAGGCTGTGTTGTTTGGTATTGTCTATGTTAGTGAGTGGTATTTTATATTACCTAGGCAAGGATTACCTTTAGCACTTTGCTTTGATTTCACTTTCTCTTAAATTGCATTTTGCATTAATTTTTCTTTTTGACATAATCACACATGTATACAGAACCTTCTTATCATTACTACTCAATCTCACATCATAGAAAAATATTTTAAATTATTTTATTTCTTATGGGTGCAAACTGCAAAACACACATAATTGATGAATGGGATTCTTGGTTTTAGAATTCAATTAATTTATTTATTCATTTATTTATTTTAGTTTTTCATAGTCATTCCACACACACACAAAAAAACTACATTAGATTGTATTTTTGTTTGGCTTACAATCTCTTTAGCTGAATCTTCCTAGTCCTGGAGAGGGTAGGGGCTGGCAGTTAGATAGTAACCAATTGGCAACAGGGAGATTGATCCCACTCACTACTTTGTCTATTCTTCCATATACCTTTAAGCCTCTTCTAAAATTAAGACTTTCGTCTAAACAGCCTTTTATCTTTTGTTAGGAGATGACCTCTACACTCAGTCAGGATGTAGTCAAGGGCAGTACAGGAACAGTAAAACTGAAAACAAAAATCTATAATTCAGAACACTAGTTCACATGGAAAAAAACAGCCAAATTTCTCCCCATTCTAAAGCTTGGGGAATAACATTGTAAGATCCTAAAGATGGGGAAGACCACTACAGACAAGATACCCCACTCAAGCCTGTGTTGCTGCAGCAGCCAGGATATTGCTACAGTGTGATTGGACCTTGACTGACCTGCTCAATAGCTGACATGTCAACAAGCCTTCAGAGACTAGCAGGGATCTCAGGGGCGAAGGCTTCAGGCAGTAGGATCCTTAGAGGCAAGGGGTTAGACAGACATAACAGAATTACCATATTAGTGGACGGCCCTAAAAGGGACCCCAAGGTATGCCACTTAGTGTACACAACTCAGAGGGAAATTCAGCGCCTATAGAAACAGATGTTCTATAGGAATGAAGGGAGTAGGCAGGGAAATACCAAAAGACGATGAGGGAGGGGGGAGGGAAAGGAGGGGGGTGAGTGGGACAGGAGGATAAGGGGGAAGGAAGAGGGGAGGGGAAAGGAGGGGACAAAGTTACCCACCTATTGAGCCTGTATAACTGGATAAAAATAATAAATTAATTAATTTAAAAAATGTTAGAGAGTGAATTGTGAATAAGATAAATGCAGGTATTATAGTCAAATCTATTTTCTTTTTATTTAAAATTGAGAGCATTCAAAAGAGAGTTTATTATGTGTACATTTAAAATTAATTCAAATATCTGTGAAAACAATGCTCTCTTAATAAATAGAAAATTAGCATTACCTTTGAAATATATTCTTTCTCAGAAATGACATAAAAATTTCACATTAATTCAAAATATGTTGCACAATAGTTGTTGAAATCAAGGTCCCTACATGCAGTTAGCATTTAACGGTGTATGAATCATCCGAATGATTTAGAATGGAAGAACAATGACTTTTGAGAACTAAAAAAATACCTCAAAATGTGCCACTAACTCTTCATAGTACAGGAGAGCAAACTAGTTCCAGAAGTCAAAGGAATTGCCCAAGTCCCACAACAGCTCACAGATAATCCTGGAACTGGAACTTTGGCTTTGTTACTTGAGAGAATTGGACCAGTATAGTCCATCACTGTGAGGTTCACACTACTGACTGGTTTACAGGTTTACCAAAAACTGATCTTCTACCTAACTATAATTTCCTGCCTAACAAATGATTTTCTGCCTAAACTATGGACAATATAAGGGAAAAAGCAAATTTGTTTCTTTTTAACCATTTTCTTTATGATCCCAAACCAGAGTACACATGGGAACCAAGTTCTTAACTGAATATAACTTTAATTCCATTTTTCAGCATTACTACTTTCCCTAAGTACACAAGGAATCCATGAATCAAAATATAAAAAGGGTCAATGACATGAGTGTTTTAGTAAGTGATCATGCAGATCATTTGGAACCAGATTATTTTTCATCACATGTCTGTGTGCTACATGGCAGGTCTGGGCACCACATGATGACCAAGCAAAGTGATTAGTGAGTGGGAACTTCCTGTTCGGCTACCACAGACCTGATGACAGGAAAGCCTCTGGAGACTGACGATTGGTCAAGGCAGTTCAAAGCCTCTGGAAGAAATGAGAACATGTTAGTGTAGTCACTAGTTTGGGACAAATTGTAGAAGTCCTTTCCTTTTGTTTTCATATTAATATTTTTCTCATAACACTCTCCAGAGAAGGGCTGGAGAGGTGGCTCAGGGGTTAAGCCTCTGCCTTGCAGGCAGAAGGTCCTGAGTTCGGATCCTAGACCCCACATATAGATGCTGGGCGGAAGCGGGGGCGGCCTGAGTTTCTGGCCCTGGTAGGGCGGAGCCTGTGAATCCCGGGGCAGAGTAAACAAGGAGGAGGTGGAGGCAGTCCATGGTGGTTCTCGAATTCACCCGTGGTTCTACAAACGCACATACACACACATATACGTGCACACACGCGCACACATGCACAACTGATTAAAAAAAATAAAATTAAACATTAAAAAAAAACAACACTGTCCAGGGAGTACTGACACAAAGGATCTAATGTGAAGAACATGCAAGTCAATCAGAGCCCTACTATCATTTTTAGATATTTGAAGAAAACTACTGTCCTATATTTTTCTCCCTTCAATGATTCCGTTGTTTATGTAAGGCTGTTTACTTTGGAGGTTCTGATAGGATCACAGTATTTTTATATTATATAAAAAAGATTTGTTGCACTTAATTTTGCAAGTTGCCTGAAAATAGCTAACCATGGTACTGAATGTTTTACTGTATTCTATCTTAATCAATTCTGAAATCTTACAAGCATTTTTTTCAGTTACTGGATACATGGAACTATTATATATACAGAGCTTAAGTATTGACTAGAAGAGGGTTTAATCTGGGACTCTGTCTCCTAGTCACATCTCCACTCTTGAGTCAATTCACCTGTGCAAACAGAACTTTCATATATCTGGGCTTTCTCACATTTTCTTCATATATCTCAGAATATTTGCAATCAAATTATTAGGATTACAGATGACTAACCAGTTGTTGGATAATACTATAAAATTCAAATCAAAATGTTATTCCAGTAAATAGTTATTGTGCAAAACTGGACAGTTTGTGAGAGAATGTAATATTGACAACAGACATAAGCTATAATTTTCATGTGTGAGTGAACTAATTGATGGATTTTATCCTTCACATCTGTGGTACTCTACCCATCATCTATCTTAACTTACAGGCCTCTATCCTCATGAAGGCTCTTTCTTTTAAGGTAGATTTTAGGTAGTATAATCCTTTGTATTTATTCTCAATTATTCATATGCATAGTTCTTGACATTTTTAAGGAGCAAATGCATTGTTTATGTATAGCTTAAATTCTTGAGGTAGATGAAATGAAAGAAGAAATTGAAATTAAAATGTGTTAGTTTGTAAATGAATGAACAATGAAGATGTAACAAAAAAAATCTAAACACTTTTATGCCCTGGACCCAGGACCCCACAGACTCTCTTCTCCTCACGTAACCCCCTAAACAACACCCCAGGCCCCAGGTCATCTGTACACCCCACTATAGCCATTCTGGTCCTGGGGACCTCTTGGCCATGGCCCAGCCTCAGGTCATCTTCCTGCCCTACTAGCCACTCTACCTTCCTGCCCTGGACATGGACCCAGGTGAAATCCTTGCTCCTCAGAATTCAACAGAGTATAGAGAAAACCCAAGCAAAGGGCTGTGGGACTAACACCATTCATCTGAGGTCTTTTTTTTTTTTTTTTTTTGTAAGTACAACCATGTTTATTTTAACCAGATCCTGGTTTTGTTCCTTTTTTTTTAAACATTTTTTATTATTATTTCTGCTCATACAAACTTAATAGGTACACCAGTTACTGCCCTCCCTCCTCCTCCCCCGGAACCTCCTGCTCCCCCTCCCCTCACCCCTACCTCCCCATCCCCCAGTGCCTCCCACCCCCATTCCCCGAGAGTCCTTTATTGTGCATGCCTGACTCTCCTCTGGGCCAGGTCTTCTAAAATCATCTCATCATATGGGAGAGAATCCTTACATCCAGCTCTAAGATAAATAAACCCTTTTTAACCATCTTGTTCCTCTCAATTATTACTCGCTGTAGTTTTACATTTCCATATAGACACTCAAAAACCCATACATCTTCAACTGTCACCAAGCAAGTAAATGAAAAAAGTACACTACCATACTAATCTTCAATCTCTGTCTATTAAACCCACCTTAATTGATGTACTAACAGTCCAATTGCCTCATCTAGGAAATAACACCAACACGAGACAGGCATACCCAACTCCAAGGCAAACACTAGCAATAACTGCTCAAGTGTAGCAATACAGTCTAATTCAGTTCAGCCAAAAACACACAAAAACAAAAAGAAGAACATAAGAGATAAAACAAAAATGCCCAGGTCACAGCACAAATACGAGAAACAAAAGCCAAGACAAAAAATCTTCAAAAAAAAAAAAATCAACTCCATGATGATAGAATCCAACCAGAACAAACTCACAGAAAATACCCAAGAAAGCCATACCCAAGATAATGATTTTCAAAGCCTGATGTTTACTATGATAAAAACAACCAAAGAGGAAATCTGGGAGAAGGTAAATAACAGCATCAACCACTTCGAACAGGAACACAACAGGCACATGGAAGAGATGAAAAAAACAGTTGAAGAAAAAAAATAGCATATAACAGTTAAAACAATCTCAAGCAGAGTTTAAATTCAAACTAAAACACAAGCTATCTTCAACCCAGAGCTCACCAGACAGTATTATCAGCAGAAATACCTAAACAGAAAATAGAATATCAGTCTTGAAGACAAAATGGAGGAACTAATCAGTTTAATCAAAGAAGTTGTTAAGGCAAAAAGATACTTGAGAGGACTATTCAAGAGTTATGGGACACCTTGAAGAAGCCTAACATGCCCATTCATGGAATACCAGAATGAGAATCCCAAAATACCACACCTGAGGAAATTTTCAAATTATCATGAAGGAAAACTTTCCACATCTAAAGAAAGAGAGACCCATCCACATGCAAGAGGCATTCCACACTCCAAACAGACATGACCAAAATGAAAACTCACCATGGCAAATAATAGTCAAAACACTACGCATACAAGTCAAAGAGAATATACTGAGGGCTTTAAGAAAAAAAAAGTCATTTTAAAGGTAAACCTATTAAAATAACAAATGATTTTTCAATGGAAACAGTAAAAGCTAGAAGAGCTTGGAGAGACATACTTCAAGTATTGAATGAACAAAAATGTCAACTCAGGCTTATATACTCAACAAAATTATCAATCATGATAGAGGACAAAAAGAAAATTTTCCACCATTAAGACAACTTGAAGGCTTACATGACTACCACACCAGGCCTTCAAAAAATGCTAGAAAAGATACTCAAGCTTGAAGAAAAGAACATTAATATCCAGGAGGACAGAAGGGAAGTATAATACCACTACAACCTACAAGCTAAAATAAAATTATGAATGTCATTAATAAATGACAGGAATAAAAACTAATTTCTCGATTATAACACTAAATGTCAATGGAAATAATTCACCTATCAAATGACACAGTTTACAAACATGGATTAGAAATCAAAACCCATCAATTTGCTGCCTTCAGGATACACATCTCAGCAAAAAGATAGGCACATTCTAAAAGTAAAAGGCTGGTCAAAAATTCTTCAAGCTATGAAGAAAAAACAAGAATATCCAGGAGGACAGAAGGGAAGTATAATACCACGAAAACATAAATGTCAAACAATACGCTTACAAAATCCACTAAACATAAAAAATGTCCAGAATTAAAAATAATTTCTCCATTATAACATCAAATGTCAATGGTATTAACTCATCGATCAAGAGACACAGATTACAAACTTGGATTAAAAACCACAACCCATCATCTGCTGCCTTCAGGAAATTCATCTCACCACAAAAGATAGGCACATCCTAAAAATGAAAGGCTGGTCCAAAATTCTGCAAGCTAATGGAACCAGGAAACAGACAGGGGTAGCCATTATGATGTTGGACAAAGTGGACTTCAAACCAAAAAAAATCATAAGAGACACAGATGGATACTACATTTTAGTCACAGGTACAATTCACCAGGAAGACTTCACAATACTGAACATATATGCCCCTAATACATGCCCCTCCACATCAACCTCCAAACAATAAGTCTTGGGGATTTCAACATCGCCCTCTCAACATAGGATAGATCAATAGGTCAAACGCTTAATAGAGACACTTTGGAACTTAATCAAACCCTTAAAGAAATGGACCTTACAGATCTCTATCGAACTTTTCATCCACGCACCAAAGAATACACATTTTTCTCAGCAGCACATGGAACTTTCTCCAAAATAGATCACATACTGGGCCACAAAATGAATCTCCACATATACAGGAAAGTTGAAATTCTAGTCTGTACCCTATCAGACCACCATGGCCTAAAGCTTGACATCCACAACACAAAAAACAACAGAAAATACACTCATTCCTGGAAACTTAACACTATGATACTGAATGAGAACTGGATTCAGGAAGAAATTACAAAGGAAATTCAAGATTTCCTGAAAGCAAATGGTAATGAAAATACAACTTACCAAAATCTCTGGGACACAATGAAAGCTGTTCTAAGAGGTAAGTTCATAGCTCTTAATGCCTACATCAAAAAAATGGAAACATCAGAAATAAATAACTTAACAATGCAGCTTAAAGCTTTAGAGAAACTAGAGCAATCTGATCCCAAAAATAGTAGAAGAGAGGAGATTAGCAAAATAAGGGGAGAAATATCCAAAATCGAGATTAGGAAAATGATACAGAAAATCAACCAATCAAAAAGCTGGTTTTTTGAAAAAAAATCAATAAAATTGTTACATCCCTAGCTAAATTAACCAAAAGCAAGAGAGAGAAAACCAAAATTAACAAAATTAGAAATGAAAATGGAGTTATCACTATTGATACCCAAGAAATCCAGACAATTATAACGATATATTTAAAAAACTTATACTTTGTGAAATTTGACAACACAAAAGAGATGGATGAATACCTGGGTAAAGACAACTTACTTAAATTGAATCAGGAAGTTGTGAATTATTTAAATAGTCCTATAACATATGAGGAAATCCATGAAGTAATCTCCAATCTTCCCACCAAAAAATGTCCTGGACCAGATGGATTTAGCACAGAGTTCTACCAGACATTTAAGGAGCTAATAACACCAATAATCCTTAAACTGTTCTGTCAAATAGCAAAGGAAGGAACACTACCAAATTCTTTCTATAAAGCTAATATTATCTTAATCCCAAAACCTAATAAAGATACACTTAAAAAAGAAAACTATAGGCCAATCTTTCTGATGAACACAGATGCAAAGATTCTCAACAAACTCTTAGCAAATCGGATTTAAAAATATATCAAAAAGACTTTGTGAGGTCAATAGTGTGTTGGACATTGCGCCGGGCATGCAGTGTCCAATTATGATTGCTTTGGCCCTAACTTGTGTGGAGTATCTTGCAAATCACTGCTCACAAAGTCTAGCATCTGCTAAAGGCACCAAGATCCTTGGAGGCAAGGGATTGACAGCCACAGTAGTGTTCCTATGCTTAAGGGAAACACAGGAAAGGGTTCAGGGAAATGCCACTGGGTCCTTGTACGTCATCAGAGAGGAGGGTCCAGAGGAGAGTCAGGCATGCACAAGAAAGGACTCTGGGAATCGGGACGGGAGGCACGGGGGGATGGGGCGGGAGGGATGAGGGGAGGGGGAACAGGGGGTTTGGGGGAGAGGAGGAGGGAGGGAGGGAAATGGTGTACCCTATTAAGTTTGTATGAGCTGAAATAATAATAAAAAATATATTATAAAAAATAAAAATAAGAAACAAAAAAAATATATCAAAAAGATCATTCACGGGGATCAAGTAGGCTTTATCCCAGGCACACAAGGTTGGTTCAACATACACAAATCAATAAATGCAAATCACCATGTAAACCAGTCCAAAGTCCCAAGACCACATGATACTCTCCATAGATGCAGAAAAAGCTTTTGACAAGATCCAACAGCCTTTTATGATCAAAACCCTAGAGATAGTTGGAAGGAAGCAATCTTTATCAATATAATAAAAGCTGTATACAACAAGCCAACAGCAAGGATTATACTCAATGGAGAAAAACTTGAAGAATTCCCGCTTTGATCAGGAACTAGAAAAGGCTGTCCACTCTCATCACTTCTATTCAATATTGTACTTGAAGTCTTAGCTGAAGTCATAAGACAAGAAAGGGAAATAAAAGGGATTCAAATCGGCAAGGAAGAAGTCAAGCTATCCCTATTTGCAGATGACAGGTTTTTTTTTTAACATTTATTATTATTATTTCTGCTCATACAAACTTAATAGGTACATTGGTTCCCTCCCTCACTCTTCCTCTCCCCAACCCCCCTGCTCCCCCTCCCCTCACTCCTCCTTCCTCATCCCTCAGTGCCCCCCCCAAGCCCCAGAGAATCCTTTAATGTGCATGCCAGACTCTCCTCTGGGCCCTCCTCTCCGATGACATACAAGGACCCAGTACATTTCCCTGAACCCTTTCCTGTGTTCCCCTTAAGCATAGGAACACTACTATGGCTGAGATGACATGATCATATACATAAGTGATCCCAAAAACTCCACCAGGAAGCTCCTGGAACTAATACAGAAGTTCAGCAGGGTGGCAGGATACAAAATAAATGTACAAAAATCAGTGGCCTTCCTATATGCCCAGAATGAAAGAAGTGAAAAAGCCCTGAGAGAAACAATCCCATTTACCATAGCCCCTAAAAAACCTAACAAAGGAAGTAAGAGAAATATAATGAAAACTTTAAAAACCTAAAGAAAGAAATTGCAGAAGACACCAAAAGGTGGAAAGACCTCCCATGTTCCTGGATTGGCAGAATCAACATTGTAAAAATGACCATCCTACCAAAGGCAATATACAAACTCAATGCTATACTAATTAAAATCCTAAAGCAATTGTTTAAAGAGGTTGACCAAACAATCTCAAAATTCATATGGAGGCACAAAGGACCCAGGATAACAAAAACAATCCTGAGTAACAAAAAACTGCTGGAGGTATCACCATACCAAACCTTAGTCTATACTACAAATCTATAGTTCTATACTTTGGAGCCTTGTACTGGCTCCAGAATAGACACACAGATCAAAGGATAAGGGTTGAAAACCCAGATATAAGCCCACACAAGTATAGCCATTTGATCTTTGACAAAGAGGCCCAAAAAATCCAATGGAAAAAGAATAGTATCTTCAACAAATGGTACTGGCAAAACTGTATCTCCATATGCAGATGATTAAAACTGGACCCGTACTTGTCACCATATATAAGAATTAATTCCAAATGGATCAAGGACCTCGATATAAGTCCAGAGACTATAAAATCCATAGTTGAAAGGGTAGGTAACTCCCTCGAGCTGATTGGGCTAGGCCAAGAGTTCCTAAATGGATATACAATAGCACAGTCACTACAACCAAGTCTCAACAGATGAGATCTTGTGAAATTAAAGAGCTTCTGTTCAGATAAAGAGATTTTAACCCAAGCACAAAGGCAACCTACAGAATGGGAGAAAATCTTCACTAACCACACATCTGATAGAACTCTGCTGTCCAGAGTGCACAAAGAACTTAGAAAACTAAACACCAAGGAAACCAATGGCCCAATTTAAAAAAATTGGCCCTGGATCTTAAAAGAAACTTTACCAAGGACGAAATTAAAATGTCTAACAAATATCTTAAAAAATGTTCCACATCCTTAGCCATCAGGGAAATGCAAATGAAAACTTCCCTGAGATATCATCTCACCCCAGTCAGGATGGCAAAAATCCACAATACAAACAACACCAAATACTGGAGAGGATGGGAAGAGAGGGGACCTCTCCTACATTGCTGGTGGGAATGCAGGGTCATACAACCACTCTGATGAGCTGTCTGGAGATTCTTAAAGAAATTAAAGATTGAAATGCCATATGACCCTGCTATACCACTTTTGAGAATAACCCCCCATACAGCAAAAATTTACCTCGATAGCACAAGCACGACCATGTTCATAGCAGCACTGTTTACAATAGCGAAGTCATGGACTCAACCCTAATGTCCAACAGTTGACGAGTGGATATAAGGAAAATCTATACAATGGAGTACTACTCAGCCATCAGAAATGATGAATTGGAATTTGCTGGAAAATGGATGGAATTAGAAACAATTATATTGAGTGAAGTATCCCAGACACAGAAAATTAAGCTTCGTATGTACTCCCTAATAGGTTGATCCTAGTACCAAACCCATTTAGAGACACTCAAGAATAAATCTCTGTAATAACTACAGTAATTTTAAAGATTATTAACAGGAGTGATGGGGAAGGACAGTCACACCAGAAACAAGGAGAGAGGGGACAGCAGAGAAAATAGGCCACCATCAAGGACTGCAAGTAAGGAGACATCTGGTTAAGTTCACAGACTTTACTTCCTGAACATTTGCAACTGATGGGGTATGATCTTACCAGAAGGGGAGGGCATATAGTCTAGCAGATAGAAAGTAACCATTTTGCAAATGGGTGATTGACCCCTCCCTCACCTTGGTTTCCTACTTTTATTCATCTACCTTTGAATACACTCTTATAACAAGACTCTAATTTAACAGCTTTTTATCTCTGGCCAGGGAGTGACATACAATACCCATCAGGATGGAGTGAAGGGCATTGCAGGAGTAGCCAAACTGAAAAGAATTCAACAAACCATAATCCAGAACATCAGAGACTCTATATCAACCACCTGGAACTGGGCCAGCCTAATCTCTCCCCAACCTGAAGCTCAGGGAAATTTGCAGAAGGGGAGGGTGTTAAGATTGTAAGAGCACAAGGACGGGAGGAGTAATGATATGCAAGATACTCCACACAAGTTAGGGCTGAAGCAATCATAATTGGACTTTGCATGCCCTGCACAATGTCCAACACATTATTGACCCCACAAAGTCTAGCATGGACTAAAGTCACTAGGTGCCTTGGAGTGAAGGAATTGATAGCCACAATAGTGTTTCTATGCTTAAGGGGAACACAGGAAAGGATTCTGGGAAATGCCACTGGGTTCTTGCATTTCTTCGGAGAGGAGGACCCAGAGAAGAGTTTGTCATGCACATTAAAGGATGCTCCGGGGATGAGAGGGGGAGACATTGGGGGATGGGGAGGGGAGCACGAGGAGTGGGGAGGGAGGCAGGGGACCAGTGTACCTGTTAAGTTTGTATGTGTGGAAATAAAAAAAAAAAGAAAAAAAATTCTTCAAGCTAATGGAACCAGGGCAAGGAAGAGCAGCAGTTATGCTATCTGACAAAGTGGACTTCAAACCAAAGAAAATCATAAGAGATACAGAATAATACTACATTTTAGTCACAGGAACAATTCACCAGGAAGACTTCACAGTACTGAACATATACATATCTAATATGGGCTCCTCCACATTCACTAAGCAAACATCATTAAGCAATACATCTAAAAGAAGAAATCAATCCCACAATTATAATACATAGGGATTTCAATACTGCACTCTTAACATGGGATACATCAGTAGGCCAAAACTCAGCAGACACACATTGGAACTAAATCAAACCCTTACTGAAATTGTCCTTACACATCTCTCTTGAACCTTCCATCCAAGCAGCAAGGAATACACATTCTTTTCAGCAGCCCACAGAACTTTCTACAAAGTAGACCACATATTGGGCCACAAAACAAATCTCCACATATACAGGAAAGTTCAAATTTTAGCCTGTACCCTGTCAGACCACTATGGTCTAAAGCTTGACATCCACAACATGAAAAATAGCAGAAAATACACTAACACTTGGAAACTAAACACTGTGATGCTGAATGAGAATTGGGTTCAGGAAGAAATCAAAAAGAAATTCAAGATTTCTTAGAAGCGAATGATAATGAAAATACAACATATCAAAATCTCTGGGACACAGTGAAAGCTGTCCTAAGAGGTAAGTTTATAGCTCTTAATGCCTATATAAAAAAAATGAAACATCACACATAAATAACTTAACAGTGAAGCATAAAGCTTTAGAGACGTTAGAGCAATCCAATCCCAAAAGCAGTAGAAGGGAGGAGATTAGCAAAATCAGGGGAGAAATTTTCAAAATTGAGATAAGGAAAATGATATAAGAATCAACCAGTCAAAAAGCTGGTTCTTTGGACACCGGAAACTTCGAGACAAAGTTCGAGCGCCACCCCCGCCGCGCCGCCCCGCCCCGCCCCGCGCCCCTCTGACAGACGCGATGGTCGGCTCTCCACCGCGCCCTGTCGGGTTCCTCCAGCGTCGCCGCCTTGAAGAAGGTGGCCAGCAGCCCCGGCTGCAGGCCCGGCTCAACCGCGTGAAGGTTTCCTAGGCAACTGCAGACTTGAAGCAGTTCTGTCTGCAGAATGCACAACACGACCCCCTGTTGACTGGAGTATTTTCAAGCACAAATCCCTTCAGATCCCAGAAAGTCTGCTCCTTTTTGTAGTCAAATCTTTCAGAGGTTTCTCAAACCACTTTTCTGAACCAGTGAATCTTCAAGAGAAGTAAATCTGAAGCCTGTACAAAGCTTCCTGTAACCACGTGCCATAATACAGTCTCCTGCTTGTCAGTCCTTAACATCTACCTCTCTGAATTTTCATGGATTTCTGTTTCACAAGGTTATAACTATTTTATATACACTGGCTGTCATATATAATAAAACAGCCTAAGTGTTTGGCCTTGCTATGGTAAAAAAAAAAAAAAAGCTGGTTCTTTGAAAAAATCAAAAAGTTTGATACAACTCTAGCTAAATTAACCAAAATCAAAAGAGAGAAAACCCAAATTAACAAAATTAGAAATGAAAATGGAGTTATTACAACTGGTACCCAAGAAATTCAGAGAATTATAAGGTCATATTTCAAAAACTTACATTCCATGAAATTTGACAACACAAAAGAAATGGATGAATTCCTGAGTAAGCACAACTTACCAAAACTGAATCAGGAAATTTGAATTATTTAAATAGTCCTATAACATATGAGGATATAGATGAAGTAATCTTGAATCTTCCCACAAAAATGTGTCCTGGACCAGACTGATTCAGCACAGAATTCTATCAGACATTTGAAGAACAGCTAACACCAATACTCCGTAAATTGTTCCATGAAGTAGTGAACCACCACTTACAAATTCTTTCTATGAAGATAATATCACACTAATCCCAAAGCCAAATAAGGATACACTTAAAAAAGAAAACTATACACCAATCTCTTTTATGAACATAGGTGCAAAAGATTTTCAAAAAAATCTTATCAAATCTGAGTCACAAACATATCAAAAAGATCATTCATTGTGATCAAGTAGGCTTTATCCCAGGCACACAAATTTGGTTCAACATACACAAATCAATAAATGTAATCCAACATATAAAACAATCCAAAGTCCAAGACAACCTGATACTCTAGATAGATGCAGAGAAAGGTTTTGATAAAATCCAACATCCTTTTATGATCAAAACCCTAGAGATAGTTGGAATGGAAGGCACCTTTATCAATATAATACATACAATATAACACATACACACGCGCGCGCACACGCACAATTGAACAAAAATGAAATAAAAATATTTTTAAAAAAGCTAAGGGATTAAACAGTCATGATAGAGTTTCCATAACAAGGGGAAGCCCAAAAAGGGGCTCAGGGCTATGCCACTGAGTCCTGACCCTCACTAGGGTGGAGGACTCAGATGGAGTTTTGAGGTCTCACAAAAGGATGCTCCAGGGGATGGGAGGGAGGAAGGGGGAAGCCTTGAGAGAGAGGGAGGGAAGAAGGGAGGTGAAAAGAAGTGGGGGAGTGGGGAAGTGCAATGAGGGAAGACTGGAGAGGGGAGGATGGAGGGAGAGGACAGGCTACCTATTGAGCTTGTACGATTAGGAAGAAATGTGAAGAAAAAAAGAAATGAAGATAAAATCTAATGTAATCATACATTGTTTCCAATTGTATCTGTATTGAATCAATTATATTTTACCATAACCCAGATTATCATGCAATTTCAACATAGTGAATGGTGAATTGTTTTTTGGCAGATGTGTGAACAGCATTAGAATAGTCCCATTAATTTTGCTGAGAATATTGAGCTAAACTGAGACCCAAAATACCAATTTATAAGAGATATTAATCATGATGATTGTAAAATAATAGTTAGGTCTCAAATAGTAATACAGCAAGAATCCTGAAATTTCACATTTGTTCTATGCAGTTTAGACAAATAGGAATTAATGTTGACAGGATAAGAGAGGAGAGAATGGCAAAAGTAAAGACACTTTCTTATCTTTCATTTTCAACTGTAGGGATGCAGGAGTCTTGGGCATAATTGTAAACTTTTCACAAACAGATAACTTTTTCATGGGTGGGTCTGATGCTTTGTATAGTACACTATAACCACAACCATGGTGTTTGCTTCAATTGTATCCCTGGGAACTAAACTATTTAAATTTAGGAACTTTTAAAGTTATGTAGGTGTTCATAAGGCATATTTCACTTGCTAAATTTAAAATTATTCCTTTCAGGAACTGGGAAGATGTTGAAGCTCTTGTTTCATAAGCCAAAGAACTGAAATTCAAATCTCAACACTTATATGAACTACTAGGATGTGAAGGCAGGTCTTTAATTCCAGCCCTGCAGGTTGAATTTGGGACTGTCTCAGAGAAAGCTGGCTAGCTATACAAGCCCTATAAGTGGTCTCTAGGATTAGAGACAGCCTCAAAAGAATAAGGTGAAAGAGGGATTAACAAATTCACAGACTTTCCTTCCTGACCATTTGCAACTGATGGGGTACAATCTCACCAGAAGGGGAGGGCATATAGTCTGGCAGATAGAAAGTAACCATTTTGCAGTGGGAGACTCCCTTGCCCTCACCGTGGTCTCCTACTTTTATTCCATCTACCCTTGAATATACTCTTATAATAAGACCCTAATTTAACAGCTTTTTATCTCTGGCCAGGGGGTGACATCCAATACCCATCAGGATGGAGCCAAGGGCATTGCAGGAGCAGCAAAACTGAAAAAAAAATCAACAAACCATAATTTAGAACATCAGAGACTTTCTGTCAAGCACCTGGAACTAGGCCAGCCTTATCTCTCCCCATCCTGAAGTTCAGGTAAATTTGCAGAAGAGGAGGTGGAAAGATTGTAAGAGCCTAAAGATGGGGAGAAGTAATGATATGCAAGATACTACACACAAGTTAGGGCTGAAGGAATCATAATAAGACTGCATGACCTGTGCAATGACCAACACATTATTGACCCTTCAAAGTCTAGCATGGACTAAAGGCACTAGGATCCTTAGAAGCTAAGGATTAACAGCCACAATAGTGTTCCTATACTTAAGGGGAACACAAGCAAGAGTTCTAGGAAATGCCACTGAGTCCTTACACCTCATCAGAGAGGAGGATCCAGAGGAAAGTTTGATATACACATTAAAGGATGCCCCAGGGATGGTGGAGAGGAGGCACTGGGAGATAGGAGGGAGGGGGGAAAGGAAGGGGAAAAGGGGGGAGGGAGCAAGGGGATCCAGGAAGGGGTGGAGGAAGGGAGGGGACCGGGGTACCTATTAAGTTTGTATGAGCGGAAATAAATAAAAAAAAAACAACAATGACTGTCAATATCAATCCTGGGCCTCTGTGCATTCATTCACATGCACAAACATACATGTAAACATATGTGTAAAACACACAAATGCCCATATATGGAAATGCAAATACATACATTCATTAATCCCCTACATATAAACAAATAAACATAGAAAAATGAATAAATAAATGAAATTATTTCTTTGAATCTACTGTGTGTTATCAAGTAAAAGGGCAACAAAGTACTGCAACTTCAAAGCAAGCAATCATTAGTTATCAGATGATAATAAAACTCTTTCCACAGAAGGTCAGAACAGCTTTTATAAATCCTTTCTTTTAATCCATAAATGCAATAAGTCAAACATTTAGTGCATTTTTCTCTCTGTGACTTTTTTCTCTGTTCAGTCATATGATTGGATCAACAGATTGGAGCAAAAGTTTCACATTCTTACTCATTAATTACTGCGTTTCCTAGAAAATACAAAGTTCTTCTTTCATAAAAACATTTTTATTTTTATTTTTCTACTTTTACAAGGTATTCATCCCAGCTTTCCTCCTTCCTCCATCCCTTCCATTCCCTCCCTTCCTTTCACCATTTTCTCCCACTTCCTCCCACCCTTCCATCTATGTGCTTCTATGGATCTCAGGGTTTGCTCTGACCTGTCTACTCCTGTGGGTGCTCAGGCCTCCATGGTATATCAAGTTACCTCTCTTCAGGCCACCCCACTGATATGTACATTTCCCTTCACTAATCCAGCTTTAGACTCAAAGTTTCTACTGGAAATGCCTATTCTATGGGTACAATAACAGTTACCAATAGAGCACTTTGATGTACTGTCTTTCTATCTACAGGTTTATTGGCTGTCTCTCCTATTGATTTTTCTTCTAGTTTACAATAATGGACATGTGTACCCTTCTGACAAGCGGGTCTTGAATCCAATCAGAAAGCTGTTGGTTGTCTCCTTGATACACCCTTGATACACCACTATTACACTGGTAGTAGCCTATTGCCATGGTGATTTGTATCACAACTTACAGATCTCATGCCATTTATGGGGCTTGTGATTATTTCTCTTCCCCAGAAGCTTCTACAGTTCTAGTTGGTATATTTTGCCCATATTCTGTGTTGCATCATAACGCTAAGGGCAATGGCAAAAGCCTATAATGTTTGGGGGTCTTTAAGAACTCTCTGACCAACACTTTTATCAGGAAGTACCATATTCCTGTTACTTCTGGTCCCTGGGTTCTAAGTGGATCAACTCAAAGCTTTTTTTTTCCCCCTGTTTTCCTCACTCTATGCTCCTCTGCATAGGGACTACCTACTCTTGTTTCTTTAAAAGACTTTTTAAAAACATATTACTAGACTAGGATGCTCCTTTGGGGTTACTTCCCACCATCTTTGGGTTTTAAGTCCCTCTGTTCCTCCTATCTCTCATCTTCTTCCTATCTTCCATCCCTTCCCTGATATATATTTTTCACATTTATTCCCTCCTTCCCCCTTGTCATAAAGACTCTTTTTGAGTAATTTCCATATCATGTGATGTGCTCATACACAACTAATGCTTATTAATATGGTATATGCTTTTTCAAGTTAGAAAACTATATAAAATTAAATTGTTTTAGCTTGTATTAATGTTATTGACTTCCCTCATTTTCCTTTTTTCTTTTGTGGAAGAGTCTATTATAGCCAGGATGACCTCAAACTTGCTATATAGCCAAGGATGGGTTTGAAGTCCTGAGTCTTCTGCCTTCAGCTACCAAGTTCTGTAATTCTATGCATGTGCTACAAAGCTCTCCCCACACTCGGACTTTGCACACTGTCTCTCACAAAGGAAATAATCTATTTTGTTCCAAAGTAAATCTTAATCTATTTTTTAATGATAGAGATTTTTTTAAAAACATAAAGTATTTGACTTGATATTGATTCTGCACATTATGGGGATATCTTTTGAAGCAAAATAGTTTATTTGCCCAAAAGATGTGATTTTACTAAGGAAGTTTAGCCTACTTAGGAGTTTAATTAATATATTTTATCATACAAAGATAATTTTAACATTTCCTATAAATATGACTTAAAATTTAATGTAAGAGTTTTAGATAAAATAGTAATTCTAATAGATGTAGATTAAATACTCTGGTATGAAGAACAAAAATGGACATAGTATATAATGTTTTCTGAAGAAATAACACCCATCCAAACTTGCAATTGTCAGTTTAAAAATACAAATAATGAAGCCTGAACATAGAACTCACCCCAAAGTGATGCATTTTTAAAAGGTTTCATATTCCTGCTAAAATTTAGGAAAATGGGAAGTCTTTAGTTATTTAGAAGACTACAAGTTAGGCACCAAGATCCTTGGAGGCAAGGGATTGACAGCCACAGTAGTGTTCCTATGCTTAAGGGGAACACAGGATAGAATTTAGGGGAATGCCACTGGATCTTTGTACGTCATCGGAGAGGAGAGCCCAGAGGAGAGATTGGCAGGCACATTAAAGGATTCTCTGGGGATTGGGGGGAGGCACTGAAGGATGGGGAGGGAGGGGTGAGGGGAGAGGGAGCAGAGCGGTCGGGGGGGGGGGAGAGATGGAGGGAACCGGGTACCTACTAAGTTTGTATGAGCGGAAATAATAATAAAACACACGCGCACGCACATACACACGCACATGTGCATAGTTGAATAAATAATAATAAAAAAATTTAAAAGAATGTTTAAAAAAGTTACTCTGAAATCTGTGTAACTTATTAAAAGTAATGTTTCTATTCTGCTATGGTGGTTCTCAAACCTGAATATGAATTAGAAGCATAAGAGCCTGCTAAAAAAAATTGCTGAGGACTGAACCAGAGTTACTGATTCTGTCATTCTGCAAAATATATAAAGATGAAATAAAAATGAACAAGATTGACCATATTATGTGTCAACTAACCCATGAAGGTGCTGGAATTTCATAAAATGCTGATTGAAACACAAAAATACATCCATTTGAAAATGTAGTCTGTATTAATTTTTACTACCATCAGTATTATATTATTACCATAAGACCTTCATTCCTATATGTTTCTCACTCCTTTTTTTTAAATTTTTGTTAGTTGGATTGATATTTCGCTGCTGTTTTCAATCTATTTTTTCATATTGCAAATTTGCTGAATTGTGAAGATTCCTCATTGCCAGTGTTCTATAGGTAATGGAGAAGAAGAAATTTGGAAAGGCTCTGTGGCAGCAGACATGTGAGAGTGACATTTTAAAAAACTCCAGAGAGAGCAAATCCCCATACACACCAGAAGTTCATTGTCTTCCTTCTGTGTACACTTAGGGAATAACGGTACAGTTTGCCTGTGTAAATCAGAGGATATTGTCATGTTTATGGAATATATATGTGTATATGGTCATGCACACTTGTGTACAGATGTGTGTGCATATGCTCTGTGTGTGTGTGTGTGTGTGTAAGACATTGGTATTGGGTGCCTTTCTTGATCATATCCAACCTTATTTTTTAGACAGAGTCTTTTCCTGATGTTCCTCATTCCTATATGTTCATTCAATTAAAAGAAAAGCTCTTGTCCCACAGAAATCTCTGCATGAATATTTAACAATTCTTTGATTCATAGTTTTTCAAGTCCTGAACTATAAAAATGTCCTTCAGTTTAAGATTAAATATAGATTGTCATTTTCACACAAAAGGATACTACTCAGCAATGTATAAATACTGAACCATGTGACAATATTGTTCATTCTTAAGTACATTATGATTAGTGAAAGAATACAGACTCCAACTACATGCTGTGATTGCATTTATGTAATATTCTGTAAAAGGTAACATTATTAGTAGGTGAACAGATCAGTTGTTATAGAAGACATGGGGTTGGTGAAGGAACTGACTGCAGACGATCACCAGGGAAATTGTTTTAGAAATGAAATAATTAGTCTACATAGTTATTTTTGTTACCCATAGGGGATGGTTTTAAGGGTTCCTGAATACATGATATTCACAGCCACTGAAAATCCCTTATGCAAAATGGCCTATTATTTGTAAATTACTTATATTCATTTTATTATATAACATCTTAAATGTATGCATATTATGTATATATAAACATTATATAAACAAGTTATATATAGTACATAAATATTGTATTTCAAATCAACTCGAGATTATATACCACATTTGATACAATGTAAGTGCTATGCTGATAGTTACCATATTTCTTTGAGTGTGTTGAAAAGTGAAAGTTTTTACATATCAGTACAGGTGCTTTTTTTTAAAGAAACATTTTGTATTTGAGCCCTGTTGCACATTGGAATTCTGCAAAATATTTTGGCTTTGTGGTTTGGTAAATCCTCCAATATAGAGCCTGTGGGCATGGAGTATTAACTATTTTGATTATGATAGTAACTACATGAGGTTGTGTTCATCAGAACTTGCAGAATTGTTTCTTACTAAAAAGGAATTATTTCATTATATGGAGATGACATTTTTAATTTTTAAGTAGTTAAACAAAAACAAAAGTACATTATATAATGGGCAATTGTTTCCTTGATAAATGTGACTCAGAATGTACATGAAAATTGATTCAGCTTCAGCTGGAATCCAACTCAGCATTTACTTGATCCCTGGATAAGTGCTTTTCTGAGTCATAGGTACATGAGCATTAAATCCCTCTGTCCCTGGGCTTGACTGGAGACACAAAGGATAAACAAAGGGATATGATATTTAGCTTAGGGCAGTGTAACAGGCAATGCAGTAGGGTTCCATCACTGGGAATGGCTTGTATATTACACAACATGAAACTTCCTCACAGGTAAGTGAATGGATTTTACCAACTCCAGTGGAAAAAAAATGTAGCATTCAACTAATGAATTTTCCCACTTATTGCATTATAATTGACACATCCTAAGCACAGTCCAGATGCTAGACTGCAGACCCACCTATTTAAAAAGCTGGGCTAACATCTATCTTCTCTAAAGAAGGAAAATAGGATATTTTGCTATAAAAATAAAGCTTTTTGCTGTAAAAAATAAAGCTACATGAAGAAAGCTTAGGTAATTGCTTTGGAAACCCCATATAGATGGGGTCTTATACCATTTTTAGAGATTCATACCTCCTCAAAGAATGAAATTTAAGTACTCTTAAATAAGTGCACACTCCCCAATTAAAGATACTACACTGTCTGAAACATCCGTAAGATGGATCATGTGGAAATGTATATTTACTCTTTTTCAGAAGACTATTTAACTGCCTCTCTAATTAGAAAACAGAAAGAAACTAATACAACTTAGCTGACAATTAATAATACAATCCCTGCTTTCCTATAAATTATGTATAGAAAAATTATGCATTCCCAAGCAAGATTATGATATTAAAATGGCCTATGATTGTGATGCTTCAGGCAAAGTTATTCAATGAATTATCATGGAGCCGTCTTAATGTCCTTTGGAAATTACACTTTACATAAACATCAATCATTTGGTTAAGTCAATTAATGTACAGTATAAAGCAAACAAGAGTACTTAACTACTGTTTATGGGCATACTTTTCTGTGTTTATGACTGTAATTCTCAAATCACAAGCTTGCAGAGCCATCACTCGGGGAATCTGGACACATTCTGGCAGCTGCTGTAAAGAATGCAATAGCCTTGTTTACAGCAAAGGTGTGAGCTGAATTCTAACAGACGCACAACAATCCAGACAGTCTAGTCTCATTTGAGTAGCACATCATGGCAGTCAGTAGGGACACGGTTGCCATTTTCATCTCACATTCTTCCTGCAGACAGCAGTTTCAGTTGAGGGCTTGAGAGATAGTATAACAGATACATTGTGAGATATTAACATCATCACTATGTCGCTAAAGAACTGTAAAATTCTGGGTTCATGTAAGAATAAGATAGACAAGGTAAAGAAATGAGAATGAGAATGGAAAAGGTCACTTGTCAAGCCTGTTCTGGGAAGGTTCTTGGTTATGTCCTTCATATGTAATAATTTTCACAACAGTCCACTCAAAAGGCTAGCGATAGCCTCATGAGTAGAAACAGAAGCTACATTCCCTCTGAAGGTGACAGAGAGATGTTTACAAAAAAATGTGTAACCTTCTGCAAATGCTGCCTAAACCTAATCTTTCCAGCTGTTTGTCTAACATACTTGGTTCCAGGCACACAGACGCCTTTGGCTTGAGGCAATGCCATGCAAGACTAACTAGTCAGAACAAAGTCATTTGCATGAACTGGAGTGTTTGCCAAAGATGTCAGTTTCTACATGCCATCTGTGGTTTAATATTGTGAGGATTTGGGCAAAAGAAACTAGATTACCATAGCAATGAATTATTGGTAACTTTCCATTTTATTAATGTTCTTAAATAATGATATTCCCAAAGTTGTAAACAACAAATGATTTTTTATGATAAGATTGTGCAAGTTTCCATGTTTTTGAGTAAAAAATAAAACAATGAATTTCAGATTACAACACTGCAAATTTTAGCATCATAAAAAGTGTTCTGTAAATGATAGTCTCTAATAATAGACATTAGCATTTAGACTATTAATGAAAACAAATATGCTAAATCAAGAATTAACAGATACTAGCATAAATATTAAATTTTAAAGATTATCATTTTCAAAATGGAACTTCAAACATATGAAATATTGAACAAACAGTTAAACTATCTTGACTTTTGTTCCTTGATATACATTATGAAAGTAAAAAGTGTTCACTCATTTTGGTTGCACTGTCAACACAGTATTGAAAACTATCTTCAAGTTGGGCATTAGGAAACATGCTTCATTTAAGGTATTTTCTTCTTTTACCAAGGAAGATATTTTGTAATCTTGAATTTTTATCTTTTTTCTTCATAATTTTTGGTTATAATTAATATTACTTACATGAATTTATTTCCCCCTAGAGCAAGTATTCAATTACTTATAGATAACATGGGTAGGTAGCATAAGAACAGTACAGTGTCTTGATTTCTAAGGAAAGTTCACAGCCACACAGCAAAACATGAGCTGGGAAGAATTAATTTTCTTTTCACTACTTACCATTTTTGAGACATCAGGAATTTACACGGAGGAGCTTATGCAGAAGCACTTTTTAATACTTATTTTAGTTTCAAGAGTGACACTTTTAGCACCAGTTATCTGTGGATACATTCAACATAAGGCAGCAACTGGAAGCAAAACTATCTGAGGGGATTCTCACTGCTGCGTGATCTGCCCTGCCTCTTCTGGTCTTCATTCCAAGAATTTCTGACCTTCGCTTTCAGCTTTGAATGTCAGTTATTTCTTTCTGTTCTCTTATTTGGGCCCATTGATTTCTTTGATCCAGGATAGACTCTACTTCCAAAGTAGCTAAAGTTTACTTTCTGAAGAACTGCAGTAGCTCTCTCTCTCCATGTTCCTGGTTTTTAAGTGCTTTAGGTATTGAGAAAAACATGTATGTATCCTGAGAAAGGAATTACCTCCTGAAATGACATGAACAAATGTCAGAAAGGAATTGCCCCATGAAGTGATATGAATAAATGATTTTTCATTTTTTCTTACTCAACCATGACAGATCTCAATAGAATAGGTTTGAGATAGTGCCTGAGTCTTCAGTTTTTAGGAAAAAATGTGAGAACATTTACTCATATGTGTGTAGAGGGGACATATATGCCTGTTTGTGTGTGCGTGCATGCTCAAATATATATGCATCTGTGTGCATGTTCATGTGAAGGACTAAAGACAACCTCACTTATCACCCTCATTAATTTTCCACTATATTATTTTTTGAGACAAGATCTCTCACTGACCTGAAATTTGCTGATTTGGTTAGACTATCTGTCCAATAAACCTCAGAGCTTGCTGGATTCTCCCGTGTTCACTTCCACACAGTGGGATTACAGACACATACTACTTGTATCTGACATTTTACATAGTAGCCAAAGAATCAAACTCAAGTCCTCACACTTAAGCTACAAACACTTTTTCAATTGAGCTGTCAATCCACTCATCTGAGTGCATTTTTCACAAGTGCCCACTTGATTTTTGTGTTCATCAAAGTTTCACATCACTGGATTCCTCTTAAATATGTATTTTAGATGAAATGTTAATATTTTATTCATAGAGAATCAGTCATTGTTATTAATAACATCACCTTAATAAGAATATAATATATAGCAGCCTTAGTTTGGGGCTGAATGGTAAAGGTAATCCTGAGATGATGTCAATAGGCATAGGACACCGTGGGCACATGTGGAGGGAGTTGACCACTATCTAAAGGAGAAAAGGGTAGTAAAAAGCATCTGTGAGGAAGAAGACTTTAAGCATTAGAAAGTCAAGTGATCTTGCTGCTTTGCCTGAGCATTTTCCCCTAACACGAAAGAAAAGCATATGAGGGGAAAGGTTGAGAATCTGGAGATAGTAACTGCAGGCTGGCAGGTTGGTTGGCAGATAGCTACCCGTATGTACGTAGCTTCAAGTGTCAGGGAAACCAAATGTCTGTTTATGGAAGACACTCATTATGTGACATCAACTTGGAAGTAGAGATAAGGCACTGGGATTCTATTAAAAAGAAGTCTACTCCAAGATGGGTAAAATAAGCTTTTCTTGATAAGGTACCTCTGAAATGTAAGTATTAACCAAATTAACACAGAGCAAGTTAGTCTGGATGGAAAACTTTTTTGGTGCTTTTAACAATATCAGGCCTTTCCAACAATATCAATAAGTGAATTGTTCTATACAAAAGTTGAAATTAATAATAGTATCTCCAGCTTGAAGGATCTAGAATTATACCCATGATATTCAAAGCATAAGCCATAGGGGCAGCAGCACAGTCTCATCTGGAACATGTTATCTGGCAGAACCCAGACTCCCTGAAACCTAGTGATTCATGTTCACATTTAATGAAACACGTGACTATAATGGTCATCAGTTTGAGAAGCAGCGGACCATGGCTTGGTGCATGACAATCAGCTAAAATGCATTTCAAAGATCAAACTACTGGGCCCCATTCCCACAGGCTCTGACTCAGTAAATCTAGGGTGGGGTCAATGAGTTAGCTTTTCTAACAGGATCCAGAAATGAGGCCAATGTTACTGTTCCAGAGGAAAAAATTTCGGACCTGTTAGTGTAGGCAATGAAGACTAAGTTATATCCTTATAGCTTCCTTATGCCTTTCTTTAAAAAAAAATTAGAAGAGGGGCTGGAGAGGTGGCTCAGGGGTTAAGCCTCTGCCTTGCAGGCGGAAGGTCCTGAGTTTGGATCCTAGACTCACTTATAGACGCCGGGCAGAAGCGGGGGCGGCCTGCGTTTCTGGCCCTGGTAGGGCGGAACCTGTGAATCTCAGGGCAGAGTAAACAAGGAGGAAGTGGAAGCGGTCCATGGTAGTTCCCGAATTCGTCCGTGGTTCTACACACACACACACACACACACACACACACACACACACACATATACATGCACACATGCAAAATTGAATAAATAAAAATTTAAAAAAAAATTAGAAGAAACTGTAGCCCAGTCATGTGGCTCTTGATGCCAAAATCTCAGCAATGCTTTATTCTGCCAATTTGTACCAGGGGTCCAATTACAATATAAAGATATTTCCCAAAATGTAATTCCCACTTCCAGACTTCTTATAAACAGATTTTCATCCACCCAGGATAATATTTTAAACACAGAGTGTTGTGATCTTTCACATCACCAATTTTAACTACAGCAGATTAGGCAAGGACAAAGTAAAAGGTTTAAGTACAATAGGTTATATGTGTATTAGGCTGTCTATGGGCATAGTTGTTAAGAGAGACATATTGAAGCAGTGCTCTAGAAAAACAATGAAAATGGGTGACTAATTGGAATTATTGTATATCCCTTCTTCTAGAAAATTAAATTGATGGTAGGGGACAGGCTAAAGTACAAAAATTGAGAATGTAGCTGAGTAGAATATAGAAAGTTAAAACTGATGAAGAAGAACAAAAGATACAGCTTGGAAAAATTAATCTAGACAAAATTCAGATGATGGGCTGTATAAGTGTGAATTCACCAGAACTGATTTTGAGAGTTGTCCCATTTATATCTTTAAGTATGATTCTACAGGTCTCAAACATGGTAAGAACATGTTCTTAAAGTGATGGAATGCTCCTGAGTCCAAATGGAGTTTTCTTTTTTGCTTTTCTATTTTCATGTGTATATGTATATGGGGTGCATGTGTGTGTGTGTATGTGTATCTGATTGTTTGCATATGTGTGCTTACATGCATGTATATGACTTCATGTGCATGCGTGTGCATGTGCTTATGGAGATACATGCTGATAATGAGACTACTTGATTGCTTGTCCACCTAGAGTTCATCAGCTGGTTTGGATAACTACTTTGCTCTGGGGATTCCTAGTCTGCCTCCTCAGTCTGGAATTACAAGTGGGCCACCACATCCACCCAACCTTCTTCATGGGATCCAAGGACCCAAATTCAAGTTTTCTTCCTTATAAGATAAGCTCTTTGGTCAATGAGACATCTCCCAGCCCACAACCAAGCTTTAATGAGTATATTCCTTTCTGTGGTCTCTAATGTATTCATTTACTAGCTTTCAGTTTTTAGCAGTCGATAAAGTTCCACTTCTTGGTTAGATGATATATGACCTGGGATATAAAAGACATACAAACATATAGATATAAATGGGCAAATAACAGATATGTAAATTATTTGAATGCCAAATAAAGCAATGATTGTTAAATTGTAGCAAAACGTGCAGATCTCAATACTGCCAATACCAGCAATGAGAACCACCTCACAGTCCTGGGCCTGAAAAAGCAAGAGACTGGTCATGTCGTTAACAGCATCCAAAGAGAGAAGCTGGATAGAGAAGACTGGTGAACAGGAAATGTGTGGGTCACTACTGATGTCTGGCAAGGAGACTGAGAAAGATGTAGATATTAACATCTCTGAGAATCTAGCTAAATTACTAACGAGAATTAAAATTTTAGGAAATTAGCCATAGTGATTTTGACAAGCTTGTGTTTCTCAATAAGAAGCAGTGAAGAATAAAACCATGACAGTTATGATAAAGATCAATTGCAAGAACATCTGGTGGCAAAAGGTTCAAATCTGTGCACTCTCAGGACAACCACTGCAAAATCTCAGAGTGAAATAAAGAATCTCAAGGCAAAGACACAGAAAATCAGTTTGCTGGGCCAAAATAGGTGACAGAAACAAAGACTAACTAACAGAACACTCACAACCAATACTTAAAAGGTCACATATTTGCGCAGAGGGAAAGATGAGAATGAAATGTAAGATAAGATAAATGGTAAGTGTAAATAAGTATACTATAAGAGCTATTTGTATTTCATTAGTAAACATAAACATAGAAAACTGTACATTTAGATGCTTCTTATCAAATGGACCATATGCTCAGCCTAAAACACTTGTGGCTGGAGAGAATATGACTGTAGTTACTTTGTCTGTACATGCCTGAATGCTGATTATAAACTTTCAAGGTAACTTGGTGTGGACAATACCATGCATAACATTCTGGCAAAGACAGAGTGAACAGCATCAGAGTTGTTGAGCTTACTGTCAAGACTGGAGGTTGACTTAAATTTTCTTTCCAAAGAGAAATAGTTAGCCTATCATTTCCACAGGAGTGAAGAGGTATTTTGTGGACATCATCTTGAGACACAGAATTCATTCATGATATTTAGTAAAATATCTTTGGCTTTTCTTCTTTGAGGCATTCAGTAGCTTTTCAGGATTGGAACTCTTGACTCCAATAATGGAATCATGAGACAAGGTCTGGCCATTGAGCTATGGTGAAAAACAAAGAATGAAATTGAGTTGTTCATATTAACTTTGTATCCAGACCCATCATCAGAATAATCCAGAATAAATAGTTACCATGATTCACAGCAGACAGAAACTCTGGGTGAAAGAATACTCAGTAATGTTCAGATTGTGTGACATTTTGGAGATGGTCTATTATACTGTATTTTAGCTTTCCCAATTTATGAAATAACAGACATTAACTTTGTGGATAAGTACAGTTGGAGTTGAATACCCTTTTTTTAGATTGTAGCACAATTCACTTTTAAGTATGTAATAGAGACATAGATTTAATTTTGTGAACAAGTTTACATGAGAAACTTACAGCTGTTACTGTCTCTAACCTTACAATTTGATGTTTTGAATAAACTTGTCATATGGTTAAACACAGTTTGTCTCATAATATTTCATAATACAAAAGGCGTAATACAAATCATTGTGGGCATTTTTATGTGGACATCAGCACTGAATGTGTATGACTTGAGCTGCTTGTCTGTTTCTTGTGAGATAACCCTCGCCAAGAAATGTTTACTCACACTGAGTCAAAAGAAAAGCATGTTTCATCTTCCCCAGCTAGAATAAAGATGAAATAGATTTCTATCCAAACCAGAGCTCTGAAAGCTATGCTACTGCTTCATCTCTATTCATGAGAACCTTAGGGACAAGCTCTAGAAAGAAAGTTTTCTTCATGCTATCTTCATTAATCCTGAGAAACTGGTTTGGATGCAGGGCAGAATAAATAGCGTTTCAAATACCACTTCTGAGAGTGGGGAGTGAAGGAAGGTTTTATTTCTACATGAATTCATACTTTATATATTTTCTATTAGAGTCAGATGTATCATTGCATTTGATTAATGTGTATAGTATTGAAATGTGAAATGCAGTTTGTTTTTGCAAATAATGACTCAAAAACAATGAATACTTGTAAAGAATTGATACATCTGACTCTAATAGAAAATATATAAAGTATGAATACAATCAGCATCAGATACCTGTAATTTAAAATTTTACTACATAAAGCACCAAATAACAAAAAATGAAAGACATTTAAATTTACTAAATTGGAAGATTGTGATATGTTCTCAATTAAAATTTAAAATGCAAATTTTAGGTTATTTGGATATAGTTCAATGAAACTTCATGAATGTTATATGTGTGTGAATATATACAATTATACAATGTGTATGTAATGTTTAAGATATTTTCATCTTCAGGGATAAAGGGCAGCAGCTGTTTGGTGTCTGTGTACAGATTTTTTAAACACTTCTTAAAGTTTTACTTATAACATGTCAATCTTTGCAATTTAAAGAGAGAAAAAAGATAATATAAATAGCTAGAAAGAACATTAGCATGAAGGAATCAGTTGAAAGAAAAAACTCCCTTCCATGTCTGGGGAGTATACTTGTTACTTTGTTTTTCTTCTTTTTAAAATTTTATTAATTTATGTATTTTAAATAAATTTCTCCATGTCTTCTAGTCTAGTGTCTAATGCCCAGTATAGTCAAGGATGACCTTGAACTTTTGATCTTCTGGCCTTTACATTCCTAGGACTAGAATTATAGCGTGAACTACCATGCTGTTTAATAGAAGTCTTGGAATTAAGCCTAGGACATTGTGTATACCACGCAAGCATTCTAGTACTATATCCCACTCCCTTTCATATTTTTTGAGATAGGGCTCTAGTGGCCTGAAAAGCACTATTAAAACCCAGACTAGTTGAATACTCTTAGCAATCTTCCGGTCTCATTCTCCAATATTCTGACCTTATAAGTATGACCCACCATGAATGCCTAGTTTAATTGTTATTTGTATGATAGAATATGACTGTAGTGCCCAGGCTGTTACTTTCCTTTGTTTCTAACAGGCAAAATTAAAGTCATTTACAATATTATCAAGCTAAACAGAATTCTATAAATTACAGTTTTAAAATCCACAATTACTTTTGATTGTGAATATACCAAAAGTCCATATATGATACAATTTTCACATTTGAAATCATTCAATGCTTTTAAATTTGATAATGTTCAATTATAAACAGAATATATTATCTTTGATCATTTAAGCTTTGATGAAAATTTTATTTTGCTTAGTCTCTCTGTAAACCATGAGTGATCAGAATTTTTACCCTTTAGAAGAACACTTTGTGTTATGAATGTTTTGGAAAATGATTCAACTGTTTAAATATCAATAATGGATTTTCTTCAGCTTTGCTTTCTTTGGGTTCAAGTGAACACTTAATTTGTGCATTAGAATTCTGAATAACATAATTACCAGCACAATTATAGACGACTGTGGCAATTATTTGCAAGGCAGAAACAAGGTCAGCACACATGGTACAGAAAATATCAGCGCAGAAGGTGTGGGAGTAGATGTGCTCAGCAGTCAAGAAACTATGTACATATTTGTTTATGATGTTTTGTATTCATTTATTTGTAATCTTTTTCTTTTGAGAAATGGCTGTTTCAAGCCTACTGTGTTCCATATAGTGCTAGGCTAGACCTTTGTCTTATATAGATGTCATGCCCCTGTCTTACAGAGTTTTAAAGAATGAATTAAATATTGCTAAGACTCTCTCAGCTGACTTCAATTTGACTCATAATCCCAATTCTTTGTTGCTTTTTATTAATCTAAAAACTTGTTGGCTTCATCACCTGCCATACATGGACATAGTATGTAGCACATAATACACAGCACAACACCATGTTGAAAAAATATCTATTTTTGTGTATGTGTATGTTGCATGTTCATGGGTTTATGCATAAGAATGCATGTATGCTGTGGCATGTGTGTAGAAGTCAGAGGACAATCTAAGGTATTGGTCTCACCTTTTACCTTGCTTGAGACAGAGCCTGTCTTGTCATTTGCTGCTCTAATGTATTCTAGAGGGTGGCTTGCCCACTTTCTGGGGGCTTCTCTTGTCTCCACTTCCCAGCATACAGTAGAGATGTTAGGTTAGGATTCCAGGCACAAACGACCCTACTTGATTTTACTTTTTTACATGGATTCTGGGCATCCAAACTTGGACTTTTCAGATAACTTGTTCCTTCTGAGCAATCTCCTTGGGTTGAGTTTGTTCTTTTTTTAATATATACATTAAAAATTATATACATATAAATAAATTATATATATAATTTATTTAGTGTGTGTATGTGTGTGTGTGTGTGTATTTATCAGAGGGCTCTGTATGTCTCTGTGGGGACAAAGGGTGACTTTGGGACTCATCCTGGATTGCTTCTACCTCCTTTTCAGTTCACTTTGGGGTTTCCCAGGCTCTGCCCACCAGGGCTGAAGTACAGGCTGCCACTGGTTCCATCTGGCGTTTTTGTGTGGCACCTGGGATTGGAACTCAGGATCTTTTGTTTCTGAGTCAGAGCCTTAACTCCTGAGCCATCTCTCCAACCCTCGAGTTTATTCTTAATATCAATTATGTTAAAGGTATGTGTTACCATAAGTATGTGATTTAAGTACTCATGATTTAATTACCTAATTCAGTTGGCTATAACTTGAAGAAAAATGTAATACAGATACAAATCAAAACTGTTCTTTTGGATCCTACATTATTTATCTGGAACCTCAGAGGGAGGTTTGGTGTTCCCATAAAGGGATGCTCCAGGTGATGGGAGGGAGAGAGGAGGAGGCACTGGGAGAGGGGAATGGAGGGGGGAGATGAAAGGAAGAGGGTAAAGGGAGAAAGTGTAATGGGGGATAACTGGAGAGAGGAGGGGGAGAGAGGACGGTGGTATCTACTGAGCTTGTATGATTAGGAAAATAATAAAAGGTGGGAGAAAAAAACCAAAAACTATTCTTTGGAATAACTGGTCTGTAGAAAAGAATATTTCAAAGCGTTGGTTATTTGAAAATATGTTTAGCTGGATTTTGAGTTAAATTGGAATCGTAAAAGATTAGATGGGATGGCAAATGCATGTAATCCCAGATCTTCAAAGTTAGAGGCTAGAAGACTGCGAGTTTAAGGTGAATCTGTGTTGCATAGCAATTACCCTGTCTCCAAAAATAAAAATAAACAAAATTAATGGAGTAGATATAAAATTGTGGATTTTAAATTTTGAAGGCATTTGTCTTTGTTCTTCCAGCACTCACTATCTCAAATTTGAGACAATATATTCGGATGCCTTGATTCATTTTTCAAAACTGTTTATGAAAATTTATTTTGTGTATTATTTTCAAATGAATCTTTAATCTTTTAACTTCTATTGCATTTTAAATATTCCTATTGAATTTTTTATTTCAGAGATCTTGCCATGTTGGCTAAATATGCATTTTAAGTATCAAGTGCACATTGGTTCCTGTGTCCTTAGAAGTACAATATTGTCTTCTTCACATGAGGTTAGCTTGATTCCTCCATCCTTTCTTCTTTTCATGCACCCTTTCCTCCTTCTGCCCCTTTCTTCTTACATGTCCCCTTCTTTTCGTTTTGTCTTTCTTACTCATTTCTTTCTGAAGTTTTTTCTCTTCTGCACATTGACATCATCTCTGTTTCCATTTTGTTCACACCCTTTTTTTTTCAAATTAAAGTCTTTATAAGTGCATGATGATGCCGTGGCTCTTAATTATAATTAATACAAAGTACTTATAAGTTAGGTATCATCTTTTTCATTAAGCTTGCTCTTGTGGGCTGATGAACTTACGACAAGTGAAAACTATCAGTGCATAAGTACAAGTGTTATCTTTGGAGTTTGACTATTCGCTCAATAGTCAAAAATAATTCCTGATGGAAGAGTTGTGTTTGAAACCTGTCTGTGATCATTCTTGTTACAAGTGAAGAGTAGCTAACAGCCTGAATATATAGTAAATAGTTTTTTTTATTAGTCTCCCCTTTTTGTGTACTGAGTCTGATTTAATGCCTGAATTCTTTCAGACTTAAGGCTGAAATTCAAACTCTCTATTGTAGCATCTCCCCAATCAAGTTATTCCTTTTTTCCACTTAGAATGGATGACTGACAAATGCCTAACAATCAATTTTATGACCTCTGTGAATACTAAGCACAATTATTTTTGTGTGATTCTGCCTCAATAAAAAAATAAAACTAAATATTATATTTCTTGGTGATGTTTTCAGAAAGGCCAATAAAATCTAGGTACGCATTTAAGTTTTGATCACAAAATAAACTAAAACCTTTTTTGAGGGCCCCTAATGGTGTCAGAAGTCTTCAGCAATGTGCTCATTATACCTACAGTGTAAGCTGCCCTGAGTCATCTGTCTTCCTGAACTACAGAAGAAAATCTGGATATATGATTGCTACAGTTTTGTCAAAACTCCTAACAAATCCTTTTTCTTTTGGTTCCACTTCTCATGCCTCTGTATTCACAGGACATGAAACCTTGGCTTCCAAACTTCTGGTGATGCAGAGGATTAATTCTACCAACTTTACCTATAAGGCTGAAAATTCTCAATTCTCTTCTCAGAAATTTTCTACTTCACCTTTCCTCGATCACCTTTCCCATGGTCTAGAATTCATTAATATGTGTCACCATCTGCCATCACTTCTTTTGCTCGTTTTCTTTATTTTCATCACTATACTTTGATTTTTGACACTGCAAAGAGGACATAAATGCTTTTACACAATTAAGCTGTATTCCCTGAATGTCAGCTGTAGCTGAAAACAATTTGATCTGATTATTGTCTCCAAAGATGGGCAACTGGCATATTGAGAGAGGGATATCTTCTCTGGTTAGATGGTCTAGAGAAGAGAAAAGTCCAGTGTATTCAAAGTTTATCTTGTGTTATTTTTAAATTTTTTTTTAGTTTTACAAGGAAATCGAGTACTAATCCCTGCTTCCTCCATCCTTCCTTCTTCCCATCTCCCTCCCTTACCCTCATCAATCCATTCCACTCCCTCCCATCCTCCTGCCTGACTACTTCTATGAACCTCAGGGTTCCCTTTTATGTTTTAATGCACATCTTATTCCTACCTTCCACCAAAAGCAGAGCTTCTCATGGATCGCAATGAATGAATCATCTCTCACTGTATCTGTGGACACTGTAACTTTTCCATGCTTTTTCTCCCGAGTAAGTTGATTTAAAATAAAAGATTTCCTCCTTAATTTTCAAATTATAAATGTATGCTTTTGTAAAAATTTTGTTACAATTTTTATAGTTTATTGGAAGAGAGATAAGACCAAAGGCCATATCTTAATCAAGTAATTTTAAACTTGAAGTTCCTACATAAAATTTCAAAGTAGGATAATTAAAGGTAAAGAAAAATGAATGCAATTCATCAACTTTCATCTCAGAAAAGTAGGAGCTTATATTATTGTATGCATGTGGTATGTACATAAAGATGAGCTAAATTAACTCAGAATTTGGAAATGAATTCAATCTCTGAGAGTATAACATGGAAATAGTCATAAAACTTTGTTCTCTATGAAAGTATGGTGATGTACACTTATTTTAATGAGAAATGAGTAGGCATTAAATATGCACAACCACATGGCCAATACAGTCAATGAAAAAGGAATAATAAAACTAAAAGGGGAATAATAAGAAAGTTCTTTAAAAAACTTCTGCAGAGAGGAATTTGAAAGAATCAGGGAACTGTGTTGTGCTTCCATCAAGGAAGGAAAGAAACTGAAAATTTTCTCTGCCTTCAAGCAACATGCTATTGAATGTTAAATATAATGATAGATTCCTAGAAAGGAAATTTTATCTTAGAAGAGTATAGTTACATTTCTGAAACTACTGACAAGGAAATTTCTTATTCTTATGGGTTGAACTCAAATTGATTAAGAACACCTGTCACAACATTTTACTTGCAATACTTTTTTTATGCAATGCATATTTTCTCCTACAAAAATTAAACACAGCATTATATTCTAGAGGCAAGTAAAATGTCAGTGAACTCTAGAAATGCAAAAACCAAGGCGAAACATGATAAAGAACAAATAAAATTGAAACAAAGGTTAGTATATAGTACATATCAATCCTACTATATCAATATTTGTTTTAAATATGAATGGCCAAAATGTATCAATACAATAATTTCAGAATGGAATTCTGAACAAAATAGAATTCAGTTATATGTGTCTACTGGAAAACCATGTTAAAGATAAAGTTTAAACTAAGATAAAGGAAAAGATGGAAAATACCTTATGTTAGCACTAAGCAAAAGAAAAATGAGATAAATGTATTAATTCTAAATACAAAACAAGAAGCTATCAGTGACCATGAGAAACATTTAAAAATGAAAGAATAGATTCTCTAAAATTAAAAAAATGCCATTGACATGCACCTAACAAGAACATCAAGACATGTAAGGTAAAAATTGATAAAATAAAAATATAATGTGTAATTTCATTACCATTGTTAGAGACCTCAACTCCTCCTTTTGATACTTGATACAAGTGTAATCACTTTCCTCTCAATAATATCTATATATTATTCCTTCTATATCATCCATTTCCTGAATGTAATAGTGGAAGATACTTTCTTCTCAAGATTTTAATATTCACCAAAATATGTCAAATTCTGGGTCCTAAAACTGAACTTTATAAGTTCAAAGAATATATAAATCATAAAAATAGATATGAGGAGTCCTCAATACTTTTAGTCAGTTTGGGCTAACCCCATGTAAGGTGCTTTAAACAAGTATTTTTATTTCCCAGTTTCTTGTCTGATAATTCCAAGATTATTGTAATGTTGAAGAACAACTTCATGCTTTCAAGGTCAATTATTTTAAGTTATAACTGTGTGTGTGTGTGTGTGTGTGTGTGTGTGCACGTGTGTGTGTGTGCACGTGGAGGCCACAGAAGTGTTTCAGATATCTTTTACCATCATTGTCAGTCTTATTATTTTGAGTCAGCTACAATAAAACAACGTTTCCCCAGGAGCAGCAGATCTTGCTCTCAGATCTTGGTCTCTGTTACCATTCAAGCAGTAATGGTACCAGAAATCTTTAGAGAAATGTGTTTTTAAAGATGTGATACAGGATACATGAGGTCATCCTGGAACAGCTTGTTAGTGTCAAGTTAAGGAAGTGCTACCACAATATGTGAATATGTTTAAGGTTCAGCAGAGCCAACTAAAAATCACAAACATCTAAGTGACAAATACTTGAGCAGTGAAACCAAGCATTGGATTATAATAAATATTCATGAATAAACAGATGTGAGTAGATATAGAATAGATAAACCTCTGATGCAGAAGAATTACCAAGGTTCAGTGCTCAAGGGTTAGCTAAACCCTTTAGTGATATTTCTGAGAACAATACTGTTCTCGGAACAGTACATATCTTTGTTATTATATTTATTTGGAAATTACGTTGTAAATAAATAATAACTCTGTATATAAATTATACAAATTGTCAAGTTATCAATAATGTTGATTTTTCCTATATCAACCTGGTCAGTTGCAAGCTTTCTCTGTTTATTTAAACACTAAATGTGAGTGTTTTGAAGGTATATAATAGATATAAACCTCAATGAGTTTACTTTGTTTAAAAAAATTAGTGGCTTCACTAGATAATTTAACTGTGTCTTAATCACTAAGATGAAAACTTTATAAATACAGGTGAGATTTTGGCAAAAGATAGTAATTCTGTCAGTGACTCTCAGTCCTCTCTGTGACTGCAAGGAGGTCCTTCCTGAAAGTCTGCCCTATGGATTTTGGGCTTGTTTAGCCAGCTACCACAGTCACATAAGTTGTTTCCTTTAAATAACTTTCTTAACACGTAGCTACCAATGACAGTTGATTTGTTTTTAAAGTAACATAATAGTGGGGAAATCTGACATAAACGACCTTAAAGTCCAAAAGCAATAAACTATGATGATTGCATATTCTTCTTCTAAATTCACAACAACACTCAAGTCCTGAGAAAATTTCCCAGGAATCCACTAAAGAATATTTTGCACACTACCTGAGCAGTTTTTGTCAAAGCTCTGAAGGTCATTGGAGGTAAGAAAAGACAAAGGAGCTACCACAGCCAGGAACAAACAAATGAGATGTGATAACTAAATTATATGGACATTTACAGAAAGGCTAAAGACATTTGAATAAAGTGTAATGTTCAGTTTATGATAAAGTAAGAATGGTTGGTTCAGTGTTGTAGCAAGTGTATATTGTTAAAGAAGAAATTGGTAATAGTATAAGCCATTATTAACAATCTGGTACTTTTTCTTACATTATTTTTGCTTAAAGTTTCATCTGTGAACACAGTAAATTTATAAGATTTTCACACCCCAATCCCCAATTTTGTCCCCTCTCTTATTCCCGTTACAACATTCTTTCCCCAGCCAATATCCCTTCTGTCTTTATCCATTTTCAAATGTGTGACTCACTGAGTTTCATCTGGATTGCCTTTGATGGCACGTGCCTGAGCACTTGCTGGAGCATGAATCATGTATTAGTGAGCCATCTTCCTCCCCCTCCCATCAGTATTAACCTTCAAAAATTTGTCAGAGAAGTGTGGGACCTCCTGACATCTCTCCCCTTCCATTTATATAGCTCCAATCTTTTAAATATGTAATCTGAATGTCTTTATCATTTTCCTAATGTCTATGTTTGTATTACCTATGGGTAGGCACACATGTTTGCTGGCATATGTGTACATGAGTACATGTAGAGGCCCAAAAGGGATAATGGGAATCATCCTATATTACTCTTTCTGGTTACTGTAAAAAGTTTGCCAATAGGCTTAGTCTGGCTAGTCATCTTTCCCTGGGAATTCCAGATTCTGTTTGGTGGGACTAGAATTACAGGTGGGTCACTGTGCCTGACCACATTTTATATGGAATTTCAGGATCAAAACTCTGGTCTTTTTGTTTGTGTCATAAGTAATTTAACCATCAAGCCACCTCTGTAACCCTAGTATGTCCTCGACTTTTAAAATAAAAATATAAAATCATTAGTTCTGTTAAATAGAACAGAATATTCACAGAAACATCAACTCCCTTCACTTCTGTTCCATTTCCCCAAAGAAAAAGAGGTAGTAATTCACAATAAAATAGGTTGGCAATTTTTGTACTTAATTGAATAACACATTAGGAATTTTTTTATTTATTTCTATTCAGCACCAGGTAAGTGAAGTTCATACCGTTACAAGCAGCTGTATTTCATAACTACATTCACTTGTATAAGTTCACAGCAATTACTTTATCAGTTCTGTTATATAAGGGAATTTGGAATGTGGCAGGATTTGAGGACTTCAAATGGTACTTATGAAGATTTCATTATGTATCTGTTACTGAATATGTATATACTTTTGTTGGCAACACACCCAGAATATTGTGCATATCTTAGATATCATACATAGTCAACTTCAGGAGAGTGTCAGACAGATGTCAAATGTGCTGTGCCAGCTTACAGGTCCCCCAGCAGGGCACGACTCTTGGTTTTACAGCCTGTCACCACTTGGAATTTTCTATTTTGCTTATTTTATTGTTGATTCCTTTCATCCAGTTTCTTGGGAGTGTACTGGTATGACAGTGTGGTTTGCATTTGTGCTTTGATGACTAGCAGGGCAAAACATGCTCCTATTTCATGACTTATCTTGGCCATTTGGATATTCTTATCTGTGAAATGGCTATTTAAACCTTTGCCCATTCTTTTTCTCTCAAGTTATCCTTCCAATTCTTATCATCTCTCATTTTATAAGTGTTCATTTATATATTTGTGTGTTTTACAAATTTTGGAAATAAAGCTTTTGTTCAGTTTTGCTCTAAGCCTGTTATGAAGGTTTCCTTTCTATTCTCTTCATGCCTTTGGATGAACATGCAACTTAGTCATGGCATATTCCGATTTATCAACATTTTATCTTTTAGATAGAGCCTAGTGATGTGGAAGGACACAAGTATAGAAATAAGTTATCTTGAGCCATCTTTACCTCCTTAGTAAACATTTATTATCCACCTCTATATTGGCCTAGCATTCTTGAAACTCTTAAATAAATCCTTTGTAATACATAAGCACACCCCTGGTTTTCACCAACCAAAAGGTTGAGAATGTAATCTAAAGTATAATCTAAGCCATATAGCAGAGATTTTCTTGCTTTTCTATAACCCACCTACATGATGTTTCTACCAATGTATTTGAAAGTTTCCTTAATTTCTGATATTAAACCATACACATGTTCTATGATTATAAAACTTCAAATAACCACTATCTCAGTGGAACACATGGTATTTGGGGAATCTGAGTCTGTTATCAGGACATGGTCACTCCTGTTTGACCAGAATAAACTTCCTCATAATCCATTTGAAGAAAGAGTTGTTAATTTTCATCTATAAACATGAAATTTCCTTTTACTGAAAATTTCCCTCAAACAGAAAATCTAGTATCTTAACGTAATTATTACAAACTACTCAAACCACTCAACATTCTATTTACAACCTTTCAAGTTATGGTATTTCACCTCAAACTTATGACTTCCTATTTCACCACTGCTTCATATTAGTTCCTTTTAGAACCAATAAATCTTTCTGGGTTACAAAAGCTTAACTCAACCAACCATGACTCCCATGTTTTTTAGATGCTTTATGAAAAAATTATATTGCAGAATCAATGGATTCACAGTCAGAAACATGAGTAAAGAACCTTCATAGTTTGATTCTCAGTCATGGTACCGAAATTCCTTTTCCTGAACCAGAATGTCTCCCTCACACGCAGGACAGAAATGAAAGCTCTTGCAGATCAGAGGTGACTTTCCAGCCAGCTGGAGAGTGGTTCAGACATTATTATCATTGTGGAGAAATCTGTAAACAAACTCAAAATATCTGGCAAATGAAAGATATTTCCAACTTGAAATATGAAAGATAAGAGATGTTCTTTTTTGTATTTCTTTTTGCTTTATTGTATTGCATTTCTAGGAAATCACACTGAAAATATGTTTTTTAGTCTTAAAACTTGAAGGCATTTAACAGATGCTATTCTTAAGGGAGATAAAAGTGAATCAAGAAATGTGCTGAGTATATCATGGGCAGAACCCTTCTAAGAATGCTGGAAGAGGACATTATTATGACAGAGTCAATGTAGATTTAATCTTGCACTGTTTTCTCCTGCTACTAATATCATGCACCAGGTAAAAAGACTCTATTCAAAACTGGACAATGCAGAAATAAATTTAAGCAATTCATTATTAGTTCTGTGATATAGCTCTGTTCTTACATTTTTAGTACTTCCAAACACCAACAATATATAAAGACTGCATGTAATCTAAATATATATCAATAACTTGATTATACTTTTCTGCATTTGTAAATTTTCTTTTGCTTTTATGACATGGTAGTTACACTTAAAATGAAAATCTGTTCTTATTTTGTTTGTACGCAAGACGATTTTGTCAATTATTCTTTGATTCCTTTGTTAACCAAGTGTGTTATTTATTTGAGCCATTTGTCATATTGGCCCTTATTCAAATACACTGTTTCCATAATATGTTGTTGCTACTTTGCTCATCTGGTACTACAATTCAGTTGACTTGACAATACCTAGCTAATAATAGAGGTTTCTGGTTGCTTAATCATTGAAGGTCTTCTGGGCACTGAGTTTTTGTTTGGATCTAGTTGCATGTGAGATTAAGGATGTATCCAGCTGTGAAGACTGCTTCCAGTTTTCTCCTTTCCTCAACCCTCTTCTTTGCTTGCCTTGGCAGGTCATGGATGCCTGGAGACCTGTTTGTTTGTCAGTGATAGTACAGTTTCCAGGGAACAGAAAGGATTTGGGTCCTTCTTCATACTTTATCAGAGGAGGACTAAAGGAGACAGAAGAGGAAATCTTGACTCTCGCCACTTGTTAATGAAGAAAATATTTTCTTTGTCTAAGGGGACATGTGTTTTGGGTCCTTCTCATTTGGAACAGGTACAAGACATTTAAATTCCATTTAATCTGTCGAGTGGTTGGGATAGTAACCATCTGTGGTGGCTTGGCTGTAACTGTTAAAGTATACTAGATGCTTTGTCTTCTTTCCCAGAGACACATTTGTGGTCTGAGTCATGCTTACCAGCTTAACCTAGAAGTGTGAATCTCATGAATGATAGAGAATAATCTTCAGAAGCTCACTGAAAATGTCCTACTCAAAACAAGAAAGATGAACCATGTTTCTGGAGTTCAGGAATTCTTTGTTCCTGTGCATTCTATGTGCTGATTCATTCAAAGGAAATGTGTAGGCATTTACTCCCTTTATAATGTTGAGTGCCAGGGGAGACTGGGTTAGAGGCTGAGGACTAAGTGTGCTCATATGCTTCTGTTATTCTATGGCGACTTTTGTGGGAAATAGTTACAGAAACAAAGTAAAAAAAAGAAGATTCCCAATCTGAATTTTTCTTTTTGTAACAAGCTTTTGTCCATTTTTTTCTGTTTTGTAGAAAATACATATTTTTCTCTGCAAAAAGGCAGCTGTCAAGAGGCCCAAGATGACTCCTTTTTGTTCCTAGTATCCATGAGAGCCAGACATTAGAGTGGAACCAATAATTCAATTCTCAGTTACTGGAAACTGGATTCTGAAACCTCTTTGCAACTTATAAATTGTCCTTATACTGAGATAAGTAAGAACAACTGACATGAATGTCAGAAGTGTGCGTCATTATAACCTTACAGTTTCTAAAGTATAGGCTTTGTTTCTCCAATCTTAATTTTCCAAATGAAGATGAATATCATATCTATTAAGGTAAAGATGAAGTGACATTGTAAATAAACTTCAGAAAATCATTCATTTGCTCTACATTAAGTGCCATTAAATTCTAGGCCCAGAGCTCAGTACTTGGGAAAAACCAGAGAATAGTAGAATCTAAAAACCATATTCTTATTGTTTTCTCAATCCAACATGTTTCTTGAGATAATTTTAGCCCTTTCTTTAAAAGTGAAATAAATATGTTTTTAGTTAACAGATGAAACAATTGGGGAAATTACTTAATCAGACAGTCAGTACTGCACAGCATATGGCTGTGGTGGCCCACTCTACCTGTCCATAATATGGAGGAGCAATGTACAGACAGGAGGATGGATGGATGGTGGTGGATGAGTAGAATTCATTTTTTATATCTCAGTCCCATACTTTCTGCAAAAATGCTTCACGATCTCCAATCCTGCAAAGCTGTCACCAAACCCTGACAACAAAGAACTTAAGCCTTTACTGTTTATTCTCTATGCAAGAGTATTTTCATATCTCTAGGAGGCCAATAAGTTCCTAGGGCAGAAATTTTCTATGCTCAGTCCCACAATAGACTGGACATACACTTGTCTGCCCTATGGAAGGGCACAAATAATAGTCTTTCATATTGTGTATATGAGTAACAGCTTTCTGATTCATATACATTTTTGTAAGATGTCTTTTGGTTAGTAAAATGAATACGGAAGAGACATCTGTTTTCAATGATGATCTTTATTTCAATAAAAATATCAGCTTACAAAGACCATTATTATAATATATTGTCTCTGCCATCACAGCGTGTTATGTCTATGACATGATAACTAATCCAAGGTCATTGTGTATGTGTGTGTGTGTGTGTGTGTGTGTGTGTGTGTGTGCGCGCGCGCCAGAGGACGACCTTGGTTATCATTTTTCAGATGCATGCCATTCACATATTTTTAAAGGCAGATTCTTCACTGCCTTAGTACTCATCAAGCTGACTATGCTGGTTGGACAGTGAACCCCAAATATCCATGTAGCCTTATTTCCCCAGAACTGACATTGCAAGGCAAAGCCAACACACCTAGATTTCTTGACGTGAATTCTGGGAATCAGACTTGGTTCCTTGTGTAAACAACTCAACTATTTCACTGATCCTCCTCAAGGTCACTTTGAGAATAAGACAGAAGTTCAGTTCTTGGAGATTTTACCTCCAAATACATGACAAGTCCCCAATGCTCATTTGAGCCACACAGCCTGGCTTCTTGGTACTCACAGATAAACAATGGTGAGCAGTTAAATGGAAGGGATATAAATACTTCACTCTTTTTTTAAAAAAAATCCTGGAATGCAGTCAGAAAATATTTAATTAAAAGGTTACAAAGAAAAATTTAAACTATGGTTTCAACATCAGACATAGCACTGTGATGGAAACAAAGAAGCAATACAACTACAGCCTGACAAAGAAAAATCTGTTCAGTTTGGATTCAATAAAAAGCATCTTTGCAGAAGATCTGACCATAAATAGTGCAAACATATTGTGTATATTTGCTCAGCTGTCTTGCAACACCTTTAAGGACTTAGGCTGACTACATCACTTTCTGGTACAAAGGTGGGTAGATATAAAGGAATCAAATACAGAACAGAGGTTAGATAGGAATTGCTTGGCAGATTTAGTGAAAACATTTATACACCCTTTTCTTCTGCTCACCCTTCAATTTAAAAATAGAATAGAATTGAACATTTTAATATGCCACCCCATGTGCTTTTATATTGACAGTGAGGTTTTCAATACCTTCTGAAAACAAAACTCCCAGAACTCTACTGTTTCCATGACAACTGCATTTTGAGAAGGTAAAGCTTCCAGTTTGATAGAGCTAAAAGGCTCTATTAAAGTCAGGTTTCAATGATGCTAAATCTGTGGTGTCAGGAGGTGTCGATGAAACATTGAGGTGTCAATGAAACACTCGAGGTTTAACTTAGTTCTGTTCAGCATTTATTTTTCTTTATAATATGTTTCCAATATCAATATAAGTTATTAAAATAGTAATAATTATTCTATGGTCTAATTCCATATGATATTGACATTAAAATTATATGGACTAAAACTGTAATCCAATGTCATCCTTGAAGAAATATTAGAATCAGCACTGAGATGTGCTATTTTGTTTTTTAAATTTGAATTGATTATAATTACAATGAATTTTTGTTGCTTCCCCATTATCTTATTTCATCCTCCTCCTCCCACTGAGAGTGTTCATCCTCCTATCAATCTTTTCACCTACCCTTTATTTCCTCCTGTATTCCAGTGAAGTCTCAATAAAAGCTGCCTGTTCTTGCATGTTTCTGGGTAGACACTGCATCATAGGCAGTGCTTCTATAGGAATCCCACTAACACATAAGAGACCACTTCTTCTGGTAAGTTTTAACCAGTAATGGTCACTCTTGAAGAGGTACAGCCACCTGAATTCTCCTTCATTCATTGTACCATGATGCTGGTTCAAATTTGCATAGATTTTGTTCATGTAAACTTAATTACAGTACATTCACAGTTATATTGGGGGCATTGTTTGGTATTGTTCCTCCCCCTGATTCTAATATTCTTTCTGTCCTCTCTGTGGAGTGCTCTGGGCTTTGGGGCAGGGAGATTGAAGGGCTTTGGATGTCCTGTTTGAAGTTGAATATTCATCAGTCATTTACTTTTTTCCCCCAAATCAGACATGATTCACTGCACTGACAAATTTCCACTGTGAAAAGTCTTCTTGAATGTAGTCTGATCTGCACTACTCTATGGCCTGCAAGATAAAAGGTTTAAAAGGTGGTTTGTTGCCATGTCACTAAGCATGACAATAGTTATGGATTCTCCTCTTTGACCTTGACTTCCCTATCCAAGGACTGTCAGAGAGGTTTACTGATAGTGAAGTAACCAGGTATGGATTTTCTCCTAATGAGTAGATCTTAAATCTAACCAGAGAGCAGCTGGTTATTTCCATAACATTCATATCACTATTGAACCAAAGTGCACATCTTCTCAGCCTGGATCATGTTGAAGCTTACAGGATTTCTTGCTTAATAAGGCTGCTAATGGCTTGTCTTTTGCAGCAACCTTATTTTTTCCTTCTAGTTTAAAACCAGAGCACAGTTGGTCTGTAAGGAATGATCTTTCAGTCACTTTCAGCTTAATTTTTTTCAAGTACTGTGCAAGGTATATGTTGTGTGCAGCTTCTGCTAAGCAACCAAGAGCTATGGCAAAAAAACCCTGTTGTTTCAGGGTTCTGTGTGATCAACGACTCCTACAGAAATATTGAATGCCTAGCAGTGTTGAGAATTTTTGTACAATGGATTTTATTCTATGAGGTAGTCATTGTACCAAGTTATATAACTGATAATGTGCATTAATGCCATCTTTCTTTCTATTCTTGACTTTGGAAAGAAAAGGAGGTAAAAATATTCTCTGAAGGAGACATGTTCTTTGGTTCAGTAAAACAAAAATACATTGTAATTACGAATATTAGTATATAAGTTTGTTAGAATTATTTAATTAAGCACTACAAACTGGGTGGCTTAAGAAACAGAAACGCATTGCCTTATACCCCTGAGGCTAATAATCTACCCTATCAATTGCTAGCTATTCATGGAGCTTGTAAGAAGTCTATGCTTCACTATAGCTTCTTATGATTTGCTGAACATCTTTGGTGTTTTGTTTTATATAAGGGTTGTGTGTGTGTGTGTGTGTGTGTGTGTGTGTGTGTGTGTGTGTTCTCAAGGACATGAAAATACTAGTTATATTGGATCAGGGGCTTAGACTTGTCTGCTATAACCTCCTCTTAAGTAGCTGCATCTCTAATAACACTGCATAATGATGCATTCTAAATAAAATGGCACTGGGTCCTTGCACCTCATCGGAGAGGAGGACCCAAAGGAGAGTTTGGCATGCACATTAAAGGATACTCCGGGGATTGGAGAGGGAGGCTCTGGGGGATGGGAAGGGAAGAGGGGGTTAGGGTGTTTGTTGGAGGGAGGAAGGGGACAGGTGTACCTGTTAAGTTTGTATGAGTGAAAATAATAAAAACAAATACTTTTAAATTAGTAGGTTGATCTTCTGAATATTATGGTGGCCTAAGTAGCTTAGCACATCAAATTATTATACCATAAATTCATAGGTATTTAATTCTGAATTTTGATGGCACATGATTTAATTTTCTGATTGGATAACTACCCAAATCAAACAGTTATGCATCATGGGAAAGAGGCCCTGTGGGCTCAGTGGCCTATTGGTTTGAATAATACACACATATATATATTTTTTACATATTTACGTCATTTTTACTTATTATAAAACCACTGAGCTATTGGGAACAAGACTTAGACAATATTTGTGTGGATTTTTTTTAAGAGATAAAAACATTTGGAAAAATATTCTGTTATAATGATAATTTGGGGAATATGTGCACGTTTGTTCAGCCTTAATGTGACTTGAAGATGTGAAGGACATCAGCTTTGAAAAACTTTCCATGAGAGTGTGTATTTTCTTGAGCAAACTGAAGTAATTCTGGGAGCAAAAACATAATTATATAATTTCAGTGCAGTCAACCAAACTGTTAAGTCAATTGGAATGTAACTTACTAAACCTCATGTAAAGAAATACTTTCTTTAAAAGCCAAGTTACTTTCTCATATACAGCATTTTAGAAAGCATGATTTTTTTTTTCTGTCATCTGTTCCTCCAAGCATGTTTAATTGAAGGAAGAATTATATCTCTTTAGATAAGCTTTCATTGACTTAATTTGGTCATGAGGTTTTGGAGTTAATTCACATTCAAAATGAGCTGTCCTTACATACCAACTGATTTCCTGGTTAGGTATGCAAATGGTATTCTCTGTTTATTATTGTTAATTGGGACATTCTATTAATTATAAGTACTCTTTCCAAGATTGATAGTGTTCCATGCACAATGGTGCACCTAAACACTGCTTGATACTATAAATTTAAAACACAGAAGTAAAGTTTAGCTATGGTTTTGTGGAGCACCATAGTTATGTCAATAAAGTTTATTTAGATCATAGAAGATCCTAAAGTATCACTAGTCAATTTTTTTTTTTTCAGTCAGTAAAGTCTGGAAGAGAATGTCATTGAATTGGCTTGAATGTTCTGTGAGAATATATAGATCTAGCCAGGTACTGAAATAGGAAGTTAGGATATAATTGGCCTTGTAATGTTTGGCAGTTGTTGTTTTATACTTTAAAAGTTATATTTTAAGCTATTTTGGGATTACTATTGAGAGGATCATTAGATTATGGAGGAATTGACATGACTTGTAGGAATCTGTATAAGTTCATTTCACCATTTCTGTTGCGGAACCAACCAAGAATGCTAATAGCATGTACTAAATATATATGCAATCTGTTCAGAAATGCTTAACTTCAAATCAACAAAATGTTTTGAAACTAGTAAAGATATAACTCAATAGGATCTGAGTACAGTTAACATTTGATCCACGTGTGTGCAGGAGTAATAAAATACTTATCTCTAAAAAAAAAAAAGGAATTATTACTAAAAATAAATAAATAAATAAATAAACAAATAAATAAAATCACATCTGTGGTGATCCAGGCCAGGACTTCAGCACATGAATTCATCAATTCATAATTCAGATTATATTTCAACCAGGATATAAGCATATTGCAATTATTATTTCATTTAGCATCCAGAATTAATTCTGTATTCAGAAATATAAAATATATAAACCAGTTTTTAAATTTATTATGTATACCCATTCACTAGATAGTTTGTTTAAACACAAACTTTGCTTATTTCATCTGAGTTGGAGTTTGAGATTCTGTTTTTCAAATGGTGACTGGATTGAAGTCATGGCTGGCATTAGAACATTTAGAGAAATAACATCAAACAATAGGAAGGGAATCTTTAAATTGAACCTTACGTCATTTTTACCACATTCTACTTCTAAGAAAAGAGAGACAGCAGAAAAAAACAGACAAAAGAACAGCAGATATGAGAGATATGGAGGAAGAGTGAAAAGTCTTTGGATTTTTATGGGAAAGCTTCTGCATGGAACTATTTTTTTATTATTATTTCCGCTTATACAAACTTAATAAGTAGACCAGTTCCCTCCCTCCCTCCTCCTCCCCCCAATCCCTTGCTCCCCCTCTCTTCCCTCCCCATCCCCCAGTGCCTCCCCCCAATTCCCAGAGAGTCTTTTATTGTGTTGCATGGAACTATTTTATAAATGCAATGGACTAGGTTATCCACTAAAAGAATAAGAAAATGTACATTTTATTCTAATCTAATGTATGTTGATTTCCATGTGTTACTGTTTCTTAGCCCATGTTTCTGAAGAAACTATATTGTAGCTACATTCTACATATACCTGGTATATGACAGTTGACACTTGCTATATGATGATGCATTGAGAACAACGTTATTTTATATGATTATTAAAATCTTCTAATGGATAAGTGAAGGGAAATGCACGTATCAGTGGGGTGGAAGAGAGGTGACTTGATATACCATGGAGGCCTGAACCTTCACAGGAGTAGACAAGCCAGAGTGAACCCTGGGGTCCACAGAAGCAGACAGGTGAAAGGGTGGGAGGGAGTAAGAGGGTATGATAAAGGGAAAGAAAAGGAGGGGAGGAAAGGGGAGAAAGAGAAGATGGGATGAATGCTCAACATGTTTGTAAAAGTAGAAAAAAATAAAAATGGGGAAAAACTTCTTAAATATCCACAGCAAAGATTATATTCCATGTATCAAAAAACTCTAGACTGCTATGAAAGCACTCATATGCCTATTTAAAATAAGACCATTTATAAATACAAATTATTCCTAACCTCCAGTTTTCCTTTAAAGAAAGAACAAAACAGAAACTTACCCTTGATCTATCATGTAATAATGTATGTGCAAAACAGCTAATATAATTTCACAAACAGCTTTAATCTATTACAATGGTTTTTATAACAGTGTTTAAAGAGAACACACAATGGTTCTAAGACTGAAGTATATATTAGAACTGAAACATAAACCTCCAAGTAGGAGGGCTTAAAAGGCACAATCTAGAGGTACAAGACATGCTTATTAGAACTAAGACTCAGGATAAACCATTGTGGGGAAGTTCAGTGCCCTCAGACCATAGACTAGCTCAGCCAAGGCATAAGGAGAAAATTACGAATTGTGTGAAAACTAGTATGAATAAATCTTTTGAACAAAAAATTCAACATGAATGTTAATACATTTCTATTGCTATCATTTTATATCAGAAAAAAATCAATTTGAATTCTGGGTGGTAACAGGTCTAACTTTTTACATAACTTCAAGAAAGGGGGAAGAAAATACCAAACATAGTTAGAGTTAAGATCTTTCTTTGTGAGTTTACAACCCGGACAAATTGGGCTATTGTCTAGACCTGTCTGTCCAAGACATTTGTTTTTTACCATCAAACAGGTGCCAATTGCCGGCCAAGTTTCAACAGAACCAGTTTGTTACATTTAAAATGTGTACATGTTCAAAGTGAAGGCAATAAACCACTCACTGAATGAACAACAATAGAAGGTCATATTTCAAAGGCACTCCAGAACTTCAAGGCTTCTCCTGAACCATGCTTAGCACTGTTTATGAAAGCAGATATAAAATCCTAGCAATTATTTCTTCTTAGATGTTTGCTGCACCCAGCTTCTCACAATCAGTCTTGCAAATACGGTGTTTGGCTATATCCTGTAGCAGCTATTTATTATTCCCTGTTATATTACACTATCATTTGAATAGCACACTGTTCAGTCTCCCACTATAGCTAGAACCTTTCTGCAGACTGATGTGGGATTGCTCCCGGGCAAAGTAGAAAAACAGCTTTGATCCCAACATTTTCTGAACAAAGGACAAGCAATGGATTGTGTGTGTGTGTGTGTGTGTGTGTGTGAGAGAGAGAGAGAGAGAGAGAGAGAGAGAGAGAGAGAGAGAGAGATATTATTCGGCACCCAAAGTTCATAGAATGGCAATGTTTCCCAAAGTATTCCTGAAAAACATTCTGTCGAAGATTTATTTTTTAATAAAAAAAATTGTGTTTACTTAGAAGCATTCAGAATGTCAACAAAACAGCTGCAATTTTTTTGCAATTACAGATGGTTTTTCAGTCAACAGAACAACAATTATTTTGTATAAGCTGCATCACAGACAACTGAAGATGAGAAAATACCCTCCCCAGATATAACTAATTTGTGCTGTGCGTCACCAAGAACCTGCTTCAAATTTCCATGCCAAGTTACAATCCCCACACTGTACCAGGCAAGGTTAGTGGCTATTGAAAAATCCCACCAGGACAGGGCTATCTAAAGACACTTTTGGTAGTAGGTTAACTATACAAAAAAGACAGTTTAAAAACAAATCTTACACGGTACGTTTCAATTTTTTCTTTAAAAGAAGTGAATTGTGACAGGGGAGTTAAATGAATTATAGATGAGATAAAAACTGTACTAGAACCAATTTATTCATCATCATCTTCTTCAGGTTCCTTTTCTTTCTCACTGATGATGTTAATGCAAAATGATATGATTACTTTGGAAGAAAATTTGCAATTTACTTTCATATATTAAAACTAGTTTTTTTTTCAATTGTGTGTGTACGCGCGCACGTGTGTGTGTGTGTGTGTGTGTGTGTGTGTGTGTGTGTGTGTGTGTGTAGAATCACGGATGAATTCGAGAACCACCATGGACCGCTTCCTCCTTGTTTACTGTGCCCTGGGATTCACAGGCTCCACCCTACCAGGACTAGAAACTCAGGCCGCCTCCGCTTCCGCCTGGCGTCTATACGTGGGGCTAGGATCTGAACTCAGGACCTTCCACCTGCAAGGCAGAGGCTTAACTCCTGAGCCACCTCTCCAGCCCCACTTCCTACTTTTTGAAAGAAACATTTCTCACATTTTTAAGTATCATTTATTTGGTCTTGTTCATCTCCTTGGGTTTACAGTCTAAACGGTACACAGTATAATTTCTTGGTTGTGATGAGTCCATTCTCATGTGTAAGCTAATGTACTGTATCTACAATTTTTTTTACATTATAGCTTTTATTTACTGTTTTTAACTTTTTCTTTCATAAACTTGTGTTTCTGTTCAGGAAAAGTAGCCTGGCTTTAGAAAAATAGTTCATTTAGTATTTCTATTTGAATGATCAAATATACAACCTTATTTGCTTTTGCTTGAGGCTGCTGTTCTCTAAGATGATTCTCTATTAAAAAAACACTGCTGATATATTTACCTGGTGTGAGAGAGAAGGTGATAATGATGGTGGTTCTCTCAGGGTGAGGCTCATCATTGCATCCCAGATGTGCTGGCCCCTGTGATTTCTCCAAAAGTGGGAAATTCAATTACATAATGTATGACACTTGAGGGACTGCATTTGTGCACTCTCCTTAAGAGAAAAATCTACTGACAGTGTGAATCATGATGGTAACAAAGAAGTCATTCCAGAAGACATATTTTTATTGTATTAAAACACTGGGCTGTTACACTAAAAAGTGTAAGTGAACAAAAGAAGTTATAAGCACTATTTATGATCGCCCTTAATGTAGTCTCAGTATTGAAACTTTGGAGTTAGTTCTAACAGGTTTGGCATGTGTCTGTCTGTATGTGTAAGTTAATAACCATCTTATTTAGAAGGAGACTATTTGGGTCTGGATAAGAGAAAGTGTTGTTTCAGACAAGATATGTATTGTTAAAGATTGCATTTATACTCCAGTTCAGTCAAGAATGTTAAAACTTATTGTACAGATTGGGGTCCCTGAGAACAAAGAGACAACAGGTGTGTCTCACCAACTTCCTGTGGCTATAGAGTTCTAGAAGGAAATCACACACCATGTAGGTGGCTGACAATAAATGATGAATGACCAAAAGAAAAAAATATAAAATTATTATCATTATTATTATGCTTTTGGCTGCCTCACAATTCCATTGCGTTATCATGTAGCTATTGAAAAATAATTTATAGGCATTTCGTGCCTTAGTTGAAAGAGAAATTTGGAAAGCTAGTATAGCTCAGAAATCAAAAGCATCAGCAAGACTGGGTCTTAACACTTTTAGGAAACCATTTTTTATTTGTTGCAAAAAACATCTATTAATATTACTGTTTAAACTATCCTGAAAAATATTTTTTAAAATTTTTCTGCTCATACAAATATAATAGGAACCCCTGTCCCCAACTTCCCTCCACCCCTCCCTGGACCTCTCTGTTCCCTCCCTGCTTTGTGCCTTCCTTTCCCCCCTCTTTCCCTTTCCCCCAGTGCCCCCTCCCCCCCATCTCTGAAGCATCATTTAATGAGTATATCAAACTTTTCTCTGGGTTCTCCTCTCTAACGAGGTGTAAGGACTCAGTGGCAATTCCTAGAACTCTTTCTTGTGTTCCCTTTAAGTATAGGAACACTGTTGTGACTGTTAATCCCTTGCTTCTAAGGATCCTAGTGCCTTTAGTCCATACTAGAATTTGAGGGGTTAATGATATGTTGGTCATTGCACAGATCATGCAGAGTCCTGTTACAATTGCTTTGGCCCTAACTTTTGTGTAATATTTTGTATATCATGACTCCTCCCATCCTTGTGCTCTTAAAATCTTACTGCCCCCTCTTCCGCAAATTTCCCTGAGCTTCAGGATGGGGAGAGATTAGGCAGGCCTGATTCCAGGTGGTTGATATAGAGTCTCTGATGTTCTGGATTATGGTTTGTTGATGACTATTTTTTCAGTTTTGCTGTTTCTGCAATGCCCTTCACTCCATCCTGATGGGTATTGGATGTCACCCCCTGGTCAGAGATAAAAACCTGTTAAATTAGAATCTTGTTATACGAGTATATTCAAAGGTAGATGGAATAGAAGTAGGAGACTGCAGTGAGAGAGGGGTCAATCACCCATTTGCAAAATGGTTACCTTTTATCTGGCAGCCTATATGCCCTCTCCTTCTAGTAAGATCATACCCTATCATTAGGAAATGATCAGGAAGGAAAGTCTGTGAACTTAACCAGATGTCTCATTACTTACTTGCAGTCCTTGATGGTGGCCTATTTTCTCTGCTATAACTTGGTCCCCTCTGTTTCTGGTGGGGCCCTCCTTCCCCATACCTCTTGTTTATAATCTTTACAATTACTGTAGGTATTACAGAGATTTGTCTTTCAGTGTCTCTAAGTGGGTTTGATACTAGGATCCACCTATTAGGGAGTACATACGGCTCTCAATTTTCTGTGTCTGAGATACTTCACTCAATATAATTGTTTCTAATTCCATCCATTTCCTGGCAAATTGCATTAATTCATCAAAAAATGATTTTTCTTCAGTAAGTCACAATGGTTTGACTTAATGCCTCTTTACCTGACTGTTCTAAGACCAAGTATGCTAAGGACTCATCATAAAAAAGACTCCCTGTAGGCTATTGTTGAACATTGAAGGGGTTAATACACCAAGAAGAGTGAAAAACACAGTTGTTTTTTTTTTTTTTGATAACCCAGTTATGTGTGAGCACCTGTGGATGCAGAGAACTTCAACTACATATGATTTTCTATATATCATGTGTCCCTTTCAACCTTCATTAATCACATACTGCCTTTTGCAGACTAGGTTTCTTTCACTTGATTACAACTGTATTATTGTAGATACATTTTCTCATAGAATAGGCTCTTTTACTTCTATCACCAGAATGCTTTACTTTCAGTGAAATATTTTAAGCCTACCTAGCTTTGCAATTTTACAAATATAGAATGAGTTAGCCTCCAAAGAACCAAATCAGTCAATGAACTCTGATGGCCTTCATTAACCATCAACATGACTTCACATAAATCCCTGACCAAAAAAAAAAAAGGAATAATGAAACAATTTCATGGAAGAAAAATATTTCTTTTCTTTTGAATAGATCATGCATTCATGTTGAAGTTTCAGCTTAACTTCTACTTGCAATGGTTTTCAAACATGGTCTCAATGTGCTTATCAACACATTTTTACTTCTGACTAGTTGGGGAAATACATGTTGTTATTTTAAACCTAAACTTTTGCCTTAATTATTTTTCCTAAGCATTATTTACAGTGTTTAATCTTATTTATCCTGCTTCTTCTCCTCCTCCAACCAGTCCCCTTTCTTTGCCAGAATAAGCTGCTCTTTATTTTCGGGATCTATTCTTTCAAGTCTAGATTTGATGTATAAGAGAAATACCTGAGACATTTGCTTTTCTGAGCTCATTTATTGTGCTTAACATGCTTATCTGAAGTTCATCTGCCAAGGACAAATAAATGATACTTAAAAATGTAAGAAATGTTTCTTTCAAAAAGTAGGAAGTGAATATATGTTCATCTTACTTATACAGAGTAGTCATTATCCATTCATTCATTAATTGATGAACAGATAGAGTGACTCTATAACTTGGCTCTTGCAAATAGTGCTATAGTAAACATAGGTATGCAAGTTTATCTATATGCTCTGAACAACATTGCTTTGAGTGTACTCACAGGAGTTATATAGCTGGGATAACGCTATTTACACTTTTTGGAGGGTCTACCATACTAATTTCCATACACACTGCCAGTCATTCCCTGGCTCATAAAATCCAAGAAATTAATAAAACTTCCAACCCTCCCCTGGAAGACCAGAAAGTTACAGAATCCACAAATCATTTTCCAACGTTAGGAAAAGCAGTATACACTTGCTGAAGCTAACTGCATATTGAGGTAGGAAACTCCATGGGTGCAGCTCTTACGAATTATCACCCATGCTAGGGTGATATTTCAGCTTTGGGGGCCTTAGACAAACAACTTATTAGAAAATATTGCATATATGATACTGAGAAATTTATTTAATCACCCGTGGCTTCTGGTAATGTTTCAGGGAAATTTCAGTGGAGGACAACAGAGAATATTTTAAGTTCCTTTTTTGACTTAGTAAATAAGGAGCAATGTTTTATCTCTCTTGCCTTCAAATCCATGCTCCATTTCTCTCAGCTAATTAATAAGTCAACCCGCAATCTATATATTCTACTCTAGGATTTAAAAATCACTTCAGTAGTCACCGATAATGATGGAAGCTGGATGATTCATTTAACAATTTTATTTCATCTTTTAATTGTATCATTTTAGATGACTTACCTATTTCTCTTTCTGTCTCTCTCTCTCTCATTCACAAACATCACATATCAGCAATAGAAGATAGTTCCTATTTTATTTAATGACAATACACAATCCATCTGAATAGAATTATATATATTGTAGAAACAGATACTGGATACATCGATCTTTCCACATTTATCACCTGACCTTCATATTGAATGAGTAAAAGATTCTACTATGATGCTGTTTACATAGGAATGAAACCTACTCCATCTGAGATTCTCTGAGAAACTTTGGTATTATTCCGCTTTGTCCTTTATATATTTAAAAGTATTTTCATTCAAGAAGAGTTTGCATGTTACCTAATTAATAAACTTTTAAAAATCCTTTACTGTCTGGATATCAAAGAACATGTTATTACCTCTAGTTTTCCATTGTTCATTTCCCAACAGACTTAATTTGATTAAGGGTTTGTCAGGTTAAAGGGATGCTTCTCAGAAACTGTTTTTAAAGTTTTTGAATGATGAGGCCTAGTAGTTTGGAGGAATTTCAGTGCTATTAACTTGTCCTGGAAATCTAGTTTTAGTAAAAGTAGAACAGCAAAAATATTATTATTTGTGTCTTACTGACATGGTTTTTTTCACTGCTACTAGGAAACTATTTTTTTTTTTTGTTTCTTTCCCAAAGGAAACAAAAAGGATTGTTACTTTGGACTAAATTCTAAATTATAAGAATAAAGTAAAAGATGTTATATGTAGCATAATATTTCATAAATAGTTGAGAGTAAAAGTAATAGGCACCTTCACACCCATGTCTTACATTTTAGTTCTGCACATATTTAAAATTTGAGGATAAAAGTAACAAACTATGACAAACAAGTGAAAAAGCCATTTCAGGCCAACCTATGTACAACCTAATGAAGAGAGTTTGATTCCCAGAGCCTTTGTGGTGGAAGGACCGAACTGATTTCTGACATCTTCACATATACTAAGGCATCCATACCTTTCACCTTTTTTCTCCCTCCCTTTCTCCCCTAATCAACAAATAAATTAAAGTAAGAAGTAGTCCTATTACAAAACAACATTAAGTTGTAAAATAAAATTATAAAACACTGAGAAGAAGTAAATTAAAATGTCAGCACAACTAACAGAGAGTTGTCTTATAACCTTTAGTTTTTAAAGAATGATTGCAACATGCTGATATTGTTGCCTATAGCAAAGAGACCTACTAGGTCTGAGAAATTTTACTTTCATTGCGTTTTTTGCCTTCAGATATTTTGTCTTCATACCAGAAGATTTTACAACAAATAATCTGGTTACTTAGATTTATAATCAATTTATAAATCAATTTATAAATCAATTATCCCTAATGAAATCAACCTGTGGTAGGAAGAAGGCAGAATCCTTCCTGGCCTGGATCTCAATGAACGTTGTCATTGACTCAGTTTTTCAGCAGTGAAGGATTTGGACCATGGTTAAGGACCCAGTGAAAGTCTCATGAGCTGCTTCCTATGATTTTGTAGCAATTGTCATCTAAGGAAGGAGTAAAGCAAAAGAAAAGGATAAGCCTGGACCAAGATCAAGCTATACCAAGTCCTGGAAAATTGCATTTTTACAAGCACTTTGGACTGCAAATGCAAAAGCAGGATGACTCTGCCCCTTGCTGTGCATATAAATAATGCAGCCTGGTGAGCACTACCCATGAGGTACTGACTGATGAATAACTTATTTGCAAAAAGTAGAAAAGATGCTTACCGCCTTAAAAATCTATTAGGCTAGATTAAATCCACATGAGTACGTGGGCATATTAAAGTCGTTAGGAAAACCAAACCTAAGAATTTATAAAGCACAGCTGATGAAGGTGAGGTTCAATATCTTTATCTGGAACCATACAGAAAAGGAGGCTGACACTATGATGGCAATGGACCTCTAGCAGAGACCTCCTGACTATCCCCAGGTATTCCTGGGCTCAGGACCCACTGCTGACCACCAGCATGCTGGATTTGCCCATTTTTTTGCCCATGTGTCTGTCTGCCCATTTATTCCTCTGGATCTGCTCTTGCAGTTCAGTTTATATGAAATACAGGATCCCACATATTGCTGTGCAACTCAACTTGCCCAAACTCACAGTTGTGTCTCTGTAGCTTGATTCTGTGTGGCTTCTTCAACAGTTTTTCATCAACAGAATTCCTTATGACTTACCTCCCCAACACTGCCCACAGAAATCCTTTTGCTACTGCCTCTAACATTAATCCTCTGCTCTATTATCTTTAATAATTTTATAGTCATTCTGTAACCTATATGGAGATATATTCACTGTGTGATATATGATGCATGATCCGACAGTAATTAAGACTGCCATTTAAGAACAACAATCAGCTATCAAGGCAATACTTTGCAAATTGAAGTCCATGAAACTGATGTGGCTTCTGACTTTATTGTTATTCAATACATTTGGGCAGTGTGGAAAGATATAACTGAGTCCTTCATGTGACCTAGCACACTCACATTATCCTAAAGTTCGAGCTTACAAAAACAATGAAGAGAATGAAAAGTGTTATTTACCTGTGATACAGGAAGACATGTAAGTAGAAATAAAACATTCAGATAGATTACAAATGGAAATAGAAGCAACATTAAGCAAATATTTCTTAAGTATCCAGTGGTCAGCTAAGAAACTCTATATTATCTTGAGTTGAAAAATTCTCAGGAGTCTCATTTTATATGAAGAGAGCTGAAGTTTACCAAGAGGTTAGACAATTACAGAGGTTATATGAAAGGAAATGAGCTGTTAGAATCACATCTTCCTGACTTGGAAATAACAGGGAACATTGAGGTGGCTGAATCCATCAAACTGAAATGACTAATAGTTTTGAGTAAAAAGAAAGCTAAAATCTTAACTATCTGAGATAATAAAATAATTCTTTGAGTTATTAATATAGCAAAAGGAATTGTATACTGAGCAACTACCTGAACTAAAGACTGGGTACATTGCTTCCAAAATTTATCACATATGATTTTGTCAACTGCTAGACAAGAAATTTTAGAGGCAAGTTATACTTCTGAGGATAATGCTGCTTTTCTTTGTAATGGCTATTTAAACATTTCTTTTTTATTTTTAAACTCCAACAAAGTTGTGAGTTGCTTTGTTTTGTATTTTAAAAAAATAGGAGAAACACAAGAAACCTGCCAAAATTTCTGAGCCACTGAGTCACTCTTCTAGGTGACCTGGAGTAAATTTGCTTATTATAATCCCAGTGTAAACTCTCCATCCAAGAGGCATCCTGTCAGCCATCTTTGAATATGTGATATGTAAAAAGGTTTGCTCTCCATCTGAACATACTCAGAAATAAGTTTTGGTTTATAAGTGAAGTTGAGTCTTTATAACATGAATATACTTGTGTTTCCCCAGTAAAAATCTCTTGTTTTCTTTGTTGAGATACTAATTTGGAAATTATCCCCAATGTTCTTTACTTGCTATGCATAAAAACTGTCTTTCACAATATCTCTTGTGTTCTCTTATCTGCATTCTGAAAGGAGAACCCCAGTATGTTTGGTTAAAATTCTATTAATATTTGAGGAAGAAGTTTATCATCTATAGTGGATTGTGAGTTCACTCTAGAGACAGAAACTATTGCAGTGCTGACCCATTTATTGGTATATATCATATAAAAAGTGATTGCTTTGAAATAAAGAACCTGAGATATGGAAGAAGTTGTAAAACGTGGGGGCTGGAGAGGTGGCTCAGGGGTTAAGCCTCTCCTTTGCAGGTGGAAGGTCCTGAGTTCGGATTCTAGACCCCACGTATTGATGCCAGGCGAAGCAGGGGCAGCCTGTATTTCTGGTTCTGGTAGGTGGAGCCTGTGAATCCTGGGACACAGTAAAAAAGGAGGAGATGGAGGCAGTCAATGGTGGTTCCCGAATTTGCCCGTGGTTCTACACACACACACACACACACACACACAGACACGCACGCACAATTGAATAAATAATAATAATAATAATAAATTTTAAAAAGTTCTAAAGTGTGAATATGTAATGCTTTTCAAGAATAAGGAAGAAGAAAATAAGGAAAGTAGCTACCATTGGTGGAACAGGTACTTCATGTTGATTTTATTGTAGTCCTTGGCTCATGATTTATATTGCTTCATTTGTATTTTCAGTGTGGAAACAGATTACACTTAAATATTTAAAAATTTTAAAGAATTTAAAATTTTCAGAGCTTAAATTGCGAAGTCTTACCAGGGTACTAGGTTTCAAATCCCTAACTGTAGTAGAAAGCATTTGCTAAGTCTTTCCATGCATGCCAATTTCAGAACAAATCCCTTAATTGCCTTAAGTCTCACTTTTCTCTTAAGAATACAGATAATAACAAAACCAACACTTGGGAGCATTAGATATTTGTCATCACAATTCACAGGATTTTTTAATAAGTGCACAATATTACACATCATATCAGCAATTTATACTGATGAGAAAAGTTGCCTTTTAGGTAGAGAGCCATTATGCACTACAAAGCATGTGCCATACAGCTTAACACTCACAAAATGAAGCCTACTGAATGGACAGATTCAATTTACCCTGTGGGTGGGCATGGCAGTTCACTTCTATGATCACAGCACTCAGACACTTAAGAGGCTAATGTATAGGTTCACCCTGAGTTTAAGGTCAGTCTGGTATGTCTATATTGGAATCATAGTATATATAGTCACAGTTGTGAATATCAGTGACATCTGTCCAGATGGTATCCAAAATGAAAAATACCTCTTACAGTTTATGCAAAGGTTGGAATGAGAAAGAGCCTCTCTCTCTTTATTTCTTTCCTTCCTTTCTCAAATCACTTCCCTTTCGTTTCTCACCATTGCTGAATTGTTACTGACTACCTGATGAAACCTGAGCTGGAACTTTGAATCAGCCTGTTTTTGCTAAAAGGAGGTCATGCCAATCTTGCCTTGATGCTTTCAAAGACCTTCATTTGAGCAAAGGCTTCAATAGGGCAATAGATTAGAATAGTCAGAATGTCCCTTTCCAGACTGATTCATCAGTAGTAAATCTGACTTCCTTTTTGCTGTTATTGTTGCTGTTTTACCAAGGTCTCACTATGGACCACAGACTGGACTTAAATTTGACATCCCCCTGCTTCAGCCTCTTGGGATTTAACTTCTAGTTGTTTTGCTCCTTCTAGACCCCTCTTAAATTGGTAGAAAATGGACATGCATAGTCACTGACATTCTCTCACCTAAACAGTATAAGTTACTTCTCACCTTGTTTTAAAAACAATGCTTTGAAATGCCATTTAAAACTAAAATTCATTTCAGAATGCATTTTACACATAATGCACATGTGTAATATATATAACATATATAATTTCTTATCCTATCATTTATAAGCTTTGTAAGATAGTGTTCCCAATTTAAACTTTTACAAGTTCCTCAAAGTATCTCACATAATATATTGAATCCAATGTGTAACTGCCAAACCAAATCAAATTGAAAAACAAAACTGCTTTATTTTAACTAAATAATCATGTATCTTAACAGTTAATGTAGCTGTCTGAGAAGACAAGAAAAAATTGAGACAAGAAATGAAAAGTAGATACAATGGATGATAAAAATATGAGCTCATTTTAAAAATTTTATCTTTAGAATTAGAAATCTTTGAGCTGGAGAGGTGGCTCAGGGGTTAAGCCTCTGTCTTTCAGGCAGAAGGCTGAGTTCGGATCCCAGATCCCACGTATAGACGCCAGGCGGAAGTGGGGGCGGCCTGTGCTTCTGGTCCTGGTAGGGCGGAGCCTGTGAATCCCCGGGCAAAGTAAACAAGAAAGAGGTGGAGGCGGTCTACGGTGGTTCCCGAATTCGTCCGTGGTTCTACACACACACAGACACACACACATGCGCACATACATACGCACACATGCACAATTGAATAAATAGTAAAAAAATTAGAAAAAAAATCTTTAAACATTTTAAGCAGATATTAAATTATCCGAGCATGGCAGTTAATTAAAAAGCAGAGTTTGCTAAGATAACAATAGCTCAACTTGGTTCTAGTCACTAATTTTTTTCCTTGTAACCAACTGCAGTTTTAAGTTCTACCAAATGACTGAGGAGTGTACAGACTTAAAGGATTTGAAAAAGTTTGTAGACCTTACCACGTGATCATATAAGTAGTCCTAGATATCAAAGGTTTTAGAAATAGAAACTTTAGAAATATACAACATGTTACTAGAAGGGAATATATTTGTATAGAGTGTATCAAAATAATCAAAATGAAAGGAAATAATGAGAAATCAAAGGAGCAAAATCATGAGAGTGATTTATTTGTTCAATACTATATCAAATAATTATTTTAACAGTAACCATTTCCCACTTTTTGAGCCATAACTATTTGTCATGCAGAAATATAGCTTTTGCAAGGTGCACCAATGCACTAAAAATTTCTTGAAATAATTATATGTTATCTTTATTTTATAGATGATGCAACCAAGATACAAATTAATGAAGAAACTTGTCCAAGTTTATACAGCTAGTGAATGTCAATGCCAGGACTCATGCCAGGGGTCTTGATTGCAATGTTCTGCCTATTAGCTTAAAATCATTTTTAAAAAATAATTGTTATTATATACTTGGAAGTAGGTACCTAAATATTATCAAGGTATTAATGTCATTTAGCTTACCGTGATGTATAAAATAATGTGAGCATGTAGATACTCAAAAATAATTAGACTTTTCTCATGGCTTCAGATTCTATAAAATGACATGTCCCACTTTTCCTAAAATCTTAGAATGAACATACCTTCTGACTAAGCAAATGATTTCTTGGAATTTTTTCTATGAAAAAATTAGCTAAAACTTTCCATAACACTGCCAAGTAGTGTTTGTGATAACAAGTGATTATTAAAATTTCAATATCGAATAGTAAAACATTTGCCAAGCAAATTAGTTAGCAGTTATAAAATGTTAGTAAGCTATTATAAGCCTTTTAAATATTTAATTAGATGTGAAGTTTATGTAATCATAAAAGACTGAATTCAACCCTGGACTAAATTATTAACCTCCCATTTATATGTCAAAATCTTAAGTGCTGAAATTAAAATGGGGCCCTCAGTAAGGACATCAGTTCCTTTTTGATAAGGGACTCTAGAAAAGTCCTTATATATGATAAGACAAACAGAAGATAGCCTTTGGTCACAGGGAAAAAAGTGTCTCTCCTTTGCAATCTTCTTGATTTTGGAATACTGGCATATACGTTTCCTTTTTGTCCATTTTTATTTTTTTCTACTTTTACAAACATATTGAGTATTCCCTCCCTTCCTTTCTATCCCTCCCTTCCCTTCATCATTTCCTCCCACTCCCTCCCCCTGTAGAAGCCAGTATGCTTCTATGGACCCCAGGGTTCACTCTGGTTTATCTGCTCCTCTGGGGGCTCAGGCATATTAAGTTTCCGCTTTTTAAGCCACCCCACTGATATGTGCAATTTCCCTTCCATTTTTTATAATCCAACCTGTCTCTGATACTTTATTATAGAGTACTGCACTGAACAGGATAACAACATCCTCTCTTTTACACGAAAGAGTAACAATGTGTGAATGGATCAATCCACACATTCATATATGTTCTGAAAACACACCTTCTAAAATGTTTCACACATTATATACCGTTTTGTGTGCTTATGAGTTGTGGGGTTGTCAGGCCTAAAGCCTGCTCTCTGGAGAATGACACATTAGCATCTAAAATGGGCAGTTGTTAGGGTCTCCTCTCTTCGGAAGTTGAGTTTGCCTCTTGTCTGCATACACAATGGCAGGTAAATTCCTTCCTCTGGGAGTTGACTTTATCTCCTGCTTGCTCTTAGATTGCTTTTGTTCTTCTCAGGACTGGCTAAGTTAAAACCTACCCCTATGGTTACCTCCCTGTGCATTTGAGATATGTTATGCATGGACCAGGTAACTCTGCTCTGAGGCATTCATTGTCCATTCCCTTCTAGTAACTAAGTATCAAGCCTGCTTTTAACTCTACCGAGAGACATCATGTCTGGTCCTACACAGCAAGTAGATGTTACTCCTGTCTTTTCTTTGTTAACTGGAATGTATACATTTTACATAATCTTGTAAAGAATTTGGTCCTGCTTTTTGATTGTTTTCCTATAAATACTCATATATACTACAATAAAGTTGGCTTAGATGATGGAGGACATCTTAGGCTCCCTTTGACCGATGCCTGATCAATTCCTACTGCTCCCACTTCTGTTTCCTGCGTGTAAGTCTGGGTCTATGCTGGTTCGTGGGCCCAGACAATGGGTTATTTTAATTTTTTTCTGAAAATGTCAATATTTTCTAAGTGTTTTAATGGAATGTTTAAATTTTGACAATTCAGTATTAAAAACTAAGAAGCAAAAATTGTATAAGATCTAATCTAACTATGTATCTTGTTCCCAGTATCTTGCAATGATAAAGACAAGTTTTTTGATACAAAAGGATTTCATCATGGTAATTATTTTGAAAGTGCATGTCAGAAAACCTGTTAGCACTTCCTGTTATGCTTCCTTTCTTCATTTAACCATAATTAAGAAATACTCAAATTTACATAAAACGAAGCCATTGTTTTCTCTCATTTATTTCTGAGTATATATATCATGTCCAGCATGTCCTCAAAGTAGCTGAGAAGGAAACAAAAAAGAAAGAATCATATAGACATAGGATTAAGAAAAATGAAGTGTTTCTATACCATATTTTCATTATACATTCATCTACTGTTGGACATTTACACTGATTCCATAACTTTGCTACTATGAATAGAGTTGCAATGAGCATGGATGTACATGTGCCTCTACAGTGTGATAAAGCACTCTGGGAATATTCCCAGGAGTGGTATTGTTGGGTCATATAGCATTTCAATTTTTAACATTTTTAGGAACTGCCACATAGATCTTCATAGTGGTTGTACACGTTTCCATTCCCGCCAGCAATGCATGTTCTCCAATATTTGTTGTGGTGTGTATTTTGGATTTTAGCCATTCTGACCTGGGTGGGATGGTATTTCAGGGTGGTTTTGATTTGCACTTCCCTAATGGCCAGGGAGGTGGTACATTTTTAAGGTATTTGTTAGACATTTTAATATCATCCTGGGGAAAGTTCCATTTAAAATCCAAGGCCCATTTTCTAACTGGGATGTTTTCCTCCTTGATGTTTAATTATTTGAGTTCTTTGTGTATTCTAGATATTAGTCCTTTATTAAATGTGTGCTTAGTGACTATTTTCTACAATGGAGTACTATTCAACTATGAAGAAAACTGAGTTAATGAAAGTTGCTGTTATGTGGATGGAGCTGGAAAAAGTTATACAAAGTGAAATGTCCCAGATAATAAAGACAGCCATTACATGTTCCCTCTTATACATGAAACCTAGTATTAAGCCTTCAAAATGTTATAGTAAAGGGGAAATTACTATAATATTAACTAAAAAATACAAGCAAACCTGGGGGTAGCAGAAAAAAGACTCCAGGGCTAGAGAGGTGGCTCAGGGGTTAAGCCTCTGTCTTGCAAGCGGAAGGCCCTGAGTTCGGATCCTAGACCCCATATATAGACGCCGGGCGGCCTGCATTTCTGGTCCTGGTAGGGCGGAGCCTGTGAATTCCGGGCAGAGTAAACAAGAAGGAGGTGGAGGCGTCCATGGTGGTTCCCGAATTTGCCCATGGTTCTACACACACACACACGCGCACGTGCACACGCACACACACACGCACAATTGAATAAATAATGAATAATAATAATTTTTTTTTTAAAAAAAGGAAAAAGACTCCAAAAGAGTAGGAGCAAAGGAATACAGATAAATAAATGAACATGTCACTAGGGACAAAAAGCCCACAAGGGAAGGGAAATAAGGTGATAGATCTTAATAAGGGTTAAGGGAGGGGAAAAAAGGCAAATGGCTCAGGAGAAAACGAGAAATCAAGGGCCTAATCCAGTAGTGAATGCTATAAACCACTGCAATTCCAATAAGAAAAATCTATGGGTGCAACAGAGGTATATAAGACCCATGGGAAAGCAAATGCATTCTAAATGCGTTCTAATCCCCTTAGTGGCAGGGAAATCATTCCTGATACTATAAACCTATCCGAATAACAGTAGATGGGGAATAAATGGACAGGAAAAAATATCCTGGTGTTAATATAAAAGATTGATAATATAACAATATCTGAATACTCCTTTTTATTCAGCCCATAGATAAAAAAGCTCTCAGAGCTCAACCAATTTACGCCCTATTGTAATGGAAGACTAGGGAGGAAGGAAACCACATCATGCCAGAGTATAGAATATAAGTAAACCGGGAATACCCAGCTTTAATCAACCCATCAAAATCTTATCCCACACCAAGGCTCAGGGAACACCTCAAGGAAGGGAGTGCGGGGGCTAAGATTGTAAGAGCCTAAATGTGGGATGAGGTATTCCTGAACAACACAGGCCAGTCAAGACAGGATTGTTGTACCCCAAAAGTCACTGTGATAAGAACTTCTACCACCAGATCTACACAATGACTGATTTATCCACCTTTTCCCAAGGACTAACTGGGATCTTAGAAGAAACAGCTGCTCTTAGGAAGTATCTCAGGGACAGGGTCTGGACAAGGGAAGAGGAACCTACCTCCCCACTTAAGACTTTGCTCACTGAAGAACTACATAACATTCAACAGAAATCTGACTCCTTTTCCAACACAGGCACCTCAAAAAGAGTCTTGTGATACACACAAGCAGAAGGACAGGAATGAGGTTAGGATAGAAACAGGATGGATGAAGGGAAGGGAGGGTGGGAGAAGGGTGTGTGGATGGAAAGGTGGGAAAGGAGGGAATTGTGGGGGAGGAGATCAATGCAAAGACATAAACCAAGTGTGTTTGTAAATAAATAAATTAATAAATAAAAAAGCAACAGAAAGGTGGGACTCAAAGCCTCGGGGCAGCGAGAATTCCCCTCTCCTGCTTGGGGGACTCTATTGTGCATAAAAATTTAAGAAGGGTATGCCAAATCAGCCACATTTGGCAGTATTAGGGTGGGAGAACTTTGGTTGACTGGAAGAGAATAAGGAAGTAAAAGAGCCTCTTAGTTTCCATCATAAACACAGGCAGCCAACTTGTGGCATCAAGGAAAATTGTATTACATGGTTGCATCTCTTGCTTGAGAATAGCAGCACATGAACATCTTTACAAAATTCTCTTTGATCACTAGCATTTTCCCTAATACCAGAAGGCTTTCCAGAGCATCAGTGCACCAGAATAACATCCTGTGTATTCAAATTCATGAGCAGTTCATTTTAATTGCCTCAACCTTTTTATGTTTTTCTCAGATAATAGATATCCTTTAGCCCCAGATGGTGCCTGACACATCAGGTTCCACCAGGTGGCACTCCACATATGTGCCGTTCACAGTCTTAGATGAGATATTTTTTTTGTATATATGCATGTGTATATGTGTGTGTTATGTGTTTGTACCAAAGGGCACATAAGTATATGTAGCTATCGAGGCACAAGGGTGACTTCTAGAATCACTCTGTATTGCCCTACTTCCTTATTGCTTTGCTCTGGGTTTCCAAGCACTACTATTCCTTTTTTTTTTTTTTAACATTTTTTATTATTATTTCCACTCACACAAACTTACTAGATACACCGGTTCCCTTCCTCCCTCCTCCTCCCCCCGCACCCCCTGCTCCCTCTCCCCTCACACCTCCCTCCCCATCCCCCAGTGTCTCACCCCCAATCCCCGGAGAATCCTTTAATGTGTATGCCAGACTCTCCTCTGGGCCCTCCTCTCCGATGACGTACAACAAGCACTACTCTTTCTGCCAGGCATTTTTACATGGGATCTGGGACTCTTAACCTGGACCTTATGCTTGGGAAGCAAAAGAATTAGACCCTGAGTCATTTTCCCAGCCTGTGAACACAGTTTTATAAAACTATGCTTGACGATGTCTAAAAGGTCTATACGAGTTTGTTCTCATTCTGCTAATGATTTCCATGGTAAGGGACTGACTTGATCACACTACTTACCTGACAGTAGACTGTCATTGACATTGCAAGTTTTCTCCACTATAAGGTTTTGTTTCACACTATCCTACCCAGTACCCACTTCAAATCGTTCAACTATGTTCCTAATATGTATTTAGTGCTTAGAAATGAGGGATGAATTTTCTTTTTTTTTCACTTTAAATTATGATGCATAATTTTGCTTTACATAGTAGTCTGGGACATAGTAGTATGGTTTGACATCTTTTTTTTTTAATTTCTTCAATCTATTTTATTTGAAAAAGTAGAATGATTCATTATTTAAATTCTAACATCATGTTTTCCTTTGCTTTACCTTAATTTTCCAGTAAATTTTATTAATAAAAATAAAAATAAAAAGTCTCTATGGATAGAGAACACATGTCCCACAGACTCACTGATGCCTTCCTGTTTATCTGGGCAATCCCATATTTTTATTATTATTAATACATTTTTTTTATTATTTCAGCTCATACAAACTTAGTAGGTACACCAGTTCCCTCCCTCCCTCCTCCTCCCCCGTACCCCCTGCTTCCCCTCCCCACCCCCTTCCCTCCCCTTCCCCCAGTGCCTCCCACCCCAATTCCCAGACAGTCCTTTCTTGTGCATGCCTGATTTTCCTCTGGGCCCTCCTCTCCGATGACGTACAAGGACCCAGTGGCCTTTCCCTGAACCCTTTCCCGTGTTCCCCTTAGGTATAGGAACACTGCTGTGGCTGCCAATCTTTGCCTCCAAGGATCTTGGTGCCTTTAGCAGATGCTAGACTTTGTGGGGTCAATAGTGTGTTGGACAATGCGCAAGGCATGTAAAGTCCAATTATGATTGCTTCAGCCCTAACTTGTATGGAGTATCTTACATATAATTGCTCCTCCTATCCTTTTGCTCTTACACTCTTACCGCCCCTTCTTCCGCAAATTTCCCTGAGCTTCAGGATGGGGAGAGATTAAGCCGGCCTAGTTCTAGGTGGTTGATATAGAGTCTCTGAAGTTCTGGATTCTGGTTTGTTCATTTTCTTTGGCAGTTTTGCTGCTCCTGCAATGCCCTTCACTCCATCCTGGTGGGCATTGTATGTTACCCCTGCCCAGAGAGAAAAAGCTGTTAAACTAGAGTCTTGTGACAAAAGCACATTCAAAGGTAGATGTAATAAAAGTGGGAAACCACAGTGAGAGAGGGGTCTATCACCCATTTGCAAAATGGTTACTTTTTATCTGCCAGACTATATGCCCTCCTCTTCTGGTGAGATCACACCCCCTCAGTAGTAAATGATCAGGAACGAAAGTCTGTGAACTTAATCAGATGTCTCATTACTTATTTGAGTCCTTGATGGAGGCCTATTTTCTCTGCTGTAACATGGTCCCTTCTCTCCTTGTTTCTGGTGTGGCCCTCCTACCCCATCCCTCCTGTTCATAATCCTTGCAATTACTGTCTCTAGGTGGGCTGGGTGGGTTTGGTACTAGGAGCCACCTATTAGGGAGTACATACGGCGCTTAATTTTCTGGGTCTGGGATACTTCACTTAATATAATTGTTTCTAATGACATCCATTTCCTGGCAAATTCCAGTAATTCATCATTTTTGATGGCTGAGTAGTATTCCATTGTATAGATGTACCACCGTTTCCTTATCCACTCGTCAACTGTTGGACATTTGGGTTGATTCCATGACTTTGCTATTGTAAACAGTGCTGCTATGAACTTGGCCGTGCTTGTGCTATTGAGGTGAACCTCTGCTGTATGGGGGGTTATTCCCAAAAGTGGAATAGCAGGGTCGCCAGAGTGGCTGTATGAGCCTGCATTCCCACCAACAATGTAGGAGAGTTCCCCTCTCTCCACATCCTCTCCAGCATTTGTTGTTGTTTGTATTGTGGATTTTTGCCATCCTGACTGGGGTGAGATGATATCTCAGGGAAGTTTTGATTTGCATTTCCCTGATGGCTAAGGAAGTGGAGCATTTTTTAAGATATTTCTTAGACATTTTAATTTCATCCCTAGTAAAGTTTCTTTTAAGTTCCAGGGCCCATTTTTTAATTGGGCCATTGGTTTCCTTGGTGTTTAGTTTTCTAAGTTCTTTGTGCACTCTGGACAGCAGAGTTCTATCAGATGTGTGGTTAGTGAAGATTTTCTCCCATTCTGTGGGTTGCCTTTGTACTTCAGTTACAATCTCTTTATCTGAACAGAAGCTCTTTAATTTCACAAGATCCCAACTGTTGAGAGTTGGTAGCAGTGACTGTGCCATTGGATGTCTGTTTAGGAAATGTTGGCCTAGCCCAATCAGCTCAAGGGAGTTCCCTATCCTTTCAACTATGGTTTTTATAGTCTCTGGCCTGATATAAAGGTCCTTGATCCATTTGGAATTAAGTCTTGTACATGGTGACAAGTACGGGTCCAGCTTTAATCTTCTGCATGTGGAGATCCAGTTTTGCCAGCACCATTTGTTGAAGGTGCTTTTTCCATTGAATTTTTTGGGCCTCTTTGTCAAAGGCCAAATGGCTGTAACTTTGTGGGCTTATATCTGGGTCTTCAACTCTTATCCATTGATCTGTGTGTCTATTTTGGAGCCAGTACCAGGCTGTCTTTATAACTATGGATTTGTAGTATAGACTAAAGTTTGGTATGGTAATACCTCCAACAGTGTTTTTGTTACTCAGGATTGTTTTTGCTATCCTGGGTCTTTTGTGCCTCCATATGAACTTTGAGATTGTTTGGTCAACTTCTTTGAAGAATTGCTTAGGGATTTTGATTGGTATAGCATTGAATCTGTGTATTGCCTTTGGTAGGATGGTTATTTTTACGATGTTGATTATGCCAATCCAGGAACAAGGGAGGTCTTTCCACCTTCTGGTGTCTTCTGCAATTTCTTTCTTTAGGGTTTTAAAGTTTTCATTGTAAAGGTCTTTTACCTCCTTGGTTAGGTTTATACCAAGGTATTTCATTTTTTTAGGGGCTATAGTAAATGGGATTGTTTCTCTCAAGTCTTTTTCAATTCTTTCATTCTGGGCATATAGGAACGCCTCTGATGTTTGCACATTTATTTTGTATCCTGCCACCCTGCTGAACTTCTCAATTAGTTCCAGAAGCTTCCTGGTGGAGTTTTTGGGATCACTCAGGTATAAGATCATGTCATCTGCAAATAGGGATAGCTTGACTTCTTCCTTGCCGATCTGAATCCCTCTTATGTCCCTTTCTTGTCTTATGGCTTCAGCTAAGTCTTCAAGTACAAGATTGAATAGAAGTGGTGAGAGTGGACAGCCTTGTCTAGTTCCTGATCGAAGTGGGAATGCTTCCAATTGTTCCCCATTGAGCATAATCCTTGCTATGGGCTTGTTGTATACAGCTTTTATTATATTGATAAAGGTTCCTTCCATTCCTACTGTCTGTAGCGTTTTGATCATAAAAGGCTGTTGGATCTTGTCAAAAGCTTTTGCTGCATCTATCCAGAGTATCATGTGGTCTTGGACTTTGGACTGGTTTACATGATGAATTACATTTATTGATTTGCGTATGTTGAACCAATCTTGTGTGCCGGGGATGAAGCCTACTTGGTCCCCGTGAATGATCTTTTTAATATGTTTTTGAATCTGATTTGCTAAGACTTTGTTGAGAATCTTTGCGTCTGTGTTCATCAGGGAGATCGGCCTATAGTTTTCTTTTTTAAGTGAATCTTTATTAGGTTTTGGGATTAAGACGATATTAGCTTCATAGAAGGAATTTGGTAGTGTTCCTTCCTTTGCTATTTGATGGAACAGTTTAAGGAGTATTGGTGTTATTAACTCCTTAAATGTCTGATAGAACTCTGTGCTGAATCCATCTGGTCCAGGACATTTTTTGGTGGGAAGATTTGAGATTACTTCTTCAATTTCCTTACATGGTATAGGACTATTTAAATAATTCACAACTTCCTGATTCAATTTAGGTAGGTTGTGTTTACTTAGAAATTCATCCATCTCCTTTGTGTTGTCAAACTTCACTGAGTATAAGTTTTTGAAATATGATGTTATAATTCTCTGCATTTCATGGGTATCAGTAGAGATAACTCCATGTTCATTTCTAATTTTGTTAATTTGGGTTTTCTCTCTCTTGCTTTTGGTTAATTTAGCTAGGGGTGTATCAATCTTATTGATTTTTTCAAAGAACCAGCTTTTTGACTGGTTGATTTTTTCTATCATTTTCCTAATCTCGATTTCAGATATTTCTCCCCTTATTTGGATAATCTCCTCTCTTCTACTACTTTTGGGATCAGATTGCTCTAGATTCTCTAAAGCTTTAAGCTGCATTGTTAAATTGTTTATTTCTGATGTTTCCATTTTTTTGATGTAGGCATTAAGAGCTATGAACTTACCTCTTAGAACAGCTTTCATTGTGTCCCAGAGATTTTGGTAAGTTGTATTTTCATTATCGTTCACTTTCAGGAAATCTTGAATTTCCTTTTTAATTTCTTCCTGAATCCAGTTCTCATTCAGCATCATATTGTTAAGTTTCCAGGAGTTAATGTATTTTCTCTTGTTTGATGTGTTGTGGATGTGCAGCTTTAAGCCATAGTGGTCTGATAGGGCATAGGTTTGAATTTCAACTGTTTTGTATATGTGTAGATTCGTTTTGTGGCCCAGTATGTGATCTATTTTGGAGAAGTTCCGTGTGCTGCTGAGAAAAATGTGTATTCTTTGGTGCGTGGGTGAAAAGTTCGATAGATATCTGTAAGGTCCATTTCTTTAAAGGTTTGATTAATTTCCAAAGTGTCTCTGTTAAGCTTTTGACCTGTTGATCTATCCCATGTTGAGAGGGCGGTGTTGAAGTCCCCAAGAATTATCGTTTGGGGGTTGATTTCTTGCTTTAGACGCTTTAGGGTTTTCTTAAGGAATGTGGAGGGGCCCGTATTGGGTGCATATATGTTCAGTATTGTGAAGTCTACCTGGTGAATTGTACCTGTGACTAAAATGTAATATCCATCCGTGTCTCTTATAATTTTCTTTGGTTTGAAGTCCACTTTGTCTGATATCATAATGGCTACCCCTGCCTGTTTTCTGTTTCCATTACCTTGTAGAATTATTGACCAGCCTTTCATTTTTAAGGCATGCCTATCTTTTGTGGTGAGATGGGTTTCCTGCAGGCAGCAGATTGATGGATTGTGATTTTTAATCCAAATTTGTAATCTGTGTCTCTTGATCGGTGAGTTAATTCCATTAACATTTAGTGTTATAATGGTGAAACTATTTTTGATTCCAGACATTTATTATGTTTACTAATTTTTATTAGCATATTGCTTCACTTTTAATGGTGTTATACTTGCCTTCTGTTCTCCTGGATATGCCTGTTTTTTTCTTCACACTTGAATATCATTTCTAGCATTTTTTGACGGCCTGGTTTGGTGGACATGTATCCCTTCAAGTTGTCTTTGTGCTGGAAGATTTTTCTTTCTCCCTCGATCATGACGGATAGTTTTGCAGGGTAAATCAGCCTAGGTTGACATTTTTGCTCATTCAATACTTGAAGTATGTCTCTCCAAGCTCTTCTTGCTTTTAGTGTTTCCATTGAGAAGTCATTTGTTATTTTAATAGGGCTACCTTTAAAAGTGACTTGTTTTTTCTCCCTTGAAGCTCTCAGCACCAGTTCTTCATCTTGAATGTGGAGTGTTTTGACTATTATTTGCCGTGGCGAGCTTCTGTTTTGGTCATATCTGTTTGGGGTGCGGAATGCCTCTTGTATATGGATGGGCCTCTCTTTTTTTAGATGAGGAAAGTTTTCCTTGATGATCGTTTGAAAAATTTCCTCAGGGGTGGTATTTTGAGATTCTTGCTCTGGTATTCCATGAATACGCATGTTGGGCTTTTTCAGGGTGTCCCATATCTCCTGGATATTTCTCTCAAGTATCTTTTTGGCTTTAACAATCTCTTCCATTGAGCTGGTTAATACTCCCACTTTATCTTCAAGATCTGAAATTCTGTTTTCTGCTTGGTTAGTTCTGCTGATAAGACTCTCTGTGGAGTTTTGGGTTGAAGATAACTTGTCTTTTAGCTCAGTTTTAAACTCTGCTTGAGTCTGCTTTAACTGCTCTATGCCAGTTTTTGATTCTTGCACTGTTTTTCTCAACTTCTCCAAGTGTCTGTTGTGTTCCTCTTCAAAGCGATTGATTCGATTATTTAATTCCTCCCAGATTTCCTCTTTCATAGTATTGAACATGGTAATGATCATATTTTGAAGGTTGTTATCCTGGGTCAGGCTTTCTTGGCCATTTTCCATGGGTTTTTTCTGGTTGGAGTCTAACATTATGGGATTAATTCCTTCAGTGGGAGATTTGTTTACTTGAGTGTTGTTTCTCATGGATTTGCACTTTGACTTTGGCATTGTCGTTTTAACTCTTAAGATCTTCTTTTAATTTCTGTGCGTTTTTCACTAAACTGAAATATTTGGTCTGGGGTTCTGGGGTGGGCGGGGACTGAGCTTACTTAGATTGCAGTGTGGTGAGGCCCGTCCTGGGCGGCGGAGTGGAGGGGAAGGGGGCATGGGGCATTGGCGGGGCACTATTTAAACCCGGGGGACCTGAGGGCGGGGCCAGGTGCAGAGGGGGTGCCCTCTCTTCCTCCCAGGCCCTGCGCGCATGGCTCAGGGTGGATGGTGGGAGGAGCTGGGTCCACTCCGGCGGCCTGAGGGATGAATTTTCTATAGCTATGTTTTTTAAATTTATTATAGTGTGTTGTGAACCATATTCTGTATTTGTTTGAGCATTCCTAACCTATATCTGTATATTGTGATGGTGTGTCGAACAAACCTCATAATACCTAAATCAATCACATCTTGCCTATCAACTTCATTATTGCTGGATTACTCTGTTTCTGATCACTTTATTCCACTAGGCAATGCCCTGAAAAGCAGCTGTCCATGCATTGACATAGTCAGTCTTCAGCCAGAATTTCTTCGGATTTTAACCTAGTAGTGGGATTGTTGATTCTTAGAAAAAATACAGTCATCTCACTACAATGAACCAAAATTCTTTTACAATGACTGACTCATTAAACAAGAGTTAATAAAAGTTTTGCAACTGTTAGCACATACATATGAGGCAGAAGAATCTATTTTTCACAATAACTTTGTGTAGGAAAACATTTTAATGTGTCCTTCAGGGTGATTTAATGGGTATATAATGAGGATGGAAGGGAAAACTTGAGAAATAGAATAACTAAATCATTTTTCCAGCTAATGAGAAAGGGAATCCTGTGCATGATAAACCATTTAGGGAAAAACGCCCATAAACTTAGTATGAAATCACGCAATGCTATTTCAGAGAATTATTTGGAGTGTGTGTGTAAAGAAAGAGAGAGAGAGGAAGACAGAGAGAGAGAGAGACAGAGAGAAAGCAAGAATGAATTAGGAGGAAATAGAGACAAGAAGGGTAGGAGTAGATTGAGGATCATACATTATTTTGCTCTCCTATAACACAAGTCTAACTCATTTAACTTGAATGCCAAAATTCTCTACAGAAATTTTATTGAACTTTTTAATAAATCAATGTTAATCAAGTTGGGCATGCTGCTTAGTATATAAAGAGAGAACTTCTCTGGCATTCAAAATGGCCTGGATTTGATCCCTGGAGAAAAAAGGAAGGCAGGAAGGAAGAAAGGAAGGAGGGAAAGGCAGGAAAGAAGGAAAGAGGGAGAAGGGAGGGAGTTATAGAGAGAAAGGGAAGGAGGCAGGGAGGGAAGAGAAGTCAATTAGTGTAAGTTGATGTGGAATTACATTTGCAGGAAGCTCGAGATACCCATTTCTTGAAGATAGATGCCAAGGGCATTCCTTGAGGTCTTAGTCATAGTGTGCCTCCTATGTCAGCCTAGTTGTCTGCATCCTATGCCACCATAGTTGTACCTGACTCTTGTTGACTTTCCCACAAGAGGCAGGGATGGATCTTGTCCTGTCTCAAATTGGGATCAAGGGCAGAGGTTTTATTTTTTTTTAATCCTCCCACATTTTATTTTTTTTCCTAATCATACAAGCTTACTAGGTACTTCCTCTCCCTTCCCCTCCCTTTCCCCATTGTCACCCATTCTACTCTCCCCACTTTCCCTCTTCCTTTCCTTTCACTCCCTCTCCTGGTGCCTCCCCCCTTCCTCCCTCCAATCTCCTGGAGCATCCATTTATATGGGTCCTGCACCCTAGTGAGGATTCAGGATTCAGTGGCATAGCCAGGGGCCATTTCTTGGGCTCCCCATTAGTATGGGATCTCTATTATGACTGTTTAATCCATTGCCTCTAAGGATCTTACTGCTTGAAGCCTTCTCCCCTGTGATCTGTGCTAGACTTTGGGGGGGTCATTGACAATCTTAATCTGTACTACAAATCCATAGTAATCAAAACAGCCTTGTACTGGCTCCAAAATAGACACATAGATCAATGGAGAAGGGTTGAAGACCCAGATAAAAGCCCACACAGTTACAGCCATTTGATCTTTCACAAAGGGACCCAAAAACACTCAATGGAAAAAGAACAGCATCTTCAACAAATGGTGCTGGAAAAACTGGATGTCCACATTCAGAAGATTAAAACTTAATTACAAATGGATCAAGGACCTTAATATTAGACCAGAAACTATAAAACCCTACTTGATAGGGTAGGGAACTCTCTTGAGCTGATTGGACTAGGCCAACAGTTTCTAAACAGAAATCCAATAGCACAAGCACTAGAACCAACACTCAACAAATGAGATTTTATGAACTTAAAGAGCTTTTGTTGACATAAACAGATTGTAAACCAGGCAAAAAGGCAACCCACAAAATGGGAGAAAATCTTTTCTGACCACATATCTGGGAGAGCTCTATTATCCAGAATGCACAGAAGTGGTTTTTTTATATTTCTTCCTGTTCTTTCTGTGCCATCTGGGCACAGAGTTTTATCATTGTAATTGTATCACCATGTTCCTGACCTATCAGCAGCCTGTTCTTTCTCCACAATGAGTGACGCCAGACCTAATTGTAGGGCATATTAGCATGTCTAAGGATTGACAGCACTGTAATGCTTGTGGTGGTCCCCACCTGCTGTTGACCTCGCACCTGTAGTCTGTATGCTACTACTGATGTCATCCCTCTGTGCAGATAGACATCACCCACCCTGGGTCACGGTATATAAGAGATTACATTCCATAATAAACTTAACTTGGTGAGCTTTTCCAAGATGTTCTCTTGACCCAGCCTGATTCAATTCTTGCTGATCCCTCTCTAGTACCTATCAGGATTGCAAGGTAAGTGCAGTGGTAACAGAAACCCGCAGCATTAGTAGGAGAGTCATTCACAAACAACTCTTTCATTCAAGATTTATTTGTATAGTGACAGAAGCACCTAGTAAGAAACTTTAATTTTTATTTATTTATTTATTTTTTCCATTCATACAACCTTCATAGGTAAACCATTCTTCTCCCTCCCTCCAATCTTCCTTGGATCCCCTTGCTTCCTCCCCTCTTTTCCCTTTCCTTTCCCCCCCTCCTTACCTTTCTCCCATTGTCCGCCCCCATCCCTGAAGCATCCTTTAGTGTGCATGTCAAACTTCTCTCTGGGTCCTCCTCTCTGATGAGGTATAAGGACTCAGTAGCATTGCCTAGAGCTCTTTCTTGTGCTCCCCTTTAGTATAGGAACACTATTGTGGCTGTTAATCCCTTGCCTCTAAGGATCCTAGTGCCTGTGATTCATGCTAGATGTTGAGGGATCAATGATATATTATTGGTCATTGCGCAGGTCATGCAAAGTCCTATTATGATTACTTCAGCCCTAACAAGTGTGGAGTATCTTGCATATCGTTGCTCTTCCCCATCTTTAGGCTCTTACAATGTTACTGCCCCCTCTTCCGCAAATGTCCTTGAGCTTTAGGGTGGGGAGAGATTAGGCTGGCCTGGTTCCAGGTGGTCGATATAGAGTCTCTGATGTTCCAAATTATGGTTTGTTGGTTTTTTTCTCAGTTTTGCTGCTCCTGCACCACCCTTAGCTCCATCCTGAGGGGTATTGGATGTCACACCCTGGCCAGAGATAAAAGGCTGTTAAAATAGAGTCTTATTATAAGAATAGATTCAAAGGTAGATGGAATAAGAGTAACAGACCACGTGGGGGTGAGGGGGTTCATTACCAGGATGGTTACCTTCTATCTGCCAGACTCTATGCCCTCCTATCAGTTACAAGTGGCTAAGAAAGAAAGTCTGTGAGCTTAACCAGATGTCTCATTACTTACTTGCAGTCCTTGATGGTGGCCTATTTTCTCTGCTGTAGCACGATCCCCTCTCTCCTTGTTGCTGGCGGGGCCCTCCTTGCCCTTCCCTCTTGTTTAAAATCTTTGTAATTACTGTAGGTATTACAGAGATTTATCCTTGAGTGTCTCTAAGTGGGTTTGATACTAGGAGCCACCTATTAGGGAGTACATAATGGCACTTAATTTTCTGTGTCTGGGATACTTCACTCAATATAATTGTTTCTAATTCCATCCATTTCCCAGCAAATTCCATTAATTCATCATTTTTGATGGTTGAACATTTTGTATAAATGTACCACATTTTCCTTATCCACTCCTCAACTGTTGGGCTTTGCTATTGCAAACAATGCTGCTATGAACATGGTCGTGCTTGTGCTTTGTGGTGAATTTTTGCTATTAGGGATTATTCCCAAAAGTGGAATAGCAGGGTCATATGGCATTAATCTTTAACTTTTTTAAGAATTGCCAGACGGCTCTCCAGAGTGGCTGTATAAGCCTGCATTCCCATCAGCAATATAGGAGAGTTCCCTTCTCGCCACATCCTCTCCAGCATTTGATGTTGTTTGTATTGTGGATTTTTGCCATCCTGACCAGGGTGAGAGGATATCTCAGGGAAGTTTTGATTTGCATTTCCCTGATGGCTGAGGATGTGGAGTACTTTTTAAGATATTTGTTAGAGGGCTGGAGAGGTGGCTCAGGGGTTAAGCCTCTGCCTTGCAGGTGGAAGGTCCTGAGTTCGGATCCTAGACCCCACATATAGACGCCAGGCAGAAGCAGGGGCAGCCTGCGTTTCTGGCCCTGGTAGGGCGAAGCCTGTGAATCCCGTGGCAGAGTAAACAAGGAGGAGGTGGAGGCATCCATGGTGGTTCCCGAATTTGCCCGTGGTTCTACACATACACACATATGCACACACGCACAAATGCACAATTGAATAAATAATTTAAAAAAATTAAAAAAATGATATTTGTTAGACATTTCAATTTCATCCCTGGTAACGTTTCTTTTAAATTCCAAGGCATATTTTTTAATTGGGCCATTTTTTTCCTTGGTGTTTAGTTTTCTAAGTTCTTTGTGCAGTCTGGATAATAGAGCTCTATCAGATATGTGGTTAGTGAAGATTTTCTCCCATTCTGTGGGTTGCCTTTGTGCTTGAGTTACAATCTCTTTATTTGAACAGAAGCTCTTTAATTTCATACAATCCCATCTGTTAAGTGTTGGTTGTGGTGACTGTGCTATTGGATGTCTGTTTAGGAATTGTTGGCCTAGTCCAATCAGCTCGAGGGAGTTCCCTAACCTTTCAACTAAGGTTTTTATCTTCTCTGGCCTTATATTGAGGTATGTGATGGATTTGGAATTAAGTCTTGTACATGGTGACAAATATGAGTCGAGTTTAAATCTTCTGCATGTGAATATCCAGTTTTGCCAGCACCCTTTATTGAAGATGCTGTTCTTTTTCCATTGAATTTTTTGGGCCCCTTTGTCAAAGATCAAATGGCTGTAATTGTGTGGGCTTATATCTGGGTCTTCAACCCTCACCCATTGATCTGTGTGTCTATTTTGGAGCCAATACCAGGCTGTTTTTACAACTATGGATTTGTAGTATAGACTAAGGTTTGGTATGGTGATACCTCCAGCAGTGTTTTTGTTACTTAAGTTTTTTTTTGCTGTCCTGGGTCTTTTGAGCCTCCATATGAATTTTGAGATTGTTTGATCAGCCTCTTTAAAGAATTGCTTTGGGATTTTGATTGGTATAGCATTGAATCTGTATATTGCCTTTGGTAGGATGTCATTCTTATGATATTGATTCTCCCAATCCAGGAACAAGGGAGGTCTTTCCACCTTCTGTTGTCTTCTGTAATTTCTTTCTTTAGGGTTTTAAAGGTTTCATTGAAAAATCTCTTACTTCCTTGGTTAGGTTTATACCAAGGTAGTTCATTTTTTTAGGCGCTATAGCAAATGTGATTGTTTCTCTCAGGGCTTTTCCATTTCTTTTATTCTGGTTATATAAGAATACTACTGATTTTTGTACATTTATATCCTGGTGGAGTTTTTGGGATCACTCAGGTATACAATCATGTCATATCCAAATAGAGATAACTTGACTTCTTCCTTGCCAATTTGAGTCCCTTTTATCTCCCTTTCTTGTCTTATGGCTTTAGCTAAGACTCCAAGTACAATATTGAATAGAAGTGGGGAGAGTGGACAGTCCTGTCTAGTTCCTGATCAAAGTGGGAATGTTCAAGATTTTCCCCATTGAGTTAAATCCTTGCTGTTGGCTTGTTGTACACAGCTTTTATTATATAGATAAAGGTACCTTCCATTCCAACTGTCTCTAGGGTTTTGATCATAAAACGTTGTTGGATCGTGTCAAAAGCTTTTTCTGCATCTATTGAGAATATCATGTCATCTTGAATTTTGGACTGCTTTATATGGTGAATTACATTTATTGATTTGCATATGTTGAACTAACCTTGTGTGCCTGGGATGAAGCCTTCTTAAATGATCTTCCTGATACTTTTTTGAATCTGATTCTTAAGACTTTGTTGAGAATCTTTCCCTCTGTGTTCATCAGAGAGATTAGCCTATAGTTTTCTTTTTTAAATGTATCTTTATTAGGTTTTGGGATTAAGACGATATTAGCTTCATAGAAAGAATTTGGTAGTGTTCCTTCCTTTACTATTCGATGGAACAGTTTAAGGAGTATTGATGTTATTTGTTCCTTAAATGTCTGGTAGAACTCTGCGCTGAACCCATCTGGTCCAGGACACTTTTTGATGGGAAGATTTGAGATTACTTCATGGATTTCCTCATATGTTATAGGACTATTTAAATAATTCACAACTTCCTGATTCAATTTAGATAAGTTGTGCTTACTTAGGAATTTATCCATTTCTTTTGTATTGTCAAATTTCACAAGGTTTTTGAAGTATAATGTTATAATTCTCTGAATTTCTTGATTATTGATAGTGATAACTCCATTTTCATTTTTAATTTTGTTAATTTGGATTTTCTCTCTCTTACTTTTGGTTAATTTAGCTAGGGGTGTATCATTCTTACTGATTTTTTCAAAGAACCCACTTTTCGACTGGTTGATTCTCTGTATCATTTTCTTTATCCCAGTTTTGGATATTTCTCCCCTGATTTGGCTAATCTCCTCTCTTCTACTGCTTTTGGGATTGGATTGCTCTAGTGCCTCTAAAGCTTTAAGCTGCATTGTCAAGCTATTTATTTGTGATGTTTTCATTTTTTTGATGTAGTCATTAAGAGCTTTGAACTTACCTCTTAGGACAGCTTTCATTGTGTCCCAAAGATTTTGATAAGTTGTATTTTCATTATCATTCCCTTTCAGGAAATCTTGAATTTTCTTTGTAATTTCTTCCTGAATCCAATTCTCATTCAGCATCATACTGTTTAGTTTCCAGGAATGAGTGTATTTTCTGTTGTTTTTTGTGTTGTGGATGTC